>CM033322.1:32217967-32817967 GCA_019359835.1 Pharus latifolius | reverse complement strand
CGGAGGCAACAGCAAAGCTCCGGCGGTGACACGTACACACATGCAACTGCCACGGCAACGGGAGCGCGCGCGCGAAAATGCTGCTGGAGCGCGGCCGTTTATCCGCTGGGCGAGGCGATGCGACTGTGCTGGCACGTGCGCGGGAGGTGGCTTGGTTGCTCACAACACTGGTGACAAGAGGCGGTGGCCGGCGGCGAGCAAACGCGGCGAGAACGCGGCGCGGCAACGGTGGCTCGAGCACTGGTCGTGGCAACGACCAGGCGCTGGTCGAAAGGACCTGAAAATAATATTTGGGCTGTCCTGCAATTTCTGAAACTTGTTCCAGGGGCTGTTCTGTGAGGAAAGTTTGAATAGGACTTGGGCCTGTTTGCAAATTTGGAGATCTGAGGGTCCGATCTGAAATCTGATTTCGTAGCTAAGTTGCAAAAGATTAATAGAACTTATCTGGCCAAAGTTTGGTAAGATCAGGCAAGATCTGAAGAGTTTCGACACAATTGGGGAAAACGGTTTAGGGTAAAATAGGGTAATTAGGGTTTTAAAAATGGCAAGGCTTGAAACTCAGCTTTAGGGTGAGATTCTGGAGATGGTCCCGAAGGGAAAAATGTTCTGAACAACATTTAGAAGGGAATGGCTGAAGCAGATTAGGGTTTGGGGTCCAGATGTGGATTTTGGCTATTTTAGGGTTTGGGAAAAACATGGGTGTTACATTTCCGTAGCACAAATTTGCGATTTTGGTTTTAGTTGCACATTTTATCCAAAAGAAGTTTTGGTTGAAAGCTTAAAAGATAAATCTTTGATCTTTAAAGGCTTTCATTTTGGAAATCTTTATTTGGTTGATTTTCACTCAAAAGATGCATCTCTGTCAACATGTCTTGTCTCTCAAACCTCAAAAGGTTAGCTATGGCATAGACGACTTGCACATGTTGGAATGCATCAATTGAGAAAACTTTTAAAACGTGATTTGGTTGTTGGCTTAAAAGATGTGAATTTTGAAAAAGGATAAACCTTGTAGTACCTGTCAAGCTGGCAAGCAAGTAGCTACTTCACATCCAACTAAGCGCATTCTTTCTACTTGTAAATCTTTGGAACTCCTTCATATGGATTTATTTGGACCTTCTGAGTTCCAAAGTATCGGGGGTAGCAACTATGGTTTTGTGATTGTTGACGATTTTACTCGTTGTACTTGGGTTTTCTTTATTTCCCAAAAATCTGAAACTCCCGATGTTTTCAAAAGTTTTGCAAAATGTGTTTCTACTGAATTTGAATTATCCATAAAGAAAATCCGTAGTGATCATGGTGGAGAGTTCGTTAATTCAACTTTGTTTGATTTTTGTGACTCTCTTGGAATTAAACACCAATTTTACACATCCTACACTCCACAGCAAAATGGAGTCGTTGAAAGGAAAAATTGAACACTTATAGAAATGGCAAGGACTATGCTGAGTGAGTATGATACTCCTACTCGCTTCTGGGCTGAAGCCGTGCATACCGCTTGCTATTCTATAAATCGACTTTATTTGCATCCTCTTCTAAATTTGACTCCTTACGAACTTCTTATTGGGCGTAAGCCAAATATTTCTTATTTCAGAGTTTTTGGATGCAAATGCTTTATTCTTAAGAAAAGGAATTTTGGTGGTAAATTTCAAAGAAGAGTAGATGAAGACTTTCTAGTCGGATACTCCACCACTAGTAAAGCTTATCGCATTTTTAACAAAAATACTGGTTGTATTGAAGAATCCTCTGATGTCGAATTTGATGAAACTAATGGCTCGCAAAAGGAGCAAGTTTCTTGTGAAGTTTCAGGTAAAGATCTTCAAGAAGCCATGAAGAACATAACCATTGGAGACATCAAGCCAAGAGAAGAAGATCAAGAAGATGATGTCAACATTGAGAATATTGATCAAAATGTATCATCATCTCATGTTGATCCTCCAGAACAAGATCAAGATGAAGTAGTACAAGATGAAGCACCAAGGCAACATCAAACGATCACCAAGGATCACCGTCTAGACCAAATATTGGGTGACGTCAGTAAGGGTGTTCAAACTCGATCCCGTATTGCTGCATTTTGTGAACATCATTCATTTGTATCTTCTTTAGAACCCAAACATGTTAATGAAGCCTTAAATGATCCTGATTGGGTAAATGCCATGCATGAGGAACTTAATAATTTTTCTAGAAATAAAGTTTGGACTTTAGTAGAAAGACCCAAGAATCATAATGTAATTGGAACAAAATGGGTTTTTAGAAATAAACAAGGTGAAAATGGAGTTGTAATTAGAAACAAAGCTCGTCTTGTTGCTCAAGGTTTCACTCAAGTTGAAGGTTTAGACTTTGGTGAAACTTTTTCACCTGTAGCAAGATTTGAAGCTATTCGCATTCTTCTTGCTTATGCATCATGTTTTAATATCAAACTTTTTCAAATGAATGTTAAAAGTGCTTTCTTAAATGGTGAAATCTCTGAACTTGTTTTTGTAGAACAACCTCCTGGATTTGAAGATTCAAAACTTCCAAACCATGTATTTAAATTGTCAAAAGCTCTCTATAGTCTCAAACAAGCTCCTCGAGCTTGGTTATGAGCGACTTAGAGACTTTCTTTTATCAAAAGGTTTTAAAATTGGGAAGGTTGATACAACTCTCTTTACAAAGAAAATTGAAAATGATTTGTTCATTTGTCAGATATATGTTGATGGTATTATCTTTGGATCTACTAATGAACATTTCTGTCATGAGTTTGGAGAGATGATGTCTAGAGAGTTTGAGATGTCCATGCTTCTTCCTCGGACTTCAAATCAAGCAACTCAAGAATGATACGTTCGTGAGTCAAACAAAGTACGTGAAGGACTTGCTCAAGCGCTTTGGGATGAAAGACACTAAGGCAATCAAAACTCCCATAGCGACAAATGGACATCTAGACATGGACAAAAGCTGAAATCGGTCGACTCTAAACTTTATAGGTCTATGATTGGTAGTCTTTTATATCTTACTGCATCTAGGCCTGATATCATGTTTAGTGTGTGCTTATGTGCTAGATTCCAATCTGATCCTAAGGAATGTCATTTAACTTCTTTTAAAAGAATCCTTAGGTATTTAAAATGTTATCCCAGTTTAGGCCTTTGGTATCCGAAAAATGTAAATTTTGAATTAATTGGGTATTCGGATTCTGATTATGCTGGGTGCAAGATTGATCGTAAAAGCACATCTGGTAGCTGTCAGCTGTTGGGGGATCCTTAGTATCATGGTCATCTAGGAAGCAAAATTCAGTAGCTCTCTCCACAGCTGAAGCTGAATATGTGTCTACTGGTAGTTGTTGTGCACAATTATTATGAATGAAGCAGACATGTTTGGATTATGGGATTATATTTGATAAAGTGCCACTCTTGTGTGATAATGAAAGTGCCATTAAAATAGCTAATAAGATCATGTGGCAAAAGGAGATATTGATGTGAATTATGTTAGAACTGATATGCAACTAGCAGATATTTTCACAAAACCCTTAGATGAATCAACATTTTGCTTTTTAAGGGGTGAACTGAACATTATTGATATATCAAATGCTAGTTGATGTGCTAAATGTGTTGTTTGTATAAAATAATATTATTTTATTCCTTCTTGGGTCTTAGACTGCTTCTGGTCGAAATTGACCAAACTGATAGTCAGTTCATCTAACTGACAGTCAGTTTAGTGCTTAGGAGCCTGTTCTTAAACTCTGGTCGAAGTCATTGTCCTAACTGACAGTCAGTTTCACAAACTGACAGTCAGTTTCACAAACTGACAGTCAGTTACGTGCAATTGATTTTGGTTGTAGCTCCTGGTCGAGTTCGAGTCTCAAACTGACTGTCAGTCTCATACACTGACTGTCAGTTTCAAAACTCAGTTCTGTGAATTGACTGTCAGTATGGTACACTGACTGTCAGTTCTATGTTTCTGAGTTTGGAACTAACTGTCAGTTTATTAAACTAACTGTCAGTTGCGGGGTCTCGTTCTCTAAAACCCTCGTTCTGTTTCCTTGCCTTCTCACCTTCTCCTCTCGCCGCCGTTTGCTCCTCTCGCCGCCGGTGTCTCCCCTTTGCGCTGCGCCACCGCCAAGTCTCGCCGGCGCCTCCGCCAAGTCTCGCCACCGCCAAGACAAAAATGGTTGCCGAAACTTCAGAGGCTGTTTTGAGGGCCTAAACGATGTTTTTTGGGGTTCGTTCGGCTGTGCATACATGACCGTGAGTTTGCTGTTGAAAGAGCATTGATTTCGGATTTATGGATTTTCAAAAATAGCTTTTTGTAAGCTTTCCAACAGGCCAAAGAACGCCCCGATCGGAGCTCGTATGCAAAAATTATGGCTGTTTTACTGCAGGGTGGTCGAATTCCGCCGTGGAATGGAAAAAACGTCGTTCAGTTCTGAAGTCAGAAACTACTGTGATAGTGCTGGATTATCACAGACGGTTTTGAGCTTAGAACCGTCTGTGATAATTACTATAACAGACGATTCTGATGTCAGAACCTACTGGATAGTACTGGATTATCACAGACGGTTTTGAGCTCGGAACCGTCTGTGATAATTAGAATATCACAGTCGGTTTTGACCTTAGAACCATATGTGATAATTTAACATTTTCTCCCGACAGGCATTCACAGACGGTTTTGTTCATAACCGTCTGTGATGTGCCGTCCTGGATGTCTATTTCTATGGTAGTGTGTAAAACATAAAATACTTAGTCATTTCACAAAATATAAGATCAATATGATTAAGAGAATTGTTGCTTGCCTCCTTCAAGAAGTTGTTTGTCGAATGGAGCGGTCAGTGCAATGGTATCTTTGTGCTCGCGTTGCTCATAACCTAAATAGCGAGAAACAATCCAAACATAAGTTTGACAAGCAGGGAATATACATTATACATATACGTGCATGCATGTTGGATGAAGTAATGGATAAATTTAGGGCTAAATGTGCAAATGCATAAAGGAGGGCTAAAATGGTGGGATGAGGGTGCTATCCGGAAATAGAAAACGGTGTTTGAGGGACCTAAGGGTTTCAAACACAATATGCAAGAGTATTTGGACAACCAAGGGTGAAGGATCCACGATCTGGAGCGTTTTGACGTGAAGGTGAAAGTTTTCGGGTAGCCAAAATGACATGTGATGTTGAGGGTGAGCAAAAAATGATGGCAAAACCTATGGATGGCTACGAGTGGCATATAGCGACTAAGATGTCATGTATGCGAAAATTAATGGTTGCCTAGTGGAAGCACGACTCAAGTCAGCTAGGGTTCGAGCTATGGCTTAGAGTGGGCTTGCAGGGCGCGAACGGATTACGTTATCGGACACATCATGAAAACAAACAAACGATGCTAGGAGCTCAAATGCACTCTATGGACTTACACATGTGTGACAAAGTCAGATGCGTACACATGCATGCACGTATGATGGGTGTAGGGTTGAATATCTTGCCGAATTGTTTGTGTGTCAGCAAGACAGTTTGTGTGTCAGCCGGACTATTTGTGTTTGTGTGTGTGTTTTGGCTCTGGACGTGGACAGAATGTGTGCTGGTGGCACGGCGAGATGGCACCGAGACGGCGGCAAGCGATTGCTGGCGAGAAGCATGCCAGCATGGACTTCTTGGCGAGGCTGACTTGAGGGACACGGTAGCCACGACTGGGGTGGTCAGGATCGACCGGACAACTTTAGGGGGCAGCGCTGGAGCGCCGTTGTGATTTAGGTCACGATGCCACGGCAGGCGGGGCTCCAGCATAGGCAGCTAGCGAGTCTGGGAGGTTGACCTCAGCCTGGGGAAGGTGTAGCTGGCGGCAATTGGTCGGCGACAATGTCGCAGGAGTTCGCGGCGAAGTGGCCTGCGCGCAGAACATGCACACGTCGAACTCCGTCGAGCGTTCGTCGGAGTTTGATCCCGTCCGGTGGGAGCTTCACTGGCTCAAAGGGATGCTAATGATGCAGTTGACCATGACGGTGAGTGACTAGTCGGCGCTGGCAACAGCGAGGTGTTCATGGCTGAACAGTGAACAACGAGGATGGCGAATGGCGGCGAGTTGAAGAAAAATTTGAGAAGAGACTTGTAGCTGGAGAGGAGAGCGGGAGTTTTTCTCAGGCTCAGCCAGTAAAAGGCACTATGTGTGCTCTGAATCCGATCGCCGAAACTTGGGATCTGGCCAGCAGCGAGAAAAACTTCAATCGCTGGCAACTGGGGGATCGGGAAGCCGAGCTGTTGCTTTGTGAGCATGAGGAGGTGAAGGCGAGTCGATTGGGCATGAATTTGAGGTCAATGGCGGCCTGGAATGGGTTGGCAACGATGGCCAGGCTGGCGGTTGGAGGAAGAAGACGACTGAGAGAGAGTTGAAATTTCGGCTTAGGTGATGAGGGTGTAGTGTAGTGTGTGTGCATGTGAGCTCACTTGAAGTTGTGTGCCGCTAAGTGTGAGAGCTTGAGAGCACACGGAGGGGGGCTCAACACACTGCGCTCGCCTACTATGGCTGCTATTGCTGCTCGTGCGCTGGAGCGCATGTAGGGTGCTTGGAGAAGAGGAGAGGACAGGGAAGCGACATCGGTCGCTGCTGCTGTTGTTTGGAGGTGATCGGAGATGGCTACACATGGGACGACTGGAAGTGACAGGCGGTTGCTACGACAGTGGTTGTGTCTGCTGCTACTGTCAGCCGGAAGAGGCGACTCGGCTGAGGTTGACGGCGGCAGCAGCTAGACAAGAGGAGAGGACAACAGCAAACGACAAAGCTTCCGTTGCTTAGGTGAGAGATGGATTGAGAGGGAGAGAGAGAGTCCATGTGTGTGAGCTGCGAGGGAGAAGAAATAGAAGGGACGAAGTAGGGGACGGATTGTTCGTGTGGGCTACTGGTTGAGAACAACAAAGGGGGGGGTGGGGGGTGGCGGAATCTGAGGGAAGTGGGGGTGTAAATGAAAAAAAAGCAGTGGAGAAGGGCTATTTGCAATTCAATAGAAGAGAGGGTTGATCATGTAGATGAATTTTCAAAAGAGGGGACCAAAATGCAAAAAGAAAAGGGGCTAGGTGAAAAATGAAATTATTCAACCCTAATTCATGGAATGTTACATCCGGTTGATGATCCGTTTGTATGGATCTAATCGTTTTGGTCTCATGATTCCACTAATTCAAACGAATTGTCAATCTGAATTATAGATCAAAAGTTATCAATACTGGAAGAATCAAAATTTTGATATATAAACTAAATTCAAGAATTAGCAGTGTATAGCTCAACTTGTCAAGTCTCGGATACTTGACAAGTCCTTGTCAAGTTTCCAAGTCTCGACAAGCCACTTCTCACAGCTCCAAAACTCGACATGCACATATGACAGGTCAAAAACACAAAAAAGTTAAGTATGGATTATTTTTGTAATTTTCTTTATTTTTGGGTTGTTTATAAAAACAATTCATGTATGTAGGAAGCATTTATCCTTTAAAATATGATTCAAATTTTTTTTTCTTTTTTCCTAAAAGGGAAAAGCCCATTTTTATCCTCCAACTTCGATGCTAGTGCATTTTAATCCTCCAACTTTGTGAAGACTCAACTTAAAATTTGAAGTTAGGTGCAAAATTAGTCCACTGTTATAATTTTGAAATGAAAAGGCTAATATGGCATATGTTTTTTCACCCTAGATTAATGAATTTGAACATAATCCATATGAGCAACTTATTTTGATGGTTAAAGACTTGTAATATCATGTATTTTTATTATCTATGATTGTGTCCAAACTAATTTAGAGCTCAATCAAGTATGAACTTGAAACAAGTTTTATAGTGCATTTAGCCTGATTAAACTTCAATATGGGTGTAAAAAAATAATATTTTGATGGCAGTATTTCTTAACTAGTGAGAAATTTCTAATGTTTGGTTTACTTCTTGAGAGTGAAGTAAAGAGAAGATAATTTATTAGTATATTAATTTATTAATAGTAAAGAAAACAATATTTAATAGTGTCAATCTTATATATACACACACACACACACACACACACGAAGAGAGGAAGATATTTTTAGTATGCACCTAAAATATCTTTATTGCCCTAGTTATGCTGTTGTAGTATCCTATCTCAGTTCAGTTCAAAGGATATAATAGTGAATGGGTTAGTTTCATACTAGAAGTATAGCGTGAAATATAGTGTCATATAGTGATGCGACGCGGGCGGTCCGATCTTTTGATGAGAACAAGAACTATCGATTTGTGAAGACGACTCTCACAATCCGGCTACCAACCGTACACGACTGATACGCCCTGGCAATCGCTGAACCAACTTCGGATTGTTATCGACCGAACTAGAAGCACGATCGACCTGATCACGAAGATCTATTCCTGCAAGCAATCGAAGAACAAGCAAGAACAAGATAAACAAGCAATCTGAAATTGCAAATATAGATTGAATCACAAAAAGAGTTGGGGTTCCGAATACAGATATTGATGTTGATCTAGCCGACCAAGAAGAATATCTCAATAGCTTCACGAAGGAAAGACTATGACTAAACAAAACCCGTGGAACCATAATGGTTCAGTATGATTATATAGAGGAGGTAAAAGAGATCGATGGTCAAGTAAAGAAACCTGAAAACGACAAGGACGCTTTCCCTACTCGGACTCGAACTCAATACACGGGACTTGACCCAACCAAAAAGGTGATGCATCACTGACTCGGTCCAATCAGAATCTGGTCGAAACTTGTTTTGTCAATTTCCAGCGATCCAGAAGGAATTTTGATGTGGGGCTAGATCCATTGGAAAGATCTCGTCGTGGGCTTCTCCGTGGACTATAGGAATGTCCCAATCGGACTTCGTATGAGGGAGTTATGGTTTTTTGAAGGCAGGCTGCTCCTGGATGGCCGAACCGGACTCTAACTCGAATTCATCTCGGACTCCAACTCGACTTGGGCTCCTTGTTGGTCCTTGTGTCCTTGCTGGTCCTCTCCATGATTCCTAAGCACAATATTATCACCATTAGATAGTAAACTATTCTCAAAACTATATATATATAAACTTAGGAATGAGTTCACCTGGCAATGCAACAATCGGGCTTTGCTGCGCGTTATGGGTCCTTGTGTAACAAGCGGAGAATTATGGTTAGTGTGTGTATCCGAAGAAGTGATGTCCTCATCATCCTCCCCTTGCATTTGAGTCGTCCTCGACTCAAGCTCATCCTCCTCACCCAAATATGGCTTCAAATCTGCAATGTTAAAAGTGGGACTAACCCCGAAATCTGCAGGCAAGTCAAGCTTGTATGCATTATTGTTAATCCTCTCTAACACTCGAAAAGGTCCATCAGCTCTAGGCAGCAACTTTGATTTTCTTAAGTAAGGAAACCTTTCTTTGCGCAAGTGTAACCAGACAAGATCGCCTGGTTCAAAAATTATTTCTTTTCTACCTTGATTAGCAGCAATCTTGTACTTTTCATTCATACGTTCTATATTTTCCTTAGTTATTTCATGCAGTTTAAGAATCAATTCAGCACGTCGTTTAGCATCAATGTTTACCCTTTCCGAAGATGGTAAAGGTAATAAATCAATAGGAGCGCGAGGAACAAATCCATATACTACCTAAAAGGGACACATCTTTGTGGTTGAATGCAGCGATCGGTTGTAAGCAAACTCCACGTGAGGCAAGCATTCTTCCCACATCTTCAAGTTCTTCTTCAAAACAGCCCGCAACATGGTGGATAATGTGCAGTTGATAACTTCGGTTTGGCCATCGGTTTGTGGATGACATGTAGTAGAAAACAGCAACTTGGTCCCCAATTTCATCCATAGAGATCTCCAAAAATGACTTAAGAACTTCGCGTCATGATCAGAAACAATCGTATTTGGCACTCCATGTAGCCAAACGATTTCCCTGAAAAACAAATCAGCAACATTTGTAGCATCATCGCTGTTTTGACAAGGTATAAAATGTGCCATTTTAGAAAATCTATCCACGACAACAAAGATACTATCCCTCCCCTTCTTTGTTCTAGGCAGTCCTAAAACAAAGTCCATAGAAATGTCCTCCCAAGTTGTGTTAGGAACAGGTAGAGGCATATATAAACCATGTGGATTAAGTTGTGACTTAGCTTTTTGACATGTAGTGCAGCGTGCAACGTAGCGCTCGACGTCACGCCTCATCTTCGGCCAATATAAGTGAAAGGCCAAAATGTCTTCCGTCTTCTTAACACCAAAGTGTCCCATTAGACCTCCTCCATGCGCCTCCTGTAACAACAAAAGACGAACAGAGCTAGCAGGAATGCATAGCTTGTTAGCTCGATAAACAAAGCCATCAGTTATCACAAATTTATTCCAGCTTCTTCCTTCTTTACAATTCAGCAACACATCTTGAAAATCAGCATCATGCGCATATTGTTGTTTGATGGTTTCTAATCCGAAAATCTTGAAGTCAAGTTGAGATAACATAGTGTGACGTCTAGACAAAGCATCAGCAATAACATTCTCCTTCCCTTTCTTGTGTTTAATAACATAAGGAAAAGATTCAATGAATTCGACCCATTTTACATGTCTACGATTCAATTTTCTTTGGCTTCTAATATGCTTCAAAGATTCATGATCAGAATGGATAACAAACTCTTTCGGCCAAAGGTAATGTTGCCATGTTTCCAAAGTCCGAACTAAAGCATATAATTCTTTATCGTAAGTTGAATAATTCAGACTAGGTCCACTTAACTTTTCACTGAAATAAGCAACAGGTTTACCTTCTTGAATTAACACACCTCCAAGTCCAAGTCCACTGGCATCACATTCAAGTTCAAAAGTCTTACCAAAATCAGGAAGTTGGAGCAGTGGTGCGTTCGTAAGCTTCTCTTTCAAAATGTTGAATGATTGTTCTTGTGCATGACCCCAAACAAATGGAACTCCTTTCTTCGTGAGCTCATGCAACGGTGCAGCGATGGTACTAAAATCCTTGACAAAGCGTCTACAGAACCCAGCAAGTCCAAGAAAGTTTCGCACTTGGGTGACTGTTGTTGGAATTGGCCAACTTTGAATAGCTTCGATCTTG
This sequence comes from Pharus latifolius, assembly GCA_019359835.1. Taxonomy (NCBI): domain Eukaryota; kingdom Viridiplantae; phylum Streptophyta; class Magnoliopsida; order Poales; family Poaceae; genus Pharus; species Pharus latifolius. Next base: position 32,806,964 of record CM033322.1, on the reverse strand, counting down.
GCTTCATCAACTTCAATGCCCTGTGAAGTAACAACATAACCAAGAAACGAAACTCGATCGGTGCAAAAGGTGCACTTCTCAAGGTTACCGAACAAACGTGCATCACGTAAAACCTTAAAAACAGCATGCAAATGTTCAAGATGTTCATCCAAGGATTTGCTATAGATCAAAATATCATCAAAGTACACCAGCACAAATTTGTTGATGAAAGGACGTAAAACCTTATTCATTAATCTCATGAAAGTGCTTGGTGCATTAGTTAAACCGAAATGCATCACTAACCACTCATACAATCCGAATTTAGTTTTAACGTTGTTTTCCATTCATCTCCCACTAGTACAGAAAAGCTTTCTTCTATCGGTAAAAAAAACCCTTCTACTATCGGTTTTTGTACCGATAGAGATAGACACGATAGAACAAGACAGAACATTTTCTATCGGTAAATAACCGACAGAAGAAATTAACAATTCTATCGGCATATTAGGAGTGTACCGATAGAAAACCCGTCGTAGTCTGACGATTAACGGTGGGAAAAGTACCACTATTCTAACGGTTAATTACATGATTACCGACAGGAAAATATTACTATTCTATCGGCACCTTTTGATTGTACCGATAGAAAACCCGTCGTCGTCTGATGTTTAGCATTGGGAAAAAAACCCATATTCTAACGGTTAATTATAAGTTTACCGACAGAAAAAAGTGTAGCACTCTCTCGGTTGGAAATGACATTATCGATAGAAAAAATCTTAGTACTCTCTCGGTTGTGGATGAGTTCACCGGCAGGAAAAGTCACTCTATTCTGACGGTTAATTTCAAGTTTACCGATAGAAAAATGGGTAGTAGTCTCTCGGTTGTTGATGAGTTTACCGATAGAAAAAACCACAGTAGTCTCTCGGTTGTGGATGAGTTCACCGGCAGGAAAAGTCACACTATTCTGACGGTTAATTTCAAGTTTACCGATAGAAAAAACTACAGTAGTCTCTCGGTTGTGGATGAGTTTACCGATAGAAAATTTGTAGTGGTCTGTCGGCTGTGAATGAATTTACCGATAGAACATTGACATATACAGTACATTATTTGCATTCACAATACAGTACATTTACATATATAGTACAGATGCAATACATTATAGATTGGATACACAATACAGTACATATGCAAAGAAGGGTAAATTCACAGAACAGATTGACACATTAGACAGTTATTCACATTTATTCACATATATATGGACAAATACAAATTGCAATCCAATGTGGACATTTATTGACATATATATTTATTCACATGTATACAAACAGTCTATGCACAGAGTACACGAAAAAGAGAAAATTATCATGGCGGATGGTTGGGCGCAACTTCCTCCATGACATATTGAGCCCAGATTTGTCGAAGATCTCTAATCTTTGCATTTTCGTATGAGTCTTTCGACATGGCGATCTGCAAGCATGTGTGAATACTTAGGAACTAACTTCCTAATTTAGAACGTGACACCCAATTTTCAAATTTGAGTCAGCTATCGATGCTTACCTGGGGGAATTGGGTAAAGTTTGTCTGCACTAGGTCGTATATGTAGCGCAACACATAAAACCCACATTCCCACGATTGCGGTTGCTGATGGCACTGAGATAATTGCATATGCGAAGACATGTTAGCTATTGTTTCCATAAACTAATTAAGCATAAACAAAAAGTCTCGTGAGTACCTCATATTCTTTCCAAGCTAGTAGGGAGCCCTGCGGTGCGGCATGCCTCCCTCCAGCGGACGCATATTTATCAAAAGCCCTGCATTTCAGTTAGTATTGCCCGTTAATGTATTATCATTAGCTAGTGAGGTGAAAATTTAAATCAAACATATAAGTTACTTACGCCTCCATATTCCCCTTGACCACATATTCCATCGATAATTTGTCACGCATCGAATCGAGGTAGTACACCTCGTTCCTCGGCGGACAGATCACGATGAGGATCCAGTGGCCCCTGCATTGTACGTAAAAGAGGACCGCTAGCTCAAAGTATATCTCAGGTGTAACATACAAGATCGAGTTAAATTAGTACGAAATGCACTAACCTTTGGTGGTACGGCACCAGAATGAACTCCCTGTCCTGCTGCGCCATCAACGCCTTGGATATGTACAGCTTAGCGTGCGCGGCGTCGTGCTCTAGCATCGTGAGGCTTATTTTCTCTGGGTCGAGGAAACCCACCTTGTCACACGCAGCCTCCGATGCTAGCCTGTACATGCACCTGCATGCAAAGGACGACATTAGTATTGCACAGAAAGTTACTACATTTCAAATGAACTACAACAATGCAGAGTTAGCAAACAGAGTTAGAAAATAGCAATACATAGCATCAGCAAACTCACAGGACTCCAGTCCGTATGATGGACATATCGAGCTCCCGCCAGTTGTAGAGGTCGAACAGATCCTCGTGTGCCACGGATATACTCCCGGGCTCACGGTGGAACTGCCCAGGCCTGTAGGGAACTAAGAAGTTCAGATTGCGCCGAGCTCGGTGTAGGTACCACTCGTGGAGGTCTCTGGTTGATCGATCCAATTTGCGCAAAGCTACCTCCGACATGAGTGGGAACCCGTTCGTGAACCTCTCTGGCTGTCCCTGTCGCCCTTTTCCCTTGCCTTTGCCCTTGCCTTTTGCCGGGGACTGAGCGCGTACCTTCGAAGGCAAGGGCGAGGTGATGGCAGCTTTCTTCCGAGGTGAAGGCGTGGATGCGCTGGGTGGGGTCGAGGCCGTCTTTGATGTGTCCAGGGTCGCACGAGATCGAGCCTCATGCCCCGAGCTGGGGGCGCAGTCCCCTGGTAGCCCAGCGGCAGGCCACTTCAATTAATGAGCACGTATGTTAGATTATGCAAGTTGAGTGTACTGAGTAGGATGTAATCTAAAATGTGTAGGATTTACCGGTTGTATTACAAGACACTTCTTGGGCCACTGTACGTAGGAGCCCACTGCCTCAGCAAGTGTCTGCAGTTCGTCTGTTGGGACTGGCAACGGAGAATCGTTGTAGTCCGACATGGCCATGTCCACCTGTACCTTTGCGAAACCCAACCGCAGAGGTACACAGTGGACCCGGACATCCGACCCAGACGGATATACGAAGCCGTGTCCAACCACTTCCTGCCCGGCGCCTACGTGATTCTGTAGGATGCAGCCCTCCGGCCCCTGCAAATTTGTAACAATTAAAATAGGTTAGCGAAACAACTCTAACAGAATGGGAGTGGCATCAACTTAAGTGCACAGATGAAGGCTTGCAGTACCTCAAGTAGATCCACTGGATCCGCGAGTACCTTCGAAGCGCAACTGCTTATCCGACCCCGCGGGGTACCGTCGTCCTGGGGATCCGCATCTGCACTCTTGGCCAGCAATGCTTCTCTCAACCGTGCAAACTCTTCCCTCATTTGTGCGACCTCGGACTGCACCTCAGACTGTACCTCAGCCCGTATCTCAGCCCGCATCTCCGCCCGTATCTCCTCCCGTACCTCAGCCCGTATCTTATCGGAGAGGTCAGCTTCCTTTTCCTTCCAGGAGCGGGCCTTCTTCCTCGGTGGAGCCGGATCTACGAAACCAGCCTTCCACGACACAATGGCTCCCACGGCCCGTGTCCGCCCGGGATGCTCCTTATTTCCTAGAGCCCGGGTGAGGATGTCGTTCTCCCTCTGCGGGGTAAACAATCCCTCCGCTGCCTCCTTCTCAAAAGAGATATGTTACATTTAAAGGTACCTTGTGAGACAAATTGCCTTATATATACTTGTGCGCACACAGTTTACGAGGTTAGCCAACTTACCATTCGCCTCACAACGTCGGCGTCCCCAGGGGTTGCGAACTACACAGACCCCGTGGACGACACGGACCCCCTCCCCCTCCACCATCGCTTGCACCTCTCATCCCGGATCTCGGAGAGCGGCAACTCAGGGGTGTCGATGACAGGATTTTGCTCGTCTTCCTTCTTCCACTGCTCCTCCTTCCCCGCATAGCCTCGGGATCCGAGCCGATGCGGGTGGTCGTTCCTCTTCTGGATCGCCCTATTCTTCTCGCTAAGGGCCTTGAACTCCTCAGTCCCCTTCTGCTTGGTGAATTCCTCCCATACCTCCTCCGATATGAAGGGGTACTTCTTGCAAGGAGATTTCCCCGCAGATAGGAAGTTACTAACGAGCCAGCTCTTAAAGGTTTTCCATGTTCCGTTCATGTCCTTCAAGCAGGCAGTCCTAGGTGTATCGTCGGGGATGTTCCACTTAGCTTGTTTCCGAAAAATGCATACAATTAAACACGAGTTAGTTAAGCCTTAGTATAAGCCAAGAGAACGTGATTACGAAAGAGTTCAGCGATTTCAGTTCATTTAACCTTCACTTCCGCCCACAACCTATCCCTCTCGTCCGCCGTCACATCCTTCCAGCTCTGGACGGTGATCTTCACCCTTTCTTTCGCCAATAGCCCAACGTAGGCCGCGTACCTCCCAGCATTCTTTCCAATCGGCCTCCCAAATTGGTTGAACTCACAAGAAAGATCCGTGCGTTTGGCCAAACGCCCCAACGTCGTCGCGCCTCGCCCTACCCTCTTGCGCTGGGATGTAACAGCTGCATCTTCAGTAGTTACGATGGGGTTGGCCCTAGTCGAACCACTAGTACCATCCGATGAAGACGACGACATGTCTTCCCCTACAAAACCTTCAACAAACCATATATATGGCAATTAATTCGTCTTGGAGTTCCATAACTCAGCCCAGGACTGGAGACTAACTAGGGCGGCAAAAGGGAAAATAATACAAAAAGAAAGACATGCATAAATTACTTCCTGAACTCTTCAGAAATATGTTCTATCGGTAAACACATGAGCTGCCGATAGACCATAACCTCCACAGAAGACAATTTTTCTATCGGCAAACCCGTGAGATACCGATAGAACATAACAATGTTCTCTACATATGGAATTTTGTTGACAAGCCACCATTCACTGTCATCACATAACATTCTCGATGATTTGCTATACTAATATTCATGGGCCAGCATTATTATTTCACACGTAAATATGCACACAAGCATCTAAGTGCCACTGTGCATAATCTTTAGCCTAGCCTGTATGTGAGTTATCAGGACTTCACATCTATTAGGTTGGGAAAAGTCATGTATAGGCATTTGAAACATATACATCGAAGACCCATCCACATTGCCATATATTCATACGAAGTGAGTAAAAATTCCCAACCAAACTAGTACATTGCATGGCTCATGTCCTTCTAGATCCAAATTAAGTTTTACTACTTGTGCAGAAATATTTTCTATCGGTAAACACATGAGCTGCCGATAGAATATGTGTAAGAACACCTCCAACATATAATGTGCATTACATGGCAGTTGGATACAATTGATCACACATACAGCAGTATAGATAAGTTAAAATCTCAAAACAGGTTCATTACAGCACTGGAACATATTATGTAAACCCTAATTTAAATCAACATTGCGTGCGGAATGTACATAATCCAACACAATAGGAAACCCTAGTGTAATTGCAAAACTCGAAGAATTAGTACGTGCAAAACACTAGGATCAAATAAGGAAGATGCTGGAAATAGAACGACGAATTAGGGTATTTACGGCGGCTATCAGTTCTGGTGATGGAGAGGTGGTGTAGAACGCAGCAGCGGCCGGCGAAGGACGAAAATAAGAACCGGTGGCAGTGGCGAACCAGTGTCCAGCCGGCGATCGTCGTGTGGGAGGGAGGAAGTGAGTGGTCACGGTGGAGGTTGTGGTTTTCTTCGCTCTCGAAGAGACGCAGTGCTCTAAGGTGGAACTGTTCGAGTGGCGGGAAACTAAAGCGCCGTGTACGAGTAATAAAGTAGTGGAGGAACTTTTCTATCGGTACAACAAAATGATACTGATAGAATTATTTAATTTTCTATCGGTACAACAAAATAGTACCGATAGAAAAAGTAAATTTCCCGGAAAAATATTTGAAGTAGTGGATGCCTTTTTCTATCGGTATAAACAATAAAATCCCGTGAGACCAATTTTCCCTAGAAAATTTTTTTAATTAAGTGCTTGAGATTATAGTATTGGGTGCCCTTTTTCTATCGGTAAAAACAACTAAATACCGTCAGAGTAATGAAAAGGTGCCTTTTTCTATCGGTATAAACAATAAAATCCCGTGAGACCAATTTTCCCCAGAAAAATTTTTTAATTAAGTGATTGAGATTATAGTATGTGTGCCCTTTTTCTATCGGTAAAAACAACAAAATACCGTCAGAGTAATGAAAATGTACACACAATTTAACATCAAACAGACTGTGGTTGAAAGCTGTAGGATGATAAAGAAAGAGGAAAGATAGCCGAAAAATTGGAAAATTGACATAAAAAGAAATTGTTCATTCATTGTTGTTTTATCACTTACAAAAAAAAATAAAACCCAAAATGCTAGGTCAAGGGGTGGTCTTAGTCCTGGCTGCATGTAGAATAGAGTCAGTTAGACTTGCAGCTAGGACGCAGGACTCCTCTAGCGACAAGTTGTCCCTAGGATCAACTACTACCGCGTCGAGAAGGCCTGCGACCTCCCTCAGCTTCGCTATGGTATCCTTCATAGTCAAACCGCAGCCAGCGATGGTCATATCCGCGGCTTTCTTCTCCTCGCGAAGACGCTTCGTCCTCGCCCTAGCATTGTCACCATCCATGCGCTTAATGCGCTGGAAGAGATCGTCAAGGTCAAGCCGTAGCTGAGTGTGCTTGTCGATCTGTAAGGAGCTTGTGCTCCTCCTGGAGGGGCCTCAGGTCGGCCTTCACTTTGGTAGTGTCTTCCACGGCTACCATTCCCTGTGCAAATCAACAGGTCAAGAATGAATTGAACATGGATTAATAATACAGGGGTAAACCGAGGAGATTTAGAGTTCTTACCGGGGAGGGCGTGGCTGACGATCCCATGGAGGTTGCCATTGTGAAAGAGAAGATGAGGAGTCGAACCGTTCGATAATTAGAAAAACAACAAATACCGCGACGCATGGCGAGGTACTTATAGAGTTTCCAAGGCGACGCATGGCGACACGGTTGAGAATTCAAAGCGGCAGAGTATTCTTCTATCGGTAAAAACAGGAAAAAACCGTCAGACAACAAATACCGTGAGACTAACGAATTTATTCTAACGATAAAATATAACAATACCGGTAGAAAACGTTTTGAAGTGCCTGAGAGAAGTGCCTGAGACATGAAAGTAGCGGATGTCCTTTTTCTATCGGTATAAATAACAAAATACCGTCAGAAAAAAGGGATTTTTGCAGAACTTAATTTGAAGAAGCAAGAGGCTGCGATGAGATTTTTGCAAGTGCTATTTGAAGGGAAGAATTAAGTATTTACAGGATAAAGGTACTGTACATGTTAGAACTTATGTTGTGGAGTAAAATTGAGATGTATTAATGCTGTGAACTAGCTTATCATTAAGTTCTAAAGACAAATGTACTGCCTGATGTATTAATGATAAGTTCCTCACCTTGCTGCAGAACTTGTGGGCTGTTTGCTTGGCATTTATCCCTGAAATAGAAATTAATCATCAATGGTTCTCAACCCATAATCCTTCTTCATGGTCATCTCGCAGATACGTTGTTTCGTCGATATCTTCAGTACGGATAGATTGAATGTCCTCTAAAAAAGGAGGTATTTCATCGAATTGGTTATACTCCTCTTCGTAGACAACATCTTCGACCCCAACAATACGTCTCTTGCTGTGGAGGACAACATGCAAGTTTGGATTGGCTGGGTCAACGATGTAGAATACCTGTGTGGCTTGCTTTGCAAGTATGAATGGATCGTCTTGGTGTCCGACTCTACCAAGATCGACGAGAGTAAACCCATAACTGTCAACTTGAACACCTCGAGAGATTTCGACTCATTGGCATCGAAACAGGGGAATCTTAAGTAATCCGTAATCAAGCTCCCATATTTCGTCAATAACACCGTAATATGAGTTCAGCGCCCTTACTGACCTGGCATCCTCGGAAATAGCAAACAGTGTCACTCCGCTACATTGCGTGCTACTCTTGGCGTCTTGAGCTCTTGTGTAAAATGAATACCCATTGATGTCGTACCCTTGCCAAGTCCCTACAGTGAATCTTGGGCCTCTAGCCAACCATGTCACAGTTTCACTTACGGAGCCCTCGGCAGCTCGCGTGACTCTTTCTTGGATCCACTCAGCAAATTTCCTGTTATGTTCTCTGCTGACCCAAACGTCTGACTTCGAAGGATTCTGTGACCGTAACATTACCTTGTGCTCGTGTATGTATGGCTCGACCTCCGTCATGTGTTGTAAGACCCAAAAATGTGATTTTGCGTACACATCATGAGCGGGGACGATAGCTTTGAATCCAATCGTTCCGATTCCCTGAAGCCTACCCTCGTGTCGGGACCTAGGAACGCCAATTGGGTCAACCCCGGTCATATAATCTGTGCAAAATTTAATCACCTCCTCGGCGGCATAACCTTCCATGATACTCCCCTCGGGTCGACGACGAGTCCTTACGTATCCCTTCAATACACCCATAAATCTCTCAAATGGATACATGTAGCGCAGGCACACGGGTCCACAAAACTTAATTTCTTTGATAAGGTGAACAATCAGATGGACCACAACATCAAAAAAGGATGGAGGGAAATACGTCTCGAGCTGACAAAGAGTTGTAACCACGTCGCGTTGCAAAGCGTCCAGTCCATCGGGATCAATTACCTACGAGGACACAGTTGCGCCAAATATTCATATCAGAAAAATCTTCTAATTAAGCTCCACAAATGGAGGTAATGAACTTATAGTACGAGTGCACGTACTTACCTTGCAAGATATTGCGTTGAAGAAATAACATAGGTTTGTGATTGTCTCTCTGACTTTAACTGGGAGAATGCCTCTGATAGCAATGGGAAGCATCTATGACATCAAGACATGACAGTCGTGGGACTTCATGCCGACCAGTCTTAGGTCCTTCATAGACACAAGTTTTTTCAAGTTCGCGGAGTACCCACATGGAACTTTAACACCGTGCAGGCACCGACAGAGTTCTGTTTTTTTGCTCTTGGACAATGTATAGCAGGACGGGGGGAGGTATGTACGCTTTCCATAATCTAAAGGTGCAAGCTCAGTCCTTATCCCCATTTCCACCATGTCATGACGAGCTTTCACACCATCCTTTGTCTTTCCCGGAATGTTCAACAACAAACCAATCAAACTGTCACAGATATTTTTCTCTACATGCATGACGTCAATGCAATGTCGAACTTGTAAGTGCTCCCAATACGGTAGATCCCAGAGAATCGATCTCTTCTTCCAAACATTTTTTTCTCGAGGTTTAGAATGCTTACCGAACTCAACTTTGATGTCGTTCACGCACGAGTAAATCTCCTTACCGGTCAGAAACACTGGAGCTGATCCCTTCTCAGGCTTCCCGTTAAATGATTTCCTCTTCTTACGGTAAGTGTGATGCACCGGAAGAAACCTGCGGTGACCCATGTACACTGTTTTCCGGCAGTTTCGCAGCCACATGCTCTCAGTTTCATCTAGGCAAATAGGGCAAGCCTTGGCTCCTTTCGTACTATACCCCGACAAATTGCCGTAGGCCGGAAAATCATTTATGGTGCAAAATATCAGGGCCCGCAAGATGAAATTCTCTTTCTTGTATGCATCCCACACCTGCACCCCCTCGCTCCACAATTTCTGTAAGTCCTCGATTAAAGGCGCTAGAAACACGTCAATATCATTTCCGGGTTGTCTGGGTCCTGAGATTAGTAATGCCATCATGATGTACTTGCGCTTCATGCATAACCAAGGAGGAAGATTGTAGATGCATAAAAGAACCGGCCAAGTGCTGTGCCGGCTGCTCATATTACCATGTGGGTTCATACCATCTGTACTCAGCCCGAACCTTACATTCCTAAGTTCGCCGCCGAACTCAGCAAATGTTCCGTTGATGTTTCTCCATTGAATATAATCAGCTGGGTGTCTCAGTTTTCCGTCTTGTTTCCGGGCTTCAGCATGCCAACGCAAGTGCTTCGCGACTTTCGGATTTGCAAACAGCCGCTTCAATCTAGGTATCACAGGCAAGTACCACACAGTTTTTGCCGGGGGTCCTTTCCTTACCTCGTGACGTTCATTGTCAATCCGGTCCCTACGCGTATACCTCGATGCGCCGCATCTTGGACAAACATGCAACTGGAGTACTCGTTACGGTACAACACACAATCATTTGGGCATGCGTGTATTCTTTCGATTTCCATTCCCAACGGACACAACAGTTTTTTGGCTTGGTAAGTAGATCTTGGCAACTCATTTCCCTCTGGAAGCATGTCCGCTAGAAGATCTAATAGTGCCGTGAAACTCTTATCACTCCAACCGTTTCCTGCCTTCAAGTTATATAATCTCAGCACAGAAGACAGTTTTGTAAATGTTGCACATCCAGGGAACAGAGGCTTCTCAGAGTCAGCAATCAGTTTCTCAAATTCACAGAAGTCATTTTCGTTGTAATCTTCCTCTACATCACGTAACATCCCATCTAGATTGTCATCATCATCATCTACGTGCACATCGGAATGAACATTACCAAAATTGGGATGATCATCGATATTATTGCAATCCACATCCGAGTCGTGCTGATTGGTAGTAGTGGTGCTTGTTTCCTCAAGATCTTCGCCATGCCATATCCAACGGGTGTATCGCGCGTTAAAACCACGACGAATCAAATGACTCTTAATTTGATCAGAGTTGCTAAACCTCTTCAAGTTCATACAATCTGTACAAGGACAGAGCATATTTTTCTCTCCCTTCCTCTCCTTTTGTTGCTCAGCAAATTTAATAAACTCATTCACACCATCCAAATATTCAAGAGTAGTACGTTTTATTCCATACATCCAATATTTCCTGTCCATCTACAATTAACAAATTTAACGAGTAAGCCATGCATGAAACCTGCCCGATTAAGTTATGTATATCTACATGTACAGCCTCTTACAACAGATACATGTGTTGAACCCTAGCCTGACGAAATTAACACTAATTAACCTAGCTAACTACACAATACAAGCTAGTTAGCTCCTAAAACATGACGCATTTCCAGCTACCAAGCTCCCAAGCTTAGAGCTACAAACTTGGAACTACACAATACAGCTAGCTTGCAAGTAGAGAGGAAGGGAGATCTAGAGGGAGAGAGAGATAAGTGTCGACGATTAAGCGCACCTTAAAGAGAGGGGCGCAATCAACTTCCCTCCAGCCTGCGCTGATCACCCTAGCAGTGTAGCTGGAACTTTCGTCACAAACAGAGGGACACAGAGTGCAACAGAACAAATTAAAGAGCAGCTTAGCAATGGTCGAGTGGGGTTTTCCTTATAATGGACATTTTTCTAACAGTAAATACATGAAATAACCGTCAGACTAACTTAGGTAATTTGCCGCTCACATATTCTATCGATAAAAACACACACATACCGTTAGAGAATATACATTACTGAGCAAATATATGTGTTTTCCTATCGGTAAATATGTGTACTTACCGTTAGATCATGCATGACACAGCACGCACATGAGTTTTTCTATCGGTATATATGTGTACTTACCGTTAGATGATGCATGACACTCGAGCATTAGTTTTGTATCGGTAAATATGTGCATTTACCGTTAGACTATGCATGACTGAGCAAATATATGTATTTTTCTATCGGTAAAAACACATATTTACCGTTAGAATATGCATGACTGAACAAATATATGTGCTTCCTATCGGTAAATATGTGTATTTACCGTTAGAATATGCATGACTGAACAAATATATGTGTTTTCCTATCGGTAAATATGTGTACTTACCGTTAGAGGAGGTACTGTTACCAAACTGGGACAAACATGCACATGCCATTTCTCACATTCAAGGAATCATATCAATGTAACATCAAACAGATCTTACATCAAACGGATCTTAACTAGAAGATAAAGCAATATATTTCAAGAAATGCTAATTTGTGGATTAACTAGGAGACACAAAAATACTTTTCGTAGGTAGTTGGGACTTCATCTTGCCAAAGAAATTACAGATGCCAGTTCACAAATTCAGGTACAAACATACATATGCCAGTTCACCAATACAAATTCAGGTACAAACATACACATGCCAGTTCACAAATTGAAGTGCATGTCTGAAACAGCAGTACAAATACACACCTACCTACCAATACAATTAAATACACAAATGCTCCCTGCACATTCAAGTTCATGTCCCAATTAGCAATACATGATACACAAATATACAACAATATACAAATACAACAATTCACACATTCGATGTATATTACAAAAGCCACGTCTGAAATTAACAACAGATCACGACGAGGACCCAGTGGCCCATACATGCATTTTACATAAAAGGGAACCTTTGCAGGTTGCCACAATGCAACTACCGACTACAAGTTAGACCTGATACATCACAAATCCATTCATCCAAAACAGCAAATGTCTGAACCACATTGGACTTAACCATAGGAGTTCAGTTCGAAGACGCCCGAGGAGCTGGAACTGCCGTCGACATACATTTGTACGTATTGGTGATTTCCTCGGACTCAAACTCGATCAACTCAACTCAACTCCATTAACAAAAAGAACCTACCTTCCAAGATGTTGTTCTGTGTAGTGATGGTGTAGAATGGCTGTGCAAATAACAATAATTCTTCTTCTCCAAGCAGGTAAGCATCTGGCCACAAGCTGGTGCATGCAAAAAAATGTAAGATGCTTTCTATAGGTCCTGATTTGAGAAACACGCCGGGCTTAAGCATCTTCTCGACCGAGCCAACCAAGATCTCGCCCTTCACGTCCTTCCAGCTCTCGACGGTGATCTTCACCATTTCTTTCGCCAACAAGCCAACGTAGGCAGCGTACTGCGATGAAGAACCGTGAAATATGTTGCCCCTCATGAGCATCATCCAAGGACCTGAACAGATCATAATCATATTGAAAAGAAGACACATCAAAATGAAGGATACAAAAAAAGCAGAATTATTGCCATAATTGGATTAGAATAATCTAACAATATTGCAGAAATTTTACGTACCTTCCTTGGGATGCCGACGTCTAGAGGGCGTCGATGGAGGTGCGGAGGTGCAGCGGTCCCCTGTAGAGGTGCGCCGGCCGTCCATGGAGCTTACGGGTTAGGACTACGAGCCCCAGATGAACTGTGAGAATGAAAGAGACATACCCGTGTATTTATACAATTATATATTTTCTATCGGTAAGAAAACAGAATACCGTTAGTAATAAAAACATCTGTAGAAGCCGAATGGTTCTATCGGCACAATAAATATTACCGATAGGAATTTTTGTACATACTCTATCGGTGTGTACGTACATTACCGATAGAATATTACTAGTTGTAGAAGGCCAACAGTTCTAAGATATTTTTTGCAATATTCTACCGGTATAAACATTCATTACCGATAGAATAAAACTATTAGAAGACGAACAGTTCTAAGCAATTTTCTATATATTCTAACGGTAAAAGAATCCATTACCGATAGAATAAAAATATTTGTAGAAGGTCAACTATTCTATCGGCGAACTACATATTGCCGATAGGAATTTTTAATATACTCTGTCGGTATATTCATACAGTAGCGATAGAATAAGTCTAGTTGTTGAAGTCGACCAGTCCTATCGGCGCACAACATTCTTCCGTCAGTACTTATGCATCTCTTCTAACGGCAAATATGTTCATCACCGCTAGAGTAAATCATACTATTTATTCTATCGGTAAGTTTCTTAGAAACCGATAGGGAAAATACATCCGTCGGGCTTTTATGACCGCGAGGCACATTTTCTATCGGTTTTGTGCTATTTCGCTAATAACCGATAGAAGATAGGGGTTAGTAGACTGCATTTCTGTACTAGTGGCACTACATGTAGCCGGGCTACTGGTGAGACGCCTTTTCATTTGGTATTTTGTGCTGAAGCCATATTACCTACTGAAATATGCATTGGATATGTTCGTGTCGATCAATTTGATCGTTCTGATCAGCATGAACAACATGTCCAAGACATTATTCTTCTTGAAGAAAAATGTGATTGGGCATTGATTAAGTCAGCAGCATATTTATAAGCTTTACGTAAATACCATAGTAAACGGGTGCGACCTTGTAGTCTACACGTGGGTGACCTGGTTTTACGAAAGATTCAGAACCAGTCCAATCGCAATAAATTCTCCTCTCAGTGGGAAGGTCCCTATATTGTGGTCTCAGTGCCGTGACCTGGATCAGCTCGATTAGCCATGGAAGATGGTAGGATCTTATCCAACACTTGGAATATAGATCAATTGCGCAAGTTCTACGTGTAAGTTTTTCCATTTCCATTTTCCTGTTCAATTAGCATATTTTTTATAATAAAACTTTCTTTCCTTTTATGTTATAATCGTATTCTCCATTGATGTCCTTTGAATCTATTCAAGCCATGCTTGAGGTTCAAAATTATGGTCGCGTATAGTCCGCGACCATAGATCTGATCGCAGATGGTCATCTCATCACAGTGTTTAAAGTGGATTCGCTAATCAATCTCATGGTCACATCTGGATAAGACATATCTAAATAAGCTATTTCTTAACGCCCACGAGACTTACCAGTATGTTTCTGATCATTTGAGAAGCTGTTAGTTCACAAGAAACTTTAAACAGTCGTGTTGAGCTGTTTATACTTGTGATTTTATAGTAAGCCCCAGTTCAAAAATTTCTTTGTAAGTCATTTTTCAACTCATAAGAGGTTTTGCTGGGCATATTAATTGTCCTGCAATTACTATAGTAAGTTCTTAGTATTAGTAATAACAGGAGGGGGCTAGGAGAATACAACTATAACATTTAGGTGGAAGTATTTTCATGACTCAAAAGATCATGCATCTGCATATTTTCTATCATAATTGTATGTGTGCAAGTACAAGTCACAAAGAGGATCATTGTTCATTACAATGTGATCATGATAAGACAAGTTCTTTCAAAAGATTTTCGATCAAGGGCTTGACTTCCTCCATTATGACCTCAAGCTGATCTTCAGTCTCGAATACAGCATCTCCCAACATTGGATTCACATCCAAATTTGGGTCGTGGTGATGCCTTAGTTTGCACAAAATGGCAGAGGCCACATATCCAAAGTTGGTCGTCAATGCCTCTTTTTGCCTGTTTGTGTCTTCAGGGAGGTACTCGAGAAGTGATTCAGCTTGAGCCGCAACCAGATTGCAAGATTCACTAAGACTTAAATTTTCCTTCTGAGGATCATTTATATCAGCCTTTAGTAAATCCGCAACCATTCTCAGTTTCTTACAGGATTCTGCTTGAATACTGCTGCAATCTAAGATTGTCGCCTTTAGGGTTTTCCTCTCCTCGCAGACAGTTTCAGTAGTCTTTTTGAATGATTCTATGGTTGCATGTTGGTGTTTGATGATTGCCAGAAGTTGTTCGACTTGAGTTTTGGTCTGGACACACTTCTGCTTCGAGTCATCTCTTTCCTTGCAAAGGCCTTTGATCTGTTCTTCTTGTGCTACATGAACAGAGTAATGAGATTACATCAGTTCATGTAAGGAAATAACATCCCTTGGTTGAAAATGAACTTACAAGCGAGCCTTTTCTGAGCCTCGTCGAGTTTTTTCTCCATGGAGGAAAATTTTATGGTCACAGTTTCTTCCTAACCTTATCGATCAGCATGCTTTTCGTCAATAAGGAATTCTCCCTGCGTCCATACAGGTAATCGTAATACTTGGATGACGTTCAGGTTACTATAAGCAATGTATGGATACTTACTGTTGTAGACGGCTGATCTCCTTTTGTGCAACCTCAATTTGTTCTGCTAACGCTTTCGAATTGGTCGACATTTGGGTCAGGACCTGAAACACAGTTATACCTGTTGCTTAAACTGGATATTCCTAAGATGTTCAATTTCAAAGAGGATAAAATGTTTTTTACTTACCTCTAAGAAACTGTTGAAAGTTGTCTTTAGCATGCTCTCGGGTTCACTTGAAAATTGAACCATGAGACCAGTTCTTTCCTCGATCATGGGTGCAACAAAAGTTTTTTCTTGTTGATTTGTTCCCGTGGTCATGTCAGATGGTGCAGTCTCAATCCTTTTGGATTGGAGGTCCACAACTATTTCTTCCATAATGGTCTGAGGATCCGTCTCAGCCATTGTGCTTGCGCTTGCATCTCTCACGACCTCCACAGTATGTGTTTCACTGGGTATCGGTGGAGTCAGCAGAGTGCCAGGTGCAGGATTCCTGAGAAAATCACAATTTGAAATATTGATAACTTCAATTTTGTGAAAAGTTAGGATTGGGTAAGAAGTGGTATCCTTACCCGATTCGAAGCCCCATCCGACTTTTGAGGTTCGGTGATGTACTCCTCGGAGATAGGAGCACGCTAAGCGACCTTGTTGCAATTTCATCGGGGCTTGTCTTGCTTTTTCTTTTCATAAATAGGACAATAGACCCCTCTTCCTGCATATTCAAAAGATAATTTGTATTTACAATGGAGTAAATTTCGTGGAATATGATATTCTTACCACAACAGCTCCTTCTACGTTTGCTGGAGGTGTCACCAGGTCTGTAGTTGTTCAAACTATGGCCGCAGAGTCCTCCGCGACCATGGTTGTAGAAGTTCTTGCCTCAGGGTTGGTGACCTTCCTTGTGACCACAAGTTTTCCCACGACCATAGGATCCCCTGCCGCAATAGCTATTTCTGCTATTGAGGACAGTATGTTGGCAATGGTGGGGAAGGATAGTCTCTCTGGAATGGCAATCTCAAGAGGGCTCACCATTCTTCTCCTTCGATGGATGAGAGGAACGTCATCTTCCTCATCCTCGCTCCTCTCACCCTATACAATTAAGAAGTGACTCCTATTCGTACATGGTATAACAGGGGGAAGAGAAAACCTTACTGCAGTAGTTTTCGCGATTGTTTTCTTCACCTTCGATGAAGCCCCTCTTATGATCTTTGCCTTGGTTATTCCAGAGGTTGGCTCCTTCATCTTCTTGGCTTTAGAAGAGATAACTTTTACTCTCTTCGATGCTGGCCTCCTAGAAGGCCCAACATCATCCACAAGACGTTTTGTCCTGATGACTTGCCCTTCCAGCAGCTATGTCATTCAATGAATTTACTCTTTGATGATCAATGTCAGCAGACATACATGAGCAAGTTTTCTAGAAAGAAGATTTACCTTTTTTCATTCTTGTTTGAAGTTGTCGCTGCTGCCGACCAGGCTCTGTGGTCGGGGTGAGCCTAATGCTCCTTCTATTGCCACGCAGTACGGCTTCAGAAGGTTATTTGTCCTCCTATCTATCTCAGATGGGGACGGGGCTGCTTGTCATGGCAATCAATTAGTATAAACATCAGATTGTCA
Organism: Pharus latifolius; assembly: GCA_019359835.1. Lineage (NCBI taxonomy): Eukaryota > Viridiplantae > Streptophyta > Magnoliopsida > Poales > Poaceae > Pharus > Pharus latifolius. The sequence goes on along the minus strand of CM033322.1, from coordinate 32,789,580 downwards.
ACAATTTCACACATTTTAAGTCAGAAAACTTACTCTGGTTATAGTCCAAGGTGTTTTCCATCATCGAATACACCTCCCAGGCTGGATGTTTCTTTACGAAATCACAAATGATATTTCATGCGATCAGTCCCTGCTGGACCAAGTGTAGAATCACCTAGGACTGTTTCTGTAAGTCTTGACTTAGAATAGGAGCAGTATCCATTTCACTGCTCTTCACTGGTCGCCAGTTCTCAAACCAGACACTGCTCTCTGCCGGTGTGGCACAATAGAACCATTGTTGGTTCCATCCCTCCATAGAATCACACAACGGGAAGGAGGGGTAATCTTTCTTCTCCCACAGGTGGAAATATACACACCCTACTGCAATGGGACTTTTTGACCATGCTAAGAAATAAAATCGCCGGAACAAATCTACGCACGGCAACACTCCCACAACAGCCTCGCACAAGTGATGAAAGACAGCCAAAATGAGGACAGCATTGGGGTGGAGGTTTACTAGCTCTAAGTCGAAATGTGCCAGGATACGCATGGCAACAAATCTATGCACGGCAACACTGTCTCGGTGAGAGGCGCCTCGGGGACCTCATGTCCCGGGCACCACCATTGGCCCGGTGGTCACGGCCCCAGGGGCGGTCTGGGGAAAAACCTAGGAAGGGCCCCCGTGCGGGGTCACGTGCGGGGCATGTGAGAAATGTCTCGGGAATCAGCGAGGACACTTGTCAGCCATCCGAGTACCTTGGTCGGCGGAATGACGATAGTGCCCTCCAATCCAACGGCTGCGACCAGGGTAGTTTATTAATTTGCATCTTTTGGGACTATATATTCCCTTGTACCCCACTTTTGTAAGGAGGACAACTCATTATCATCAATACACAAGAAACCAATATGCGTGCCCAGGAGCACTCTCCCCACTAGAGAGCTCCCCCAGCGGACTCACGTCGGGAGAGCGTCGATAGGACTAGGGCCCCCACTGGGGCCTGAACCTGTATAAACTCTCGTGTCACTCTTCGTGCTTGCCCGACGGGAGAGGACCGGTCACGCGGTCAGCTCGCGTCATTGTTTGTTTGCTAGGAACCTTCCTGAAACCTGCTGAGGTATTTGCGATACCACGACAGTTGGTGCCGACCATGGGGAATCGTGACGAATCGCCAAGGCTCCCCACAAGAATGAGGGCTCGCGCCCAACCCGGTGATGCTAGTCCCAATGACCCGACACCACCCCCTCGAGACACTGCTGCCCTGGCACCTTCGACCGAACACGGCCGAACCGAGGTATCACCTCTTACACTCCCGGTTAATTCCAGTGGATAGGCTTCTGGGCCCGGCCCAATGACCGCGGCCTCCTCGGTGGGGACTAGCGTCCCCCCGACCGCGCACCCATTTCCCAGAGATACGTTCCTCGAGACTCTTGTCAAGGGCCAACTCCATGCCCAACGCACCATGGAGGAGCTGCTCCGCGTCTTGGCGCGGCCCCCAGCCCCCGCCTATCCACCGCAGTTCTCGTTCATGGGGGCCTCGCCCCCGTTTATGGGGCACCCGGTAGCCCCCCCGATGCCCAGAGGCCCGGCCGCCCCCGGAGCCCATGACCCTGCAGGGGGCTATGTCCCCCCGGCCGGCCCTTCGTCCCAAGTGATCCCCGCGCCAGGAGCCTTCCCTGCACCTGGAGCCTTCCCGATGCCGGGGACTTACCCCGCACTAGGAGCCTTCCCGATGCCGGGAGCTTACCTTGCGCCGGGAACCTTCCCGGGATTGGGGCCATCTTACGTGCCGGTAGCTTTCCCTGCGCCGAGAGTTGGTCCCGCCCCGCCTGTCGAGACGACCGCGCCAGAGGCGGTCCCCGGCGAATGAGACCCGTTACGCCAGGGACAGCCCCGACACCATCGCAGGATCTCCCCCGCGAGGGACCTCCCTCACCGGTTCCGGGAGTCGCTCCGGGGACCTGCCCGGTGGTAGGTCCCGCTTGTGCCCCAGTAGCACCCTCCGGGCCAGCGACTGGCACGCATGAGCTCCCTCCTCCCCCGGGGCCGCCCCTGAGGTCTCCCCCGGCTAACCAAACCCGCTTCACCCGGGAGGAGGTCGAGCGAATGTGCACTACAAAAATCCGGGGATGCTCTCCCCTGCTACCGTTCGGAGCTCCCCCCAGCTTGCGATCATGGTGAGCCAAGCTCCCGTCCTGACCGGGGGAAACGACTGGCCGGGGAAGTGACCGCACCTCCGAGGGATACCTAGACATCCAGGAGGTTAGTTCAACCAACCCGGACAAGAAGAGATGCTACCGTCGCGCCGGTGGGCCGCTTGGACCCCTCCCCGACTCCGATAGCGAACGCGCGTGCCCCGTTAAAGGGGACAGCGACTAGGATTCCCACCGGGAGGTGGAAGGGGCCAACCAACTACTGTGTCGCTGACTCCGATGCATCTGCTGGCCACGACCATACCGCCCACCACACATCGAGCACTACAACGGTGAGGCCGATCCTTATGAGTTCGTGTAGGTGTACTCCATGGCCATTTCAGCGGCTGGGGGGATGAGACGGTGCAGTGCAACGTTTTCCCCCTCTACCTCACCGGTATCGCCCGTTCATGGTTTTACAACCTGAGGGCTGGTTCCAACAAGTCCTTTGCGCAACTCAAGCTCTACACCGTCCCAGCTCTACACCATTCGATAGAGGATGGGGGAGACCATCCGTTGACGAGGATTGTTACCCGAGCTAGTTCAGAGTAAATGCACCTCTGGGTTAGGACAGATTCGAACCAGACAAGTGTCCGTTGCTATGATATCAGATGTCCTGAGAAGCGCGGAGACATGGTTGCAGGCTTTGTGCGATCATGAGGCCGTAGACAGTATGCGGTCAGGAGCCCATAGGCGATGCGCGGACAGGAGGTCGTAGACAGCGCGGTCAGAAAGACAGTGTGCAGTCAGAAGGTCGTTTACTACTCTCGACCAAGACGACTTGGGATTGCTTAAGCTCTACAACAAGCATATCCCGAGGATCCCGAAGATTCTTCCACGTATGAAGACAACTGCCAAGAGGTTAATATGTGCGGTTATCCCTTGATTGCACGTGTTAAGCCTGCGTGGAAGTTAAGTGTGGTTATCAAAACTGCACCCGAGCAACCGTTCAAAGCTGTTGTACATTGGCGCCCTTTCGACCAGTATAAAAGGGTGAGTAAATGTACCAGACAAAGACAACTCGAACAACTCCAACAACTTGGACAATCTCCGACATCTTCGACAACAACGAGCTTCCATAGGCTACTTTAGTCGTGTTTTAGACAATCACACGGAAAAGATCTTCGCCTGTGATGATATTTTCTACAACTTTGTAACCTTTTTCTCATACATAGTGAAATCCTAACAGGACGTAGGGCTATTACTCCCACCATCAAGGGTCAAAACCTGTATAAATCTCTCTGTGTTCCATCCGACATTGCTCATCATCCCTTCCCGGAGGGCCACCCTAAAAGGTCTTGCAACTCACAAATTCTGCATAAGTTCGACTAAGGACCCCGAGTCCGAATCGTCGACAGCTGGCGCCCACTGTGGGGCCTTTCTCAAGGCGTTCTTATTTTCTATCTGGAGGTTCAGTGAGCCATGTCTGGAGCATATGATTCCGAGAACGATTTCGATCTCGAGGATTATGCCCACATCCAGATGCCTTCACCTAGTGATCCTGTTCCAATGGAGGAAACCGGAGGCAAAGACATCCCGGAGGTCGATTCGACCACTCAAGTCATGTCTATCGACCAGGAGATGATCGACGCAGGACCAGAGCCCAATGTGGTTTCTACTACGTTAGAGGTTGAATCCGGTCCATTGCACAACCCTGTTGAGGGTAAAGGCGATGTTGACCAGGAATTTAGCCTGGGGAAGTTTGATCCTGATAACCTCCACCGTCTCTTTGATTTCGAGTCCGACTTGGAACAAACGGAGATGTTTTCTCCATCGGTGACCTCGATCCCTAGGCAATTCACTGCCCTATTGGAAGAAACTCCCAATCAGCGAGCCGCTAGGGAAGAACAAGAGCGCAGACAAAAGGAGGATCAAGATCGAGAACAGCAAGATAACGAACTTCGCAGAACAGCCCTAGAGGCTCTTCAAAATGCGCAAGCCCGTTACGACGCTGCTCCTAGTTCCTCCCGTCGACCACGTGGTCATAGACGTGACCAGACACCATCTTTACCCCCGGAACATTTACCGGCAGACGAAGAGACGGTGACACCTGGCGCACGCAGGAGGAGCACGCATGGCTGGCTTCGATCCATCACAGAGGTCTTGCGTAATTTTCCTCCTACGATCACGGATGCGCAGAAACCTGCCTTCGCCAGATTTTGGCAGAGAGGTTAGAAGAGGTCACATCCGAAGCGACCCCTACGGCCTCTTCCCGGTCGGCGATGCGTTCTCATGACTGGGAATACTCTAACTCTAGTTCAGGTAGACGGAATCGTCCACCACTAGCACCGTCTCGGCATGACAAAGCCAGACGGGCGGGGAATTCTCGTGATTAGGAACGGATTCTTGTCCACTCTCGCCTAGGACCACGCGTGGCCTCTCCTTCGGGTGAGGTCGCCCGAGATCAGGTCGAGAGTCACAGATCCATCCATGGTCCTTATGTTGGTTGCAAAGCTTTCTCGCCAGGCCTTCGTGCGGTCGTTTGGCCAGACAAGTTTAAACCAAGGGCCATAGAAAGATTTGACGGAACTCAGAATCCATCTGAGTTCCTTCAAATTTACATCACTACCATTCAAGCAGCAGGTGGCAATGACCGCGTCATGGCCAACTATCTGTCTACAGTCCTCGAGGAACCGGCAAGAACTTGGTTGTTCAATCAACCTGAGGGTTCAATCTATAACTGGGAAATGTTGTGCGATGCCATCCTCAACAATTTCCAAAATTGTTATCAGAAGCCGAGTAAAGAGGACGACCTCCATTGACTACGACAAACATGAATTGAAACTCTTCTTCAGTTTGTCAAGAGATTTGTCGGGGTGAGGAATACCAGCCCGAACATATCTGGTAACTCCGTTATTAGGGCGTTTAAGCACGCCGTTCGATATCGGAGGTTCACAGAGGATTTTCTCATCCACCCTCCTCGATCAGTGGCCGATCTTTTTCATATGGCTAATCGATATTCCGACGCGGCCGAGGCCATTGAATGGAATCGGATGGTGGAATTGAAGAGGGAGGATTCGAACAAGAAGCCAGAATCTTCATCAGGCGGGAAGTCAAAGAAATAAAAAAGGAGTCGATCTGGACAGTAACGAGAGGTCGCGGTCACAGAGAAACCTCCATCGACCAAAGGTAACAAACCTTCGTTTAAAAATAAAACTGCTTCTGGTGGTCGCAATGCCGAGCAGCCAGAGAAGTCGACTAACCCGCAGGAAGGCAAGAGATGGTGTCCACTCCACAACTCTGCAGGGCACGACCTCAAGAATTGCCGGAGCTAGTTGAAGCAGTTGGATGACTTCTACGAGGGGATCGGACCTATGCCGACCTTGCCACCGAGAGAACAAACTTGCGGGCTAAGAGACGCCAGCGGGGACGAAGAGATGTCTTACCAGGTACCTCATAATCATGTCTATGTTATTTTCGGAGGTTCCTCCTCTTTTGTTTCTAAACGGCAATTCAAAGCCTTCTATCGAGAGGTGAACCAAATGGAGACTCCCCTTGGTGAACCTCAGTATCCCCGTTGGTCGGATACACCTTTGACGTTTGATCGCTCTGATTGTCCTGTGGGGCTTACTCGACCATTGAGGCTACCTTTGGTCATAACCCCAATAATCAGCAATGCGAGAGTCGAAAGGGTCCTGATCGACGGAGGTAGTTCCTTGGACATTTTATTGGCCAAGGCACTCGACGAGATGCAAATTCCTCGTTCGAAAATCAAACCCATAATTCATCCATTTTATGGGATAATTCCTGATCCCTCTATGATGCCATTGGGACAAGTGGTGCTCCCGGTTACGCTGGGGGAACCAGATAACTTCCAAACAGAATTAGTTACTTTTGACGTAATTGATTGTGATTCAGCTTACAACGCAATCTTTGGCAGGCTAACTCTTGCTAAGTTCATGATGGCCACGTACTATGCTTACCAGTGCGGCAAGTTGCCTAGCCCCAAGGGCGTTATTTCAGTCCGAGGCGGTCGCAATGTGGCATTGACATGTGATCGGTTATCCCTGGAGATGGTAGATCAGCTTCCCCTCCGGGAAGCCCAGATCGCCACAATGTCTACTGATACGATCAAAGTCGCTCCTCGACCAGATGAAACATTAAAGCTGGTTCCATTGTACCCAGATGATCCATCCAAGACAATTCGGGTTGGATCAGGCTTGGATGACAAATAGGAACTCGAGCTCATTACTTTCCTCCGAGCTCACGCAGATGTGTTCGCGTGGAAACTATCCGACATGCCCGGTGTCCCAAGGGAGGTAATTGAGCACAGGTTAGCAATTCGACCTGGACAGTGACCAATAAAGCAGAAGCTCAGGTGTTTTGCTATTGATCGGTAGGAAGCCATCTGAGTGGAGTTAGATAAGCCCCAGAAGGCCGGATTTATTCGAGAAGTCGATCATCCGGAATGGCTTGCAAACCCGATCATGGTCCGCAAGTCAAATGGCAAGTGGCACATGTGCGTCAACTACACCAGCCTAAACAGTGCCTGTCCGAAGGATGACTTCCCCCTTCCCCGCATCGATCAGCTGATTGATTCTACTGTGGGTTGCGAACTGATGAGCTTCCTGGACGCTTACTCAGGATATCATCAAATTAGCATGGCAGAAGAAGCTGAAGAGAAGACTGCCTTCATCACACCATTCTGCACCTACTGCTACGTCAGAATGCCGTTCGGTCTCAAGAACGCTGGTTCCACGTACCAGCGCTTGATGCAAAAGACTTTTCTTTCCAAGATGGGGCGTAATCTTGAAGCTTATGTAGACGACCTGGTTGTAAAAAGTTTAAAAAGTTCGTCTCATTTAGACGATCTTGCTAAAACCTTCTGTAATTTGAATCGATTTGGAATAAAATTAAACCTGGAGAAATGCTCTTTCGGGGTTTCATCTGGAAAACTTCTTGGTTTTCTTGTTTGTTCCAGAGGAATCGAGGTCAATCCTGAAAAGATCAGAGCTATTGAGCAAATGAGGTCTCCCGTGACCATCAAAGATGTTCAGCGCCTAGCAGGTCGCATGGTGGCATTGAGCCGATTTATATAGCGACTAGGCGAAAAGGAACTACCCTTCTTCAAAGCTCTGCGCAAACACCACAATTTTACTTGGTCCGATGAGGCCGAGAAAGCATTTCAGGAGGTCAAAGCATATTTATCTAGTCCGCCGGTTTTGGTTTCTCCCAACAAAGAGGAACCATTACTCCTTTACTTGGCGGCCACACCTCACGCGGTCAGCGCTATCCTGATCGCAGAAAGAGAGGGTATGCACAAACCCGTCTACTACGTAAGCGAAGTACTTCACGGTCCTAAGGAGCGATACCCTGAGGTCCAGAAGATACTTTACGCACTACTGATGGCTTCCCATAAGCTACGACATTACTTCCAAGCACATAAGATCACAGTGCCCTCATCTTTCCCATTGGGGGACATTGTCCGCAATCTGGAGAAGTCTGGTCAGATCACCAAGTGGGCCGTCGAACTCGGAGCGTTCAACATCCATTTCACGCCCCGCACTATGGTCAAATCTCAGGTCCTGGCCGACTTCGTGGTCGAATGGACTAATCCTGAGCCGCCTGTGCAGGCGTCTGAAGATTTGGAATGCCCTGATGACGAGGATTGACACCCGGGTCACTTCTAATAAACTTTTGGTTCAAGACAGGTTCGAACCAGACATGTGTCTGGTGATGCGAAATCAAGTTACTTCTGAGGGGCATCACCATGAGGTCGCAAGCTTTACGCGATCAGGTCGCGGGTTTCGTGCGATCAGGCCGACAGCCTTGTGCGGTCAGAAGTTCGTATGCTATACGCGGACTGTACTAAATATCTAAGATGTTGCGCGGTCAGCCCACACTCCGCGGTCAGCACATTCTCGACCAAGGTGCATGGAATTTATTCGGTTATCTTTATACCAGGATATTCCAGGCATCCCGAAGATTCCTCCACGTTGAAGACCAACCGTCAGAGGTTATTATATGCGGTTATTCATGATTAACACGTGTTAATAACCTCCGTGGAAGTTAATAGCGGTTCTTCAACAACCGCATCCAACCATTTGATGCAGTTTTCTTCATATGACACCCTTTCGACCAATATAAAAAGGGAGCAAAGTACATCAAACGGGGGATCCAAGACATTTTTCGGAAGAATAAAACTCCTAAGATAAGCGAGATACGAGAGATCTCGATCACTCAAACAGCCAAGACTACGGCTTAGATTAGACAACACTTACAAGTCTCCTATAGCTTCTTTCTGTACACTTATATAGGGAAAACTTTCGTCTGTGAAAGTTTTTCTCCCGGCTAGTTTGTAAAGCTTTATCTCATATAGTGAAATCCTAACAGGACGTAGGGCTTTTACTCCCACCATCGAGGGCCCGAACCTGTATAAATCTCTCTGTGCTCCTGTTCACCATTGTTCAGCATACCTTCCCGGAGGGTCATCTTGAAAGGTTTCACAATTACAAATTCTGCATAAGTTCGGCTGAGGACCCTGAGTCCGAATCGTCGACAGTTGGCGCCCACCATGGGGCCTTTCTCAAGGCGTCCTAATTGAAATTCGGAGGTTCGCCGAAACATGGCTGGAGCATACGATTCCGAGAATGATTTCGATCTCAAGGATTATGCCCATATACCAATGCCTTCTCCAAGCGATCCTGTTCCGATGGAAGAGGTCGAAGGCCAGAATCTTCCACAGGTTGAATCATCTCTCCAAGTCATGTCAATCGACCAGGAGGTAACTGGCACAAGGTCAGAACCCACAGAGGTTCTTAATGTGCTAGGTGATGAATCCGGCCCGTCATACGACCCCGCTGAGGGAAAATATGATGGTGACCCTGAAATTAGCCCAGGAAGGTTCGACCCTGATAACCTCCACCGTCTCTTTGATTTCGAGTCCGACTCGGAACAAACCGAGATGTTTTCCCCATCGGCGACCTCTCTCCCTAGGCAGTTTGCTGCGTTGTTGGAAGAAACTCCCGATCAACAGGCTGCCAGAGAAGAACAAGATCGCAAACAGAAGGAGGATCAAGATCTCGAGCAACAGAACAACGAACTACGCAGAACTGCCCTAGAGGCTCTTCAAGATGCGCAGGCTCGTTACGATGCTGCCCCGAGTTCTTCTCGACGGTCGCGTGGTCGTAGACGTGACCAGACTCCTTCTTTACCACCGGAGCATTTCCCAGTTGACACTAGTACAGAAATGCAGTCTACTAACCCCTATCTTCTATCGGTTATTAGCGAAACAGCACAAAACCGATAGAAAATGTGCCTCGCGGACATAAAAGCCTGACGGATGTATTTTCCCTATCGGTTTCTAAGAAACTTACCGATAGAATAAATAGTATGATTTACTCTAGCGGTGATGAACATATTTTCCGTTAGAAGAGATGCATAAGTACTGACGGAAGAATGTTGTGCGCCGATAGGACTGGTCGACTTCAACAACTAGACTTATTCTATCGCTACTGTATGAATATACCGACAGAGTATATTAAAAATTCCTATCGGCAATATGTAGTTCGCCGATAGAATAGTTGACCTTCTACAAATATTTTTATTCTATCGGTAATGGATTCTTTTACCGTTAGAATATATAGAAAATTGCTTAGGACTGTTCGTCTTCTAATAGTTTTATTCTATCGGTAATGAATGTTTATACCGGTAGAATATTGCACAAAATATCTTAGAACTGTTGGCCTTCTACAACTAGTAATATTCTATCGGTAATGTACGTACATACCGATACAGTATGTACAAAAATTCCTATCGGTAATATTTATTGTGCCGATAGAACCATTCGGCTTCTACAGATGTTTTTATTACTAACGGTATTCTGTTTTCTTACCGATAGAAAATATATAATTGTATAAATACACGGGTATGTCTCTTTCATTCTCACAGTTCATCTGGGGCTCGTAGTTCTAACCCGTAAGCTCCATGGACGGCCGGCGCACCTCTACAGGGGACCGCTGCACCTCCGCACCTCCATCGACGCCCTCTAGACGTCGGCATCCCAAGGAAGGTACGTAAAATTTCTGCAATATTGTTAGATTATTCTAATCCGATTATGGCAATAATTCTGCTTTTTTTGTATCCTTCATTTTGATGTGTCTTCTTTTCAATATGATTATGATCTGTTCAGGTCCTTGGATGATGCTCGTGAGGGGCAACGTATTTCACGGTTCTTCATCGCAGTACGCTGCCTACGTTGGCTTGTTGGCGAAAGAAATGGTGAAGATGACCGTCGAGAGCTGGAAGGACGTGAAGGGCGAGATCTTGGTTGGCTCGGTCGAGAAGATGCTTAAGCCCGGCGTGTTTCTCAAATCAGGACCTATAGAAAGCATCTTACATGTTTTTGCATGCACCAGCTTGTGGCCAGATGCTTACCTGCTTGGAGAAGAAGAATTGTTGTTATTTGCACACCATTCTACACCATCACTACACGGAACAACATCTTGGAAGGTAGGTTCTTTTTGTTAATGGAGTTGAGTTGAGTTGATCGAGTTTGAGTCCGAGGAAATCACCAATACGTACAAATGTATGTCGACGGCAGTTCCAGCTCCTCGGGCGTCTTCGAACTGAACTCCTATGGTTAAGTCCAATGTGGTTCAGACATTTGCTGTTTTGGATGAATGGATTTGTGATGTATCAGGTCTAACTTGTAGTCGGTAGTTGCATTGTGGCAACCTGCAAAGGTTCCCTTTTATGTAAAATGCATGTATGGGCCACTGGGTCCTCGTCGTGATCTGTTGTTAATTTCAGACGTGGCTTTTGTAATATACATCGAATGTGTGAATTGTTGTATTTGTATATTGTTGTATATTTGTGTATCATGTATTGCTAATTGGGACATGAACTTGAATGTGCAGGGAGCATTTGTGTATTTAATTGTATTGGTAGGTAGGTGTGTATTTGTACTGCTGTTTCAGACATGCACTTCAATTTGTGAACTGGCATGTGTATGTTTGTACCTGAATTTGTATTGGTGAACTGGCATGTGTATGTTTGTACCTGAATTTGTGAACTGGCATCTGTAATTTCTTTGGCAAGATGAAGTCCCAACTACCTACGAAAAGTATTTTTGTGTCTCCTAGTTAATCCACAAATTAGCATTTCTTGAAATATATTGCTTTATCTTCTAGTTAAGATCCGTTTGATGTAAGATCTGTTTGATGTTACATTGATATGATTCCTTGAATGTGAGAAATGGCATGTGCATGTTTGTCCCAGTTTGGTAACAGTACCTCCTCTAACGGTAAGTACACATATATACCGATAGGAAAACACATATATTTGTTCAGTCAGGCATATTCTAACGGTAAATACACATATTTACCGATAGGAAGCACATATATTTGTTCAGTCATGCATAATCTAACGGTAAATGCACATATTTACCGATAGAAAAATACATATATTTGTTCAATCATGCATATTCTAACGGTAAGTACACATATTTACCGATAGAAAAATACATACATTTGCTCAGTCATGCATAGTCTAACGGTAAATGCACATATTTACCGATACAAAAACTAATGCTCGAGTGTCATGCATCATCTAACGGTAAGTACACATATATACCGATAGGAAGCATATATATTTGTTCAGTCATGCATATTCTAACGGTAAATGCACATATTTACCGATAGAAAAATACGTATATTTGTTCAGTCATGCATATTCTAACGGTAAGTACACATATTTACCGATAGAAAAATACATATATTTGCTCAGTCATGCATAGTCTAACGGTAAATGCACATATTTACCGATACAAAAACTAATGCTCGAGTGTCATGCATCATCTAACGGTAAGTACACATATATACCGATAGAAAAACACATATATTTGCTCAGTAATGTATATTCTCTAACGGTATGTGTGTGTTTGTACCGATAGAATATGTGAGCGGCAAATTACCTAAGTTAGTCTGACGGTTATTTCATGTATTTACCGTTAGAAAAATGTCCATTATAAGGAAAACCCCACTCGACCATTGCTGAGCTGTTCTTTAATTTGTTCTGTTGCACTCTGTGTCCCTCTGTTTGTGACGAAAGTTCCAGCTACACTGCTAGGGTGATCAGCGCAGGCTGGAGGGAAGTTGATTGCGCCCCTCTCTTTAAGGTATGCTTAATCGTCGACACTTATCTCTCTCTCCCTCTAGATCTCCCTTCCTCTCTACTTGCAAGCTAGCTGTATTGTGTAGTTCCAAGTTTGTAGCTCTAAGCTTGGGAGCTTGGTAGCTGGAAATGCGTCATGTTTTAGGAGCTAACTAGCTTGTATTGTGTAGTTAGCTAGGTTAATTAGTGTTAATTTCGTCAGGCTAGGGTTCAACACATGTATCTGTTGTAAGAGGCTGTACATGTACATATACATAACTTAATCGGGCAGGTTTCATGCATGGCTTACTCGTTAAATTTTGTTAATTGTAGATGGACAGGAAATATTTGATGTATGGAATAAAACGTACTACTCTTGAATATTTGGATGGTGTGAATGAGTTTATTAAATTTGCTGAGCAACAAAAGGAGAGGAAGGGAGAGAAAAATATGCTCTGTCCTTGTACAGATTGTATGAACTTGAAGAGGTTTAGCAACTCTGATCAAATTAAGAGTCATTTGATTCGTCGTGGTTTTAACGCGCGATACACCCGTTGGATATGGCATGGCGAAGATCTTGAGGAAACAAGCACCACTACTACCAATCAGCACGACTCGGATGTGGATTGCAATAATATCGATGATCATCCCAATTTTGGTAATGTTCATTCCGATGTGCACGTAGATGATGATGATGACAATCTAGATGAGATGTTACGTGATGTAGAGGAAGATTACAACGAAAATGACTTCTGTGAATTTGAGAAACTGATTGCTGACTCTGAGAAGCCTCTGTTCCCTGGATGTGCAACATTTACAAAACTGTCTTCTGTGCTGAGATTATATAACTTGAAGGCAGGAAACGGTTGGAGTGATAAGAGTTTCACGACACTATTAGATCTTCTAGCGGACATGCTTCCAGAGGGAAATGAGTTGCCAAGATCTACTTACCAAGCCAAAAAACTGTTGTGTCCGTTGGGAATGGAAATCGAAAGAATACACGCATGCCCAAATGATTGTGTGTTGTACCGTAACGAGTACTCCAGTTTGCATGTTTGTCCAAGATGCGGCGCATCGAGGTATACGCGTAGGGACCGGATTGACAGTGAACGTCACGAGGTAAGGAAAGGGTCCCCGGCAAACACTGTGTGGTACTTGCCTGTGATACCTAGATTGAAGCGGCTGTTTGCAAATCCGAAAGTCGCGAAGCACTTGCGTTGGCATGCTGAAGCCCAGAAACAAGACGGAAAACTGAGACACCCAGCTGATTCTATTCAATGGAGAAACATCAACAGAACATTTGCTGAGTTCGGCAGTGAACTTAGGAATGTAAGGTTCGGGCTGAGTACAGATGGTATGAACCCACATGGTAATATGAGCAGCCGGCACAGCACTTGGCCGGTTCTTTTATGCATCTACAATCTTCCTCCTTGGTTATGCATGAAGCGCAAGTACATCATGATGGCGTTACTAATCTCAGGACCCAGACAACCCGGAAATGATATTGACGTGTTTCTAGCGCCTTTAATCGAGGACTTACAGAAATTGTGGAGCGAGGGTGTACAGGTGTGGGATGCATACAAGAAAGAGAATCTCATCTTGCGGGCCCTGATATTTTGCACCATAAATGATTTTCCTGCCTACGGCAATTTGTCGGGGTATAGTACGAAAGGAGCCAAGGCTTGCCCTATTTGCCTAGATGAAACTGAGAGCATGTGGCTGCGAAACTGCCGGAAAACAGTGTACATGGGTCACCGCAGGTTTCTTCCGGTGCATCACACGTACCGTAAGAAGAGGAAATCATTTAACGGGAAGCCTGAGAAGGGATCAGCTCCAGTGTTTCTGACCGGTAAGGAGATTTACTCACGCGTGAACGACATCAAAGTTGACTTCGGTAAGCATTCTAAACCTCGAGAAAAAAATGTTTGGAAGAAGAGATCGATTCTCTGGGATCTACCGTACTGGGAGCACTTACAAGTTCGACATTGCATTGACGTCATGCATGTAGAGAAAAATGTCTGTGACAGTTTGATTGGTTTGTTGTTGAACATTCCGGGAAAGACAAAGGATGGTGTGAAAGCTCGTCGTGACATGGTGGAAATGGGGATAAGGACTGAGCTTGCACCTTTAGAGAATGGAAGGCGTACATACCTCCCCCCGGCCTGCTACACGTTGTCGAAGAGCGAAAAAACAGAACTCTGTCGGTGCCTGCACGGTGTTAAAGTTCCATGTGGGTACTCCGCGAACTTGAAAAAACTTGTGTCTATGAAGGACCTAAGACTGGTTGGCATGAAGTCCCACGACTGTCATGTCTTGATGTCACAGATGCTTCCCATTGCTATCAGAGGCATTCTCCCAGTTAATGTCAGAGCGACAATCACAAACCTATGTTATTTCTTCAACGCAATATCTTGCAAGGTAAGTACGTGCACTCGTACTATAAGTTCACTACCTCCATTTGTGGAGCTTAATTAGAAGATTTTTCTGATATGAATATTTGGCGTGTCGTGGTATTAAGAATACGCCGGCAGGTTTTGAAGACGATCCTAGCGGAGATTATGCAGCGCGGGTTGACCGGGTGACCGGTCCTCCCCCGCCGGACAAACACAAGAAAAGACACGAGGATTTATACAGGTTCGGGTCCCAGTGGGGGCTCTAGTCCTGTCGACGCGCTCCCGACCGGAGTCGGCTGGGGAGGCTCTCTCCGGGGGAGAGGCTTCCGGAGCACGTCTGTGAGATTAGCTATTCCAAATAATAATGAGTTGATCCTTTACAACAGAGGGGTACAAGGGCTATTTATAGCCCCAAAAAGAAGCAAAAAACCTAAACTACCCCGGAAGCCACCGTCGGATTGAAGGGTAGGACCGTCCTTCTCCCGGTCAAACGTCTTGGATACTTGACAGGTGGTCGCTGATTCCCGAGGCGTCCCTCGCGTGACCTGCACGTGATAAACAAACAGGGGTTTTACCTTTTAGGAGGGCGATGACGTCCGGGACATGCCCGGAGAGCACGGTCCCGGGGGCCAAATGGCGGCGCCCGGGGCAGGCACCGGAGGCCACTGTCCCCGGGCCAAATGGCGGCGCCCGGGACATGCCCGGTGGGCACGGTCCCGGGGGCCAAATGGCGGCGCCCGGGACATGCCCGGGGGGCACGGTCCCGGGGGTCAAATGGCGGCGCCCGGGACATGCCCGGGGGGCACAGTCCCGGGGGCCAAATGGCGGCACCCGGGGCTGGCACCGGAGGCCACTGTCCCCGGGCCAAATGGCGGCGCCCGGGACATGCCCGGGGGGCACAGTCCCGGGGGCCAAATGGCGGGGCCCGGGGCAGGCACCGGAGGCCACTGTCCCCGGGCCAAATGGCGGCGCCCGGGACATGCCCGGGGGGCACGGTCCCGGGGGCCAAATGGCGGCGCCCGGGGCAGGCACCGGAGGCCACTGTCCCCGGGACAAATGGCGGCGCCCGGGACATGCCCGGGGGGCACGGTCCCGGCGGCCAAATGGCGGCGCCCGGGGCAGGCACCGGAGGCCACTGTCCCCGGGCCAAATGGCGGCGCCCGGGACATGGCCGGGGCGCACGGTCGCGGGGGCCAAATGGCGGCGCCCGGGACAGGCACCGGAGGCCACTGTCCCCGGGCCAAATGGCGGCGCCCGGGACATGGCCGGGGGGCACGGTCGCGGGGGCCAAATGGCGGCGCCCGGGGCAGGCACCGGAGGCCACTGTCCCCGGGCAATCATGAACTTACCTGGACTTGACCGCGTGGATATTTCCCCCAACAGCAGCCCCCCATTCCCTCCGGGGACGAAGCTTGAGCCCCCGGAGGGAATGGTTACGGTACCGGGAAAATCTCCGGACGAAAACCCCGGACGAAAATCACCGGAGCCCCGGCGACGCTTCGGTTTCTGTGCCGGGCGCTTTATGGCCGCGCCGTTTTCGCAATAAATGCACGCGCGGTTCGAACCGGTGTCTCGATTTACGCGCCTGTCCCTTCGTTTCCCGCGCACGGTTTGAATTTCAGTGGTCCAGATTGCCCCGAGGGGGCCACGTGGCGCGCATCTAGATCACGGCCAGCCTCTATAAATAGGGCCTTAGGGGGCCCGGAAGCTCATTCCAAATCTTCAACTCCAGCTTCAGCTCTCCAGGTAGCGCTCTTCCGGTAGCTTTTCCGGTAGCCTTTTCCGGTAGCGAGCGTCCGGGAGTTGTTGACAGCCACCTGAAAACTTAGCCACCCAAAAAAGAAAGAACTGACCTAATGGCGCCCAAAGGTCGAGCGAAGACCACGGAGGTGCCCCCGGAGGAAATCCCCGTGGATTTCCTCTGGGCCTCCGAGTTCTCGGCCTCGGACGCAGAGTCCCTGGTCAAGAAGGGCGTCGTTGAAGAGGGGGACATCCGGGTCCCCCTAAAGAAGGACGGAGCCCCCTGCCCCAGGCCCGGAGAGGTCGTGGCCTTCGAGGCCTTCCTCGAGGCGGGGCTCCGGTTCCCGGTGCATCCGATGCTCCGGGAGTTTCTCAAAGAGTACGGGGTGGCTCTCAACCACCTCACCCCGAACGCGCTCGTCCGTATGGGCCTTTTTATATGGCTCTACGAGACAGCGACCGGGCGGGAGCCCACCCTCCGCGCCTTCCGGTACTTCTACGAGCCGGCAGCGCGGAGCTCCCACCTGGTGAAGGGAGGACCGAAGTCCCCCTTCGGCTCGGTGATGGTCCAGATGCTACCCTCCCGGGTGGCGGACTACCCGGCGGCGGCCTCCCGGGACCACTGGGGGGACTGGCTCCGGAGGTGGTTCTACCTCCGGGTCCAGGACGAGGCGGTGGTCTACGCCCCAGAGCCTCCCACCTACAGCCGGTCATCCGCACCGAAGCCGCCGGTGTGGATGGACGAGGAGTTCGAGCTCCTCGGGAAGGTGGTGCTGGCGAAGAAGGCCCGCTCGATGCGGGACGCCGCGGAGGAGCTGGCGCTCCTGCGGCTTTCCCCCTTCTCGCGCGGGGGAAGGGGGATCGGCATGGGCCCGGAGCAGCGGCCTCCGGTCAAGCCGGTGACGCGGCGTAAGTCCCCTGCATTTTTATACTTGCAGTTTTTTTATGAGAAATCGACTAACTTTTTACCTCTTGCAGTGCGCCCATACCCGGCGGCGAGGGACAAGGCGGAGCACCTCCTGGGGAGGTACTTCGCCGATGAACACGAGCGCATCGTGCGCCTCGTGGGGGAGGGGCCTCCCCGGAACCTGGTGGCCGAGGCCCACGGGCTCAGGCTTCCAGAGAGGAAGCCCCTTCCCACCCCCGGGTCTCATAAGCGGGGGAAGGATGCGGTCGGGGGCTCGGAGCCCAAGAGGCCCCGGGTCCAAAAGACCCCCGCCCCGACGACGACGCCGGCGACGACGCCGGTGAGGGCCCGGGACGCGGCTCCCGGAGCCGAACATGCCCGGGCGGCGCCCCGGGCAGAGGCGACGCCTCCGCCCCCGGAGGCCCCCGTCGAGGCCCACCGGAAGGAGGTTGTTACCGGCGGGGCGGGGTCCGATTCCGCGGACTACGCCCCGTCGCCCGTTCGAGTGGTGCTCCTCTCGCCTCTCCCGGCGACATTGGCGCCAGAGAGGCTGGAGGTGAGGTTCTCGGAGGCGGCGCCTCCGTGCCTCTGGCCGGTGGATGACGAGGGGGGGAGCCCCTCGGTCTACGTGGTCCCCCCGGAGCAGGAGGCCCCGAGGGCCCTTCGGCCGGGGGCGGGGAAAGGTCCGATGATCCCCCCTCAGGCGGAGAACCCCGCCCAATCTTCGTCTTCGTCTTCGGAGGAAACTTCGTCGACAAAGACGCCGGCGACGCCGGCCGTGCTCCCGGATTCCGAGGTCCGGGGGCCCTCTCCCGGCCGCGACAGGAGGGCCGGGCAAGATACCTCCCTACTTCCCGTGGGGGAGGTGGCCCGCTACGCGGAGGGCCTGCACAACCGGAAGGTGCAGGCCTTCGTAGCAGGAGGAACGCTCCACGAGCGTTTTGAGGGGCTCGAGTCCCTCGGAGCCCAGGTAACCCGAGCTCTCAACACCTCGGCTTTTTTCCTGCACTTGAGAATTTTCTAACTCTTTATGTATTTTGTAGGTAGCGACTATTACCTGGGGCCTTGAGCAGCGGGTCACCCGGCTGCTCAAGGAGGCGGAGAGCCGGGCCGCGGCCTGCGTGGAGCAGCGGGAGCCGGCCCTCCGGGAGCGGGACGAAGCTCTTGATGAGCTGTCCCGGGCCCGGGCGCAGGTGCACCTTTCGGAGGGCGCCTACATCCGCCTCCGAGAGGAGGCCAAGGTGCGGGAGAAGACGCTCCGGGAGCTCGAGAGCTCCAGCGTCCGGGCGCTGTCGGACGTGGGCCGCTCCGTCCGCTCGACCCTGGAAAGCCTTGGCGTTAGCCTGGGCTCCGGGAGCGGCCCCGAGGCGCCCCCGGCGACCCTCGCGGAGGCTGTGCGTTTTCTTAACGCACAAGTCTCCGCGATCCCGGAGGCTGCGGACGTCCGGGCACGGGGCCGGGCGATCCCCGTCATCGCGGCCGCCGCGGGGCTCGTTGACTACCGTGGGGTCGGCGCCCGGGCGATCGGGGGGCGTATCCCCCGAAGCTTCCCGGAGGCCTTCGAGCCAACGCGCCGGGAGGTGGAGCTGCTGGCGGAGGGGTTCTACGACCGGATCATCCGGACGAGGTTCCCGACACCGGCGCCTCCGGCCGCGGATGCCCCTGCCCCGGCCACGGAGGAAGCTCCCCGGGGGGAGGACCCCAATGCTAAAGTATGAGCCTCCCCCGGGTCTTTAGATAGGACCTCTTTTTATTTTGTTAGACATTTTGATTCCGGTAGCTTCTTAGGAGAAGCCCCGGGCACTTGTACAAAAACATCTTGCAATGAAATATATTTGAAGTTTTTCTAAGTCTGCAATGAAATGTTACCAGGGTACCCGGGGGGTTATTCCCGGGCAACGGTCCGGGAGAGGCTCTCCGGGGGACGCCCAAGCGGCTTTGATTTTGCTGAGCCTTGTCTCCGGGGAGCGCGACGGGGGTACTGTCTGGGAGCCTGTCCGGTTGAGGTGGCGCCCGGAGTGGCACTTGAATAATTTTGACAACAGCCGTGCTGAATTAACTCCCCCGCGCCCGGAGGCCCTGATGATACCTCCTCTCCGGATACTTCCGCCGGCTGGGTACGAGTTTTGGCCCGAAGACGTACTTCGGGACTCTCAGTGTCGCGTCCGGGCGCTGTACCGGGACTTGGCCCGGGAGCTGAGGGAGCGCCTCCGGGAGCTTTAGGCGTAGGGGCCTTAGGCTCGTAGAAAATCCCCCGGGTTAGGACCCGGGTTGTATCATTTCCGAAACCCACCGGAGGGGGAAGATGTCCTCCGGGTTTCCCGATCAATAAAGCACGTTGTTGTTGTTTCCTTTTATTGCGCCTCTTTATTTTCTTCTTCGATGGTCTGGACGACTCATCTTAACAAGGATGAGCTAAGTTTCTTCGTGGGTGGTGCGGTCGACACCCGGGGGTTCCTTATCCCCCCCCCCCCCCGCCCACAGCGGGCCGGAGAATAGCTCCGCGCGCTGTGGGGGTAACAAGGCCCCCGGGAAGGAAGACACCTGTAGCATAGGAAATTTTCCAAGTTAGAAAATTTTAAAGCGAGGTTTTCAAGGAGAAGACCTTCCGGGAGATAATCATCCGGTTGCCGTGAGAACGGGGAGCCGGGAATAAGGCCTTAGGCGGAAGGAATGTCCAAGAGAACCCGATGGGATTTCCAGAGGCGAGCTTCCTGGGAGACTCTCGTCCGGTCGCCGTAAGAACGGGGAGCCGGGAATAGGGTCTTCGAGGGAGGAAACGCCCGAGAAATCCGACTCTCCGAGAGACAATCGTCCGGTTGCCGTGAGAACGGGGAGCCCGGAATAACGTCGACTCCCGGGGGAGGAAGATAGATCCAATCAAGCCACAAGGGGCTGATCTTCCGGTCGCCGTGAGAACGGGGAGCCGGGAATAACGTCGACTCCCGGAGGAGGAAGATAATCCAGAAAGCCATTAGACGTCCCGCTGAGGAGAGCGTCTACTCCCGGAGGAGGAAGTGCCCGAAGACGGGGCTTGAGTGTTTGGGCAGGGGACTAGTCTCCCAAAGTGACTCGTTACCACGGCCACTGTGACCGGGTTGCCGCTTACACCCTCAGTCCACGAGGGCTAGTCGTAAGCCGCCCTACGGGAGTGCAGGCTCCGTTGTAGGGACTTGTTGGGGCTGGCCCACTTCCTCGCGGGGAGGGCATCCTCACAAGGAGGGCTTCCTCGCGGGGAGGGCTTCCTCGCGGGGAGGGCATCGCCGCTAGGGGCGGTAACAAGAAAGACCTGCAATGAGACAGTTGAAGAACAAAGGCTATGCATTGATTAACAAAATATACAAAGCCCCCCCCTGCGAAACCGCGAAGGGGGGGGGGGGGGAAGGGGAGCTACAGTGTCCCTCCTACCCCTCGGGCGTGATCGCGCCGGGGGAGGGGACAGGCCCGTGAGGCTAGACGTAGAACTTGCGAAGTAAACGCAAGTTCCAGGTGTGCTTCAGCTCCTGCTCTTGAAGGTTGGAGAGCTTGTAGGCCCCCGAGCCTAGGACAGCGGAGATCCTGTAGGGGCCCTCCCACTTGGGGGAGAGTTTTCCCTGGGCTTGTGGGTCCGTGACGCGCTTGAGGACAAGGTCCCCAAGGCGAAAAGCTCTTTCGCGCATGCGCTGGTTGTATGCGCGCGACATTTCGCGCTCGTAGATGGCGTGGCGGAGGAGCGCTCGGTCGCGTTCCTCCTCCACGAGGTCGATTTCCAGCCGCCGGTTGTCTTCGTTGGCCTGGTAGGCTGCGGTCGTGGCTCCGTTCAGGAGCTCGACCCGCAGCGACCGGAAGCCGATCTCCGGGGGGAGGACTACCTCCGCCCCGTAGACCAGAGAGAAGGGAGCACGCCCTGTGGCCCGGGACAGGGTCGTGCGCATCGAGCAGAGGATGCTAGGGAGCTCCTCTGCCCACGCGCCCCGCTTGGAAGTGGTTTGCTCGAGTCTCCGGCGTAACCCCTGTAGGATTACGCCATTGACCCTCTTGACGGCCCCGTTGCTTTGAGGGTGGGCCACTGAGGCGAAGTGGATGACGATCCCCAGGCCTTCGCAGAATTCCCGGAAATAAGCCGAGTCGAATTGGGTCCCGTTGTCCACGGTGATTTCCCGGGGGACACCAAAACGACAAACGACGTTTTTCCAGAAAAACCGCTGAACGGCCCGGGAGGTGATGCTAGCCAAGGGCTCCGCCTCAACCCACTTTGTAAAGTAGTCGACCGCGACTACTGCATACTTGTATCCTCCGGGCGCTGGGGGGAAGGGCCCTAAGAGGTCCATCCCCTAGCGCACGAAGGGCCAAGTGATGGGGATAGTCCGCAGCGCTACAGGGGGGAGATTCGAGCCCTTGGCCATCTTCTTGCATGCTTCGCACGCGGAGACAAGGTCTCGCGCGTCGCGCATGACTGTAGGCCAATAGAAGCCCTGCCGAAGGGCCTTGGCGGCGATGACACGCGGGGCTAGGTGAGAACCGCAGCTCCCCGCGTGAATGTCTTCCAGGAGTTGAAGTCCCTCCGACCGGGGGAGGCAGCGCAGGAGGGCTGAAGCCCCCCGCTTGTAGAGCCTTCCCTCCAGCAGGAGATATGCCCGGGCTTTGGCCCGGAGGCGCTTAGCCTCGGTCTCGCGGGGAGGGTCCCCCTCTCCCTTGATGAAGGAGATGAGGGGGTCCATCCAAGATGAAGGCCAGACGATCTCGGCAACCTCCGGGACCAGAGGCTCGGGGCCTGCATCCGGGGAGGCCACCGAGGGCTTCATGATGATTTCCAAGAAGGCCCCCCTGGGGAGCGTTTCCCGGGCGCTTGCTGCCCGTGCCAAGGCATCAGCCCGGTCATTCTCCCTCCTCGGGATATGCCGGGCCTCAAGGCCGTCGAAGTGTTTCTCCATCTTCCGTAATTCCTGCAAGTAAAGACTTAAATTTGCGTCATGGCACAGGTAAGATTTGTCCATTTGGCAGACAACGAGCCGAGAGTCTCCCTTCACTAGTAGGCGCCGGATCCCCAGGGAGCGCGCAAGGCGCATCCCGAGGAGCAGAGCCTCGTATTCAGCGACGTTGTTGGTTGCGGGGAACTCGAGAGGTACTTCTTGAGGTCGTTGAAGGCTTCCTGGGCCTCGGGGGTCCAGCGGAACCCCTCGAGTCCTCGGAGGATCTTGAAGAACTGGAGGCCCCGCTCCCCCGAACGGGAGACGAAGCGACTGAGCGCGGCCAAGCGGCCGGAGAGCCGCTGGACATCTTTGACGGAGCGCGGTGGGGGCATGTCTAGGAAGGCCCGGATCTTCTCGGGGTTTGCCTCAATGCCCCGCTGGGACACGAGGAAACCCAGGAGCTTCCCCCCGCGCACCCCGAAGGCGCACTTCTCCGGGTTGAGCTTGAGCCCAAACGCGCGGAGGTTGCGGAAGGTCTCTGCAAGGTCGTCGATGTGGGCGGCTGCACGGGGGCTCTTGACGACCGCGTCGTCTACGTAGACTTCGACGTTGCGGCCGACTTGATCTTTGAAGACCAGCGTCATCAGGCGCTGGAAGGTGGCTCCCGCATTCTTCAGCCCGAAGGGCATATGGCGGTAGCAGAAGGTTCCGAGGGGAGTTATAAAACTCGTCTTTTCCTCGTCCCCCTCCGCCATCCGGACTTGATGGTATCCCGAGTAGGCGTCTAGGAAGCTCATCAGCTCGCACCCCGCGGTGGAGTCAACGAGCTGGTCGATCCGCGGGAGCGGGAAGTTGTCTTTGGGGCAAGCGCGGTTAAGGTCGGTGAAGTCCACGCACATGCGCCACTTGCCACTTGATTTCTTGACGAGGACGGGGTTTGCGAGCCACTCGGGGTGCAACACTTCCCGGATGAACCCCGCCTCTCGGAGCCGAGCTATCTCCGTCTTGATGGCTTCTTGACGTTCGAGGGAGAGCTTCCTCAACTTCTGCTTGATAGGGGGGTGACCGGGGGTTACCGCGAGCTTGTGTTCAATAACCTCCCGGGCGACGCCCCGCATGTCCGAAGGCTTCCACGCAAAAACATCAGAGTTTTCGCGCAGAAAGGCTGCGATTTGCGCTGCATGGTCTTGGGGGAGCTCTGCCCCGATTTGGACAGTTTTGTCCCTGCTGCCCGGGGACAGCGGGACCTTCCGGAGGCCCCCTTCCGGACGCGGCTTGAGGAGGGGCCTCCCAGGGGATGGCGCAGCGACATCTACGTCCGGGGGGGGAGCCTCTCCCCCGGGTGCCTTGATCAGGTTGACGCTTCCTATTGTGGCAGCAGCTCGCTCGTATAGAGCACGGGCCATGTCTTGATCCCCCCGGACGTTGATCACGCCATGCGGCCCGGGGATCTTCATGCACAGGTAGTTTTGGTGGGTGGCAGCCCCCAGCCGATTGATCGTAGTCCTCCCCATAATCACATTGTAGGGGGAGGGGAGGTCCACTACGTCGAAGCGGACTAGCTCGGTCCGGTAGTTCTCCGGGGTGCCGAAGGGGTGGATCGCCTTCCCCGGAACAAACCCTTGCAGAGGCCCTGCCGCTGGTTGCAGGAGCTTTTCATCCACCTGCATTTCCTTGAAGGTTTTGAGGAACAGGACGTCGGCGGAGCTTCCGCCGTCCACGAGGATGCGGGCCAAGTGGCAGTTGTTGATTGTCGCGGAGACAATGAGCGCGTCGTCGTGAGGGAAGCGAACCCCTCGCGCGTCTTCCGCCGTAAAGGTGAGGGGGACGTCCGACCACTTGGGCGGCACGGACGCGTGTAGCACCCCCACTACCTTAACTTCTCGCGCGTACTCCTTGCGCTGGCGCTTGGAATCCCGCCCGGAGGCGGACCCCCCTACGATGACGTTAATGCGGCGCTGAGAAGTTTGAAAGGGGAGAGCGTCTGAAGGCTCCCCCTCCTGCACCTGCTGCCCCCCCGCGGGAGCGGGAAGGGCCGGAACAGCTGGCCGAGGGGGCAAGGAGGCCGGAGTCCCCCCCCTGCCCGCGCTGGTCGAGGAACGCCGCGAAGTGCTGCAGCAGCTGGTGGCAATCTCGGGTGGCGTGGGTACTGGACCCGTGGAAGCTGCACCACGGTCCTTCCCGGCTTCTCCCCGCGGGGCCTTCGCGGCCGTGCGAAGACTGTCCTCCCCCATGGCCTCTCGGCTTGGGAAAGGGGCGGTTGCCCTTCGGGGGGTCGCGCGAGCCGCCTCCGCCCTCGAGGACAAAAGTGTCCCGAGGCCGTGGTTCGCTACGGCCCCCCTGCCTGGGGCGCCTGGGGGGATCCCGGGCCCCCCGCTCGGCGGGGGCAGGAGCCCCCTGGGTCTTCTTCCAGATGTCGTCTTCCTCCGCGCGAGCGTACTTTTCGAGTACGTTGAAGAGCTCGTTGGCGGAGGAGGGGCAGCTTCGAGAGAGTCTTCGGTGGAGTTCCCCCGGGAGGATCCCACTTTTGCAGGCTTCGATCACTGTGGAGTCCGGGACGTGGGCCACTTTTCTTTTTACTTGGGCAAAGCACTTGAAGAAGCTTCTGATGGTCTCCCCGGTCCTCTGGCGCACTGTGTATAGCTGTGAAGAATCCAGGGGACGTACGTAATTCCCCTGAAAGTTGGCGCAGAACTCCCGCTTCAGCTGCGAGAAAGACTTGATGGAGCCCGCCTTCAGATTGTAAAACCAGGAGCGGGCAATGCCGGTGAGGTAGAGGGGGAAGACGTTGCATTGGACGCTCTCGTCCCCCCCCGCCACGGAGATGGCTGTGGAGTAGATCTGCACGAACTCGTAAGGGTCCGCTTCGCCATTATAATGTTCGATGTGCGGGGGACGGTAGGGCCGCGGCCATCGGATGCTGCGGAGTCTTCGACACAGAGGTTGGTTCTCCCCCTGCACTTCCCGGGGGGAGCCCCAGTCACTGTCTTCTTTAACGGGGGACGCCCCCTCATTATCCGAGTCAGGTAGCGGCCCAAGAGGGCCGCCAGAGTGGTGGTGACGACGCTTCTCTTCCGGGCCGGGACTGATTTCCCGGACGTCCGGGCTTCCCTCCGAGGAGGATGGTTCTTCGGCGGGTCTCTTCCCCCGATCGGTGCGAGAGCGAGGCTCCCTGCGACAACGACCGGGGGGAAGCTCTTCCCTGCGGCTGGGAGAATGCATTCGCTCGACCTCCCCCCGGGAGAAGCGGACCTGCTTCGCCGGGGGAGGGAGCTCCTGCACTGTAGCAGCCGGCCCGAAAGCTACCGGGGCCTGCTGGGGGGAGCCCCCTGCGACGGCCCCCGGGACCGGAAAGGGGGGAGCCCCTGCGCCATCCGGAACCGGGGAGGGGGCGCCCGGGGCGGCGCTTGGATCCGAAGAGGGGGCCCCTGCGGCAACGACTGGGACCGGAAAGGGGGAGGCCCCTGTGACATCCGGAACCAGTGGGGGGTGAGCCCCCTCGGCGACGTCCGGGGTTGGGGAGCCAATGCGGGGGGAAATTCGCTGAGGCAGGGGAGCTGCTCTGTCGACCGGCCCTGGTGCGGTAAACGCAACGCAAGGGGCGGGACTGGCTCTCGGCGTAGGAATAACCCCCGGCATGAAATGACCCCCCAGCCCCGGAAGCGGGCCGGGGACGGGGTACCCCCGTGGTGCCACGAAGGGCCCGGGCATGAAAAAGCCTCCCGGCACCGGGACAAGCCCGGGTGCCGAGAAGTGTCCGGAAGTATATCCCGCGGGGGGAGGGAACCCCCCGGCGGGATCATACGGGGTAGACAGCCCCCCGGAGACCGGAGGGGCCGCCGGGTATCCCACAAACGGGGACATGATCCCCGGATATGCGTGCGACGAAAATGTGGGGGCCGGGGGCCACGCCAACACACTGAGGAGCTCGTCCATAGAGCGCTGGGCGCGGAGCTGGCCCTCCACGAGAGCCTCCAGCAGGGCATCCCGGGGAGCCAGGGGAGCCGTCGGGGGGAAGCTTGTGCCGGCCGAGGTCCCCGCGGCCGCCGGGAGCGACCCGGAGGTGGAGGCACCTAGATTGAGAGGAAAGGTGGGAGGCGGTACCTGGGAATGGTCGCCTCCGGACGGAAGCGCCGGAACAGCAGTGTCCCGGACGGGCGGCGCCAGGTCACCGGGACCGGCGTCACCGGGAAGGGCGCGGGCCCTTGTTCTCAGAGGAGCCATGGCGATTCGTCACGGATCCCCACGGTCGGCGCCAACTGTCGTGGTATTAAGAATAGCCCGGCAGGTTTTGAAGACGATCCTAGCGGAGATTACGCAGCGCGGGTTGACCGGGTGACCGGTCCTCCCCCACCGGACAAACACAAGAAAAGACAAGAGGATTTATACAGGTTCGGGTCCCAGTGGGGGCCCTAGTCCTGTCGACGCGCTCCCGACCGGAGTCGGCTGGGGAGGCTCTCTCCGGGGGAGAGGCTTCCGGAGCACGTCTGTGAGATTAGCTATTCCAAATAATAATGAGTTGATCCTTTACAACAGAGGGGTACAAGGGCTATTTATAGCCCCAAAAAGAAGCAAAAAACCTAAACTACCCCGGAAGCCACCGTCGGATTGAAGGGTAGGACCGTCCTTCTCCCGGTCAAACGTCTTGGATACTTGACAGGTGGTCGCTGATTCCCGAGGCGTCCCTCGCGTGACCTGCACGTGATAAACAAACAGGGGTTTTACCTTTTAGGAGGGCGATGACGTCTGGGACATGCCCGGAGAGCACGGTCCCGGGGGCCAAATGGCGGCGCCCGGGGTAGGCACCGGAGGCCACTGTCCCCGGGCCAAATGGCGGCGCCCGGGACATGCCCGGGGGGCACGGTCCCGGGGGCCAAATTGCGGCGCCCGGGACATGCCCGGGGGGCACGGCCCCGGGGGCCAAATGGCGGCGCCCGGGACATGCCCGGGGGGCACAGTCCCGGGGGCCAAATGGCGGCGCCTGGGGCAGGCACCGGAGGCCACTGTCCCCGGGCCAAATGGCGGCGCCCGGGACATGCCCGGGGGGCACGGTCCCGGGGGCCAAATGGCGGGGCCCGGGGCAGGCACCGGAGGCCATTGTCCCCGGGCCAAATGGCGGCGCCCGGGACATGCCCTGGGGGCACGGTGCCGGGGGCCAAATGGCGGCGCCCGGGGCAGGCACCGGAGGCCACTGTCCCCGGGCCAAATGGCGGCGCCCGGGACATGCCCGGGGGGCATGGTCCCGGGGGCCAAATGGCGGCGCCCGGGGCAGGCACCGGAGGCCACTGTCCCCGGGCCAAATGGCGGCGCCCGGGACATGGCCGGGGGGCACGGTCGCGGGGGCCAAATGGCGGCGCCCGGGACAGGCACCGGAGGCCACTGTCCCCGGGCCAAATGGCGGCGCCCGGGACATGGCCGGGGGGCACGGTCCCGGGAGCCTAAAAGGCGGCGCCCGGGGCAGGCACCGGAGGCCACTGTCCCCGGGCAATCATGAACTTACCTGGACTTGACCGCGTGGAGATTTCCCCCAACATGGCGCAACTGTGTCCTCGTAGGTAATTGATCCCGATGGACTGGACGCTTTGCAACGCGACGTGGTTGCAACTCTTTGTCAGCTCGAGATGTATTTCCCTCCATCCTTTTTTGATGTTATGGTCCATCTGATTGTTCACCTTATCAGAGAAATTAAGTTTTGTGGACCTGTGTGCCTGCGCTACATGTATCCATTTGAGAGATTTATGGGTGTACTGAAGGGATACGTAAGGACTCGTCGCCGACCCGAGGGGAGTATCATGGAAGGTTATGCCGCCGAGTAGGTGATTGAATTTTGCACAGATTATATGGCTGGGGTTGACCCAATTGGTGTTCCTAGGTCCCGACACGAGGGTAGGCTTGAGGGAATTGGAACGATTGGATTCAAAGCTATCGTCCCCACTCGTGATGTGTACGCAAAATCACATTTTTGGGTCTTACAACACATGACGGAGGTCGAGCCATACATACACGAGCACAAGGTAATGTTACGGTCACAGAATCCTTCGAAGTCAGACGTTTGGGTAAGTAGAGAACATAACAGGAAATTTGCTGAGTGGATCCAAGAAAGAGTCACGCGAGCTGCCGAGGGCTCCGTAAGTGAAACTGTGACATGGTTGGCTAGAGGCCCAAGATTCACTGTAGGGACATGGCAGGGGTATGACATCAATGGGTATTCATTTTACACAAGAGCTCAAGACGCCAAGAGTAGCACGCAATGTAGCGGAGTGACACTGTTTGCTATTTCCGAGGATGCCAGGTCAGTAAGGGCGCTGAACTCATATTACGGTGTTATTGACGAAATATGGGAGCTCGATTACGGATTACTTAAGATTCCCCTGTTTCGATGCCAATGGGTCGAAATCCCTCGAGGTGTTCAAGTTGACAGTTACGGGTTTACTCTCGTCGATCTTGGTAGAGCCGGACACCAAGACGATCCATTCATACTTGCAAAGCAAGCCACACAGGTATTCTACATCGTTGACCCGGCCAATCCAAACTTGCATGTTGTCCTCCACAGCAAGAGACGTATTGTTGGGGTCGAAGATGTTGTCGACGAAGAGGAGTATAACCAATTCGATGAAATACCTCCATTTTTAGAGGACATTCAATCTATCCGTACTGAAGATATCGACGAAACAACGTATCTGTGAGATGACCACGAAGAAGGGTTATGGGTTGAGAACCATTGATGATTAATTTCTATTTCAGGGATAAATGCCAAGCAAACAGCCCACAAGTTCTGCAGCAAGGTGAGGAACTTATCATTAATACATCAGGCAGTACATTTTTCTTTAGAATTTAATGATAAGCTAGTTCACAGCATTAATACATCTCAATTTTACTCCACAGCATGAGTTCTAACATGTACAGTACCTTTATCCTGTAAATATTTAATTCTTCCCTTCAAATAGCACTTGCAAAAATCTCATCGCAGCCTCTTCAAATTAAGTTCAGCAAAAATCCCTTTTTTCTGACGGTATTTTGTTATTTATACCGATAGAGAAGGACATCTTCTCTCAGGCACTTCAAAACGTTTTCTATCGGTATTGTTCTGTTTTACCGTTAGAATAAATTCGTTTGTCTCACGGTATTTGTTGTCTGACGGTTTTTTCCTGTTTTTACCGATAGAATAAGACTCTACCGCTTTGAATTCTCAAACGTGTCGCCATGCGTCACCTTGGAAACTCTATAAGTACCTCGCCATGCGTCGCGGTATTTTGTTGTTTTTCTAATTCTCGAACGGTTCGACTCCTCATCTTCTCTTTCACAATGGCAACCTCCATGGGATCGTCATCCACGGCCTCCCCGGTAAGAACTCTAAATCTCCTCGGTTTACCCCTGTATTGTTAATCCATGTTCAGTTCATTCTTGACCTGTTGATTTGCACAGGGAATGGTAGCCGTCGAAGACACTGCCAAAGTGAAGGCTGACCTGAGGGCCCTCCAGGAGGAGCACAAGCTCCTTACAGACAAGCACACTCAGCTACGGCTTGACCTTGACGATCTCTTCCAGCGCATTAAGCGCATGAAGACGGATGGTGAAAATGCTAGGGCGAGGACGAGGCGTCTTCGCGAGGAGAAGAAAGCCGCGGATATGACCATCGCTGGCTGCGGTTTGACTATGAAGGATACCATAGCGAAGCTGAGGGAGATCGCAGGCCTTCTTGACGCGGTAGTAGTTGATCCTAGGGACAACTTGTCGCTAGAGGAGTCCTGCGTGCTGGCTGCAAGTCTAACTGACTCTATTCTACATGCAGCCAGGGCTAAGACCACCCCTTGACCTAGCATTTTGGGTTTTATTTTTTTTTGTAAGTGATAAAACAACAATGAATGAACAATTTCTTTTTATGTCAATTTTCCAATTTTCCGGCTATCTTCCCTCTTTCTTTAACATTCTGCAGCTTTCAACCACGGTCTGTTTGATGTTAAATTGTGTACCTTTTCATTACTCTGACGGTATTTTGTTGTTTTTATCGATAGAAAAAGGGCACACAAATCTCAAGCACTTAATCAAAAAAAATTTCTGGGGAAAATTGGGCTCACGGGATTTTTTTGTTTATACCGATAGAAAAGGGCACCTTTTCATTACTCTCACGGTATTTTGTTGTTTTTACCGATAGAAAAATGGCACCCAATCTCAACCACTTTAAAAAATTTTCTGTGGAAAATTGGTCTCATGGGATTTTATTGTTTATACCGATAGAAAAATGCATCCACTAATTCGAATATTTTTCCGGGAAATTTACTTTTTCTATCGGTATTATTTTGTTGTTTCGATAGAAAATTACATAAGTCTATCGGTATCATTTTGTTATACCGATAGAAAAGTTCCTCCGCTACTTTATTACTCGTACACGGCCCTTTAGTTTCCCTCCACTCGAACAGTTCCACCTTAGAGCACTGCGTCTCTTCGAGAGCGAAGAAAACCCCAACCTCCGCCGTGAGCACTCACTTCCTCTCTCCCACACGACGATCGCCGGCTGGACACTGGTTCGGCACTGCCACCGGTTCTTATTTTCGTCCTTCGCCCGCCGCTGCTGCGTTCTACACCGCCTCTCCATCACCAGAACTGATCGCCGCCGTAAATACCCTAATTCGTCGTTCTATTTCCAGCATCTTTTTTATTTGATCCTAGTGTTTTGCACGTACTAATTCTTCGAGTTTTGCAATTACACTAGGGTTCCCTATTGTGTTGGCTTATGTACATTCCGCAGGCAATGTTGATTTTAATTAGGGTTTACATAATATGTTCCAGTGCTGTAATGAACCTGTTTTGAGATTTTAACTTCTCTATACTGCTGTATGTGTGATCAATTGTATCCAACTGCCATGTAATGCAGATTATATGTTGGAGGTGTTCTTACACATATTCTATCGGCAGCTCATGTGTTTACCGATAGAAAATTTTTCTGCACAAGTAGTAAAACTTAATTTGGATCTGGAAGGACATGAGCCATGCAATGTACTAGTTTGGTTGGGAATTTGTACTCACTTCGTATGAATATATGGCAATGTGGATGGGTCTTCGATGTATATGTTTCAAATGCCTATATACATGACTTTTCCCAACCTAATAGCTGTGAAGTCCTGATGACTCACATACAGGCTAGGCTAAAGATTATGCACAGTGGCACTTAGATGCTTGTGTGCATATTTACGTGTGAAATAATAATGCTGGCCCATGAATATTAGTGTAGCAAATCATCGAGAATGTTATGTGATGACAGTGAATGGTGGCTTGTCAACAAAATTCCATATGTAGAGAACATTGTTATGTTCTATCGGTATCTCACGTGTTTGCCGATAGAAAAATTGTCTTGTGTGGAGATAATTGTTATGGTCTATCGGCAGCTCATGTGTTTACCGATAGAAAATATTTCTGAAGAGTTCAGTAAGTAATTTATGCATGTCTTTCTTTTTGTATTATTTTCCCTTTTGCCATATATATGGTTTGTTGAAGGTTTTGTAGGGGAAGACATGTCGTCGTCTTCATCGGATGGTACTAGTGGTTCGACTAGGGCCAACCCCATCGTAACTACTGAAGATGGGGCTGTTACATCCCAACGCAAGAGGGTGGGGCGAGGCGCGACGACGTTGGGGTGTTTGGCCAAACGCACTGATCTTTCTTGTGAGTTCAACCAATTTGGGAGGCCGATTGGAAAGAATTCTGGGAGGTACGCGGCCTACGTTGGGCTGTTGGCGAAAGAAAGGGTGAAGATCACCGTCCAGAGCTGGAAGGACGTGACGGCGGACGAGAGGGATAGGTTGTGGGCGGAAGTGAAGGTTAAATGAACTAAAATCACTGAACTCTTTCGTAATCACGTTCTCTTGGCTTATACTAAAGTTTAACTAACTCGTGATTAATTGTATGCATTTTTCGGAAACAGGCTAAGTGGAACATCCCCGACGATACACCTAGGACTACCTGCTTGAAGGACATGAACGGAACATGGAAAACCTTTAAGAGCTGGCTCGTCAGTAACTTCCTAGCTGCGGGGAAATCTCCTTGCGAGAAGTACCCCTTCATATCGGAGGAGGTATGGGAGGAATTCATCAAGCAGAAGGGGACTGAGGAGTTCAAGGCCCTTAGCGAGAAGAATAGGGTGATCCAGAAGAGGAACGACCACCCGCATCGGCTCGGATCCCGGGGCTATGCGGGCAAGGAGGAACAGTGGAAGAAGGAAGACGAACAAAATCCTGTGATCGACACCCCTGAGTTGCCGCTCTCCGAGATCCGGGATGAGAGGTGCAAGCGATGGTGGAGGGGGAGGGGGTCCGTGTCGTCCACGGGGTCTATGCAGTTCGCAACCCCTGGGGACGCCGACGTTGTGAGGCGAATGGTAAGTTGGCTAACCTCGTAAACTGTGTGCGCACAAGTGTATATAAGGCAATTTGTCTCACAAGGTACCTTCAAATGTAACAGATCTCTTTTGAGAAGGAGGCAGCGGAGGGATTGTTTACCCCGCAGAGGGAGAACGACATCCTCACCCGGGCTCTTGGAAATAAGGAGCATCCCGGGCGGACACGGGCCGTGGGAGCCATTGTGTCGTGGAAGGCCGGTTTCGTAGATCCGGCTCCACCGAGGAAGAAGGCCCGCACCTGGAAGGAAAAGGAAGCTGACCTCTCCGATAAGATACGGGCTGAGGTACGGGAGGAGATACGGGCGGAGATGCGGGCTGAGGTACAGTCTGAGGTGCAGACCGAGGTCGCACAAATGAGGGAAGAGTTTGCACGGTTGAGAGAAACATTGCTGGCCAAGAGTGCAGATGCGGATCCCCAGGACGATGGTACCCCGCGGGGTCGGATAAGCAGTTGCGCTTCGAAGGTACTCGCGGATCCAGTGGATCTACTTGAGGTACTGCAAGCCTTCATCTGTGCACTTAAGTTGATGCCACTCCCATTCTGTTAGAGTTGTTTCGCTAACCTATTTTAATTGTTACAAATTTGCAGGGGCCGGAGGGCTGCATCCTACAGAATCACGTAGGCGCCGGGCAGGAAGTGGTTGGACACGGCTTTGTATATCCGTCTGGGCCGGATGTCCGGGTCCACTGTGTACCTCTGCGGTTGGGTTTCGCAAAGGTACAGGTGGACATGGCCATGCCGGGCTACAACGATTCTCCGTTGCCAGTCCCAACAGAGGAACTGCAGACACTTGCTGAGGCAGTGGGCTCCTACGTACAGTGGCCCAAGAAGTGTCTTGTAATACAACCGGTAAATCCTACACATTTTAGATTACATCCTACTCAGTACACTCAACTTGCATAATCTAACATACGTGCTCATTAATTGAAGTGGCCTGCCGCGGGGCTACCAGGGGACTGCGCCCCCAGCTCGGGGCATGAGGGCCGATCTCGTGCGAACCTGGACACATCAAAGACGGCCTCGACCCCACCCAGCGCATCCACGCCTCCACCTCGGAAGAAAGCCGCCATCACCTCGCCCTTGCCTTGAAGGTATGCGCTCAGTCCCCGGCAAAAGGCAAGGGCGGCAAAGGCAAGGGCAAAGGGTGACAGGGACTGCCGCGGACGTTCACGAACGCGCTCCCACTCCTGTCGGAGGCATCTTTGCGGAAATTGGATCGATCAACCAGAGACCTCCACGACTGGTACCTACATCGAGCTCGGCGCAGCCTGAACTTCTTAGTTCCCTACAGGCCTGGGCAGTTCCACCGTGAGCCCGGGACTATATCCGTGGCACACGAGGATCTGTTCGACCTCTACAACTGGCGGGAGCTTGATATGTCCATCATACGGACTGGAGTCCTGTGAGTTTGCTGATGCTATGTATTGCTGTTTTCTAACTCTGTTTGCTAACTCTGCATTAATGTTGCAGTTCATTTGAATACTGAGTAACTTTCTGTGAAATTAATATTAATCTCATCCTTTGCATGCAGGTGCATGTACAGGCTAGCATCGGAGGCTGCGTGTGACAAGGTGGGTTTCCTCGACCCAGAGAAAATAAGCCTCACGATGCTAGAGCAGGACGCCGCGCACGCTGAGCAGTACATATCCAGCGCGCTGATGGCGCAGCAGGATAGGGACTTCATTCTGGTGCCGTACCACCAAAGGTTAGTGCATTTCGTACTAATTTAACTCAATCTTGTATGTTACACCTGAGATGTACTTTGAGCTAGCGGTCCTCTTTTACGTACAATGCAGGGGCCACTGGATCCTCATCGTGATCTGCCCACCGAGGAACGAGGTGTACTACCTCGATTCGATGCGTGACAGATTATCGATGGAATATGTGCTCAAGGGGAATATGGAGGCGTAAGTAACTTATATGTTTGATTTATATTTTGACCTCACTAGCTAATGATAATACATTAACTGGCAATACTAACTGAAATGCAGGGCTTTTGATAAATATGTGTCCGCTGGAGGGAGGCATGCCGCACCGCAGGGCTCCGTACTAGCTTGGAAAGAATATGAGGTACTCACGAGACTTTTTGTTTATGCTTAATTAGTTTATGGAAACAATATATAGCTAACATGTCTTCGCATATACAATTATCTCAGTGCCATCAGCAGCCGCAATCGTGGGAATGCGGGTTTTATGTGCTGCGCTACATGTACGACCTAGTGCAGACAAACTTTTCCCGATTCCCCCAGGTAAGCATCGATAGCTAACTCAAATTTCAAAAATGGGTGTCACGTTCTAAATTAGGATCGAAGTTAGTTACTCAGTATGCACACATGCTTGCAGATCGCCATGTCGAAAGACCAATATGAAAATGCAAAGATTATATATCTTCGACAAATCTGGGCACAATATGTCATGGAGGAAGTAGCGCCCAACCATCCAGCATGACAATTTTCTCCTTTTTGTGTACTCTGCATAGACTGTTCATATACATGTGAATAAATATATATATGTGAATAAATGTCCACATTGGATTGCAATCTGTATTTGTCCATACATATGTGAATAAATGTGAATAACTGCCTAATGTGTCAATTTGTTCTGTGAATTTACCTTGCATCTGTACTGTATTGTGTATCCAATCTATACTGTATTGCATCTGTACTGTATATGTGAATGTACTGTATTGTGAATGCAAATAAAGTACTGTATATGTGAATGCTCTATCGGTAAATTCATCAACAACCGAGAGACTACTGTACTTTTTTCTATCGGTACAATAAAAATTAACCGTTAGAAGAGTGTGACCTTTCCTGCCGGTGAACTCATACATATCCGATAGAGTACTAAGCTTTTTTCTGTCGGTAATATTGTAATTAACCGTTAGAATAGTGGTACTTTTCCAACCGCTGACGACGAGTTTTCTATCGGTACACTCCTAATATGCCGATAGAATAGTATGATTTTTTCTGTCGGTAATCTTGTAGTTAACCGTTAGAATAGTGGTACTTTTCCAACCGCTAGCGATGAGTTTTCTATCGGTAAACTTGTAAGATGCCGATAGAATAGTATGATTTTTCCTATCGGTAAACTTATAATTAGCCGTTAGAATAGTGGTACTTTTCCAACCGCTGACGACGAGTTTTCTATCGGTACACTCCAAATATTCCGATAGAATATTATGCTTTTTTCTGTCGGTAAACTTGTAATTAACCGTTAGAATAGTGGTACTTTTCCAACCGCTAACGACGAGTTTTCTATCGGTACACTCCTAATATGCCGATAGAATATTATGATTTTTTCTGTCGGTAATCTTGTAATTAACCGTTAGAATAATGGTACTTTCCCTGCCAATGGACGTAAGACTACGACGGGTTTTCTATCGGTAGATTCATAATATGCCGATAGAATAGTGAACTTCTTCTGTCGGTTATTTACCGATAGAAAATGTCCAGTCTTGTTCTATCGTGTCTATCTCTATCGGTACAAAAACCGATAGTAGAAGGGTGTTTTTTACCGATAGAAGACTGCAATTCTGTACTAGTGGGACGAAAAAACAATAACACCTGTTGCCCCTAGGAGAAGTACCCATGGTCGACTGCGATCTATCGCGGAAGTCATGCGCAATTTTCCTCCTACGGTCACGGATGCGCAGAGACCGGCCTTTTTCAGGATCCTGGCGGAAAGACTGGACGAGGTCGCATCCGAGGCGACCCCAACAGCCTCTTCCTGCTCAGTAACACATTCCCGTGAACGGGATGGTCCTCATTCTGGCTCTGGCCGGCGGAGTTACCCGCCACCTGTACCGTCCCGACAGGACAAATACCGGCGAATGCAGGACTCTCGTAGTAGGGATCGAGTTCCCGTTCACTCCCGTTTGGGACCACGAGTAACCTCGCCATTACGTGAGGTTGCTCGAAACCCAACCGAAAGTCACAGGACGGTTCACGGTCCTTACGTTGGTTGCAAAGCTTTCTCGCCTGGCCTACGAGCGGTCGTTTGGCCCGATAAGTTTCGACCAGGGGCCATTGAGAGGTTTGATGGAACTCAGAACCCATCCGAGTTCCTTCAGATCTATATTACTGCCATCCAAGCAGCAGGAGGCGACGACAAGGTCATGGCTAACTACCTGCCAACAGTCCTCGCAGGACCGGCTAGAACCTGGTTGTTTAATCAGCCTGAGGGTTCCATCTATAATTGGGAAATGCTATGCGATGCCATCCTCAGCAATTTCCAAAATTGTTACCAAAAGCCGGGTAAGGAGGACGACCTGCATAGACTGCGGCAAACTTCGACCGAAACACTTCGGCAGTTTGTCAAGAGGTTTGTCGGGGTAAGGAATACCATCCCGAACATATCTGATGGCTCCGTAATCAGGGCATTTAAGCATGCCGTTCGATACCGGAGATTCACTGAAGACTTGCTTATCCACCCTCCTCGATCAGTGGCCGATCTGTTCGATATGGCTGATCGATATTCCGATGCAGCCGAGGCAGTCGAATGGAACCGAATGGTTGACAAGGGGGACCTGCCGCCCCAACCAGGCTTCAAGGACGCCAGGAAAGAAGATTCAAGCAAAAAGCCGGAGTCTTCACCGGGTGGGAAGTCAAAGAAGTCGAAGAGGAACCGCTCTGGACAGTACCGTGAGGTCGCAGTCGCAGAGAAACCACCTTCGACCAAAGGTAATAAGTCTTCTTTTAAAAGTAAAACTGCCTCTGGTGGCCGGGATTCCGACCAGCCAGAAAAATCAACTAATCCGCAGGAGGGCAAGAGGTGGTGTCCACTCCACAACTCCGCAGGCCACGACCTCAAAAACTGCAGGAGTTGGTTGAAACAACTGGATGATTTCTACCAAGGAGCTGGGCCAATGCCAACCTTACCGCCTAAAGAGCAGGCGTGCGGGATTAGAGACGTCGACTGATACGAAGAAATGGCTTACCAGGTACCTCAAAATCATGTTAATGTCATTTTCGGAGGTTCCTCCTCTTTCGCTTCCAAAAGGCAGTTTAAAACCTTTTGCCGAGAGGTTAACCAAACGGAGACATCCCTTGGCGAACCTCAATATCCCCGTTGGTCGGATATGCCTTTGACGTTCGATCGCGCTGACTGTCCTGTGGGGCTAACCCGACCATTGAGGCTACCTCTGGTTATTACCCCAATCATCAGTAACGCGAGAGTTGAAAGGGTCCTGATTGATGGGGGAAGTTCCCTTGATCTTTTATTGGTCAAGACACTCGACGAGATGCAAATTCCCCGTTCCAAGATCAAGCCCACAATCCATCCGTTTTATGGGATAATCCCAGGCCCCTCCATGATGCCATTGGGACAAGTGGTCCTCCCGGTCACTCTGGGAGAACCAGATAACTTCCGAACAGAATTGGTTACTTTCGACGTAATCGATTGTGATTCAGCTTATAATGCAATCTTTGGCAGGCCGACTCTTGCTAAGTTCATGATGGCAACGCACTATGCTTATCAGTGCGGGAAATTGCCTGGCCCCAAAGGTGTCATTTCGGTCCGAGGTAGTCGCAACGTGGCGCTCACATGCGACCGACTATCTTTGGAGATGGTCGATCAACTTCCCCTCCGGGACGCTCAGGTCGCCACCGTTGCCACCGATGCGATCAGGGCTGCTCCTCGACCAGATGAGAAACTCAAACAAGTTCCTTTGTACCCAGATGACCCATCCAAGACAATTCGGGTTGGGTCAGCCATGGATGACAAATAGGAACTCGACCTCGTTGCTTTCGTCCGGGCTAACGCAGACGTGTTTGCGTGGAAATCGTCCGACATGCCCGGCGTCCCAAGGGAAGTAATTGAGCACAGGTTAGCAATTCGACCTGGACAACGACCAATAAAGCAAAAGCTCAGGCGTTTTGCCACCGACCGACAGGAAGCCATCCGAGAAGAGTTAGACAAACTCTTACAAGCCGGGTTTATCCGCGAAGTGAATCACCCGGACTGGCTCGCCAATCCGGTCATGGTCCGCAACTCAAATGGCAAGTGGCGCATGTGTGTTGACTACACTAGCCTCAACTCTGCCTGTTCGAAGGATGACTTTCCCCTTCCCCGCATCGATCAGCTGGTCGACTCCACTGCGGGTTGCGAACTGATGAGTTTTCTGGATGCCTACTCAGGATATCATCAAATTAGCATGGCAGAAGACGATGAAGAGAAAACTGCCTTCATCACCCCGTTCGGCACATACTGCTACGTCAGAATGCCGTTCGGTCTCAAGAACGCAGGTTCCATGTACCAGCGCTTGATGCAAAAGACCTTTCTTTCCCAGATAGGGCGTAATCTTGAAGCATATGTAGACGATTTGGTTGTAAAAAGTGCCAAGAGATTGTCTCATTTGGACGATCTCGCTGAAACCTTCTGTAATTTGAATCGCTTTGGAATAAAATTAAACCCGGAGAAATGCTCTTTCGGGGTTTCTTCAGGAAAACTCCTTGGTTTCCTTGTGTGTTCTAGAGGCATTGAAGTTAATCCTGAGAAAATCAGGGCTATTGAACAAATGAGGTCGCCCTCGACCATGAAGGATGTTCAACGCCTGGCTGGTCGCATGGCAGCTTTAAGTTGCTTTATATCGCGATTAGGCGAAAGGGGATTACCTTTCTTCAAAGCCTTGTGGAAGCATCATAACTTTACATGGTCGGATGAGGCCGAAAAAGCATTCCAGGAGGTAAAAACATATCTATCCAGTCCGCCAGTATTGGTGTCTCCTGACAAAGGAGAACCGTTGCTTCTTTACCTGGCGGCCACACCACACGCGGTCAGCGCCGTTCTGATCACGGATAAAGGAGGAATACATAGACCCATCTACTATGTGAGCGAAGTACTTCATGGTCCTAAGGAGCGCTACCCTGAGGTCCAGAAGATACTTTATGCGCTACTGATGGCTTCCCGTAAGCTACGACATTACTTTCAAGCACACAAGATCACAGTACCCTCCTCTTTTCCTTTAGGGGATATTGTCCGAAATCCAGAAAAATCTGGTCGAATCGCCAAATGGGCGGTCGAACTCGGTGCCTTCAAGATCCATTTCACCCCTCGCACGGCGGTTAAGTCTCAGGTTTTGGCCGACTTTGTGGTCGAATGGACCAACCCTGAGCCACCCGTGTAGTTGGCAGAGGAACTGGAGTGCCCCGATTATTGGACAATGTACTTTGACGGCTCCCGTAGTTTTCAACACTCGGGGGCTGGAATAGTCTTAGTTACGCCCCAGGGCGAACAGCTTAAGTATGTCATTCAACTACACTTTGTTGCAACCAACAATGCAGCAGAGTATGAAGGTCTTCTTGCAGGGCTCCGGGCAGCAAAATCCCTCGGAGTCCGTCGATTAGTGGTGAGGGGAGACTCACAACTGGTCGTAAACCAGGTAAACAAGGAGTACAGCACCTCCGATGAGACAATGGCTCATTACCTGGGGGAAGTGAGGAGATTGGAAAAACACTTCAGTCATTTCGAAGTCCAATACATCCCGCGAAAGGACAACATTCTCGCAGACCAATTATCCAAAATTGGGTCCTCACGCTCATCCGCTCCGGTAGGAGTGTTCATTGAACACTTGGACCATCATTCGATCATGACTTCGGTCGAGGATGATCCGGTAATAGCCTTCGTTACCAACCTCGGTCAGGAACAAGATTGGGCTCATCCATTGAGAGTCTATCTTGAACATGGGACCCTACCCGAGGACGAAACCGAAAGTGATCGGTTAATTCGAAAAGCGCATCTGTACAAACTCATAGATGGGATTTTGTACAGAAAGGGTACTCAAGGAGTATTCATGCGTTGTATATCTCAGGAGGAAGGAAAGTCCCTCTTGAGAGAAATACATGACGGTGTATGCGGTGCGCACTCGTCATATCGTACACTGGTCGGAAAGGCTTTTCGACAAGGATTCTACTGGCCTTCGGCACTTGATGATGCCAAACATATGGTCAAGAAGTGTCCCCAGTGTCAGTTCCACGCAAGGCAAGTTCATCAACCTGCCTATGCATTGCAAACCATTCCTCTTGCATGGCCATTCGCGATCTGGGGAATGGATATCGTCGGTCGTATGCCGCAAGCGGTCAATGGGTACAAGTTTCTGTTCGTAGCCATTGACACATTTACAAAGTGGATTGAGGCCGAACCGGTACGAAATATTACTGCATCAGCCGCACAAAAGTTCTTCCATAAGAACATTGTGGCACGATTTGGTGTTCCAAACCGTCTCATCACAGACAATGGTTCTCAGTTCGCCAGCGGTCTTTTTCTGGACTACTGCGATCAGGTTGGGACCAAGGTGTGCTTTGCTTCTGTGGCCCATCCACAAAGAAATGGTGCCGTAGAACGAGCCAATGGGCAAATACTGCAAGGCATTAAAAAGCGCGTTTTTGATCGCCTTAGGACCCACTCGGGGGCTTGGGCAGATGAGCTCTATACTGTTCTATGGGCATTACGAACTACTTCTAGTCGCGCCACCGGTGAGACGCCCTTCCATTTTGGTCTATGGGGCCGAGGCGGTATTGCCCATGGAAGTAAGTATTGGTTCTATTCGGACAGATCAGTTCGAACAGATTAATCAGTCCGAACAACGGGCACAAGATCTCATCCTCTTAGAAGAACGGCGTGATCGCACCCTGGTTAAGTCCGCGGCATATTTGCAAGCTTTACGCAGGTATCACAATAAAAAGGTGCGACCACGCGATCTCAACGTGGGCGACTTGGTTTTACGAAAAATTCAAGACCAGTCTAATCGCAACAAATTCTCCCCAAAATGGGAAGGTCCTTATACTGTTGTCTCAGTGCCGCGGACAGGATCGGCGCGGTTAGCTATGGAGGATGGTCGGATTTTGTCCAATACTTGGAACATCGATCAACTTCGCAAGTTGTACGTGTAAGTATTCCAATCACTTTTTTCCTGTTCAATTAGCATCTTTTGCCAAAACAAAAAATGTTTTGCTTTTCATACAATGAGTTTTTCTCTTTAAGCCCGTATCATATGCATTCGACCTGGGGGCTGATCGCCGACGGTCAGATCATTACAACAATCTAATCGGATTCGCTGGTCGATCTCATGATCACTTATAGATAAGTCATTCCTAAATAAGCCGTTTCTCAACGCATACGGGATTATCTGATAAGTCCTTGGTCATCCGAGTGGCTACCAGTTCGCAATAAGATTAGATGTTATATTGATCCTGGTCGTTGGTTTAATATGCATATCCCTGGTCGTTACGCTTATATTTTCTCCTCTGCTTATAACACTAAGGCTTTAGTGTTCATAAGCAGAGGCGGGGGCTAGGGGGGATGTGCTCATAATATGGAATTCATATTACGAAAATACGAAATATATATCTTGTCAAAAATAATTTTTTACATACATTGCATTATACACAAGTTTCTAAGTACAAAAATAAGGATCATTCAATCCCCAGCTCAGTCAGGAGTCTATCTACTAGGGGCTTGACTTCCTCTATGACTGCATCGAGCAGCTCTTCACTCTCGACCTCAACCGGACCCACCAATGCGCTCAGATCTGCATCTGGGCCATGGTGAAGTCGAACCCGGCTGAGTACGGCTACTGCGGCTGATCGAACCCTAGTTCTGATCACCTCTTCTTGTCACCGTGAATCTCCAGGGAGATACTTGAGCAGTGAATCCGCCTGGGCAGTGAGTAGCGATGTCCAGTCACTTATGCTGAGGTTGTCTTTCTTCGGTTCTGCCACGTCGGTCTTCAAAAGATCAGCCACGGCCTTCAGTTTTTCGAAGATCCGGAGGCTCAGCTCTTTGATTGCCCGATCGGTGTGGCGAATCGAGGATTCAAGAATCTCCTTGTCTCGACTGAGCTGCGTAATTCGACCTGCTTGCGCTGTACAGAGAAAGGAGGTTATTTGCATATCATGGATTCAAGTCTTCTTAATCAGGTATTGGCTTACCAGCATTCTCTGATCGAAGTTTGTTAAGTTCAGTTTCTTGTTTCTTAAACATTGAAACTGAACTGGCCACCTCTTTCTTCAAAAATGTAACCTCTCTGCAGCAAAATCAAGGTAGTCACAACCAAAATGCACCCATACTAGCCAAAGGGTAATGATACTCACCTGCGCAAGCTGTCGCGTTCTTTTTGAATGGCTTCTGTACTGGCCATCACGACATGCGAATGGCTTATTAGCCAGGATAATCCCTGTGATGCCAAAGAAGAAGATCAAAGATGTCCTAAGTACAATTCAGGCACGAGAATAGAGGTTTTCTATACCTTCATAAACTTTTGTAAGACAACGTCATTCAGTTCAGCGGGAATCCTCGCTAGAGCCCCCGACGCGCTCACTACAGGGACAGTTGGTGGGAGTGCCGGCTGGGCGCCACCCCCAGTAGTCATCGGTGGTGACTGGGTCCCTACATTTATTCTTTCCCCTACGGTCTGGACGACTTCCTGGACCACAGGGGTGGAGCGTTCTTCGTTGGAAGCTCCTGCACCAGCTGCGGCTTCAACCTCTCCGGAGGCGATTGAAGAGCTGGGCGCCGTCTTTCTTTGCCTGACATGAAGGACAATTTGAGCAGTTTTTATTTAAGATTATTGCCAAATTTAAGGTTCTTACCTTATTTGAAATCCCATTCGCTCTTGGGATTTCTGGGAAGGTTCCCCTTGGGAAGAAGAACCATCATCGGTTCTTGCCTTCCTCATGGCAAACAAGGTAGCTCCCCCCTGGATATGTTTAGCTATGAGTATATTTCTAAAGAACAGATAGAGACAAAAAGTAAGGTCTTTACCTGGGCTACCATACTGGCTGGTGGGGCTACATCCAAAGGCCTTGGCAACACCTGGGTCGCTGGAGCCACCACAACCGGCCTTTGCTCAATTACCTCCTCCTCCGCCTGCAGAGGAGGAGCATTTTCCCCCCTGGGACTTACAGTAGTCACAGGGAGAAGCTTTTCTCCCTGTATGAACATTGATTTGTCAAACATACAGAAGGAACCATATAAAGAATGACAGAGAGGAATCCTTACCATGGTCATCCTTTCGACCAGAGGGACAGAAACAACTAGTCCTGAAGTCTCGGGGGCTTCAGGAATTGGAGGGTCACCCGCGACCACAAGATTTTCGGTGGTCGCAGGATCTTCCACGACCACCTCTTCGGTAGTAGTGGTCTCTGCAGGGCAGCTTGGGGCATCGCTGGATGGGACATCCGCGATCTTCCTCCTTCGAAGGATCAGAGGAACGTCATCCTCTTCCTCCTCGCTCCCCTCTCCCTGTACGACGAAGAAGTGATCCCAATCTGTGCTTGGTAAAACAGAAGGGATGCGATATCTTACCGCTGTCTTTCTTGTGGTAGAAGGAATGCTCCGTGAAGACCCTTCCCCAGGATTCAGTCTGGCTTTCTTGGAGGCAGGACTCTTTGTCCTGGGTCTTTGGGAGACCTTCTTCACGTTTTTTACCGTCGGCTTCCCATGAGAACCTACGTTCTCACT
The DNA here is from genome assembly GCA_019359835.1 of Pharus latifolius. Classification (NCBI taxonomy): domain Eukaryota; kingdom Viridiplantae; phylum Streptophyta; class Magnoliopsida; order Poales; family Poaceae; genus Pharus; species Pharus latifolius. The sequence continues at coordinate 32,745,530 of CM033322.1, read as the reverse complement.
TGGGAAAGTCGTCTCGGCAAACCTTCCTAGGAGCTGATTCACATTTTCGATGAAAATGTTTAACGTAGGACATGCATAAGATCTTAAATAGAGGCCAGATAGAGAATGTACCTTTCGACGCTCCTGTTTAAGGTCGTCGCAGGCGTGAATCAGACTTTGGGGACGAGGTGATCCCTTAGGGCCCTCTACATCGGAGTTGTAGGCCCTAAGGAGGGAGTTGGTCCGCCTTTCAATCTCAGATGAAGGCAGGACTGTTCCCAAACTCAAGTCAGGATTTGTACAATTCAAAAAGGAGAAAGTTCAACACCAAAGAAATAAATACCTTGACTGTAGTCCAGGGTGCTATCAGCCATGGACCTAATCTCCCACGCTGGATGAGCCCTTTCACGCAGAGGACTCACCCGGTTCTTCACGAAGTCTCGAATGATATCTCGAGCCGTCAATCCTTGATTGACCAAGTGAAGAATCACCTCGGCATGCTTCGAAAGCTCCGAGTTCATCGCCGGGGGAATGTCTAACTCGCTCGACTTCTCTGGTCGCGAGTTTTCAAACCATAAACTGCTTTTGGATGGTGGAGAGCAGTAAAACCACCTTTGGTGCCACCCATGCACAGAATCTCGCAGGGGTGGGGAGGGATACTCCTTTTTATCCCTCAGCCGGAAGTAGATGCATCCGGCGGCGTTGGTGCTCTTCGACCACGCCGAAAAGTAGAATCGTCGGAAAAGATCCACGCTGGGATATATTCCGACGAAGGCTTCACAAAGATGCTGGAATACTGTAAGGATCAGCATCGCGTTGGGGTGGAGGTTGATCAGTTCCCACCCGTAATGTTCAAGGACATCCTTAAGGAACCGACTCTCAGGGAATCGGAACCCGCAACGCAGATACTCCTCAAAAACCACCAACTCGCCTTCTTGGACAGTTGGGGTTTCTTGGTCCTTCTCCGCAGGTCGCCAGTTAATGAGCAGCCGCGGAGAAAGGATCTCCTCCTTCTCTAACGCCATCAGGCTCTCCTCAGAATGGTGGATGGATCTGCTCCAGGACGCCATCTTTGGTGTAGAATCAAAGGGGAAGCTGGCGATTTGGGGAAGATGAAGGCTGAAGAAAATGAGGGTTTTGAGCGGCGGGAATAATGAGGGTTTTAGCTGTGTGGCTTCTTTGAGAAGACATCTGCTCTTTTTATAGACCCAAGGCGACGCATTAATGAGTAAACGGCTCATTTCAAATGTTCCATTGAATGCTTTATTCATTTCCCATAATGGATACTGTCTCTGATGGACCCGATAAAGTACTCAGGTGTCGGATCTGAAACAAAAAGACTTCTTTGTTTTGGAAACTGAAAGTGTAAAAGGACTGAAAAATTTTCAGTACTTTTCAGAGGACGTTTTTCCTTTTTATACTTTGAACATTTTATTCGAAAAAATCATGTAACTCAATTTTTAACGTACTGGAGTGTTTCTAATTGGGTTATGGTTTTATCGAAATCATGTTTTAGGCTAAAACTTCGATTCTAATCGAAGTGACAACCTGACCGAGTCCCAACTCTGGTCGAACTTTAGTTCTGACCGCGGCTTTGAAACTGATCGCGGAATCAGGGCAGGTCGCGGTGCTTTTTTCTTAAAAGTGATTTTGATCGCAGAACTAAAGTTTCCTGTGTATGAATGGTCGCGAACATAAAGTTCATGGCTATATTTTCGCACAGAAGATATGGAGAATATTTCATGAGGAATAAAAAACTTTTATTTCTTACATTCTTTACATACAAAAGGGATGCAGTCGATCAAAACATCGACTTGCTCCGAAAGAAGTTTACAAAGTTCCCCAAGGGACATGTTGTTGTCAGTAGGATTTACACTGGCAACTCCCAGGGAACTAGCAACTACCCTAAGTCTATCTATATCATCCCTAACAACAGACGCACTATTGTCCCTAATCAAGTCAGAGAGTTCTCGCTGTTGCTGAGCGAAGTCCCTCTCTCGACGGAAATGGTGCGCCTCTTCTCGGGATCGATCAAAACATTCTGCTAAATGCAGAATCTTCGAGGCCATCTCCTCGGTCTTCTTCTCCAGGGCATTCTTCTCTTCCAGAAGAGTCTGTCCGGAAGGAAGAGATGGAGCAGCAGAAGGCTGATCGCTAGAGCCTCCTACCTCCTGCATTTTTGCAAAAGTTAGTCATACTAACAAAAAATTATCAGCAAAAGGGGAGAAGAATTGTTACCTGTCCCGGTGCATAACCCGTTAATACACCCATTTTGGGAGGAAGATCATCATATGGTGGAAAAGCAACCTTCCCATCAGAAGATTGCTTCGCCAACCCAATATGGCGATCATTTGATCGAGGGATAGTCACCGCTTGCCGACCAGGATATTGATCACCCAAAAGAATGGGAGAATTGAATGTGATGGGATCTTTCTCTAAAGATAAAGACCTAACTTGCCGAGAGGCATGAACGGGGAGGGTCAAAGGAACTGAAGGAAGAAAGAAACTTGCTACATTCTTCACCTTTGTTCCACTAGAAGATCCTTCATCAACCTTGGGTTTCTTCCTTAAGGGAGACAAGACTTCAATCGTTTGAGGCCTTTGTTCGACAATTTCCCCTTCATCGCTCTCAATCTCGATGATTTCATGATCTGCCATTGGGAGGAGTATGTGAAAAGGAAGGAGGCAGGATAACAAGAAAAGGACTTTAGGCATGGAGGGAAATTGTGGAGTTTTACAAATCCAAGAACCTGGTATTTATAGCCGCCTAGGTGACGGTTTACATTCCAGGCGCCTCGGGTTTCGTCAAAGCATTTACAATTTTACCTCGAGATAAAAACAATTCTACGGCGCTATCATTGCCCGTCACGTAATGTCAGAACCCGTCTTGGGAAACCAACCGTTTTCACTTAGTGCGCCACTAAGTGGAAAAATTGAAGAGTCAGGTTAAAAATCCAATGCATGGTTTTAAAATTCGAAATAAACACGTCTCTTCGTTTTTCTTCGAATTTGGGGGCTAGCTGACGAGGATTGACACCCGGGTCACTTCTAATAAACTTTTGGTTCAAGACAGGTTCGAACCAGACATGTGTCTGGCGATGCGAAATCAAGTTACTTCTGAGGGGCATCACCATGAGGTCGCAAGCTTTACGCGATCAGGTCGCGGGTTTCGTGTGATCAGGCCGACAGCCTTGTGCGGTCAGAAGTTCGTATGCTATACGCGGACTGTACTAAATATCTAAGATGTTGCGCGGTCAGCCCACACTCCGCGGTCAGCACATTCTCGACCAAGGTGCATGGAATTTATTCGGTTATCTTTATACCAGGATATTCCAGGCATCCCGAAGATTCCTCCACGTTGAAGACCAACCGTCAGAGGTTCTTATATGCGGTTATTCATGATTAACACGTGTTAATAACCTCCGTGGAAGTTAATAGCGGTTCTTCAACAACCGCATCCAACCGTTTGATGCAGTTTTCTTCATATGACACCCTTTCGACCAATATAAAAAGGGAGCAAAGTACATCAAACGGGGGATCCAAGACATTTTTCGGAAGAATAAAACTCCTAAGATAAGCGAGATACGAGAGATCTCGATCACTCAAACAGCCAAGACTACGGCTTAGATTAGACAACACTTACAAGTCTCCTATAGCTTCTTTCTGTACACTTATATAGGGAAAACTTTCGTCTGTGAAAGTTTTTCTCCCGGCTAGTTTGTAAAGCTTTATCTTATATAGTGAAATCCTAACAGGACGTAGGGCTTTTACTCCCACCATCGAGGGCCCGAACCTGTATAAATCTCTCTGTGCTCCTGTTCACCATTGTTCAGCATACCTTCCCGGAGGGTCATCTTGAAAGGTTTCACAATTACAAATTCTGCATAAGTTCGGCTGAGGACCCTGAGTCCGAATCGTTGACACCTGATCACTAGACAATGTACTTTGACGACTCTCGTAGTTTTCAACACTCGGGAGCTGGAGTGGTCTTAGTTACGCCTCAGGGCGAACAGCTGAAGTATGTCATTCAACTAAACTTTGTTGCGACCAACAACTCAGCAGAGTATGAAGGGCTTATTGCAGGGCTCCGGGAAGCAAAATTCCTCGGAGTCCGTCGATTAGTGGTGAGGGGAGACTCACCGCTAGTCGTAAACCAGGTAAACAAGGAGTACAGCACCTCCGATGAGACATTGGCTCATTACCTGGGGGAAGTTAGGAGATTGGAAAAACACTTCAGTCATTTCGAAGTCCAATACATCCCGCAAAAGGACAACATTCTCGCAGACCAATTATCCAAAATTGGCTCCTCACGCACATCCGCTCCAGCAGGAGTGTTCATTGAACACTTGGAACATCCTTCTATCATGACTATGGTCGAGGATGATCCGATAACAGTCTGCGTTACCAACCTTGGACAAGAACGAGATTGGACTCATCCATTGAGGGTCTATCTCCAACACGAGACCTTGCCCGAGGACGACACCGAAAGCGATCGGTTAGTTCGAAAAGCGCGTCTATACAAGCTTATAGAAGGGATTTTGTATAGAAAAGGTACTCAAGGAGTATTCATGCGGTGTGTGTCCCAAGAGGAAGGTAAATCCCTCTTGAAAGAAATTCATGACGGTGTATGTGGTGCGCACGCATCATTTCGTACACTGATCGGAAAGGTTTTCTGACAAGGATTTTACTGGCCTTCGGCACTTGATGATGCCAAGAATATAGTCAAGACATGTCCTCAGTGTAAATTTCATGCGAGACAGGTCCATTAGCCTTCCTATGCTCTACAAACTATCCCTCTGTCATGGCCTTTCACGGTCTGGGGGATGGACATTGTTGGTCCTATGCCACAAGCGATCAATGGATACAAGTTCCTGTTCATAGCCATTGACACGTTTACAAAGTGGATTGAGGCCGAACCAGTACGCAATATTACTGCTGCTGCTGCACAGAAGTTCTTTCATAAGAACATTGTGACTCGATTCGGTGTTCCAAACCGTCTCATCATTGACAATGGTTCCCAGTTTGCTAGCGGTCTCTTTCTGGACTATTGCGACAATATTGGGACCAAGGTGTGCTTTGCCTCTGTAGCTCATCCGTAGAGCAATGGTGCCATCGAACGTGCCAACGGGCAAATATTGCAGGGCATCAAAAAGCGTGTTTTTGATCACCTTAAGACACGCTCGGGGGCTTGGGTAGATGAACTCTATATCGTTCTATGGGCACTATGTACTACTTCTAGTCGAGCCACCGGTGAGACACCTTTCCATCTGGTATACGGGGCTGAGGCAGTGTTACCCATGGAAAAGAGTATTGGTTCTGTCCGAACAGATCAATTCGAACAAGTTGATCAGAATGGGCAACGATTACAAGATCTCATCCTCCTAGAAGAAAAACGTGATCGAGCTCTGGTCAAGTCCGCGGTGTATTTGCAAGCTTTGCGCAAATATCATAACAAAAGGGTGCGACCACGTAGTCTTCATGTGGGTGATATGGTTTTACGTAAAATACAAAACCAATCTAATCGTAATAAATTTTCCCACTACTACAGAAATGCTTTTCACTATCGGTTAAAAATCCACTCTACTATCGGTTCTCTTACCGATAGTGGTCGGCACGATAGTAGAGGGCAGACACTTCTATCGGTTCAAAAACCATTAGTAAAACATCTACAATCCCAACGTTCACTAATCGCTATCGACTATTTCTTCTATCGGCTCGGTTTTAAACCGATAGTATTGTATAAGTTTTTTCTATCGGCTCGTATATAAACCGATAGTATTGTTTAGGCCTTTTGTATCGGCTAGGATCTAAACCGATAGTAATCTAAACATTTTTTTCTATCGGAACTTATATAAACCGATAGTATTGTTTAGGCCTTTTGTATCGGCTAGGATCTAAACCGATAGTAATATAAACGTTTTTTTCTATCGGCTCTTATATAAACCGATAGTATTTTGTGGACACATTTAGTACAGGAAACTTTATTCTATCGGTTGTTACATATAAACCGATAGTATTGTGTAGACACAGTTAGTACTGGAAACTTTATTCTATCGGTTGTAGTATATAACCGATAGTACTGAAATATTTATTCTATCGGTTATATTATATAACCGATAGTATTTTGTAGACTCGTTTAGTTAGTACAGGAAACTTTATTCTATTGGTTTCTGAATATGAACCGATAGTATTGTTAGTTTTTCCTATCGGTTATGTAGTGGCACGGTTAGTACTAAATATTTACAAATATACATACAGCAATACAGAGATACATACAGCAATACAGAGATACATTGGATCATTCACAAATACACCAATATTTACAAATATTCACCAATATTCACGTATTGAATTTGTTCACAAATACACTAATACAGTAATATACACATGCATTGGACAGACTGAATTTATGCACATATTGATCGAGTTTATTCACAAATACATCAATGAATCTATTCACATATATTCACATATATTCACAAATCAATGAATCAACACATTCAATATATATTCACAAATACAACAATCAACACAAGTCAGTTACTATCGATCGTTGATAGCCACTTCTTCCATGACATATTGAGCCCAAATTGTTCGCAGCTCCTTCAATTGAGGCAACTCATATTGCTCTTTCAACATGGTGCTCTGCATATATGCGTGTATGAAGTTAGGATCGTACGTCACATCCAATTAAAGTTCGACTTTGAGTCAGGAAAAATAGTTACCTTAGGGAATTGGGCAAAGTTTCTCCTGATCAGGTCATACATGAATCTCATGACATAGAAGCCACATTCCCACGATTGTGGCTGCTGATGGCACTGGAAAAATTGCATATGCAAAGACATAAACCCACATTAACTCGAAAGAACTAATTAAGCTTAAATTAAAAGACTCATCATGAGTACTTCCATCCGTATTAATTACCTCATATTCTTTCCAAGAAATTGTTGTGCCCTTCGACGCGTCATGCCTCCCTCCAGCACTAGCATAATTTTTGAAAGCCCTGTATTTAATTTAGCATTGCCGATTAATATCTTATCATTAATTAGCTAGTCAGAGAAAAATTTAAGACAACTATGTTACTTACGCGTCTATGTGCCATGTGAGGGTGAAAACATGCGCCACCTTGTCGCTCATCGAATCGAGGTAATAGACCTCATTCATCCATGGGCAAATGACGGCGAGGACCCAGTGGCCCCTACATTGCATATATAAGCGAACCGTTTCATACATATGTTAGGCGTAACATACAAGAATGAGTTAAATTAGTAGGAAATGCACTAACCTTTGGTGGTACGGCGCAAGGATGAACTCTCGGTCCTGCTGCGCTAGTAGTGCCCTTGATATGTATTCCTCCGCATGTGCTTGGTCGTGCTCTAGCATCGTGAGGCTTATTTTCTCTGGGTCGAGGAAACCCACCTTGTCACATGCCCTCATCGACGCCAGCCTATACATGCACCTGGATGCAAAGTAGACATTAATAAGTAGTGCATACAAAAAGTGATTAGATTTATGAAACGAACTGTGATAACCTCAGACAACAGCGCACTCACAGGACTCCAGTCCGTATGATGGACATATCAAGCTCCCGCCAGTTGAGGAGGTCGAACAAATCCTCGTGGGCCACCGATATGCTCCCGGGCTCACGGTGAAAATGGGCTGGCCTGAAGTGAACCAAGAAGTTGATGTGGCGCCTAGACCGGGTCAGGTACCACTCGTGGAGACTTCTGGTTATTTGATCCATATTGCGCAGAAGGTACTCCGACACGAGTGGGGACCCGTTCTTGAACGTACCCGGCTGGCTTTGTTTGGCCTTGCCTTTGGCCTTGCCCTTGCCTTTGGGCGGGGAGCGAGTGTATACCTTCGAAGGTTGGGGTGTGGTGTCGTCGGCCTCATTTGATGGCGAAGGGTTTGAGGCCGTCGGACGAGGCATGGGGGCCGAAGGAGTTCGCTCATGCGTTGTGGCGGGGGTGGTGTCCTCAGGAAGTGTGCTGGTATCCATCGTCCACTTTAAGTACAAACGCTTAAATTAGATTTTGCAAATTAAGTATATTAACTGAGTTGTAAGCTAGAATGGCTAGGGTTTACCTCCTGTAGTCTAACACCCTTCTTGGGCCACTGTATGTACGAGCCCAATGCCTCGCCAATTGTCCGCATTTCGTCCGTTGGGACGGGCAACGGAAAAGAGCTGTAGCCCAGGAGGGCCATGTCCACCTGTACCTTTGCAAATCCAGGCTCCAGAGGTACGCAGTGGATCCGGACATCCTCCCAAGACTGGTATATGACCCCGTTTGCAACCGCAACAGGTTTGTCGCCTATGTTGATCAATAGGGTACAGCTCTCCGGCTTCTGCAATTTGCAACAATTATAATAGGTTAGCGAAACAATTCTAACGTAACGGGAGTGGCATCAGCCAAACTGCATATATAGCTCAAGAGTTGCAATACCTCGATCAGGTCCACCGGATCCACGTGAACCTTCGAGCCAACACTACTCGGCCTGGCAGCGTCGACCTCGGCAGCTGGATCTAAACCCTTGGACTGCACAACTCGGCTTAGGCGTTCATATTTCTCGTTCATTTGAGCGAACATGTCGGCGAATTGTGCAGTCACATCTGCCCGTATCTTCTGAGATAGCTCCACTTCCCTTTCCTTCCAGCTGCCAGGCTTCTTCGCCTTTTGCCCGGGGTCCGAGAAGCCTTCCTTCCATGGCACCACAGCCCCCACGGTTCGCGTCCGCCCTGGATGCTCCTTGTTCCCTAGAGCCCGGGTAAGGATGTCGTTCTCCCTATGGGGACTGAACAATCCCTCGGTCGCCTCCTTCGAGCAAGAGATCTGTTACATTGAAAGCTCTCCATTGTGAGGAAGAAATATATACAAACTTGTGCGCACACTAGTGATCATAGTTAGCCAACTTACGAGTCGCTGCACGACCTCGACGTCCCTGGGGTTTGGGAACGCCACAGTCCCCGTGGCCGACACGGTCCCTCTGGCCAGCCACCAGCGCTTGCATTGCTGATCGCGGATCTCGGAGAGTGGTAGGTCAGGGGAGTCGACGAAATGCGACGCCTCGTCTTCACCCTTCTTCCACTGCTCCTCCTTCCCCGCATAGCCGCGAGAGCCGAGCCGGTGTGGGTGGTAGTTCCTCCTCTGGATTGCCCTGTTCTTCTCGCTGAGGGCCTTCGTACCAGAAACAAGAAAATTAATGCACCACTGCTTACTGCATACAATGGTGTAACCAAGCAAAGGAACCATTCATACCTTGAACTCAGGAGTCCCCTTCTGTTGGGCGAATTGCTCCCATACCTCCTCCGTTATGAAGGGGTACTTCTCGCATGGAGATTCGCCTTTAGCGAGGAAGGTACTGACGAGGACGCTCTTGAAGGTTTTCCACGTGTTGTTCATGTCCTTCAAGCAAGCTATCTTGGGACCATCGTCCGGGATGTTCCACTTGGCCTGTTTCAAATGGTGCATATAAGTAGGACTTACCTAATCTCTAGGATAAACCAAGGGAATGTGATTACTCAAGAGTTCAGTGATTTTGATTAATTTTACCTTCACTTCCGCCCACAGCCTATCCCTCTCGTCGGCCTTGACGTCCTTCCAGCTCTGGACGGTGATCTTCACCTTTTCCTTCGCCAACAAGCCAACATAGGCAGCATAGTGCCCGGCGTTCTTCCCGATCGGTCTCCCGAACTGGTTGAACTCACAGGAAAGATCCGCGCGTTTGGCCAAACGACCCAACATCGTCGCGCCTCGCGCCTTCCTCTTGCGCTGGGACGAGGCAGCGCCATCTACGTTCGCCCTTGCCGAATCACTAGTATCAGCCGAGGAAGATGCCGACATGGCTTTACCTAAAATACCATGAACAAACCATCCAATTGATATGAAGAAAGGTACATGACAAAGTAATTCACAGAATATTCAAATGAGCAGTGCAAACTAACAAATACTATATTTCCTATCGGTTTTGAAAGGAAAACCGATAGTACTAAGGTCTATATTCAGGAAAATTTAAAAGAGTAGCAGTGCAAACTATGCTAATCTCTCTGCTGGAAAATAAAGTCTATTAAAATTTAAATGAACCTAAATTTGAGATGAAAATTAGAAAATGGGAAGTAATTCACAGAAAATTCAAATTACCTGTGCAAACTATGATGGCACTACTATTTACTATCGGTTTTCCAAGTCAAACCGATAGTAATCAAGTCTGAATTAGGAAAAATATCCAAAATTGCTCAGCAGGAACATAAAGTAATTGCTCAGCAAGAACATAAGGTATGTTAAAAAATAAATGAACCTAAATTTGAGATGAAAATTAGAAAATGGGAAGTAATTCACAGAAAATTCATATTAGCTGTGCAAACTATGATGGCACTACTATTTACTATCGGTTTTCCAAGTCAAACCGATAGTAATCAAGTCTAAATTAGGAAAAATATCCAAAATTGCTCAGCAGGAACATAAAGTAATTGCTCAGCAGGAACATAAGGTATGTTAAAAAATAAATGAACCTAAATTTGAGATGAAGATTAAAAAATGGGAAGTAATTCACAGAAAATTCATATTAGCTGTGCAAACTATGATGGCACTACTATTTACTATCGGTTTTCCAAGTCAAACCGATAGTAATCAAGTCTGAATTCCAAAATTGCTCAGCAGGAACATAAAGTAATTGCTCAGTAGGAACATAAGGTATGTTAAAATATAAATGAACCAAAATTTCAGATGAAAATTAGAAATGGGATATAATTAACAGAAAATTCAGTTTAGGGTATTTACTATCGGTTCTGAGTAAGAAACCGATAGTGAACTACACTGTATGACAAATTGCTATGATTTTCATCAATTCTGTCATTCTCATAGCTATCAAGTTTGTAGTTCATGAATTTTACTCTAGGTTTCTATTTGTAATCCATGGAACGAGATATGAACCATTGCATACAAAATTAAGCAATACACGCGAGCGATTTGGTCAAGAACACTTACAGTGGATCGTGGAGTGGCCGGAGGCGGTGGCGCAATGCAATGCCGGAGGCGGTGGAGAACCAGTGGCGCAGAGGAGCGAAGAAGCGAACGTCGGCGATTCTAGGGTTTTCCGCGCGAGTATTTTTTGATTTGGAATGTGATCAGTTGCACTGGAGGGAAAATCGTGCAGGTTATAACCTAATAAATGAATCTTTACTATCGGTTCATCACCACAAAACCGATAGTAAAAACATGTAAGTTAGGGTTTTCGTAACACAGTGTAAATCACTATCGGTTGTGAACACTAAACCGATAGTAAACTAAGAACAGGGATCATAACACAGTGTAAATCACTATCGGTTGTGAACACTAAACCGATAGTAAACTAAGAACATAACACGGTGTAAATCACTATCGGTTGTGAACACTAAACCGATAGTAAACTAAGAACAGGGATCATAACACAGTGTAAATCACTATCGGTTGTGAACGATAAACCGATAGTATAGTTTAATTTCATATCGGTTTCACAGTTATAACCGAAAGTAAAATACAATGCTATTGACCTTAAAGGATTTCCCTTAGAAGAATTACAGAGGATCTCAGTACATCATTTTGTATTGTATTTACTATCGGTTATGACAATAAACCGATAGTATATGTTAATTTCATATCGGTTTGGAGGTTGAAACCGATAGTATAATACTGTTAAATTGATCTAAAGGTATTTCCTGAGAACAAATACAGATGGGTCTCAGTACATCATTTTGCACTTGTAAAGACACCTGAAACCCCATGCAAATGGCTTGCAATAATTTTGAAATAAAATAACAGTAAAGACCAATCATGGAATGAAAATTTGCAGTTTTCATATATATTTGTGAAAAGAATTAATTATTGCTCAAATCAAGTATATACTCCAATTGAAATGAAAATTTGCAGAAATGATTCTGAATGCATCACGTATGTTTTCCCAAAGAATTTTTGAAAAATGATTTGAACATTCTTCGATCCAAGTAATATACGTCACGTACATATTGCAAATTAGTCAAGAATGGTTGTCCACCCATAATCCTTCTTCGTGGTCGTCTCGCAGGTAACTTGTTTCGTCAATATCTTCGGTAGGGACAGATTGAAGGATTCCATCTAAAAATGGAGGTAGTTCGTCGAACTGATCGTACTCTTCTTCATCCACAACGTCTTCGACCCCAACAATACGTCTCTTACTGTGAAGGACAACGTGCAACTTTGGATTGGCCGGGTCAACGATGTAGAACACCTGTGTGGCTTGCTCAGCAAGTATAAATGGATCATCTTTGTGTGCGACTCTACTGAGATCGACTAGAGTAAACCCATAATTGTCGACTTTAACACCTCGAGGGATTTCGACCCATTGGCATCGAAACAGAGGAATCTTAAGTAATACATAATCGAGCTCCCATATTTCCTCAATAACACCGTAATATGAGTCGAGTGCTCTTACTGCCCTGGCATCCTCCGAAATAGCAAGTAGTGTCACTCCACTACATTGCATAGCACTCTTCTCGTCCTGAGTTTTTGTGTAAAATGAATAGCCGTTGATGTCATACCCCTGCCAAGTCCCTACAGTAAATCTAGGCCCTCTGGCCAACCATGTAACATCTTCATCTACATCGCCCTCAGAAGCTTGCAGGACTCTATTTTCGATCCACCCAGCAAACTTCCTATTATGTTCTCTGGTGACCCAAATCTCTGGCTTCGAGGGATTCTGTTTCCGTAACATTTCCTTGTGCTCGTGTATGTATGGCTCCACCCCCGTCATGTGCTGTAAGACCCAAAAATGGGGTTTTGCATACAGATCACTAGAGGGGACGACTGCTTTAAATCCAATCGTTCCAATGCCCTGAAGCCTGCCCTCATGCCGAGACGTAGGAACGCCAATTGGGTCAACCCCGGCCATATAGTTGGTGCAAAATTCGATCACCTCCTCGGCGGCATAACCTTCAATGATACTGCCCTCAGGCCGATGTCGATTCCTTACATATCCCTTCAAGATACCCATAAATCTCTCAAATGGATACATGTAGCGCAGGAACACGGGTCCACAAAACTTAATTTCTCTGACAAGGTGAACAATTAGATGGACCATAACATCAAAAAAGGATGGAGGGAAATACATCTCCAGCTGACAAAGAGTGGTAGCCACATCGCGTTGCAAATCGTCCAGTCCATCCATATCAATTACCTGCAAGGACACAGTTGCAGCAAATATTCAGATCCAAAAAATCTGACAAGTTCCACGAATGGAGCTAATTAACTTGCTAGGAGTACACGCTTACGTACCTTGCCAGATATTGTGTTGAAGAAATAACATAGCTTTGTAATTGTCTCTCTGACTTTGACTGGGAGAATGCCTCTGATAGCAATGGGAAGCATTTGTGACATCAGTACATGACAATCATGGGACTTCATACCAACCAGTTTCAAGTCTTTCATGGACACAAGTTTTTTCAAGTTCGCAGAATACCCGGATGGAACTTTGACACCATGTAGGCACTGACAGAGTTCTGTTTTTTCTCTTTCTGACAAAGTATAGCAGGCCGGGGGGAGATATGTCCGCTTTCCCTTCTCCAACGGTGCAAGCTCAGTCCTTATGCCCATGTCGAGCATGTCACGGCGAACGTTGATGCCATCTTTCGTCTTTCCTGGAATGTTCAACAACAAACCAATCAAACTGTCACAAACATTTTTCTCTACGTGCATGACATCAATGCAATGTCGAACTTGTAAGTGCTCCCAATATAGCAGATCCCAAAGAATCGATCTCTTCTTCCAAACATTTTTTCCTGGAGGTTTAGAACATTTACCGAACTCAACTTTGATGTCCTTCACGCGCAAGTAAAGCTCCTTACCAGTCACAAACACTGGGGCTGATCCTTTCTCAGGCTTCCCATTGAATGACTTCCTCTTCTTACGGTAGGCGTGATGCATCGGAAGGAATCTGCGATGACCCATGTACACTGTTTTTCTGCAGTTCGATAACCACATGCTTTCAGTTTCATCCAGGCAAATAGGACAAGCCTTGACTCCTTTCGTACTATACCCCGACAAATTTCCATAGGCCGGGAAATCATTTATGGTACAAAATATCATGGTCCGCAACATGAAATTCTCTCGCTTATGTGCATCCCACACCCGCACCCCTTCGCTCCACAATTTTTGTAAGTCCTCGACTAACGGTGATAGAAACACGTCAATATCATTCCCGGGTTGTCTGGGTCATGAAATTAGTAACGACATCATGATGTACTTACGCTTCATACATAACCAAGGAGGAAGATTGTAGATGCATAAAAGAACCGGCCAAGTGCTATGTCGACTGCTCATATTTCCGTGTGGATTCATACCATCCGTACTCAGCCCAAACCTTATATTCCTCACTTCGCCGCCAAACTCACCAAATGTTCTGTTAATGTTTCTCCATTGAATGGAATCAGCTGGATGTCTTAGTTTTCCGTCTTGTTTCCGACCTTCAACATGCCAACGCAAGTACTTCGCATCTTTCGGATTTGCAAACAGCCGTTTCAATCTGGGAATCACAGGCAAATACCACACAGTTTTGGCCGGAGGCCCTTTCTTTACCTCATCACATCCATTGTGATAAATTCTGTCCCCATGCTTATACCGCGATGCACCGCATCTTGGACAAACATGCAAATCCTCGTACTCGTTACGGTACAGAACACAATCATTTGGGCATGCATGTATTCTTTCGATTTCCATTCCCAACGGACACAATAGTTTTTTGGCCTGGTAAACCGATCTTGGCAACTCATTTCCCTCTGGAAGCATGTCCGCTAACAGATCCAATAGCGCCGTGAAACTCTTATCGCTCCAACCGTTGCTTGCCTTCAAGTTATATAATCTCAACACAGAAGACAACTTTGTAAATGTTTCACATCCGGGGAACAAAGGCTTCTCAGAATCAACAATTAATTTCTGAAATTTAGCTAAATTGTTTTCGCTGTAGTCCTCTTCTACATCACGTAACATTTCATCTAAATTGTCGTCATCTACATGGACTTCCGAATGAACATTATCAATGTTTTGATCATGATCATCATTACTGCAATCCACTTCCGGGTGCTGCTGAGTGGTAGCGGTAGTGCTCGTTTCCTCAAGATCTTCACCATGCCATATCCAACGGGTATAGCGTGCGTTAAAACCACGACGAATCAAATGACTCCTAATCTGATCAGAGTTGCCGAACCTTTTTAAGTTCATACAATCTATACAAGGACAATGCATATCTTTCTCTCCCTTCTTCGCCTTCTCTTGCTCAGCAAATTTAATAAATCCATTCACACCCTCCAAATACTCAACAGTAGTACGTTTTATTCCATAAATCCAATATTCTCGGTCCATCTACAATTATTTCACAAAATTGACAAATTCAAATAAATAATTAATGACTCAGGGCATGCATATATGAATGAAACATAATTAGCTAGGCCATATGTGTGTACATGAGCTGTTTAATTACATTAAATGGATTTGTATATATGAAACCCTAATTAACTTGATGCATGCATTAATTGGAAGAGCCAGCTATCTAGCTGCTTAAATTCAGCAAGCTATAGCTAGCTAGCCAACCCAGCCTTCTAGCTAGCTTGGAGATACATGTATCTAGTTTAATGAATTGCAAGTAGAGAGAGAGAGGGAGAGTGTGAAAGAGTGATTGAGAGAGAGAGAGAGAGGTGATGAGAAGATGACAATACCGAGGGGGATGGAAATATGATCAACCTCTCAGCTAGCTTCTCCAGATCACTCTAGCTTGGAGTTGTGCGCGGCTGAAATGATTCCAACATGTAGAGCGCAGAGCAGGGGTCGACCTAATTAAGTTGTCCAATTTTACTATCGGTTCAACAACACTAACCGATAGTAAAATAAGGTCCCCACTGTCATAACCATTAGTGTATATGAAGTCATTTTACTATCGGTTTGTGTTGTTGAACCGATAGTAATATTTCATATATTGTATCGGTTAGTACAGTAATAACCGATAGTAAAAAATCAGTAATTTCACTATCAGTTACCCGAGAAAAACCGATAGTACTATTCAATATATTATATCGGTTAATACAGTAAGAACCGATAGTATAAAGTGAGTAATTTTACTATCTGTTACGAACGAAAAACTGATAGTACTATTGTAATATATTATATCGGTTGACACAGTAATAACCGATAGTAAAAAGTCAGTTATTTCACTATCAGTTAAAAATGGAAAACCGATAGTACTATTGAATATATTATATCGGTTTGTACAGTAATAACCGATAGTATAAAGTTCACAATTTTACTATCAGTTATAAAAGGAAAACCGATAGTACTATTTAATATATTATATCGGTTTGTACAGTAATGACCGATAGTAAAAAGTATTTGTATTTCACTAATGTTGGATTAGTGTGTAACCGATAGTAAAATGATGGTTTTCCGCCGCTGTCGTCCTATTCTATCGGATTTTTCCTAGATTGCTTACAACCGTTAGAAAATAAGGGTTAGTGGAATGCACTTCTGTAGTAGTGTCCCCTCAATGGGAAGGTCCTTACACTGTTGTTTCGGTACCGCGATCAGGATCAGCTCGATTAGCGATGGAGGATGGTCGGATCTTATCCAATACATGGAACACCGATCAACTACGCAAGTTCTATGTGTAAGTTCCCGATCCCTTTTCCTTTCCAATTAGCATGATTTAACAAAATCAGTACTTTTAGTTGTTTCATGTGTTAATTATTCCTTTTGCCCGTATGTTACGAGTCTGGCTCGGGGGCTAGTCGCCGATAGTTGTATCACTACAATACCTTGATCGGATTCGCTAGCCGATCTCGTGATCATTTCCAGACAAGACACCCCTCAATAAGCCGTTTCTCAATGCACATGGGGCTTGCTGGCATGTCCTTGGTTATTAGAGTGGCTGCCGGTTTGCAATAAGATCGGACGTTGTATCAAACATGATTATCGGTCTGGTCGGCTATTAATACCTAAAGTCATAATACTTTCTAGGTATTCCTGGTCGTCGTTACAATCATATTCTTCCTGCGCTTATGGTACTAAGTCTTCAGTATACATAATCACAGGAGGGGGCTAGGGGAATATGGTCGCAACATGAAACAAAAAGAAGCGCTTTCTTTCAAAAAATAATGCATACATTTGCATTGTATAAATTATATCTGTACAGTCCGCTCTCCAACGGAGGGGTGCAGTAGAACCACTTTTGGTACCACTCGTGTACAAAATCTCGGAGGGGTGGGAAGGAGTATTCTTTCTTCTCCCTTATCTGGAAGTATATACATCCGGCGACATTGGCACTCTTCGACCATGCCGAATAATAAAAGCATCGGAAAAGCTCCACGCTCAGAAGCACTCCAATGAAAGCCTCGCAGAGATGCTGGAAGATCACCAAGATAAGAACAGCATTTGGGTGGAGATTCACCAACTCCAACCCATAATGCTCCAAGATTCCCTCCAAGAACTGGCTCTCTGAGAATCGAAACCCGCATTGCAGGTATTCCTCAAAGACCACCAACTCGCCCTCTTGGACGATTGGGGTTTCTTGATCTTTCTCCGCGGGCCACCAGTTGATCAGCAGCCGCGGAGGGAGAATCTCTTCCTTCTCAAGGGCCACCAGACTCTCTTATGTGTGGTGGACGGGTCGACTCCAGGATGCCATCTCTTACGAAGGATTGCGAAGAAAGGTGGTGACTTTGGAGGCGATGAAGATGGGGAATGCGAAAGAGGGTTTTGTGCGGCGAGAAACTCTAAGGAAAATGGAGGGTTTCTGGTTGTGTGGCTTCCTCAAGAAGCTACCTTCTCCTTTTATATGCCCGAGGAAACCCTTCGTTGAATACTTTATTAATTTCCCATAATGGGTGCCTTCTCTCGGAAGACCCGTTATGCACTCCCTACAGTGAATCCAGAACAAAAAATATTTTTATTATTTTCTGTTTCGAATTCGGGGGCTAGGGTGCACGCAAAAACATGAAAATTTTGCAAAGATTATGGAGGAAATGATCCTTCGTATCTTTTGTAAAAGTTGATCACAATGTAGTTCTGTGATCGTCTCAAGATTTGTATGATGATTGCAATGCCATTCTGTGATCGCTGCAAGTGGATAATCGCAATATGTACGGTTATCATCCGATCAAGGCATTATGTCATTGCGACTTCAGTTCTGATCACGACTTCAGTTCTGATCGCAGTACTAGTACTAGTCGCGGTATAGCACATTAATGCGTTTCTGATCGAAAGGCTTGATATTTCGGATTTACTTGTGTATGTTTGATCGCAAAGGTATTCTTGTGATCATGTTTTCGCACAGGGATTGTGAAGAGTTTCAATTCAAATTAACTCTTGCATAATTTTTTGAGAAGGCAAGTTGTGTAAGGTAAAAGAAATTTTTATTTCTAGCAATCCTTGCATACAAAAGGGATATAGGCACCAAGAGCATCGACCTGATCCGAGAGAAGTTTACAAAGTTCTCCTAAGGACATATTGGCGTCAGTAGGATCTACACTGACCGCCCCAAGAGAACTAGCAACTACTCTAAGCCTATCTACATCATCCCGATCAAAGAAGCACTACCATTCCTGATCGAATCGGAGAGTTCTCGCTGCTGCCGAGCATAGTCCCTCTCCAAGCGGAATTGGAGCGCCTCTTCGCGGGATCTGTCAAAACATTCTGCTAGGTGCAGAATGGCCAAAGACATTTCTTCGGTCTTCTTCTCCAGAACCTCTTTCTCCTTCTGGAGAGTCTGTTCGAGGGAAAGAGGTTGGATCTCAGCAGGCTGGTCTCTTGACGAGGATTGACACCCGAGTCAGTTCAAATAAATGCACTGTTGGCTCAAGACAGATTCGAGTCAGACACGTGCCCGGCGGTGTGAACTCAAGTTATTCTGAGAAGCATCTGCCTAAGGTCGCAGGCTTTGCGCGATCAGGTCGCAAGCCTCGTGCGATCAGACCACAGGCTTTGCGCGGTCAGAAGTTTGTATGTTATACGCGAACAGAATGTCGAAGATGTTGCGCGGTCAGCCAACATCCCGCGGTCAGAACATTCTCGACCAAGGTACTTGGAATTTATCTGACCGGTTATCCCTATAGTGGGAATATTTCAAGTATCCCGAAGATTCCTCCACGTAGAAGACTAACCGCCAGGAGGTTAATACAAGCAGTTATTTTCATGAATAACACGTGCTTGATCTACTTGGAAGTTAAGAGCGGTTCAATAAACCGCATCCAACCGTCCAAACAACTGTTTGACGCAGTTACAACATGGCATCCTTTCGTCCAGTATAAAAGGGTGGCGAAATACAACAAACAGGAGGATCCGATCCATTTGGAAGAACAAGACTTCTGATGCAATTGAGACTCAACGCATCTCAACCACTAAAAACAGCCAAGTCTACGGCCTAAATTAGATAGTTCTTACAAGCCTTCCTAGCTTTACTCTGTACATTTATATAGGAAAAACCTTTCGCCTGTGAAGGGGTTTTTCTGCCATTTTGTAACCTTTTATCACCTATAGTGAAATCCTAACAGGACGTAGGGCTATTACTCCCACCATCGAGGGCCCGAACCAGTATAAATCTCTCTGTGCTCCTGTTCACCATTGTTCTACATACCTTCCCGGAGGGTCATCTTGAAAGGTCTCACTATTACAAATTTTGCATAAGTTCGGCTGAGGACTCCGAGTCCGAATCGTCGACAGCTGGGGGCTCCAGAAATTTTCGTCACCTACACATACATGTGTTAGTTTTACAAGTTAAAACAACCAGCAAAAGAGATGAAAATAATTATCAATCCTCGCAAGTGAGAGGGTGAAGTATGTCCCCCAGAAAGTAAATCACCCAGCAAAAGTCGAGGACTACCTCGTCGCGGAAGTGCAACCTTCGTACTACAAAATCGATCACCCAACAAAAGCTGGGGATCACTTCACTAGTACAGAAATGCAGTCTACTAACCCCTATCTTCTATCGGTTATTAGCAAAACAGCACAAAACCGATAGAAAATGTGCCTCGCGGTCCAAAAAGCCCGACGGATGTATTTTCCCTATCGGTTTCTAAGAAACTTACCGATAGAATAAATAGTATGATTTACTCTAGCGGTGATGAACATATTTGCCGTTAGAAGAGATGCATAAGTACTGACGGAAGAATGTTGTGCGCCGATAGGACTGGTCGACTTCAACAACTAGACTTATTCTATCGCTACTGTATGAATATACCGACAGAATATATTAAAAGTTCCTATCGGCAATATGTAGTTCGCCGATAGAATAGTTGACCTTCTACAAATATTTTTATTCTATCGGTAATGGATTCTTTTACCGTTAGAATATATAGAAAATTGCTTAGAACTGTTCGTCTTCTAATAGTTTTATTCTATCGGTAATGCATGTTTATACCGGTAGAATATTGCACAAAATATCTTAGAACTGTTGGCCTTCTACACTAGTAATATTCTATCGGTAGTGTACGTACAGACAGATAGAGTATGTACAAAAATTCCTATCGGTAATATTTATTGTGCCGATAGAACCATTCGGCTTCTACAGATGTTTTTATTACTAACGGTATTCTGTTTTCTTACCAATAGAAAATATATAATTGTATAAATACACGGGTATGTCTCTTTCATTCTCACAGTTCATCTGGGCTCGTAGTCCTAACCCGTAAGCTCCATGGACGGCCGGCGCACCTCTACAGGGGACCGCTGCACCTCCGCACCTCCATCGACGCCCTCTAGACGTCGGCATCCCAAGGAAGGTACGTAAAATTTCTGCAATATTGTTAGATTATTCTAATCCGATTATGGCAATAATTCTGCTTTTTTTGTATCCTTCATTTTGATGTGTCTTCTTTTCAATATGATTATGATTTGTTCAGGTCCTTGGATGATGCTCGCGAGGGGCAACGTATTTTACGGTTCTTCATCGCAGTACGCTGCCTACGTTGGCTTGTTGGCGAAAGAAATGGTGAAGATCACCGTCGAGAGCTGGAAGGACGTGAAGGGCGAGATCTTGGTTGGCTCGGTCGAGAAGATGCTTAAGCCCGGCGTGTTTCTCAAATCAGGACCTATAGAAAGCATCTTACATGTTTTTGCATGCACCAGCTTGTGGCCAGATGCTTACCTGCTTGGAGAAGAAGAATTGTTGTTATTTGCACAGCCATTCTACACCATCACTACACAGAACAACATCTTGGAAGGTAGGTTCTTTTTGTTAATGGAGTTGAGTTGAGTTGAGTTGAGTTGATCGAGTTTGAGTCCGAGGAAATCACCATTACGTACAAATGTATGTCGACGGCAGTTCCAGCTCCTCGGGCATCTTCGAACTGAACTCCTATGGTTAAGTCCAATGTGGTTCAGACATTTGCTGTTTTGGATCAATGGATTTGTGATGTATCAGGTCTAACTTGTAGTCGGTAGTTGCATTGTGGCAACCTGCAAAGGTTCCCTTTTATGTAAAATGCATGTATGGGCCACTGGGTCCTCGTCGTGATCTGTTGTTAATTTCAGACGTGGCTTTTGTAATATACATCGAATGTGTGAATTGTTGTATTTGTATATTGTTGTATATTTGTGTATCATGTATTGCTAATTGGGACATGAACTTGAATGTGCAGGGAGCATTTGTGTATTTAATTGTATTGGTAGGTAGGTGTGTATTTGTACTGCTGTTTCAGACATGCACTTCAATTTGTGAACTGGCATGTGTATGTTTGTACCTGAATTTGTATTGGTGAACTGGCATGTGTATGTTTGTACCTGAATTTGTGAACTGGCATCTGTAATTTCTTTGGCAAGATGAAGTCCCAACTACCTACGAAAAGTATTTTTGTGTCTCCTAGTTAATCCACAAATTAGCATTTCTTGAAATATATTGCTTTATCTTCTAGTTAAGATCCGTTTGATGTAAGATCTGTTTGATGTTCCATTGATATGATTCCTTGAATGTGAGAAATGGCATGTGCATGTTTGTCCCAGTTTGGTAACAGTGCCTCCTCTAACGGTAAGTACACATATTTACCGATAGGAAAACATATATATTTGTTCAGTCATGCATATTCTAACGGTAAATACACATATTTACCGATAGGAAGCACATATATTTGTTCAGTCACGCATATTCTAACGGAAATGCACATATTTACCGATAGAAAAATACATATATTTGTTCAGTCATGCATATTCTAATGGTAAATACACATATTTACCGATAGGAAACACATATATTTGTTTAGTCATGCATATTCTAACGGTAAATGCACATATTTACCGATAGAAAAATACATATATTTGTTCAGTCATGCATATTCTAACGGTAAATACACATATTTACCGATAGGAAGCACATATATTTGTTTAGTCATGCATATTCTAACGGTAAATGCACATATTTACCGATAGAAAAATACATATATTTGCTCAGTAATGTATATTCTCTAACGGTATGTGTGTGTTTTTACCGATAGAATATGTGAGCGGCAAATTACCTAAGTTAGTCTGACGGTTATTTCATGTATTTACCGTTAGAAAAATGTCCATTATAAGGAAAACCCCAGTCGACCATTGCTGAGCTGCTCTTTAATTTGTTCTGTTGCACTATGTGTCCCTCTGTTTGTGACGAAAGTTCCAGCTACACTGCTAGGGTGATCAGCGCAGGCTGGAGGGAAGTTGATTGCGCCCCTCTCTTTAAGGTATGCTTAATCGTCGACACCTATCTCTCTCTCCCTCTAGATCTCCCTTCCTCTCTACTTGCAAGCTAGCTGTATTGTGTAGTTCCAAGTTTGTAGCTCTAAGCTTGGGAGCTTGGTAGCTGGAAATGCGTCATGTTTTAGGAGCTAACTAGCTTGTATTGTGTAGTTAGCTAGGTTAATTAGTGTTAATTTCGTCAGGCTAGGGTTCAACACATGTATCTGTTGTAAGAGGCTGTACATGTACATATACATAACTTAATCGGGCAGGTTTCATGCATGGCTTACTCGTTAAATTTTGTTAATTGTAGATGGACAGGAAATATTGGATGTATGGAATAAAACGTACTACTCTTGAATATTTGGATGGTGTGAATGAGTTTATTAAATTTGCTGAGCAACAAAAGGAGAGGAAGGGAGAGAAAAATATGCTCTGTCCTTGTACAGATTGTATGAACTTGAAGAGGTTTAGCAACTCTGATCAAATTAAGAGTCATTTGATTCGTCGTGGTTTTAACGCGCGATACACCCGTTGGATATGGCATGGCGAAGATCTTGAGGAAACAAGCACCACTACTACCAATCAGCACGACTCGGATGTGGATTGCAATAATATCGATGATCATCCCAATTTTGGTAATGTTCATTCCGATGTGCACGTAGATGATGATGATGACAATCTAGATGAGATGTTACGTGATGTAGAGGAAGATTACAACGAAAATGACTTCTGTGAATTTGAGAAACTGATTGCTGACTCTGAGAAGCCTCTGTTCCCTGGATGTGCAACATTTACAAAACTGTCTTCTGTGCTGAGATTATATAACTTGAAGGCAGGAAACGGTTGGAGTGATAAGAGTTTCACGGCACTATTAGATCTTCTAGCGGACATGCTTCCAGAGGGAAATGAGTTGCCAAGATCTACTTACCAAGCCAAAAAACTGTTGTGTCCGTTGGGAATGGAAATCGAAAGAATACACGCATGCCCAAATGATTGTGTGTTGTACTGTAACGAGTACTCCAGTTTGCATGTTTGTCCAAGATGCGGCGCATCGAGGTATACGCGTAGGGACCGGATTGACAGTGAACGTCACGAGGTAAGGAAAGGGCCCCCGGCAAAAACTGTGTGGTACTTGCCTGTGATACCTAGATTGAAGCGGCTGTTTGCAAATCCGAAAGTCGCGAAGCACTTGCGTTGGCATGCTGAAGCCCGGAAACAAGACGGAAAACTGAGACACCCAGCTAATTCTATTCAATGGAGAAACATCAACAGAACATTTGCTGAGTTCGGCGGCGAACTTAGGAATGTAAGGTTCGGGCTGAGTACAGATGGTATGAACCCACATGGTAATATGAGCAGCCGGCACAGCACTTGGCCGGTTCTTTTATGCATCTACAATCTTCCTCCTTGGTTATGCATGAAGCGCAAGTACATCATGATGGCGTTACTAATCTCAGGACCCAGACAACCCGGAAATGATATTGACGTGTTTCTAGCGCCTTTAATCGAGGACTTACAGAAATTGTGGAGCGAGGGTGTGCAGGTGTGGGATGCATACAAGAAAGAGAATTTCATCTTGCGGGCCCTGATATTTTGCACCATAAATGATTTTCCTGCCTACGGCAATTTGTCAGGGTATAGTACGAAAGGAGCCAAGGCTTGCCCTATTTGCCTAGATGAAACTGAGAGCATGTGGCTGCGAAACTGCCGGAAAACAGTGTACATGGGTCACCGCAGGTTTCTTCCGGTGCATCACACGTACCGTAAGAAGAGGAAATCATTTAACGGGAAGCCTGAGAAGGGATCAGCTCCAGTGTTTCTGACCGGTAAGGAGATTTACTCACGCGTGAACGACATCAAAGTTGACTTCGGTAAGCATTCTAAACCTCGAGAAAAAATTGTTTGGAAGAAGAGATCGATTCTCTGGGATCTACCGTACTGGGAGCACTTACAAGTTCGACATTGCATTGACGTCATGCATGTAGAGAAAAATGTCTGTGACAGTTTGATTGGTTTGTTGTTGAACATTCCGGGAAAGACAAAGGATGGTGTGAAAGCTCGTCATGACATGGTGGAAATGGGGATAAGGACTGAGCTTGCACCTTTAGAGAATGGAAAGCGTACATACCTCCCCCCGGCCTGCTACACGTTGTCCAAGAGCCAAAAAACAGAACTCTGTCGGTGCCTGCACGGTGTTAAAGTTCCATGTCGGTACTCCGCGAACTTGAAAAAACTTGTGTCTATGAAGGACCTAAGACTGGTTGGCATGAAGTCCCACGACTGTCATGTCTTGATGTCACAGATGCTTCCCATTGCTATCAGAGGCATTCTCCCAGTTAAAGTCAGAGAGACAATCACAAACCTATGTTATTTCTTCAACGCAATATCTTGCAAGATAAGTACGTGCACTCGTACTATAAGTTCACTACCTCCATTTGTGGAGCTTAATTAGAAGATTTTTCTGATATGAATATTTGGCGCAACTGTGTCCTCGTAGGTAATTGATCCCGATGGACTGGACGCTTTGCAACGCGACGTGGTTACAACTCTTTGTCAGCTCAAGATGTATTTCCCTCCATCCTTTTTTGATGTTATGGTCCATCTGATTGTTCACCTTATCAGAGAAATTAAGTTTTGTGGACCTGTGTGCCTGCGCTACATGTATCCATTTGAGAGATTTATGGGTGTATTGAAGGGATACGTAAGGACTCATCGTCGACCCGAGGGGAGTATCATGGAAGGTTATGCCGCCGAGGAGGTGATTGAATTTTGCACAGATTATATGGCCGGGGTTGACCCAATTGGTGTTCCTAGGTCCCGACACGAGGGTAGGCTTGAGGGAATTGGAACGATTGGATTCAAAGCTATTGTCCCCGCTCGTGATGTGTACGCAAAATCACATTTTTGGGTCTTACAACACATGACGGAGGTCGAGCCATACATACACGAGCACAAGGTAATGTTACGGTCACAGAATCCTTCGAAGTCAGACGTTTGGGTAAGCAGAGAACATAACAGGAAATTTGCTGAGTGGATCCAAGAAAGAGTCACGCGAGCTGCCGAGGGCTCCGTAAGTGAAACTGTGACATGGTTGGCTAGAGGCCCAAGATTCACTGTAGGGACTTGGCAGGGGTACGACATCAATGGGTATTCATTTTACACAAGAGCTCAAGACGCCAAGAGTAGCACGCAATGTAGCGGAGTGACACTGTTTGCTATTTCCGAGGATGCCAGGTCAGTAAGGGCGCTGAACTCATATTACGGTGTTATTGACGAAATATGGGAGCTCGATTACGGATTACTTAAGATTCCCCTGTTTCGATGCCAATGGGTCGAAATCCCTCGAGGTGTTCAAGTTGACAGTTACGGGTTTACTCTCGTCGATCTTGGTAGAGTCGGACACCAAGACGATCCATTCATACTTGCAAAGCAAGCCACACAGGTATTCTACATCGTTGACCCGGCCAATCCAAACTTGCATGTTGTCGTCCACAGCAAGAGACGTATTGTTGGGGTCGAAGATGTTGTCGACGAAGAGGAGTATAACCAATTCGATGAAATACCTCCATTTTTAGAGGACATTCAATCTATCCGTACTGAAGATATCGACGAAACAACGTATCTGCGAGATGACCACGAAGAAGGATTATGGGTTGAGAACCATTGATGATTAATTTCTATTTCAGGGATAAATGCCAAGCAAACAGCCCACAAGTTCTGCAGCAAGGTGAGGAACTTATCATTAATACATCAGGCAGTACATTTTTCTTTAGAATTTAATGATAAGCTAGTTCACAGCATTAATACATCTCAATTTTACTCCACAGCATGAGTTCTAACATGTACAGTACCTTTATCCTGTAAATATTTAATTCTTCCCTTCAAATAGCACTTGCAAAAATCTCATCGCAGCCTCTTCAAATTAAGTTCAGCAAAAATCCCTGACGGTATTTTGTTATTTATACCGATAGAGAAGGACATCTTCTCTCAGGCACTTCAAAACGTTTTCTATCGGTATTGTTCTATTTTACCGTTAGAATAAATTCATTTGTCTCACGGTATTTGTTGTCTGACGGTTTTTTCCTGTTTTTACCGATAGAAGAATACTCTGCCGCTTCGAATTCTCAACCGTGTCGCCATGCGTCGCCTTGGAAACTCTATAAGTACCTCGCCATGCGTCGCGGTATTTTGTTGTTTTTCTAATTCTCGAACGGTTGGACTCCTCATCTTCTCTTTCACAATGGCAACCTCCATGGGATCGTCATCCATGGCCTCCCCGTTAAGAACTCTAAATCTCCTCGGTTTACCCCTGTATTGTTAATCCATGTTCAGTTCATTCTTGACCTGTTGATTTGCACAGGGAATGGTAGCCGTGGAAGACACTGCCAAAGTGAAGGCTGACCTGAGGGCCCTCCAGGAGGAGCACAAGCTCCTTACAGACAAGCACACTCAGCTACGGCTTGACCTTGACGATCTCTTCCAGCGCATTAAGCGCATGAAGACGGATGGTGACAATGCTAGGGCGAGGACGAGGCGTCTTCGCGAGGAGAAGAAAGTCGCGGATATGACCATCGCTGGCTGCGGTTTGACTATGAAGGATACCATAGCGAAGCTGAGGGAGGTCGCAGGCCTTCTTGACGCGGTAGTAGTTGATCCTAGGGACAACTTGTCGCTAGAGGAGTCCTGCGTCCTGGCTGCAAGTCTAACTGACTCTATTCTACATGCAGCCAGGGCTAAGACCACCCCTTGACCTAGCATTTTGGGTTTTATTTTTTTTTGTAAGTGATAAAACAACAATGAATGAACAATTTCTTTTTATGTCAATTTTCCAATTTTCCGACTATCTTCCCTCTTTCTTTAACATTCTGCAGCTTTCAACCACGGTCTGTTTGATGTTAAATTGTGTACCTTTTCATTACTCTGACGGTATTTTGTTGTTTTTACCGATAGAAAAAGGGCACACAAATCTCAAGCACTTAATCAAAAAAATTTTCTGGGGAAAATTGGGCTCACGGGATTTTTTTGTTTATACCGATAGAAAAGGGCACCTTTTCATTACTCTCACGGTATTTTGTTGTTTTTACCGATAGAAAAATGGCACCCAATCTCAAGCACTTTAAAAAATTTTCTGTGGAAAATTGGTCTCACGGGATTTTATTGTTTATACCGATAGAAAAATGCAATCACTAATTCGAATATTTTTCCGGGAAATTTACTTTTTCTATCGGTATTATTTTGTTGTTTCGATAGAAAATTACATAAGTCTATCGGTATCATTTTGTTATACCGATAGAAAAGTTCCTCCGCTACTTTATTACTCGTACACAGCCCTTTAGTTTCCCTCCACTCGAACAGTTCCACCTTAGAGCACTGCGTCTCTTCGAGAGCGAAGAAAACCCCAACCTCCGCCGTGAGCACTCACTTCCTCTCTCCCACACGATGATCGCCGGCTGGACACTGGTTCGTCACTGCCACCGGTTCTTATTTTCGTCCTTCGCCCGCCGCTGCTGCGTTCTACACCGCCTCTGCATCACCAGAACTGATCGCCGCCGTAAATACCCTAATTCGTCGTTCTATTTCCAGCATCTTCTTTATTTGATCCTAGTGTTTTGCACGTACTAATTCTTGGAGTTTTGCAATTACACTAGGGTTCCCTATTGTGTTGGCTTATGTACATTCCGCAGGCAATGTTGATTTTAATTAGGGTTTACATAATATGTTCCAGTGCTGTAATGAACCTGTTTTGAGATTTTAACTTCTCTATACTGCTGTATGTGTGATCAATTGTATCCAACTGCCATGTAATGCAGATTATATGTTGGAGGTGTTCTTACACATATTCTATCGGCAGCTCATGTGTTTACCGATAGAAAATTTTCTGCACAAGTAGTAAAACTTAATTTGGATCTGGAAGGACATGAGCCATGCAATGTACTAGTTTGGTTGGGAATTTTTACTCACTTCGTATGAATATATGGCAATGTGGATGGGTCTTCGATGTATATGTTTCAAATGCCTATATACATGACTTTTCCCAACCTAATAGCTGTGAAGTCCTGATGACTCACATACAGGCTAGGCTAAAGATTATGCACAGTAGTACTTAGATGCTTGTGTGCATATTTACGTGTGAAATAATAATGCCATATATATGGTTTGTTCAAGGTTTTGTAGGGGAAGACATGTCGTCGTCTTCATCGGATGGTACTAGTGGTTCGACTAGGGCCAACCCCATCGTAACTACTGAAGATGGGGCTGTTACATCCCAGCGCAAGAGGGTGGGGCGAGGCGCGACGATGTTGGGGCGTTTGGCCAAACGCACTGATCTTTCTTGTGAGTTCAACCAATTTGGGAGGCCGATTGGAAAGAATGCTGGGAGGTACGCGGCCTACGTTGGGCTGTTGGCGAAAGAAAGGGTGAAGATCACCGTCCAGAGCTGGAAGGACGTGACGGCGGACGAGAGGGATAGGTTGTGGGCGGAAGTGAAGGTTAAATGAACTGAAATCGCTGAACTCTTTCGTAATCACGTTCTCTTGGCTTATACTAAAGTTTAACTAACTCGTGATTAATTGTATGCATTTTTCGGAAACAGGCTAAGTGGAACATCCCCGACGATACACCTAGGACTGCCTGCTTGAAGGACATGAACGGAACATGGAAAACCTTTAAGAGCTGGCTCGTCAGTAACTTCCTAGCTGCGGGGAAATCTCCTTGCGAGAAGTACCCCTTCATATCGGAGGAGGTATGGGAGGAATTCACCAAGCAGAAGGGGACTGAGGAGTTCAAGGCCCTTAGCGAGAAGAATAGGGCGATCCAGAAGAGGAACGACCACCCGCATCGGCTCGGATCCCGGGGCTATGCGGGGAAGGAGGAACAGTGGAAGAAGGAAGACGAACAAAATCCTGTCATCGACACCCCTGAGTTGCCGCTCTCCGAGATCAGGGATGAGAGGTGCAAGCGATGGTGGAGGGGGAGGGGGTCCGTGTCGTCCACGGGGTCTGTGCAGTTCGCAACCCCTGGGGACGCCGACGTTGTGAGGCGAATGGTAAGTTGGCTAACCTCGTAAACTGTGTGCGCACAAGTGTATATAAGGCAATTTGTCTCACAAGGTACTTTCAAATGTAACAGATCTCTTTTGAGAAGGAGGCAGCGGAGGGATTGTTTACCCCGCAGAGGGAGAACGACATCCTCACCCGAGCTCTAGGAAATAAGGAGCATCCCGGGCGGACACGGGCCGTGGGAGCCATTGTGTCGTGGAAGGCCGGTTTCGTAGATCCGGCTCCACCAAGGAAGAAGGCCCGCACCTGGAAGGAAAAGGAAGCTGACCTCTCCGATAAGATACGGGCTGAGGTACGGGAGGAGATACGGGCGGAGATGCGGGCTGAGATACGGGCTGAGGTACAGTCTGAGGTGCAGACCGAGGTCGCACAAATGAGGGAAGAGTTTGCACGGTTGAGAGAAACATTGCTGGCCAAGAGTGCAGATGCGGATCCCCAGGACGATGGTACCCCGCGGGGTCGGATAAGCAGTTGCGCTTCGAAGGTACTCGCGGATCCAGTGGATCTACTTGAGGTACTGCAAGCCTTCATCTGTGCACTTAAGTTGATGTCACTCCCATTCTGTTAGAGTTGTTTTGCTAACCTATTTTAATTGTTACAAATTTGCAGGGGCCGGAGGGCTGCATCCTACAGAATCACGTAGGCGCCGGGCAGGAAGTGGTTGGACACGGCTTCGTATATCCGTCTGGGCCGGATGTCCGGGTCCACTGTGTACCTCTGCGGTTGGGTTTCGCAAAGGTACAGGTGGACATGGCCATGCCGGGCTACAACGATTCTCCGTTGCCAGTCCCAACAGAGGAACTGCAGACACTTGCTGAGGCAGTGGGCTCCTACGTACAGTGGCCCAAGAAGTGTCTTGTAATACAACCGGTAAATCCTACACATTTTAGATTACATCCTACTCAGTACACTCAACTTGCATAATCTAACATACGTGCTCATTAATTGAAGTGGCCTGCCGCGGGGCTACCAGGGGACTGCGCCCCCAGCTCGGGGCATGAGGCCCGATCTCGTGCGAACCTGGACACATCAAAGACGGCCTCGACCCCACCCAGCGCATCCACGCCTCCACCTCGGAAGAAAGCCGCCATCACCTCGCCCTTGCCTTCGAAGGTACGCGCTCAGTCCCCGGCAAAAGGCCAGGGCGGCAAAGGCAAGGGCAAAGGGTGACAGGGACTGCCGTGGACGTTCACGAACGCGCTCCCACTCCTGTCGGAGGCATCTTTGCGGAAATTGGATCGATCAACCAGAGACCTCCACGACTGGTACCTACATCGAGCTCGGCCCAGCCTGAACTTCTTAGTTCCCTACAGGCCTGGGCAGTTCCACCGTGAGCCCGGGACTATATCCGTGGCACACGAGGATCTGTTCGACCTCTACAACTGGCGGGAGCTCGATATGTCCATCATACGGACTGGAGTCCTGTGAGTTTGCTGATGCTATGTATTGCTGTTTTCTAACTCTGTTTGCTAACTCTGCATTAATGTTGCAGTTCATTTGAATACTGAGTAACTTTCTGTGAAATTAATATTAATCTCGTCCTTCGCATGCAGGTGCATGTACAGGCTAGCATCGGAGGCTGCGTGTGACAAGGTGGGTTTCCTCGACCCAGAAAAAATAAGCCTCACGATGCTAGAGCAGGACGCCGCGCACGCTGAGCAGTACATATCCAGCGCGCTGATGGCGCAGCAGGACAGGGACTTCATTCTGGTGCCGTACCACCAAAGGTTAGTGCATTTCGTACTAATTTAACTCAATCTTGTATGTTACACCTGAGATGTACTTTGAGCTAGCGGTCCTCTTTTACGTACAATGCAGGGGCCACTGGATCCTCATCGTTATCTGTCCGCCGAGGAACGAGGTGTACTACCTCGATTCGATGCGTGACAGATTATCGATGGAATATGTGCTCAAGGGGAATATGGAGGCGTAAGTAACTTATATGTTTGATTTATATTTTGACCTCACTAGCTAATGATAATACATTAACTGGCAATACTAACTGAAATGCAGGGCTTTTGATAAATATGTGTCCGCTGGAGGGAGGCATGCCGCACCGCAGGGCTCCGTACTAGCTTGGAAAGAATATGAGGTACTCACGAGACTTTTTGTTTATGCTTAATTAGTTTATGGAAACAATATATAGCTAACATGTATTCGCATATGCAATTATCTCAGTGCCATCAGCAGCCGCAATCGTGGGAATGCGGGTTTTATGTGCTGCGCTACATGTACGACCTAGTGCAGACAAACTTTTCCCGATTCCCCCAGGTAAGCATCGATAGCTAACTCAAATTTCAAAAATGGGTGTCACGTTCTAAATTAGGATCGAAGTTAGTTACTCAGTATGCACACATGCTTGCAGATCGCCATGTCGAAAGACCAATATGAAAATGCAAAGATTATATATCTTCGACAAATCTGGGCACAATATGTCATGGAGGAAGTAGCGCCCAACCATCCAGCATGACAATTTTCTCCTTTTTGTGTACTCTGCATAGACTGTTCATATACATGTGAATAAATATATATATGTGAATAAATGTCCACATTGGATTGCAATCTGTATTTGTCCATACATATGTGAATAAATGTGAATAACTGCCTAATGTGTCAATTTGTTCTGTGAATTTACCTTGCATCTGTACTGTATTGTGTATCCAATCTATACTGTATTGCATCTGTACTGTATATGTGAATGTACTGTATTGTGAATGCAAATAAAGTACTGTATATGTGAATGCTCTATCGGTAAATTCATCAACAACCGAGAGACTACTGTCCTTTTTTCTATCGGTACAATCAAAATTTACCGTTAGAAGAGTTTGACCTTTCCTGCCGGTGAACTCATACATATCCGATAGAGTACTAAGCTTTTTTCTGTCGGTAATCTTGTAGTTAACCGTTAGAATAGTGGTACTTTCCAATCGCTATTGACGAGTTTTCTATCGGTAAACTTGTAATATGCCGATAGAATAGTATGAGTTTTCCTATCGGTAAACTTATAATTAGCCGTTAGAATAGTGGTACTTTTCCAGCCGCTGACGACGAGTTTTCTATCGGTACACTCCTAATATGCCGATAGAGTACTAAGCTTTTTTCTGTCGGTAATATTGTAGTTAACCGTTAGAATAGTGGTACTTTTCAATCCACTAGCGACGAGTTTTCTATCGGTACACTCCTAATATGCCGATAGAGTACTAAGCTTTTTTCTGTCGGTAATCTTGTAGTTAACCGTTAGAATAGTGGTACTTTTCCAACTGCTGGACGTAAGAATACGACGGGTTTTCTATCGGTAGATTCATAATATGCCGATAGAATAGTGAACTTCTTCTGTCGGTTATTTACCGATAGAAAATGTCCAGTCTTGTTCTATCGTGTCTATCTCTATCGGTACAAAAACCGATAGTAGAAGGGTTTTTTTTACCGATAGAAGACTGCATTTCTGTACTAGTGCTTGATCGCAACGAAGAAAGCTGAGAAGAAGGCTTCGAAGGATTGTTATGGGCCTCCAGGGGTGGAGATGAAGGTTCGACCTGTCGAGTAGCATGCACAGGAAGGACTATAGTGGTCAAAGGAAGAGAGAGCAATGATGCATCCTTAACCTTGGTACAACTAGAGGATCCCTCGTCAACCTTGGGTTTTTTCCCTGGAGGAACCAGCTCTTCGTTTTCCTGTGAATTTCCAAAAAGCATTTTGGAAATGATCAGAACATAAGATGACAACTTGAACCAAGGGTTCCAGAGAAGACTTACCTTCTGGAAGTCCTAGTCGAGTTCGAGTGTCATTTCCCCTTCATCACTTTCAATCTCAATGATGTTCTTGGAATCTTGATTTTCCATTGAGGTGAAAACAGAAGAGAGGGAAAGATAGCTTTGGAAAGGACTTAGCCGAGAAAAAGACTTGTGAAGTTTTAGGGCTAAGAGGCTTCGGTATTTATAGCCCTCAGGGGTGACAGTTCGTTTTTTGAATGCCTCGAGTTCTTAAAACGCATTTACAGTTTTATCTCTGGTTAAAAGACAATTCCACGGTGCTATCATCACCTGTCAAAGACAACCGAGAGCCCGTCTCGGGAAATAAACCATCACACTTAGTGCACCACTAAGTGGAGAAGTTAAAGCATCGGGTCACTTATCTGATGAAAGATTAAAATTTGAAGTAAATATGTCTCTTCATTCCCTTCAAATTTGGGGGCTAGCTGACGAGGATTGTTACTCGAGCTAGTTCAGAGTAAATGCACATCTGGTTTAGGGCAGATTTCAACCAAACAAGTGTCCGTTGCTATGATATTAGATGGCCTGAGAAGCGCGGACACATGGTCACAGGCTTTGCGCGATCATGAGGCCATAGACAGTACGCGGTCAGGA
Source organism: Pharus latifolius (assembly GCA_019359835.1). Classification (NCBI taxonomy): domain Eukaryota; kingdom Viridiplantae; phylum Streptophyta; class Magnoliopsida; order Poales; family Poaceae; genus Pharus; species Pharus latifolius. The sequence goes on along the minus strand of CM033322.1, from coordinate 32,711,423 downwards.
GCCCGTAGGCGATGCGCAGACACGAGGTCGTAGACAGTGCGCGATCAGAAAGACAGTGTGCGGTTAGAAGGTCGTTGACTACTCTCGACCAGGACGACTCGGGATTGCTTAAGCTCTACAACAATCATATCCTGAGGATCCCGAAGATTCTTCCACGTATGAAGACAACTGCCAGGAGGTTAATATGTGAGGTTATCCCTTAATTGCACGTGTTAAGCCTGCGTGGAAGTTAACTACGGTTATCAAAACTGCACCCGAGCAACCGTTCAAAGCCGTTGTACATTGGCGCCCTTTCGACCAGTATAAAAGGGTGAGTAAATGTACTAGACAAAGACAACTCAAACAACTCTAATAACTTGGACAATCTCCGACATCTTCGACAACAACGAGCTTCCATAGGCTAGTTTAGTCGTGTTTTAGACAATCACACGGAAAAGATCTTCGCCTGTGATGATCTTTTCTACAACTTTGTAACATTTTTCTCATACATAGTGAAATCCCAACAGGACGTAGGGCTATTACTCCCACCATCGAGGGCCCGAACCTGTATAAATCTCTCTGTGTTGCATCCGACATTGCTCATCATCCCATCTCGGGGGGATCTACCTCAGGGCGATACTCCAAGCGCCAACATAAGGAGTACGCACGAGAGGTAAAGGTGGTGGGGGTGCTACACACGTCCCGGCCACCAAAGTGGTCGGACGTCCCCCTCACCTTCACAGTGGAAGACGCGCATGGGGTTCGCTTCCCCCATGACAACGCGCTCTTCATCTCCACTACTATCTACAATTGCCAACTGGCACGCATCCTCGTCTACAGTGGGAGTTCCACCGACATCCTGTACTTGAAGGCATTCAGGGAAATGTAGGTCGACAAAAAACTGCTGCAACCCACAGCCGGGCCCTTGCAAGGCTTTGTCCCCAGGAAGACCATTCTCCCAGTGGGGAAGGTCGATCCCCCCATGACTTTGGGCTCCCTGGAAAACTACCGGACCGAGTTAGTCTGGTTTGACGTAGTGGACCTCCCCTCTTCGTACAACATGATTATGGGGAGGACCACAATCAACCTTTTGGGGGCAGATATCCATCAAAGTTACCTCTGTATGAAGATCCCTGGGCCTCATAGCGTGATCACCGCCTGAGGCGACCAGGACATGGCCCAGTTCTCTACGAGCGCGCCACCGCAACGATCGGGAGCGTCATCCTAATCAAGGCCCCCGGGGGGGGGGAGAGTTCTCCCGCGACGTCGGACGCCCCGGCTTTCCCTTCCGGGAGATCTCCCCCAAATCGCGCCCGAAGGGGGACCTTCGAAAGATCCCGCTGTCCCCAGAGGATGGAGGCAGGACCATCAAGATCAGGGCGGATCTCCCCGAAGAACACGCGGAGCAACTCGCGGCCTTTCTCCGCAAAAACGCTGACGTCTTTGCGTGGAAGCTCGTCAACATGAGGGGCGTCACCCGGGGCGTTATCGAGCATAAGCTCGCTGTGACGCCCGACCGCCCCCCTGTCAAGCAAAAGCTGAGGAAGCTCTCCCTTGAGCACCAAGAGGCCATCAAGGCGGAAATCACTAAGCTTTGAGAGGCGGGGTTCATTTGGGAGGTCTTGCACCCCGAATGGCTGGCAAACCCTATCCTCATGAAGAAGTCAAACGGCAAGTGGAGGATGTGTGTTGACTTCACCGACCTTAACAAGGCTTGTCAGAAAGATAACTTCCTACTCCCGCGGATCGACCAATTGGTTGATTCGACCGCGGGGTGCGAGCTTATGTGCTTCTTGGACATGCATTCGGGCTATCACCAGGTCTGGATGGCGCAGGGGGACGAGGAAAAGATGAGTTTTATAACTCCCCTCGATACCTTCTGCTACGTCCATATGCCCTTTGGGCTAAAGAACGCTGGAGCAACATTCCAGCGCCTTATGTCACTGGTCTTTAAGGACCAAATCGGCCGTAACATCGAAGTCTATGTCGACGACGCGGTTGTCAAAAGTCTCCGCGTGCCCACAAAATTGTTGTGTGATCTTAGCCTTGTCACATGCGTGAAAGTCGCATGGAGTTGGCCCGACTTGAAAGTCGGGTGAAGAAGTGGATTTAAAAAGAGGTACACCTTTGCAAAGTGTAAAAGAAGTATCAGATACTCTGTACTCCCAGGTTCAGGAGTCTGTTCGTATTGGATTTTATCCATGGGTTTCAGCACAAGTAAGTTTTGGAATATTTTTAGAGTATGGGTTAATAAAAGTGATGACTCATGGGAGACCATCACACATAACGTTTTCTAAAGTATAATTTAAGATTTCAAAGTATTTCTTTTAAAACTAAAAGCTCTTTTCTTACAACCCTAGAGTGAAAATCTATTCTATCCTTTCATATGAAACTAAGATCTCATCTATTGAGAACCCCTCATTTATATAATTGTATTCATATAATGAGATTTGCTGAGCATCGTGTGAAAGCATGCTCACCCTAGCCTTTGCAAACATCTTTAGAAGAGGGATTCGTCGATCCCGATTATTTTGGTTTTGAGTACCATGAAGAAGAGGGAAACGCTCCAGATGAACCATCGTTCTAGGAGGGTCATGCGCCGAGTCAAGTCAGATGTGGATGAAGCCCTTCCAAAGCCACTGCCTCACTACCACAAAAACAAACATCCAGGACGGCACATCCAGGAAGGCCTGTTGAAGTGAAGATCCTTGTTGTTGCTTTCTATGTTGTTCTTTGTGTTCGGTACCTTGATACCGACTCTTGTTTTGAGAAACTCACTATTTTTGTATCAACCCTAATTAACGTCATTCTTGGTGTTATGTTATTGTAATATTGGTCGTTGTGACCTTGTACCTGTCAATTATCTTTACTGCAGTTTAATGTATTAGTGTTGTTGTTTTGAGCTTATGTTGTACCTTTCTGAGTGCAATCCACCTGGGCGGTTGCCACCCGATTCCTCAAATGAGTGTCCCACAACATCACCCTGGAGTCCCGGACCCGGAGATAGAACCATCTCCGGAGCCAATCCCCCCAGTGATCCCAGGAGGCCGCCACCGGGTACTCCTCCACCCAGGCCGGTAGGAGCTACATCATGATGGAGCCGAAGGCAGACTCCGGCCCTCCCTTGACCATGTATGAGCCCCTCGCCGAGGGCTCATAGAAGTACCAGAGGAGCCGGAGCGTCGGTGATGGGAAACAGTGCCCAATATTCCGACAGGTATGATAAGTCGATTGGTGGATAACTCAATGTTGACGATCCGGCTTTCGATCTAGAACCGATCCAAAACCTGCAACAGCTAGACCATGGCTCCTTTGGTTATCAACCACGCGCATGCATGGATTGACCTCACCACGAAGGCTTGTTCCTGCTGCAAATCGAGAACACAAGCAAGAACGAAGAAGAAGCAACTGAATTGCGAATTGTATTAAGCTCAATAGTTGGGATTTAACAAAACGAGTTCGGCGAAACTACAATGGCAGAATAATCTAAGTAAAATCTAAATCTAAACAGTGACGGCTACGGAGTATATGAAGAGGTGGTGTGGCTAGGGTTTCTCACGCCCACTAGGGAATACATCGGCCGAAGGCCCAAAACAAGGTGTCGCAGCACCGACTTGGCCGAGTCAGAATCTGGTCGAAATTTGTTTTGTTAATTTCCGGTGATCCAGAAGGAATTTGGATGTGGGACCAGATCCATTAGAAATATATTGTCGTGGGCTTCTCCGTGGACTATAAGAACGTCCCAATCGGACTTCGTATGAGGGAGTTATGGTCGTTTGAAGGCAGGCTGCTCCTGGATGACCGAACCGGACTCCAACTCGAATCCGTCTTGGACTCCAACTCGACTTGGGCTTCTTTCTGGTCCTCGCGTCCTTACTGGTCCTCTCCATGGTTCCTAAGTACAATATTATCACCATTAGGTAGTAAACCATTCTCAAAACCTTATATATATAAACTTAGGAGCGAGTTCACATGGCAATGCAACAAGCAGCCTCGGCAGCGCGTTATTGGTCCTTGTGTAACAAGCGGAGGATTATAGTTGGTGCGTGTATCCGAAGGAGTGATGTCCTCATCATCTTCCCCCTCTTGAAGTGGAGCCGTCCTCGGCTCAAGCTCGTCTTCCTCTCCCAAGTACGGCTGGGTGACCGTCTCAGGAGTCAGCCAGCTCTTAATATCTTCAATTTTTGTTTCATCCACCTCGATTCCTTGTGGAGTAACAACATATCCAAGAAAAGAAACTCAATCTGTGCAAAAGGTGCACTTCTCAAGATTACCAAACAAGCGTGCATCTCTCAAAGTGTTAAAAACAGCACGCAAATGCTCAACATGTGCATCCAAAGACTTGCTATAGATCAAGATATCATCAAAATAAACCACCATAAATTTTCCAATGAAAGCACATAAAACCTCGTGCATCAAACCCATGAAAGTGCCAGAGCATTAGTTAAACCAAAAGGCATTACTAACCACTCATAAAGCCCAAACTTAGTTTTAAATGTAGTTTTCCATTCATCTCCCAATTTCATTCTTATTTGGTGGTATCCACTATGCAAGTCTACCTTTGTGAAAACAATAGAAGCACTTAACTCGTCAAGCATGTCATCTAACCTAGGAATAGGATGACGATACCTTATTGTAATATTGTTAATGGCTCTACATTCTACACACATACGCCAACTACCATCTTTCTTTGGAACCAAAAGCACAGGAACAGCGCAAGGACTAAGGCTTTCTCGTACATACCCGTGGTCCAAAAGCTCTTGGACTTGTCGCTGAATTTCCTTTGTCTCCTCTGGATTTGTCCTGTACGTAGCACGGTTTGGTGCTCAATACCTCTAATTGGTGGCAGCCCCGGGGGTATCTCAGCGGGAAAAACATCCTCATACTCCTGCAAAAGATTAGTGATAGGAGGGGGCAAAGTGCTAGATATATCATGAAGTGAAAACAAAACATCTTTGCATATCAAAGCATAGCACATCACATCATTCTCTTCAATTTCAGCAAGGTCAGATTTGGTTGCAAGGAGAACTCCACTCTTCAACTTAATTTCAGCTGCCTTAGAGCTAGATGGTGCAACATTTTTTGATATTTGTTTACTTTCAGATTTCAAAGCATTCTCCTTTTTTCTTATTTTCAGTTCTTTCTCTATCAAAGTGCACAATTTCAGAAGGTGTGATAGGAAGTAAAGTAATTTTCTTTCCTTTGTGCACAAAAGTATTTTTGTTACTTCTACCATGATGAATTGCATCAGTATCATATTCCCATGGTCGGCCTAATAAAAGTGAACATGCTTGCATAGGTACTACATCAAAATCAGCAACATCATGGTATGATCCAATGAAAAATTGTAGTCTTGCAGTTTGTGTTACCTTTACTTTACCGCTGTTGTTGAACCACTGAACATGGTATGGATGGGGATGTGCATGTGTGGTCAAGCCAAGCTTCTTGACCAGATCTAAACTCACCAAATTGTTGCACCTCCCACCATCAATTATGGTTCTAACATGTCGGTCCTTGACAATGAGGAACATCTGAAACACATTGTGGCGTTGGGCTCTCTCTGCTTGCTCCATTTGTGTGCTCAACACTCGCTGCACAATAAAGGTCCAGTAGTTATCCGTCGCCACAGTGCCTAAAGTTTCCTCATCATCGCCGTCCGCATCATGTTCAAACTCATCATCACCTGCATGGTTAGCTGCAAGAACTAATTCATCTTCCACATCACTTGCACTAATGTACCCACCATCCTCAGTAGCAATGTATGCGCGCTGACTTGGGCAATCCTTCATGACATGTCCCATGCCCTTGCAGCAGTGGCACACAATCCCTGTCGTACGACCCGTGGAAGCAACCGATGAAGAACTATTTGCTGGCATCTGCACATTAGAAGTTTTGCTCACCTCAAGTTCGTGGAGGTAGAGGTGGTGCTGTTGATCATGTCCTATTTGTTGAAGGTGCAGCAGACCGAAAAGAAGAAGATGGGGCAAGTTTGGCTTTCCCCTGCGTCGGCCTTGATGCAGAGGTACCACCGAAATTGCTTCTTGTCCTTGGTTGTCCGTGTCATCCCTGCAATTCTTTTTCTGCCAACATAGCAAGCCGGAACAACCTATTGATATTATTATAATCTTTGTAATCAATAATGTCCTGAATTTCACGTCATAAACCCCCATAAAAATGAGCCATCTTTTTCTCCTGAGCCTCCACTACTCCACAATGCAACATGCCTATTTGCAGCTCTTGGTAGTATTCCTCTACAGATTTATTCCCCTGATTCAAGCGTTGTAATTTCTTAAGTAAATCACGTTTGTAAGAAGGAGAAAAAATCTATTTCGCATAGCTCGCTTCAAGCTATTCCAAGTATCAGGCTCTACCCCAAGGTTCACTATTTCGTTCCACCAAATGATAGCAAAATCTTTAAACTCACTGGTGGCTTGCCTAACTCTATGAATTTCAGGAACCAGATGAGAATTAAATTTTTGTTCAACAGTCATCTTGCAATCTAAGTAAGCGTCTGCATCATATGCACCAGAAAAGGATGGGATGGAAAATTTTACCTTAGCAAACGGATCGTCATTCCTACTAAAATAGTTACCTTCCATGCCGTGTCGATTGTGATGCAGTCGTTGCTGTTGGCGAATATCATGGGTAGCACGGCGCATGGTAGCCGTGTTGCGGGGCTTAGTTTGTACATCAACCTCTGTGTCGGCATCTTCAACTTCAACTTCATGGGAGGCAGCTTGCTCCTCTTCTTCTTCATCTCCATGCGGTGGACGCTGCTGCTCCATATTGTCCAAGCTGGTAGCAAGGTCGGAGATGCGCCGGTCCATCCTCTCAAATGCAGTCTGGTTCTCATGGTTGGTTCAAGCCATGTCATCAATGTTCTTATGAAGTTTTGCACTGATGTCGGCCAACATCTTGCGGATTTCATCTTCCTCTTCTGCAGCTTGAGCTCTTGTTTGCGGTCCTTCCATGGTTAGTAGTAGAAAACAAAAGACAACACAGGAGTATTATCCATACACTACTACAGAAATGCTTTTCACTATCGGTTAAAAATCCACTCTACTATCGGTTCTCTTACCGATAGTGGTCGGCACGATAGTAGAGGGCAGCACACTTCTATCGGTTCAAAAACCGTTAGTAAAACATCTACAATCCCAACGTTCACTAATCGCTATCGACTATTTCTTCTATCGGCTCGGTTTTAAACCGATAGTATTGTATAAGTTTTTTCTATCGGCTCGTATAAAAACCGATAGTATTGTTTAGGCCTTTTGTATCGGCTAGGATCTAAACCGATAGTAATCTAAACATTTTTTTCTATCGGCTCTTATATAAACCGATAGTATTGTTTAGGCCTTTTGTATCGGCTAGGATCTAAACCGATAGTAATCTAAACATTTTTTTCTATCGGCTCTTATATAAACCGATAGTATTTTGTCGACACATTTAGTACTGGAAACTTTATTCTATCGGTTGTTATATATAAACCGATAGTATTGTGTGGACACAGTCAGTACTGGAAAATTTATTCTATCGGTTATATTATATAACCGATAGTATTTTGTAGACTCGTTTAGTACAGGAAACTGTATTCTATCGGTTTCTAAATATGAACCGATAGTATTATGTGGACACAGTTAGTACTGGAAACTTTATTCTATCGGTTGTAGTATATAACCGATAGTAATATTAGTTTTTCCTATCGGTTATGTAGTTGCACGGTTAGTACTAAATATTTACAAATATACATACAGCAATACAGAGATACATACAGCAATACAGAGATACATTGGATCATTCACAAATACACCAATATTTACAAATATTCACCAATATTCACATATTGAATTTGTTCACAAATACACTAATACAGTAATATACACATGCATTTGACAGACTAAATTTATGCACATATTGATCGAGTTTATTCACAAATACATCAATGAATCTATTCACATATATTCACATATATTCACAAATCAATGAATCAACACATTCAATATATATTCACAAATACAACAATCAACACAAGTCAGTTACTATCGATCGTTGATAGCCACTTCTTCGATGACATATTGAGCCCAAATTGTTCGCAGCTCCTTCAATTGAGGCAACTCATATTGCTCTTTCAACATGGTGCTCTGCATATATGCGTGTATGAAGTTAGGATCGTACGTCACATCCAATTAAAGTTCGACTTTGAGTCAGGAAAAATAGTTACCTTAGGGAATTGGGCAAAGTTTCTCCTGATCAGGTCATACATGAATCTCATGACATAGAAGCCACATTCCCACGATTGTGGCTGCTGATGGCACTGGAAAAATTGCATATGCAAAGACATAAACCCACATTAACTCGAAAGAACTAATTAAGCTTAAATTAAAAGACTCATCATGAGTACTTCCATCCGTATTAATTACCTCATATTCTTTCCAAGAAATTGTTGTGCCCTTCGACGCGTCATGCCTCCCTCCAGCACTAGCATAATTTTTGAAAGCCCTATATTTAATTTAGCATTGTCGATTAATATCTTATCATTAATTAGCTAGTCAGAGAAAAATTTAAGACAACTATGTTACTTACGCGTCTATGTGCCATGTGAGGGTGAAAACATGCGCCACCTTGTCGCTCATCGAATCGAGGTAATAGACCTCATTCATCCATGGGCAAATGACGGCGAGGACCCAGTGGCCCCTACATTGCATATATAAGCGAACCGTTTCATACATATGTTAGGCGTAACATACAAGAATGAGTTAAATTAGTAGGAAATGCACTAACCTTTGGTGGTACGGCGCAAGGATGAACTCTCGGTCCTGCTGCGCTAGTAGTGCCCTTGATATGTATTCCTCCGCATGTGCTTGGTCGTGCTCTAGCATCGTGAGGCTTATTTTCTCTGGGTCGAGGAAACCCACCTTGTCACATGCCCTCATCGACGCCAGCCTATACATGCACCTGGATGCAAAGTAGACATTAGTAAGTAGTGCATACAAAAAGTGATTGGATTTATGAAACGAACTGTGATAACTTCAGACAACAGCACACTCACAGGACTCCAGTCCGTATGATGGACATATCAAGCTCCCGCCAGTTGAGGAGGTCGAACAAATCCTCGTGGGCCACCGATATGCTCCCGGGCTCACGGTGAAAATGGGCTGGCCTGAAGTGAACCAAGAAGTTGATGTGGCGCCTAGACCGGGTCAGGTACCACTCGTGGAGACTTCTGGTTATTTGATCCATATTGCGCAGAAGGTACTCCGACACGAGTGGGGACCCGTTCTTGAACGTACCCGGCTGGCTTTGTTTGGCCTTGCCTTTGGCCTTGCCCTTGCCTTTGGCCTTGCCCTTGCCTTTGGGCGGGGAGCGAGTGTATACCTTCGAAGGTTGGGGTGTGGTGCCGTCGGCCTCATTTGATGGCGAAGGGTTTGAGGCCGTCGGAGGAGGCATGGGGGCCGATGGAGTTCGCTCACGCGTTGTGGCGGGGCTGGTGTCCTCAGGAAGTGTGCTGGTATCCATCGTCCACTTTAAGTACAAACGCTTAAATTAGATTTTGAAAATTAAATATATTAACTGAGTTGTAAGCTAGAATGGCTAGGGTTTACCTCCTGTAGTCTAACACCCTTCTTGGGCCACTGTATGTACGAGCCCAATGCCTCGCCAATTGTCCGCATTTCGTCCGTTGGGACGGGCAACGGAAAAGAGCTGTAGCCCGGGAGGGCCATGTCCACCTGTACCTTTGCGAATCCAGGCTCAAGAGGTACGCAGTGGATCCGGACATCCTCCCAAGACTGGTATACGACCCCGTTTGCAACCGCAACAGGTTTGTCGCCTATGTTGATCAATAGGGTACAGCTCTCCGGCTTCTGCAATTTGCAACAATTATAACAAGTTAGCGAAACAATTCTAACGTAACGGGAGTGGCATCAGCCGAACTGCATATATAGCTCAAGAGTTGCAATACCTCGATCAGGTCCACCGGATCCACGTGAACCTTCGAGCCAACACTACTCGGCCTGGCAGCGTCGACCTCGGCAGCTGGATCTAAACCCTTGGACTGCACAACTCGGCTTAGGCGTTCATATTTCTCGTTCATTTGAGCGAACATGTCCGCGAATTGTGCAGTCACATCTGCCCGTATCTTCTGAGATAGCTCCTCTTCCCTTTCCTTCCAGCTGCCAGGCTTCTTCGCCTTTTGCCCGGGGTCCGAGAAGCCTTCCTTCCATGGCACCACAGCCCCCACGGTTCGCGTCCGCCCTGGATGCTCCTTGTTCCCTAGAGCCCGGGTAAGGATGTCGTTCTCCCTATGGGGACTGAACAATCCCTCGGTCGCCTCCTTCGAGCAAGAGATCTGTTACATTGAAAGCTCTCCATTGTGAGGAAGAAATATATACAAAGTTGTGCGCACACTAGTGATCATAGTTAGGCAACTTACGAGTCGCTGCACGACCTCGACGTCCCTGGGGTTTGGGAACGCCACAGTCCCCGTGGCCGACACGGTCCCTCTGGCCAGCCACCAGCGCTTGCATCGCTGATCGCGGATCTCGGAGAGTGGTAGGTCAGGGGAGTCGACGAAATGCGACGCCTCGTCTTCACCCTTCTTCCACTGCTCCTCCTTCCCCGCATAGCCGCGAGAACCGAGCCGGTGTGGGTGGTCGTTCCTCCTCTGGATTGCCCTGTTCTTCTCGCTGAGGGCCTTCGTACCAGAAACAAGAAAATTAATGCACCACTGCTTACTGCATACAATGGTGTAACCAAGCAAAGGAACCATTCATACCTTGAACTCAGGAGTCCCCTTCTGTTGGGCGAATTGCTCCCATACCTCCTCCGTTATGAAGGGGTACTTCTCGCATGGAGATTCGCCTTTAGCGAGGAAGGTACTGACGAGGACGCTCTTGAAGGTTTTCCACGTGTTGTTCATGTCCTTCAAGCAAGCTATCTTGGGACCATCGTCCGGGATGTTCCACTTGGCCTGTTTCAAATATAAGTAGGACTTACCTAATCTCTAGGATAAACCAAGGGAATGTGATCACTCAAGAGTTCAGTGATTTTGATTAATTTTACCTTCACTTCCGCCCACAGCCTATCCCTCTCGTCGGCCTTGACGTCCTTCCAGCTCTGGACGGTGATCTTCACCCTTTCCTTCGCCAACAAGCCAACATAGGCAGCATAGTGCCCGGCGTTCTTCCCGATCGGTCTCCCGAACTGGTTGAATTCACAGGAAAGATCCGCGCGTTTGGCCAAACGACCCAACATTGTCGCGCCTCGCGCCTTCCTCTTGCGCTGGGACGAGGCAGCGCCATCTACGTTCGCCCTCGCCGAATCACTAGTATCAGCCGAGGAAGATGCCGACATGGCTTTACCTAAAATACCATAAACAAACCATCCAATTGATATGAAGAAAGGTACATGACAAAGTAATTCACAGAATATTCAGATGAGCAGTGCAAACTAACAAATACTATATTTCCTATCGGTTTTAAAAGGAAAACCGATAATACTAAGGTCTATATTCAGGAAAATTTAAAAGATTAGCAGTGCAAACTATGCTAATCTCTCTGCTGGAAAATAAAGTCTATTAAAATTTAAATGAACCTAAATTTGAGATGAAAATTAGAAAATGGGAAGTAATTCACAGAAAATTCAAATTAGCTGTGCAAACTATGATGGCACTACTATTTACTATCGGTTTTCCAAGTCAAACCGATAGTAATCAAGTTAGCATTAGGAAAAATTTCAAAAATTGCTCAGCAGGAACATAAAGTAATTGCTCAGCAGGAACATAAGGTATGTTAAAAAATAAATGAACCTAAATTTGAGATGAAAATTAGAAAATGGGAAGTCATTCACAGAAAATTCATATTAGCTGTGCAAACTATGATGGCACTACTATTTACTATCGGTTTTCCAAGTCAAACCGATAGTAATCAAGTCAGCATTAGGAAAAATTTCAAAAATTGCTCAGCAGGAACATAAAGTAATTGCTCAGCAGGAACATAAGGTATGTTAAAAAATAAATGAACCTAAATTTGAGATGAAAATTAGAAAATGGGAAGTCATTCACAGAAAATTCATATTAGCTGTGCAAACTATGATGGCACTACTATTTACTATCGGTTTTCCAAGTCAAACCGATAGTAATCAAGTCAGCATTAGGAAAAATTTCAAAAATTGCTCAGCAGGAACATAAAGTAATTGCTCAGCAGGAACATAAGGTATGTTAAAAAATAAATGAACCTAAATTTGAGATGAAAATTAGAAAATGGGAAGTCATTCACAGAAAATTCATATTAGCTGTGCAAACTATGATGGCACTACTATTTACTATCGGTTTTCCAAGTCAAACCGATAGTAATCAAGTCAGCATTAGGAAAAATTTCAAAAATTGCTCAGCAGGAACAGAAAGTAATTGCTCAGCAGGAACATAAGGTATGTTAAAAAATAAATGAACCTAAATTTGAGATGAAAATTAGAAAATGGGATATAATTAACAGAAAAATCAGTTTATGGTATTTACTATCGGTTCTGAGTAAGAAACCGATAGTGAACTACACTGTATGCTATGATTTTCATCAATTCTGTCATTCTCATAGCTATCAAGTTTGTAGTTCATGAATTTTGTAGTTCATGTATTAACTTAAAACGCATACACCTATTGACGGTATCAATGAATTGATCATGCAAGGAATTAACAAAGACCGCTCCCCAATAGCCTCTCAACTATAGCCTACACGGCAAATCCGGGGAACAAACACACAGACTCAAGATGATCGTCTCTCTCTCAAATAACCTCAAAGCCTAAACAACCAACCAATTTTAAGTTAATACAAGAAGGGTAGTCAAACCAATGCTGGAGAGAATTCAAGATAACAACTGATCAATCAGCTGTCTAGAATACGACTTGCTAATTTGGACGACACAAGTAAGGAGAGAACTGAAATAGAAACTTCAATCTCCCACCAACTCAGAAGAAAGCCAAAAGATCATATAATCAATTTCATTTCTTCACTAGCTCTACTTCAAGCAGCAATCACAGAATGCACAAGCAGTAGATAAACATTCAAATACGCAAGTGACTAAGAGCCAGACAAAGCAACCAATGACAGAATAAGACTTCAATTCATAGCTTCAATCACCCCAGTCCTGTCCATTCATACAGAAACAACACAAATTCTAGAAATTGAAGAATGGCGTAAGGCTCAGTCACTGAAATATCCAATTTAGCATTGCAGTTAGTAGCCAAAACACAGATTTTTGACACCAAAGTCTACACATAGTTCTAAATTTGCAATTAGATTAACTAAGAGCTTAGTTCCATACAAAAAGAACCCCAGTTTTATGCAAATGCAATTCAAACTATCTTCACCGAGCTTATCGGTTCATCCAATATTCAGGTTTGTTCTTTACAATCATCACAGGAAACAATTTCAGATAGGTGTATACCGTTCATGAATTTTACTCTAGGTTTCTATTTGTAATCCATGGAACGGGATATGAACCATTGCATACAGAATTAAGCAATACACGCGAGCGATTTGGTCAAGAACACTTACAGTGGATCGTGGAGTGGCCGGAGGCGGTGGCGCAATGCAATGCCGGAGGCGGTGGCGCAATGCAATGCCGGAGGCGGTGGAGAACCAGTGGCGCAGAGGAGCGAAGAAGCGAACGTCGGCGATTCTAGGGTTTTCCGCGCGAGTATTTTTCGATTTGGAATGTGATCAGTTGCACTGGAGGGAAAATCGTGCAGGTTATAACCTATTAAATGAATATTTACTATCGGTTCATAACCACAAAACCGATAGTACAAACATGTAAGTTAGGGTTTTCGTAACACAGTGTAAATCACTATCGGTTGTAAACAGTAAACCGATAGTAAACTAAGTACAGGGGATCATAACACAGTGTAAATCACTATCGGTTGTGAACAGTAAACCGATAGTAAACTAAGAACAGGGGATCATAACACAGTGTAAATCACTATCGGTTGTGAACGATAAACCGATAGTATAGTTTAATTTCATATCGGTTTCACAGTTATAACCGATAGTAAAATACAATGCTATTGACCCTAAAGGATTTCCCTTAGAAGAATTACAGAGGATCTCAGTACATCATTTTGTATTGTATTTACTATCGGTTATGACAGTAAACCGATAGTATATGTTAATTTCATATCGGTTTGGAGGTTGAAACCGATAGTATAATACTGTTAAATTGATCTAAAGGTATTTCCTGAGAACAAATACAGATGGGTCTCAGTACATCATTTTGCACTTGTAAAGACACCTGAAACCCCATGCAAATGGCTTGCAATAATTTTGAAATAAAATAACAATAAAGACCAATCATGGAATGAAAATTTGCAGTTTTCATATATATTTGTGAAAAGAATCAATTATTGCTCAAATCAAGTATATACTCCAATTGAAATGAAAATTTGCAGAAATGATTCTCAATGCATCACGTATGTTTTCCCAAAGAATTTTTGAAAATTGATTTGAACATTCTTCGATCCAAGTAATATACGTCACTTACATATTGCAAATTAGTCAAGAATGGTTGTCCACCCATAATCCTTCTTCGTGGTCGTCTCGCAGGTAACTTGTTTCGTCAATATCTTCGGTAGGGACAGATTGAAGGATTCCATCTAAAAATGGAGGTAGTTCGTCGAGCTGATCGTACTCTTCTTCATCCACAACGTCTTCGACCCCAACAATACGTCTCTTACTGTGAAGGACAACGTGCAACTTTGGGTTGGCCGGGTCAACGATGTAGAACACCTGTGTGGCTTGCTCAGCAAGTATAAATGGATCATCTTTGTGTGCGACTCTACTGAGATCGACTAGAGTAAACCCATAATTGTCGACTGTAACACCTCGAGGGATTTCGACCCATTGGCATCGAAACAGAGGAATCTTAAGTAATACATAATCGAGCTCCCATATTTCCTCAATAACACCGTAATATGAGTCGAGTGCTCTTACTGCCCTGGCATCCTCCGAAATAGCAAGTAGTGTCACTCCACTACATTGCATAGCACTCTTCTCGTCCTGAGTTTTTGTGTAAAATGAATAGCCGTTGATGTCATACCCCTGCCAAGTCCCTACAGTAAATCTAGGCCCTCTGGCCAACCATGTAACATCTTCATCTACATCGCCCTCAGAAGCTTGCAGGACTCTATTTTCGATCCACATAGCAAACTTCCTATTATGTTCTCTGGTGACCCAAATCTCTGGCTTCGAGGGATTCTGTTTCCGTAACATTTCCTTGTGCTCGTGTATGTATGGCTCCACCCCCGTCATGTGCTGTAAGACCCAAAAATGGGCTTTTGCATACAGATCACTAGAGGGGACGACTGCTTTAAATCCAATCGTTCCAATGCCCTGAAGCCTGCCCTCATGCCGAGACGTAGGAACGCCAATTGGGTCAACCCCGGACATATAGTTGGTGCAAAATTCGATCACCTCCTCCGCGGCATAACCTTCAATAATACTGCCCTCAGGCCGATATCGATTCCTTACATATCCCTTCAAGATACCCATAAATCTCTCAAATGGATACATGTAGCGCAGGAACACGGGTCCACAAAACTTAATTTCTCTGACAAGGTGAACAATTAGATGGACCATAACATCAAAAAAGGATGGAGGGAAATACATCTCCAGCTGACAAAGAGTGGTAGTCACATCGCGTTGCAAATCGTCCAGTCCATCCATATCAATTACCTGCAAGGACACAGTTGCAGCAAATATTCAGATCCAAAAAATCTGACAAGTTCCACGAATGGAGCTAATTAACTTGCTAGGAGTACACGCTTACGTACCTTGCCAGATATTGTGTTGAAGAAATAACATAGCTTTGTAATTGTCTCTCTGACTTTGACTGGGAGAATGCCTCTGATAGCAATGGGAAGCATTTGTGACATCAGTACATGACAATCATGGGACTTCATACCAACCAGTTTCAAGTCTTTCATGGACACAAGTTTTTTCAAGTTCGCAGAATACCCGCATGGAACTTTGACACCATGTAGGCACTGACAGAGTTCTGTTTTTTCTCTTTTTGACAAAGTATAGTAGGCCGGGGGGAGGTATGTCCGCTTTCCCTTCTCCAACGGTGCAAGCTCAGTCCTTATGCCCATGTCGAGCATGTCACGGCGAACGTTGATGCCATCTTTCGTCTTTCCTGGAATGTTCAACAACAAACCAATCAAACTGTCACAAACATTTTTCTCTACGTGCATGACATCAATGCAATGTCGAACTTGTAAGTGCTCCCAATATGGCAGATCCCAAAGAATCGATCTCTTCTTCCAAACATTTTTTCCTGGAGGTTTAGAACATTTACCGAACTCAACTTTGATGTCCTTCACGCGCAAGTAAAGCTCCTTACCAGTCACAAACACTGGGGCTGATCCTTTCTCAGGCTTCCCATTGAATGACTTCCTCTTCTTACGGTAGGCGTGATGCATCGGAAGGAATCTGCGGTGACCCATGTACACTGTTTTTCTGTAGTTCGATAACCACATGCTGTCAGTTTCATCCAGGCAAATAGGACAAGCCTTGACTCCTTTCGTACTATACCCCGACAAATTTCCATAGGCCGGGAAATCATTTATGGTACAAAATATCATGGCCCGCAACATGAAATTCTCTCGCTTATGTGCATCCCACACCCGCACCCCTTCGCTCCACAATTTTTGTAAGTCCTCGACTAACGGTGATAGAAACACGTCAATATCATTCCCGGGTTGTCTGGGTCCTGAAATTAGTAACGACATCATGATGTACTTCCGCTTCATACATAACCAAGGAGGAAGATTGTAGATGCATAAAAGAACCGGCCAAGTGCTATGTCGACTGCTCATATTTCCGTGTGGATTCATACCATCCGTACTCAGCCCAAACCTTATATTCCTCACTTCGCCGCCAAACTCACCGAATGTTCTGTTAATGTTTCTCCATTGAATGGAATCAGCTGGATGTCTTAGTTTTCCGTCTTGTTTCCGATCTTCAACATGCCAACGCAAGTACTTCGCATCTTTCGGATTTGCAAACAGCCGTTTCAATCTGGGAATCACAGGCAAATACCACACAGTTTTGGCCGGAGGCCCTTTCTTTACCTCATCACATCCATTGTGATAAATTTTGTCCCCATGCTTATACCGCGATGCACCGCATCTTGGACAAACATGCAAATCCTCGTACTCGTTACGGTACAGAACACAATCATTTGGGCATGCATGTATTCTTTCGATTTCCATTCCCAACGGACACAATAGTTTTTTGGCCTGGTAAACCGATCTTGGCAACTCATTTCCCTCTGGAAGCATGTCCGCTAACAGATCCAATAGCACCGTGAAACTCTTATCGCTCCAACCGTTGCTTGCCTTCAAGTTATATAATCTCAACACAGAAGACAACTTTGTAAATGTTTCACATCCGGGGAACAAAGGCTTCTCAGAATCAACAATTAATTTCTGAAATTTAGCTAAATCGTTTTCGCTGTAGTCCTCTTCTACATCACGTAACATTTCATCTAAATTGTCGTCATCTACATGGACTTCCGAATGAACATTATCAATGTTTTGATCATGATCATCATTACTGCAATCCACTTCCGGGTGCTGCTGAGTGGTAGCGGTAGTGCTCGTTTCCTCAAGATCTTCACCATGCCATATCCAACGGGTATAGCGTGCGTTAAAACCACGACGAATCAAATGACTCCTAATCTGATCAGAGTTGCCGAACCTTTTTAAGTTCATACAATCTATACAAGGACAATGCATATCTTTCTCTCCCTTCTTCGCCTTCTCTTGCTCAGCAAATTTAATAAATCCATTCACACCCTCCAAATACTCAACAGTAGTATGTTTTATTCCATACATCCAATATTCTCGGTCCATCTACAATTATTTCACAAAATTGACAAATCAAATAAATAATTAATGACTCAGGGCATGCATATATGAATGAAACATAATTAGCTAGGCCATATGTGTGTACATGCATGAGCTGTTTAATTACATTAAATGGATTTGTATATATGAAACCCTAATTAACTTGATGCATGCATTAATTGGAAGAGCCAGCTAGCTAGCTGCTTAAATTCAGCAAGCTATAGCTAGCTAGCCAACCCAGCCTTCTAGCTAGCTTGGAGATACATGTATCTAGTTTAATGAATTGCAAGTAGAGAGAGAGGGAGAGTGTGAAAGAGTGATAGAGAGAGAGAGAGGTGATGAGAAGATAACAATACCGAGGGGGATGGAAATATGATCAACCTCTCAGCTAGCTTCTCCAGATCACTCTAGCTTGGAGTTGTGCGCGGCTGAAATGATTCCAACATGTAGAGCGCAGAGCAGGGGTCGACCTAATTAAGCTGTCCAATTTTACTATCGGTTCAACAACATTAACCGATAGTAAAATAAGGTCCCCACTGTCATAACCATTAGTGTATATGAAGTCATTTTACTATCGGTTTGTGTTGTTGAACCGATAGTAATATGTAGTATATTGTATCGGTTAGTACAGTGATAACCGATAGTAAAAAGTCAGTAATTTCACTATCAGTTACCCGAGAAAAACCGATAGTACTATTCAATATATTATATCGGTTAATACAGTACCAACCGATAGTATAAAGTGAGTAATTTTACTATCTGTTACGAACGAAAAACCGATAGTACTATTGTAATATATTATATCGGTTGGTACAGTAATAACCGATAGTAAAAAATCAGTAATTTCACTATCAGTTAAAAATGGAAAACCGATAGTACTATTTAATATATTATATCGGTTTGTACAGTAATAACCGATAGTAAAAAGTATTTGCCTTTCACTAACGTTGGATTAGTGTATAACCGATAGTAAAATGATGGTTTTCCGCCGCTGTCGTCCTATTCTATCGGATTTTTCCTAGATTGCTTACAACCGTTAGAAAATAAGGGTTAGTGGAATGCACTTCTGTAGTAGTGATATGACTACTAGATGGTGGCAAGTGGGACCCTCACAAAGTGTCTTACCACGCTCTTACAAGGCTCTTACCAAAGCAGTGGATGGCACAACCGGCAGGATGGTGACATCGTAGGTAGCGTGGGCACAACGATTACACGTATGAACCTGAACTGATCAAAAGGAAGTGTAGGTCAGATGGCACAATATGGTAGCAAGGATTAGCAAAGCTGAATAAGTATCCGAAGTACTAGTCACAGTTGCTGGCCTATACGTGCATGTAGAACTAGTTCAAATCAACAGGCTATGGAACAAGTGCTGAGAACTGATAATAGCAGATGCAAAACAGAAGTTCAAATCACCTTCTTTTCCTTTTTCGTCCTATTGCTTCTCTTTTTTTTCACTCTATTTCTGTTGTCTTACACACTAATTTAAGCAATGGTGTTGGAAACTCACTTCTGAAAGCACCAAAAATGGATATGTGAAGGTGAAGAGATGGTGAAAACGGCAACAAAAATTTCAGAGGCCTGAAACAGCACTTTCCAAGCCAATTTTGGGCTCAAAAATTTTTCTGAACCCAACAAAGTTGGGGATAATCAGATGTAACATTTCCTGTAGATGTCCGCAGATATAAAGAACATCCAAAACGGAGTCCATATGCGAAAGTTATGGCCATTTTACTGGGGACGGGTAAAATCACTCGCGGAAAAAGGAATTGATCTCTGTTTTGGATAGTTTATGTGATCTCGGCTTGTGGCAGAGGTGTGGTGAATTTGGTAGTGGATAGGAGGGGTCGATATCGGCTCGATGTGGCTAGGTTTAGGTTTGCAGAAAAATGACGACAATGATGGCAACAAGATGGAACTAGGGCATGGATGAACGAACACGACTCTAAACCAGCAACAAGACACTGACCACGGACACAAACTCAATAACACAAAACTGAAAATGAAATTGCAAAGGCACGAAGTGGTCTGGACAGCTGAAAGACTATGAACCCTAACTTTTTTAAGGCTTTTTCTGGACTCTAGGTGATGGAACAATGATAAACGAATGGATACAAGGAATACCTGACAGGCAACCCTAGCTCTAATACCACTTGATGGGGAACGGTGCCTGATCTTCCGACAGGTATGGTAAGTCGATTGGTGGACAACTCAACATTGATGATCCAGCTTTCGATCTAGGACCGATCCAAAACCTACAACTGCTACACCACGGCTCCTTTGGTTATCAACCACGCGCACGCATGGATTGACCTCACCACGAAGGCTTGTTCCTACTGCAAATTGAGAACACAAGCAAGAACGAAGAAGAAGCAACTGAATTGTGAATTGTATTAAGCTCACAAGTTGGGATTTCACAAACTGAGTTCGGCGAAACTGCAATGGCAGAATAATCTAAGCAAAATCCAACTCTAAACAGTGACGGCTACTGAGCATATGAAGAGGTGGCGTGGCTAGGGTTTCTCACACCCTACTAGGGAATACATAGGCCGAAGGCCCGAAACAAGGTGTCGCAGCACCAACTTGGCCGAATCAGAATCTGGTCGAAATTTGTTTTGTTAATTTCTGGAGATCCATAAATAATTTGAATGTGGGGCTAGATCCATTAGAAAGATCTCATCGTGGGCTTCTCTGTGGACTATAAGAACATCCCAATCGGACTTTGTATGAGGGGGTTATAGTCGTTTGAAGGCAGGCTGCTCCTGGATGGCCGAACCGGACTCCAACTAAAATCCATCTTGGACTCCAACTCGACTTGGGCTCCTTGCTTGTCCTCGCGTCCTTTCTGGTCCTCTCCATGGTTCCTAAGTACAATATTATCACCATTAGGAAGTAACCCATTCTCAAAACCATATATATATAAACTTAGGAATGAGTTCACCTGGCAATGCAACAATCGGGCTTGGCCGCGCGTTATTGGTCCTTGTGTAACAATCAGAGGATTATGGTTGGTGCGTGTATCCGAAGGAGTGATGTCCTCATCAATCGGCTCCTGTCCAGTGGCTGTCTCGTACAGCCAAATGAAAAGGCCCATCCGGACGAGGGTGTTGGGCGTCAGGTGGTTGGGCGCCACCCTGTATTCCCGGAGGAACTCCTGGAGCAATGGATGCATTGGGAGCCGGAGGCCGGCCTCTATGAAGGACTCGAAGACGACCACCTCCCTAGCCCGGGGGTGAGGCGTGGTCTCCTTCTTCGGGGGGATCCGAACGTCTGCGTCTGTGAGGACCCCTACTCCACGAGGGACTCCAAGTCCCCTATGGTGAACTCAGAAGCCCAGAGGAAGTCCGCGGTGACTTCCTCCGGGGGCACATCGGTAGCTTTGGCGCGGCCTTTAGGAGCCATCTAGGTTTCAGAGGGCTAGGTTTCTGGGAGTCTAGGTATCTGGGGGGTGGGTTTCCGGGAGAGGCTCAGAGCGCCTGTGAGAAGTTGGAGGCTAAGGCTTGGATGTGAGCTCTTCGGGCCCCCCGAGGCCCTACTTATAGTGGCTAAGCGCGGCCCCGATGGGTGACACGTGGCCCCTCGGGATCAATCAAGGTCGCCCATTTCAAATGTCGTGCACAAACCGAAGAGACGCGAGGGAAACGGTGCACCCACGTTCGAACCGTGCGAAGCCATCATGACCGACGGTGCATGCTAATCGAGGCTCGTGACGTCATGGTTATCGGCGGCGCCACTATAAATGCGTGGCACAAAAACCAAAGTGTCTCCAAGCGCCGGAGACCTCTGGGGGAGATGTTCCCGATGGTGTAAACTATCCCCTCCGGGGACTTAGGGCATGTCCCCGGGGGGCATGGGGGCCGCTATAGCGGGAAATCTCCGCCCGATCAATCCCGGTGATAAGGCGCCACTGGGGACCATGTCCCGGGCTCCACCACTGGCCCGGTGACATACACCCCGGGAACCATGTCCAGGGTGCCTGAGAGGTGCCCCCAGGACCATGCCTTGGGTGCCGCCACTGGCCCGATGAGAGGTGCCCCGGGGACCATGTCCTAGGCGCCGCCACTGGCCCGACAAGAGGCTCCCCGGGGACCATGTCCAGGGCGCCGCCACTAGCCCTGTGAGACGCGCCCTGGGGACCATGTCCCAGGCACCGCCATTGGCCCGGGGAGAGGAGCCCTGGGGACCATGTCCTGGGCGCCGCCACTGGCCTGGCGAGAAGTGCCCCGGGGACAACGTCCCGGGCGCCGCCAATGGCCCAGTGAGAAGCGCCCCAGGGACCATGTCCCGGGCCCGCCACTGGCCCAGTGAGACGCAACCCAGGGACCATGTCCCGGGCGCCGCCACTGGCCCAGAGAGAAACGCCCCGGGGACCATGTGCCGGGCGCCACGTCCCGGGCTCCGCCACTGGCCCAGTGAGACGAACCCTGGGGACCGCCTCCCGGGAGCCGCCACTGGCCCGGTGAGAAGCGCCCCGTGGACCACGTCCTGGGCGCCGCCACTGGCTCGGTGAGACGCGCCCCAGGGACCATGTCCCAGGCGCTGCCACTGGCCCGGTGAGACGTGGTCCGGGCACCATGTCCAGGGCGGCACAACAATGAGTCAAAACAAACCATCACTGGCCCGGTAAGGGGCACCCCGGGGACCCCACATTCTGTGCTCCGCCACTGGCCCAATGAGAAGCGCCCTGGGGACCATGTCCCAGGCGCCGCCACTGGCCCAGTAAGACGCACCCCGGGGACAATGTCCCGAGTGCCGCCACTGGCCCGGTGAGAGGTGCCCCATGGACCATGTCAAGGGTGCCGCCACTGGCCCAGGGAGAAACGCCCCGAGGACCATGTCCTGGTGCCACCACTGGATCGGCGAGAGGTGCCCCGGGCACCATGTCCCGGGCGCCGCCATTGGCCCAGCGAGACGTGCCCTGGGAACCATGTCCGGGACACCGCCACTGGCCTGGTGACAACCGCTCGGGTACCATGTCCCGGGCGTCACCACTGGCCTAGTGATACACCCCCCGGGGACCATGTCCTGGCGCCGCCACTGGCTCGGCAAGAGGTGCCCTGGGCACCATGTCCCGGGCGCCGCCATTGGCCCGACGAGATGCGCCCCGGGGACCATGTCCCGAGCGCCGCCACTGGCTTGATGACAACCGCCCGGGTACCATGTCCCGGGTGTCGCCACTGGCGTGGTGATACCCCCCCGGGGACCATGCCCCGGGTGCCGCCTCTGGCCTGGCAAGAAGGGCCCTGGAGACCACGTTCCGGGCACCGCCATTAGCCCGGCGGCGCTCAGGGGCACCCAGGGGACCCCACGTCCTTGGCACCGCCACTGGCCTGGTGAGAAGCGCCATGGGGACCATGTCCTGGGCGCCGCCACTGGCCTGGCGGTGCTCAGGGGGGCCCTGGGGACCCCAAGTCCTGGGCGATGCCACTGGCCTGGTGAGAAGAGCCCCGGGGACCATGTCCCGGGCACCGCCACTGGCCCGGTGAGAGGCGCCCCCGGGACCCCATGTCCTGGGCGCCGCCATTGGCCGGGTGTGGAGCGCCCCGGGGAGCATGTCCCAAGCACCACCACTGACCCAGTGAGAGGCGCCGAGGGGACCATCTCTCGGGCGCTGCCACTTTCCCGATGAGACGCGCTCCCGGGACACCATGTCCCAGACAGCGTGATGTGGAACGGGGTCCCGATCTTCTGACAGGTAAGGGGTAGTTCGATTGGTGGAGACTCGATGTTGACGATCGGACTTTCAACCAGAACCGGTCTAGGCCTGCAATCGTTACACCACTGCTCCGTTCGTTATCAACCGTACAGAGTCGCGGTTGACCTAGCCACGAAGGCCTGTTCCTGCAAGAGAATCGAAGAACACGTGCAAGAACACAAAAGAAGCAATCTCGAATTGCAAGTATGTATTAAGATCACGAAGTGTTGGGGTTCCACAAACCGAAAGACGGCGAACTGCGACAGCAGAAAAATTCTAAGCAAAACCCGAGTCTAACAATGACGGCTACGAGGTTTTAATATGCGAGAGGGGTGGCATCTAGGGTTTGGGCGCACCCCCCCATGCGGGATACACGGGCCGAGGCCCAATAGACAGGTGACACAGCACCGCACGGCCCAACAGAATCTGGTCTCCAATTGTTTCGATGATTGTGATTGACGCAGAAGGATTTTGGACGTGGGACTAGATCCGTTGGAAAGGTCTCGTTGAGGGCTTCTCCGTATTGTACTTGAACTCCCCAAACGGAGTTCGTATGCATCTGCTACGCCCGTTTGAAGACAGGCTGCTCCGCCGTGGCCGACCCGGACTCCAGCTCGCGGTAGACTTGATTCCCGACCCGTCTTGGCGCAAAGTGACACCCTCGCTGATCAACACCATGATTCCTGAGCACAAGCACAATATTATTAGGTAGTAACTCGCTCTTGTCAATATTGTCTCGTGTACTAAGAAACGAGCTCACCTGGTGATTTAGTTGACGTGCACGTGCCCTTGTTATTGGTCCTTGCACAACGGGTGTTGGAAGAATGGACGCATCGTTAGGGGTGATGTCCTCATCACAGCGCCACTGGCCCGCTGAGAAGTGCCCGAGGGACCACGTCCCGAGTGCCGCCATGGCCCGGTGAGAGGCGCCCCAGGGACCTCATGTCCCAGGTGCCGCCATTGGCCCGGTGAGAGGCGCCCCCGGGACCCCATGTCCTGGGTGCCGCCACTGGCCCGCTGAGAAACGCCCCGGGAACATGTCCCGGGCGCCACTACTGGCCCAGGGAGAGGCACCCCGGGGACCATGTCCCAGGTGCCGCAACTGGCCTAGTGAGACGCGCCTCGGGGACCATGTCCCGAGCGCCGCCACTGGCCCAGTGAGAGGTGCACCCGGGGCCCCATGTCCCGGGTGCCGCCACTGGCCCGATGAAAAGCGTGCCGGCAACCATGTACCGGGCGCCGCCACTAACCCGGTGAGAGGCGCCGCCGGGACCCCATGTCCCGGGAGCCGCCGCTGGCCCAGTGAGAAACGCCCCAGAGACCATGTCCCGCGCGCCACCACTGGCCCGGTGAGACGCGCTCCCAGGACCCCATGTCTCGGGCACCACCACTACCCCGGCAAGAAGTGCCACGAGGAGCACGTCCCGAGCGCCGCCAATAGCCTAGTGAGGAGCGCCCCGGGGACCAAGTCCCGGGCACCGCCACTGGGCCGGTGAGAGGTGCCCCGGGGACCTCATGTCCTAGGTGGCGCCACTGGCCCGATCAGAAGCGCCCCGGGAACCCCACGTCCCGGGTGCCGCCACTGGCCCGGGGAGGAGCGTTCCGGAGACCACGTCCCGGGTGCCGCCACTGGCCCGGTGAGAAGCGCCTCGGGGACCACGTCGTGGGCGCTGCCACTGGCCTGGTGAGAAGCGCCTTGGGGACCTTATGTCCCGGGCGCCGCCACTAGCCCGGTGAGACACGCCCCCGAGACCCCATGTCCCAGGTGCTGCCACTAGCCTGGTGAGAAGCGCCCCGGGGACCATGTCCCGGCCGCCGCCATTGGCCCGGTGAGAGGCGCCCCGGGGACCTCATGTCCCAAGCACCACCACTGGCCCGGTGGTCAAGGCCCCGGGGGCGGTCCGGGGGAAAACCCACGAAGGGTCCCCGCGCAGGGTCACATGCGAGGCACGTGAGTAATGTCTCGAGAATCAGCGAGGACACTTGTCAGCTATCCGAGTACCTTGGCCGGCGGAATGACAACGGTGCCCTCCGATCCAATGGCTGCAACCAGGGTAGTTTAGTAATTTGCATCTTTTGGGCCTATATATGCCTTTGTACCCCACTTTTGTAAGGAGGACAACTCATTATCATCAATACACAAGAAACCAATACGCATGCTCAGGAGCACTCTCCCATCTAAAGAGCTCCCCAGCCGACTCACGTTGGGAGCGCGTCGACAGGACTAGGGCCCCACTGGGGCTTGAACTTGTATAAAACCTCGTGTCACTCTTTGTGCTTGCCCGATGGGAGAGGACCGGTCAGGCGGTGAGCTTGCGTCACCATTTGTTTGATAGGAACCTTCGTGAAACCTGCCAAGGTATTTGCGATACCATGACACACTACCTACTGCATTCATTATTTTAATATTTTCTCATAACTGGTTTTCGCAGCTTGAACTCGAAACCATATCGTTAACCCTAGTAGAATTTGAAACAAAATGCATCTCTTTGGAAATTGAAAGGTCATTTTATTTCACATTCGGGGGCTAAGGTACAAATAATCATATTAGGGTCATTTGCGGTTTTAAGTACTACCATATGGTTTCAAGGTTATGGTCTTAGTACTGTTATGGTCTCAATGTAATTCTGTGACTTCAGTGCTCTCTATGGTCTCAATGCAATTATGTGACCTTAGTAAATGAACAGACCATACTGATAATATTTACCTATGGATATTATGATTATGGGAAGATTTACCTATAATCATTTTAATCATATAGAGATTTTCTCCTGGTTTTCTATTAATTTCATTTATTATCATAGTAACCATGGACATGGTATTAATTACCTGTGGATGTTATGATTGCAGAGGCATTTACCTGTAACCATTTTTCACATAGGGACATTTACTCAAAATCAAATTGAGAATTCACAAATGATTATAGATCACGCATAATCATTAAAGAAAAAGAAATTTATTTCTTACATTCTTTGCATACATAAGGGATGCAGGCGACCAAAGCGTCAACCTAATTCAAAATCAATTTACAAACATCTCCAAGGGACAAATTATCACCAGTGGGATCAACATTGGTTGCCCCAAGGGACTCTGCTACGTCCCTTAATCTATATATATCTTCTCTTATAACTAGACTACT
Source organism: Pharus latifolius (assembly GCA_019359835.1). Taxonomy (NCBI): domain Eukaryota; kingdom Viridiplantae; phylum Streptophyta; class Magnoliopsida; order Poales; family Poaceae; genus Pharus; species Pharus latifolius. The sequence continues at coordinate 32,684,714 of CM033322.1, read as the reverse complement.
ACTAGTCCTAAGTGAGTTGGAGAGATATCCCTTTGCCCTCGCACGAGGTCAAGCTCTTCGATGACCATGTAGACAGTATTGAGGTTTCATCCCCGCTTAAGGGACTGCTCCTCAATCCTTTCTTTTTCTTCTTGGAGAGTTCTGTACAATGCAGTCCTCTCCTTCAGAAGAACCTCCATCTTCGCCAGCTGTTCGTTGAGGACCCACAAGGCTTTGTCCTCCTGTATTACATGGGTCAGTTCTAGAACTATGCAACAAGAATGAAAGATGAGGATTATGACCTGGGTGGCAAAAGATGAGGGTAGAACAGAAGTTGGATGCAAAACAGAAGTTGGGGGTAATGTGGCAACCCAGTCTTCAGTTCCCATTAACTTTTTGGATGAAGTTCCACTGGATGATCCTGCATCATCTCCAGACCGCTTCTTCGAAAGGTTTTGAGTCCTCAAACATCTAAAGAGTTCCAAAATGCATTTACTTTGGAAACACTCAAACCACAAAGATTCATGTAGATTCTTCAGAAGAGAATTACCTTTTGAAGTGCTTGTTCAATCTCGTCTTCTATCTTTATTTCTTCCTCATCACTCTCAACAATCTTTTTGGAGTCTTGGTTCGCTATTGAGATGAGAACAGAGAAGGAGAAGTGAAGTAAGAAGTTGAGAATAAGTTCTAAATACTTAGCCAACGAAAGCTTGTAAGTCTCATAACAAAGAGCTTCGCTATTTATAGAGCCAGAGATGACAGTTCGTATTCACAGAAGCCTCGAGTTCTTAAAAATGCACTTAAGTATTTTGCCTCGATTTGTTGCAAAAGGCTTAATGATAACTCGTCCAGTGGCGGCCTCAGTACTGACCTATGGTCGCAGTTTGTGCGCGACCATAGCATCGAGAGAGTCATATCTAACCTAAGTAGTGGCTGAGTCTTCCAGTCACGGTTCAGGATAAGATAACTTCCTCTCCCACGTTTGTGATGATAACCACCAGGGAGTTAAGATATGCAGTTATCTAATAACTGCATATTGGCAACCGTCTAACCTCCTGAAACTACTCTACGTTGACACCCTTTCGATCACTATAAAAGGGCAACAAGTGTACCAGACAAGGGATCGGATCTAACAAACCCAAAGACATATACATAGACATAGAGATAGTTAATCTTTCCCTGTAACAATCTCCTCCCTTTTTTTGTAATCAGTGGCACATATAGTGAAGATATCACAGGACGCAGGGTTATTACTCAAATCTTTGAGGGTCCGAACCTGTATAATTCTTTGTGTCTCTAGTTTATACTTACCTTAACTTACCTAGTGAACGTCTCGAAAGGTCTCCAATTCCTACTTACTAAATTTGCATAAGATCGACTAAGGACCCGACTCCCAATCGTCGACAATGACCACGACCACACTCCAAACAAGGATACGATCAGAATTTGCAAATACGACCACGACCAGCTCTAGTAATGAAACAGATAGCTTTAACTGGCGACCACGACTAAGTGCAGTTTTCAAAACATTATCTTTAATGCAAACAAACTAAACTAAGATTTTCTTAGCAATGCAAGAGGTGATTAAGCACTAGTGCAAGATGATATGCATACATTTGAGCTTCCACACTAGATAGAATCAAGCTACTAGTTTCTGACCCCTCTTAATAGTACGATCAAACTAGTAAATAGAAGTCCTATCAAACCGGTCTAACTCCAAACACCGAGACCAAAAAAATCCCAAGAAAACAATCCTTAATCTTGGATCTTACCTTCGGTGAAGCTCGAATTCATGAAGCTTGACTTTGCTAAGCTTGACCTCACTCAAGATGACTCATACCGGCATCAACCTCCATACGCCCTTGCTTGCTTTCATCTCGCAATGCACCTTGAGACTACAACACATACACTCTGATGAGGACAACACCTATGCGAACATGCTCAGCACTCCTTCCACTACGTCGACATCATCCATGTATGCTATGGTGGCTCCATTGACATGGCTTCATCGACCTCCACCTTGGCCAGGTCGATTACATGAGTGGCCTCCTCGGCCTCGGGATATCGCGTCATCACCACCGGCAGTTCGGCTGCCACCTTGGCCTCCTCCCCTATGTAGTGGCATATTCAAGAAAGGCGTTTCTCCATCTCCAACATATGCGAAGCTCCCACAAGCCACGGCGCTCAAAGACCGGTCAAACAGAAAGCCCAATTCGTCCGCGAGTCCAGTTCGGCCACCAAGAGTAGTCCAACTTTAAACGACCACAACTGGGTCATACGAAGTCCGTTTTTGATGTTCTTGGTATGCATGGACAAGCCCACGACGAGATCTTTCCAACCGATCCAGTCCCAAGGCCAAATTCCATCCAAGTCAACGGGAATTGTGAAAATAAGATAATGGACAGAAGCTGTCAGGTGCTGCGTCACCTCAACTTTGGGCCCAAGGCCCATGTACCCCTAGGGTTGCGTGCCCCATGGCCAGCACGCCCCCTCTAGCCGTCATACGTCTACTTAAGGCCGCCACCCCTCTTCTTCATCCTTAGGTTTTGTTTAGTCATAGTCTTTCCTTCGTGAAGCTATTGAGATATTCTTCTTGGTCGGCTAGATCAACATCAATATCTGTATTCGGAACCCCAACTCTTTTTCGTGATTCAATCTATATTTGCAATTTCAGATTGCTTGTTTATCTTGTTCTTGCTTGTTCTTCGATTGCTTGCAGGAATAGATCTTCGTGATCAGGTCGATCGTGCTTCTAGTTCGGTCGATAACAATCCGAAGTTGGTTCAGCGATTGCCAGGGCGTATCAGTCGTGTACGGTTGGTAGCCGGATCGTGAGAGTCGTCTTCACAAATCGATAGTTCTTGTTCTCATCGAAAGATCGGACCGCCCGTGTCGCATCATTTGGTATCAGAGCAGGGTTGATCGGTGAGAATTTATCTATCTTAGTTTAGTAGATTGATTTCATACCTAGAGTCCAGAAAATTGCCCTACAAAAAGATTTATTTTATGCTGTCCAAACCATCGTCATTAGCCTTGCATCGTTCTTGTCAATTTGCATCTTTGAATTTTCGTCCATCGTTGTCGAGTGCTGGTTTCTAGTTTAGTCTTGGTCTAGTTTTAGTCTTGCATCTCGTTGCGGAGTTGAATTGCACGTCGATCTCCTCGTAGTTGCGTTCAACTCTAATCTGCTGCTGTCCAGTTCGTTGTTTTCATCATATCTTCTTCATACGAACTTGTATTTTTGTGTTCTTGTACTTTTTGGAAACATCAGATCGTGCTCTACAACTTTTATGTTGAGGTGGAAGCCAGATTCGGCTCCCATCTATGAGATATTGGGCTGTTATTGATGACAGTGTAGAGTTCGGATCTAATACATCTGTTTCGGTATTTTCATCATAACTCTTTCATCCGGATTCGGATTGGGATAAACTTATACTTTTTGGAATCATTGCGAGAAATACCACAAAAAGTTAGTTGGGGTAATCTTCAAATTCGGCTTTTTTTATCACGCTAAAATTTGAGCAAAGTTAGTTGTGTAATTTTCAAACTCTAATCCATCTCGGATTCAAATTGCTCAATCTGAGACAGCTTCGGTAAAATGGTTATATCTTTTGATTCCCAACTCCGTTTTTGACGTTCTTGTACTTGTTGGAAAGATAAAAAGATCCTTTACAACTTTTTAGTTGGATAGAACTTCAGATTCAGATTTTTTGGAGCGCGAAAGTGCTAAACAACGTTTCTGTCTTAGTTGTGCAGTTGAAAAGAAAAAGACAAAGTGCAACAAAAGCCGCATTATTCATAAAAAAAAAAGAAGAAAAAGGCACGTGAAAAAAAAGAGCCCCGCACAAAAAAAAAGGAAGAGAGAGAACAAAATGTGTGTAGCAAAAGAGAAGAATTTTATGTGGTGCATCTTTTGGTTCTAGTCTTTTGTGTTGCTAGTTGCTTGCTTAAGCTAGGTCTGAGTCTAGGCTAGTTCCAGCACATTGACTATTACTTTGGACTAATTTTCAATCTTACATTATTGATCTGGAATTGTTGCTACACATATAATAGCCTGTCCAAGCTCCACCTTCTACCGACATACAGGTACTGATCGCTTGCAATTGCTTTATCTAATCTTTGGAGCATTTGAAAACCGGTACTAGCGGCCGATCACCACCTGCTGCTTGGTAAGAATCGGTAAGAGCTTGATAAGAAGCTTGAGTGTGAGAGAGTTTGAGCCACCTACACCTAGTAGTTCATAGGAAATATATACTACTCGTGTATTTTTCTTGTTTTCTACTAACAATGATAGGTCATAGCTCCCATCGTCATATGAAGAAGTATGACATATTTGCTCCACCTCCTCCGAGAGATATGTTTGATGACTATGATGCAGAAGATGCTTATCTCGACTTGAAATATTTGAGACAAGGTAAAATGAAGGTAAAAGAGTACTATAAGAAATTTAAAACCTTGTTACGGTTAAGTGGATTAAACGAATGTGAAGAGGCAATTGAAATTAAATTTTTGAAAGGACTTAATGAGGAGATTCGTGATATTCTTGTCAATGAAACATATAGTTCTTTCTCCCAATTGTTTAAATGTGCTTGTAGAGCTGAACTTAAGTTTATTGAATCCTTAAATGAATTTCTAGCCTCTTTAGATGTGCCTGTTGTTGCATCTACTCTTGGAGCTAACAATATGCAGGAAGACAATCATTGCCGAGAGAAGGAGGATAAAGAGGAGCACATGAAGAAAGAAGGGATCATTGCTATGAGCAGAGAGCATACCATCAAAGTTACACCTACATCAATTGATGAGGCCTTGGAAGGTAATGAAAAAGGTGATGCACTTGCTCAATGTGAGAATACTTGTGATGATATAAAATTATCCACTACTCATGCTATTGTAGAACAACCATTAGTGCAACCCATTGTAAAATTTCCTTTGTCACAAAATGATTTGCTTGCTATTACTTGTGATAAAGAAGAGTTGTGCGATAATGCTTCACTTATATCGATACCACAACTATTGAAAGAACATGTAACTTCTGTTTTAGAAACCAATTCTTATGTTAATAAAAGACATGTTCTTCACAATGTGAGAGAAACAGATGAGTTCAAATTGATGTCTTCATTAAATACTTTAGGTTACATTGAATTCGATATTCTATGTGATCTAGACACTTTAAAGGAGAAATTTTCTCAACATTCTGATTTGCCATGTTTATATAAACATAATTTTCATGTTATTGGCAAATATCATAAAGGAGAGTATATGGTGCATCGAGTATATGTTCGTTCAAATCTAGAGCCTCCTTTTGCTGTGGAAAAATTTAACAAACCAGAGGATGATAATAGTGCTAGTTATGTCATGTTCACCTCATCTAATTTTGAGTCGAAAGATGTGCATGTTTCTTTGCCCCCTATTTCCACTAATCTTTTGCAGGAGCGTATGGTGGAGTCGAGGACGACTCCAATTCAAGAAGGGGAGGATGATGAGGACAACACCTATGCGAACATGCTCAGCACTCCTTCCACTACGTCGACATCATCCATGTATGCTATGGTGGCTCCATTGACATGGCTTCATCGACCTCCACTTTGGCCAGGTCGATTACATGAGTGGCCTCCTCGGCCTCCGGATATCGCGTCATCACCACCGGCAGTTCGGCTGCCACCTTGGCCTCCTCCCCTATGTAGTGGCATATTCAAGAAAGGCGTTTCTCCGTCTCCAACATATGCGAAGCTCCCACAAGCCACGGCGCTCAAAGACCGGTCAAACAGAAAGCCCAATTCGTCCGCGAGTCCAGTTCGGCCACCAAGAGTAGTCCAACTTTAAACGACCACAACTGGGTCATACTAAGTCCGTTTTTGATGTTCTTGGTATGCATGGACAAGCCCACGACGAGATCTTTCCAACCGATCCAGTCCCAAGGCCAAATTCCATCCAAGTCAACGGGAATTGTGAAAATAAGATAATAGACAGAAGCTGTCAGGTGCTGCGTCACCTCAACTTTGGGCCCAAGGCCCATGTACCCCTAGGGTTGCGTGCCCCATGGCCAGCACACCCCCTCTAGCCGTCATACGTCTACTTAAGGCCGCCACCCCTCTTCTTCATCCTTGGGTTTTGTTTAGTCATAGTCTTTCTTTCGTGAAGCTATTGAGATATTCTTCTTGGTCGGCTAGATCAACATCAATATCTGTATTCGGAACCCCAACTCTCTTTCGTGATTCAATCTATATTTGCAATTTCAGATTGCTTGTTTATCTTGTTCTTGCTTGTTCTTCGATTACTTGCAGGAATAGATCTTCGTGATCAGGTCGATCGTGCTTCTAGTTCGGTCAATAACAATCCGAAGTTGGTTCAGCGATTGCCAGGGCGTATCAGTTGTGTACGGTTGGTAGCCGGATCGTGAGAGTCGTCTTCACAAATCGATAGTTCTTGTTCTCATCGAAAGATCGGACCGCCCGTGTCGCATCACACTCAGCGCACAACGTTAGTCTCATAATTAGATTGTCATTAATCAGTAAGGAAATTACTCCACAAAGGAGTTGACTCATCAATTTCTCTCTTCGGTGAAATGACAAAACCATTTTCAACAAATAACAAATGAGTATGAGATGAAACATACAATCATATAGATTCGTATATGATAAGAAATGAACACACGATCTATACTACTCATGTCATGATAGTAATCAACACAGATGACTAATATGATGAGCTCCCTCTCAACATATGTATCGATATCAAAACCACACCGAAGGAGTCATCAATTTCAGCATTTAACACATGACGTTTCAATTAACAATTAGCACAAGATTGATGCAACCACAGAGCTCCCCCTCAACATATGCATCGATATCAAGACCACAAGGGAGACATCCACTTCAGGGTTTATCAAATAATATTTCAATTTACTTGTGCTAAAACAGGATTTATCCAAGTTGTCATTTGATTATCAAAATTGTCATTATCCAAATTAACATCAATCATCAAGGGTTTATCCAAATCATCATTAATCATCAAAACCTAGATCGACCTAGATCCAACAACACCGACGAGTTTGGTTAGGCACATCGAAAGGTATTACTCTTTCGGTAAACCTATGCATATTCGATTTTGAAGGATAATTTTTGCCAAAGGAAATTTCTTTTGGATTTGTATAGTTGTTCACATGCCCAACAGCGCAAAAGAGGTTTACTAGCGACGATGTTGAATCCTTTAAAGGTTCTTCATCAAAGAGGCCGAAGAAAGCTCCCTCTGCGACCAAGACTTTGGCCAGGGCAAGAGCTTCACAAATAAATCCCATCTCCCCTCTTGCAACCTTAGTAGTGGCGGCTGCGACAACTGCCACGACGAGGGTCCCTATGGTGATATCATCAGTTGAGGCCACAGAAACTCTTGCGACCAAGGCAACAGTGGGCCAACAAAAGTAGGTCACGGCTACGTCTACAACTGGTGCCCACGTCACGACCAAGAGACTTGTCGTGTTATTGTCTTTAGCTTCTCAAACTTTACCATATACGATCATGAATCAATTCAAGGTCATGCAGGGAGAGGGAAGCGATGTGGAGGAGGAGGAAGATGCCTCCTTGTTTCTGTTGAGGAAGAGGACAAGAACTTCCTCCAATGATTTTGAACCAGAGGCCTTATCCACACTCTTATCTCCCAACGGTGTGGCTTTGAGTTCCCGCAATTTTATGGGACTCAACATCAGGTAAATATTCACTTCTTTTCTAACTAAGTTATAATATTTAGTTAGAAATAATTTATTGTGCCTACAAATATAGGGTGCCTTCGTCTGCTGCATTGCCTACACCATTAGCCAAAGCAAAAATAATGGAGGCTATAGATGAAGCAGTGACAAGGACGGCGACTGTTGATGAAGTTGCTGCCACTGTTGAAGTTACAGCTTCACAAGCCGCCGAAGAAGAACTTGAGACCATCATTGACGAGGTGGTTAAAGATATCCAATAAAATGATCCTGTCAATGATGGAATGATCTGATTACGGGCTGGACCGGGTTTTGATCTAGCCTCGATCAGATATGGTTGCTCTGATTAAAGTATAGACAAGCTTCAACTATACTCAATCAGATGCGAATATGTGGAATAACGGGATCTTACTTGGAATTACCGAAACCCAAGTTGATCGAAACACAGTTCAAAAGATAGCACAACTCTTTACTGAAAAGAGGGATCTTGTACACGTCGAATGTTAGGACGCACTCGCCTACATTGATGAACTATGTTTCTAAGACTTAAAGAAGTTCAATGACTCTTCGATGATCTAAACTAGAGCTATTACAAAGTATTTATAGTCCAATCATATAAGTACGTATCAAAATCAATAACCTAAATGTATTAGACTCAGACAACTAACTAAACCTGAATACGTAAGACTTAGTTATATGTATATTGATCGGATTACTATTCCAACCATAGTTCGAATTGAATCGAGGTCACGAAACCTTCCAATGTCATGAACCCTTCCAAGGTCGCGGAACCTTGCTGAACTCGATTAGGTCGCAGTCATGAAGCCTTTGCGAACTCATCCTAAAAGACCCGAAGATCCTCCCAGATCATGACTCACCTATTGAGAAGGAGCCAACCACCTTTGGTGACTATGTGATCAAAACTGGAGATGTGGAAATTGAGCTTAACCATCTTCTCGGGTGTACCACTTTGCCGCACGTGCGCGTTAATCTTTTCAGCCGATTCAAAAAGACTCTTATGTACCACTGCAGATGGTAGTCACCTTCTTCTCCAAGATCACGTTGTCAGGTAGAGGTTCTTCTCGTTGATAGACCAAGTCTTCAACAGACGGTACAATGGTATTCGGCTCATCATCCAGCATAGAAGGCTCAAAAAGTTTTAAGTGCTCAATATTGACAACTGAGTAAATATCCATGTATGGAGGTAACTTGAGCTGACAATCATTAATACCAACTTCTCACAAAATCCGAAAAGGACCATAACATATGGGTTTAAGCTTCTTACCTTCACCTTTAAGTTTCTCCTTACTCAGATGTAACCATACCATATCACCTTCATGAAATTGAGCATCAACTCAATGTCGATCATGTCGTGCCTTGTACTTGAGTTGAGCTTGCAGCAAGTTCTGTTCAACCTCACTATGGAGTCGTTGAATACCTTTCAGGAACTTTTGTGCGCACTCTTGATCAGAGACTTCCTTGCTGTTCTACCCTGAGGTAGGGATCACAAACTCCATGTCGAATAGACTCTGTGGTAGAAATCCCAAACAGACCTCAAAGGGTGACTTCGCAGTCGAACCATGACTGCTCAATTAAAAGCAAACTATAGGTACGGAATACTTTCATCCCAGGTCTTTGGATTCTTAGAGTTAAAGCCCCTCAAGAGATGAATGACTGTTCGATTTACCACTTCAGTTTGACCATCAGTTTGAGGATGAAAAGTAGTACTCCTCTTTAGCTTTGTGTCCATCATTGTCCAGAGTGATTGCCAAAAGTGACTAAGGAACCTGGTATCATCATCAGACCAATAGAAGCTGGCAATCTGAAATGTGTCCAAACGTATTGAAAGAATACCCGAGCTGCCTCTTCTCCCATGATAGTCATTCAACAAGGTATGAGAATTATCATTTTGGAGAATAGATCAATGACCACAAAGAGATAGTCATTTCCATGTCGGGTTTTAGGCAATCCTCCCAAGAAATCCATAGATATGCTCTCCCATGGTCACAATGGAACTAGCAAAAGAGTGTAGAAACCTAATTTTTGGTTTGCCGATTTCGAGATGCTGCAAGACCACAACCTCGAATAAAACTAGCCACATCTTGCTACATTCACGGCCAAAACACACGTCAATGAAAATTTTGCAAAGTCTTCATAACCCAAAGTGCTCCACGAGGTATACAAAGCAAATTGCCTTTGTACAAGAGTCCTTCTCGACGAACGAACTCTGTAGGTTTCCTTGTTTCGAGCTCAGCCAATGCTGAACGAAAATCATGATCTTCACTGTACATGGTGGCATAGTCATCATGACATGAGGGTTCGATCTGCATGAACGCTGATAAGCAGCGGGTCGTAACTGGCGGTCGCAACAACATGTCAGCCAGTATGTTGTGTACACCCTTCTTTACTTAATCACCAGGTTAAACTATTGCTGCAGATACGACATCCACTTCATATGTCGAGCTTGCTGTAGTTTCGATTGTGTTTGCAAATATTGCAAAGGCTGGTGGTTGGTGTGGACAACAGTCTCTTAACCCAAAAGGTAGCACCGCCAATGTTTTACGGCTTGATGCAATGCACACAGCTCCTTGTCGTAGTTCGGGTAATTCTTTTGAGCTCCCTGGAATAACTCAAAGTGATATACTACTGGTCAACCTTCTTGCATGAACACTGTGCACATTGCATAACCTGAGGCATCGGTTTCTAGCTTGAATGGTTTCTGTAGATTCGGCAAAGCTGGAACAGGAGCTTCACTGATCTTCCTCTTCAGCAAGAGAAACGTGTCCTCATGTTTCCCTGTCCACTTGAACTTCTAATTGATCCTGGTTAATGCATGCAATGGAGAAGCCACAATTGAGAAGAGTCGTATGAACTTCTAAAGGTATTGACATGCTCCTACAAAACTACACACCTCCGTAATTGTTCACGGTCGCAGCCACTAACGAATCACTTTTACCTTATCCGGGTCGATTTGCAACGTACCATTACTGCCCACAAATCCCAAGTACAGTAGAGTTTGCTGGCCGAACTCGCACTTCTTACAGTTGAGGCGAAGTCGATGTTGCCGAAGCTGTTCGAACACCTTTTCGACATGAATGAGGTGCTCGTCCCATGAACGACTATAGACTAGTATGTCGTCGAGGTAAACAATCACAAAGTCATTGATGAACTATCGCAATACGTCATTCGTAAGACGCATGATGCCGGGGCGTTGCAAAGGCCAAACGGCATGACCAGCCATTCAAACAGACCTTGTCACATTTTGAATGCGGTCTTCCACGTATCCCCTTCTCGGATGCTGAATTGATGATATCCTGATTTAAGATCTAATTTCGAGAAGACAGGATCATGCTTTAATTGGTCTAGCAGGTCATCAATACGCGGAAGGGGATACTAGTTCTTGATGGTGATCTTGTTTAGTGCTTAGTACTCGACGCACATACGCCAAGTCCCATCTTTTTTTGGTACTAACACCACAGGAGATCCACAAGGTGAACTACTTGGTTGGATGACACCATCATTCAGCAACTCACCAAGTTGTCTTTTGATCTCTTCATTTTCCATTACCGAGTTGTGATACATACTCAAATTGGGAAGTGTCGCATCGGACACGAGCTGAATTTCGTGCTCGATTGGACGTTTGGGTGGACGACCCTGGTACTCTCGAACAAATCGCTGTATTTCTCAGCAGTCCCGTCAAACAACTAGAATTTTCTCGGCACGTCAACGATAATGCTGCTCTACTATCACTTTGACCAACTGGTCAAATCATAGCAAGCACGTATTTATGACATGCATTGACAATTCTTTTGGCCTGATTTGTGGTAATCAAGTTCAAAGTGTTGACATGGACATCTCTACCGATCATGAACTTAACTCCGTTTTTAGTGAGCTCGTACTCTTGTGCTCGTCGATGGAAGTGGGTGTCTCAATCATACAGATAAGGACTCCCAAGGATTACCTGACAAATATCGATAGGAACAACATCACATTGAACCTTGTTGATATATAAAGCAGAGATCGCAAATTTTAACACACACTGACTCATGATCTATTGGTTTACGTCAGAGGTAAACCAACCCAATGGATACAGTCACGGGTGTGTGGTCATCTTCAAACCAAGTCATCGAACCAGTCTAGCGGAAACCAAATTCTTTTGACTTCTAAGATCGAATATTACTACGACCACTTTGTGCTTCACCTGGATGTTGATAGTGAACAAGTCCTCCGTTGAGTGATGGTCGTCAGGTAAATCCGATCCTTTCCCCTTCGGCATTGCCATTAGAGACAAAGTCGTATCCGCCTCATCAACCGAATTCACTCGGACAACTCCTTCGGGTGTAGCCGTAGCAGCTGTAGCTGTTCTCTTCCCTGGTCCGTTTCTCTTTGGTCAAAATTTAGGATGGAGCTTATAGCACTTATCCTTTGTGTGCCTAGCAACATGAAAATGATCACAAGAGATGCTCGTACTAGACTTCAGAGTACTCTTTCTTGTCATTACGAGATTTATTTTTCTTCTCGATCACCGTAGCAGTCGTGCTCACGGTCATGATATCCTGGACTACGAACAGGCTCAACTCAGCGCTGATCGATTTTTGAAGTCCATATGTGTCTTTTCAGAAAACTTGAGAACCAGAGAGTGTGATGCCAATGACAATTGCTTGTCTCTGAATTTCCATCGTATAATCTTGGATAGATTGGTCGCAACGCTGATACAATCTATGCCAACGATCCCATCTCTCCTCGAGATAACCCATTGGGTAGAACACTTGTCGCATGAGTCATTTGAATTGAACCCACGCAAAGTCATCAGTTTCACCACTGGCGATAAGGGCCTTCCACCAAGTCTTAACGTGTTACTTCATCTTCAAAGGTGCGAATTTCACCTTTTGAGCACTATTGAACCCTCGTAGGTCAAATTAGGTCTCAAACTGGTCGATCCAAGAATCTAGCTTCTCGGCATCGATCACCCCATCATATATGGGTATATCAACCTTAGCTTCGACCTTGAAAGATCCGATAGCTAAGGAGGTGTTGACGAGGTCGTCAACCTTCTGGTTGCCTTCATCTTCATCTTCTTCAGGCCTGCGCAACTTATCACCAATCTTCATGCCCTTAACCTTGCTTTCTGAAGCATCAACTTCAGAAGGTACAGTCATGGCCTGCTGCTTAATCCAAGAAAGCATGGTAGCCATGTCGGTGGAAAGTTTTGCCACTTGATCAGCTAGGTTAGCTTGAATGGAGGTATCGTCAGACATCTTCGGACACGCGACTGTACGAACCGTTGAATTATCGCCTAGAATTTCGCCGGAGGTTTTATAACCTGGGCAAGTCTTCACCATCCACAAGACAGGATAGTTGCTTTGATACCAACTTGATTTGATTAAGGGCTGGACCGGGTTTCAATCTAGCCTTGATCAGATACGGTTGCTCCAATTGAAGTATAGACGGGCTTTGACTATACTCGATCAGATGCAAATATGTGGAATAACAGGATCTTACTCGGAATTACCGAAATCCAAGTTGATCGAAATACAATTCAAAAGATAGCACAACTCTTTATGAAAAGAGGGATCTTGTACACGTCGAACATTAGGACGCACTCGCCTACATCGATGAACTATGTGTCTAAGACTTAAAGAAGTTCAATGACTCTTCAATGATCTAAACTAAAGCTATTACAAAGTATTTATAGTCCATTCGTATAAGTATGTATCAGACTCAATAACCTGAATGTATTAGACTCAGACAACTAACTAAACCTGAATACATAAGACTTAGTTATATGTATATTGATCGGATTACTATTCTGACCAGAGTTCGAATCGAATCGAGGTCATGAAACCTTCCAAGGTCGCGAACCCTTTTGAGGTCACGGAACCTTGCCGAACTCGATTAGGTCGTGGTCGTGAAGCCTTTGCAAACTCATCCTAAAAGACCCGAAGATCCTCCTAGATAATGGAAGGACTGAGGTCGCCCTTGAGGCTTCAACTATGGGGATGGATGAGCAAGCAAGTACTTCTACACCCCCCTGGCCAAGGAATTTGTGCCTCCCTCCTCTTTGGGGGCACAAGAAGAGTAGAGGACAAAAGAAATGGCAGTTCAAACTGCCCAGATCTAGCGCTCTGCCCAAGATCGCCAGCAGGTGCCTCATAGCTTGGCTTCTTCTAGCCAAGCAACTAGATCTGTGGACTTCTCTAAGAAGTTTCTCAACGAATTCCTAGTGGTAAGTAAAAATCTTTACATTAGAATTTTGTTTTATTTCCTCAGGATTTTCATCCCAGTATTTCTTGTTTTATGTAGGATACTGCTCGTGTAGCAACCTCATCTGGTTTGCTAGTAGAGCAATATGGCCTTTTTTTTTTATTTATTTTGTATAAGGTCGCGCAGACTGAAAACAGCCAGTTAAAGCAATAAGTATCCTGCTTTTTATCTTAGTCTTTTTAAGACTGTAATAATATTCATTGTCGCAGGGAAAAAATTGCTCTGAAAAGAGAAATGGCTGATGCCCAGAAGATGAATGATGAAAAGCATGCCAAAATTCTGGCTTTGGAAGCTGAATTAAAAGAAGCCAAAGAAAAAGCAGCTACCTTCCAGCAAGCATCAGAACTATATCATTCTCTTCAGGAAAAATCTGAACGTCTTCTGGTGCTTTGTGAAAAGCAACAAGACAGGATGGCTAGTAAGTTTTTACTTTTTGCCAAAAGTTTGCATTACCTTTGTACACTTTATCAATTCAATTGAACTCATTTCTTCTTCTTTTTAGGACAAAAAGAGCATATCAGAAATTGGCTAAAGAGAAAGATCACTTTGAGCAGAAATTAATCCAAAGAGGAGTGGATCTTGATACGCTCCAAAATGTCATTGAGCATCATAAAGTAGCCAGTGATAAGGCCAAGGATGTTGCTAAGCTTTCTCGCAACTAAAGGAATGCTTTAGAAGCAACTGTTAAGAGCTGTAGCAGGATCGAGCTAGACACTTTCAAAAAATTAAGGATGGCCTCAGACTTGCTGAAGGCTGATACAATCGATCCTAAGAAGGATAACTTAAGCCTTAGTGAGTCCTGCAAATTGGTTGCCGCTCAAGCTGACTCACTGGTCGCGAACTGATGTGGACATCACAAGCTCCAACGACCAAGATGTTCGCCCCGATGACCAAGATGGTTGCATACAAGACTCTTCGGCCAAATTTCAAGGACCGATCACTCGATCTCTTGCCAAGCGAATTCGTGACCAGGTGAATGCTAACTTGAGTCTCATTTCAGATTTAAACAACTTAATGGTGCTTCCAACGTCCACTTCTTTGGTTGAACTTAGGTGCATTGGAAGGGACGACGAAGATTGGTCACACGAATGAGGGTGGTGCAAGGCACACACTGTCTGTCCTTTTGCGAGCAATTCTGGAGACAATCTGAGCGTGCAACATGGTCATGGGCTACATCATTAGAATGATAATGAAGTCTAGTTTCCAACACATCAAACCATGCATCATTTTGACTTCTGAGTCAAAAGTTATGGTCATTTTAGTGGAAGCTGCACAACCAGTCCAACCTACGCGAAAATTGAAGCAACTCATTTCCAAACGAATTGATCTATTGGATATCCAAGGAAACTCTTCATCTAATGGGTGCCTTCACACCTTAATTAGGAGGGTTGGTTGTTCAAGAAAACTTTTCATCTAATGGTTTCTTTCACACCTAAACTAGGAACGTTGTTCCTAGTATAAATATCCCATGTATTCCAACTATTGGAAGCACTTTTGATCAAACCATTTCAGCTATATGCTAGTGCAACAAGACTGCTTGAGTGTTCCTCTACCTTTGCTCTTGTGAGTTCTCTTGGATTCGTGAGAAGGATCTTTACGGGTCCCCCTAGTTCGTGCTCTACAATTCTGGCCGTTTTGTGTGGATTAGTCCCGGATTGTGGTTCTGCGATTGTTCGGACAGCGGGTCGGAGTTCTTGTAGCTTCGGATAGACTTCCCCATCGTACGGGTTGCAACCAACCTTGGCAGGCATAAAGCCAGTTACCCCAGCTGTTCGCAGCTAGTTATCTTTGTTCTATCCTACGCCGTGAAGATCGGGCCACCCTTGTGGAGAAACTGATATGCGTTGGCGCAGCAGTGATCCATCCCCACACCATTTGGTATTAGAGCCTCCGTTGACACGCTAGGATCTGCTATCTATTTACCATCCATATTATCCATATTACTTGTGTTCTTCATGTTCTTATTCTTATCCTAGAGTCCAAAAGCCATAAAAAAAACCAAACCTTTGTTGTGGTACTGAAATTTAGTGTTGCACATTGCAAGCTGTTATCTTATTCTCATCAAAGTTATCTTGTGCTGCATCCTTATCATCGCCAGTCATCTTTAGTTTGTGCTAAAAATAAGAAAAGAAAAAAAAAGAGAAGAGAAGAGTTAAAAAAAAGAGTGAGTGAAAAAAAATCAGTAGCAAAGGAGTGTGTTGCAGCTAGTGGATGATGTGAAGTTTCTTTTACTTGCTTTGTTGCATTTCATCCACTTTATTTTAGTACTACAAAGCCTTCCTTTGATTAGCCCTCCGAACTCCATTATAAACCGAGGCTAAAGTTCTTTGATCCCTGTTATTCAATCACTTAATCACTTCCGGTAACTACCACATTGCACAATCACGGTCTGACGAGAACGCACAAGAACATTGGTAAGTAGGAGGTGAGGTTTGTGATTCCATAAAGATATTCCTATTCCACTATATTGCCTCTCCTTAACATGGCAGGTTCTCAACCAAGTGTGCATGGAGGAAATAATGGTGAAGAAGACGTTCCAATGAGACGTGGTGAGCTGCGACAACTGCAGGATACTTTGCTTGAAGCAATGCAAAGGATGCTCCGTGAGAATCTTCCGGCCGTCGGTGGTGGAGTGCCACCTCCACTGAACCCTGCTGCTCCAATAGCCGAAGACGGTGATGAGAACTCTGTTGCATCCCATGCTGGAGATAAGCACAACAATCTGAACCATCGTGCTGATGAGGGAGATAATAATTGCTTTATTTCTCGTTGTGTGCTCAGCGTTAGCGCTGCAAAAGAGGACAAAGGACAACGGCATAACATCTTCCACACTCGTGGTACAATCAAGGAGAAGGTATGTCGTATCATTGTTGATAATGGCAGTTGCAATAACATTGCTAGCTCAGATTTGGTGGAGAGATTGAAGCTGAAGCAAAGGCAGCATCCTAGCCCCTACAAGATGCAATGGCTCAATGATTGTGGTTCGCTGAAAGTTAGCAATATTGTGACAATTCCGTTCTCCATTGGGAAGTTCCAAGATCAAGTGGAGTGCGACGTAGTTCTGATGCAAGCTTGTCAATTGCTGTTGGGACGTCCATGGTTGTTTGATCATGATGTTCAGATTAGTAGTCGAGCCAACCGACTTTCATTCATGTATAAAAGAGAGCACATCTCTTTGCTCCCTTTAACACTGGAGGAAATCTTGATGGATGATCAAAAAAGAAAGGAGAGGGAGAGCGAGAAACACTTGAGAGAAAACCACCAACATAGTGAGCGAGTGATTCCAAAGCCAAACAAAACTCCACAGCTGAAATTAACCAAGCCACGGGAAAAAGAGGGTTTAGTAATGATGGCTAGGAAGGGGGACATGAGGGAATTGAGAGAACCCAATTGCACTTTCTTTGTACTCATGTACAAGGAGAATTTTCTATCCACTAACGACTTCCCCTCTACTTTGCCAAGTGTTATTTTTGATCTTTTGCAGAGCTATAAGGATGTGTTTCCAGATGAAGTACCACCCGGGTTGCCACCCAAGAGAGGCATTGAGCACCAAATTGACTTGGTACCAGGAGCACCACTGCCCAATCGGCCACCATACCGCACCAATCCGGAGGAAACTAAGGAGATACAACGTCAAGTTCAAGACCTTCTCAACAAAGGTTATGTAAAGGAAAGTCTTTCTCCTTGTGCTGTCCCTATTTTGCTAGTTCCAAAGAAAGATGGATCTTGGAGATTGTGTGTTGATTGTAGAGCTATTAACAACATAACTGTTAGGTATAGGCATCCAATACCTAGACTTGACAATATGCTTGATGAACTAAGTGGCTCTGTCATTTTCTCCAAAATTGATTTGCGAAGTGGCTATCACCAAATTAGAATGAAAGAGGGAGATGAGTGGAAAACAGCATTCAAAACAAAATTTGGGTTGTATGAGTGGCTTGTCATGCCTTTTGGGATAACAAATGCACCAAGCACCTTCATGAGATTAATGAATCATGTACTTAGAGCTTTCATTGGCAAGTTTGTTGGTTGTTTACTTTGATGACATCCTAGTCTACAACAAGTCTCTTGATGAACACATTGAACATATAAACTGTGTGCTTACTGTCCTAAGAAAGGAAAAGCTTTACGCTAACCTTGCCAAGTGCACATTTTGCACCGACAAGGTTCTCTTTCTTGGCTTTGTTGTTTCAGCTCAAGGAGTGGAGGTTGACGAAGAGAAAGTGAAGGCCATTCGTGATTGGTTACCTCCACAGAATGTAAGCCAAGTGAGGAGTTCCCTTGGGCTTGCCGGTTTCTACCGACGATTTGTGAAGGACTTCAGCACCATTGCTGCCCCGATGAATGATCTAACCAAGAGAGACGTGCCATTCCATTGGGGAGAAGCGCAAGAAGATGCTTTCCAAAGGTTGAAAAGTGAGTTAACATCCTCTACTAGCACTCCCGGACTTTGGTAAGACCTTTGAAATAGAATGTGATGCTAGTGGTATTGGAATTGGAGGAGTACTCATGCAAGAACATAGGCCAATTGCATATTTTAGTGAGAAATTAAGTGGACCAACTCTGAATTATTCTGTATATGATAAAGAGTTGTATGCACTAGTGAGAGCTTTAGAGACATGGCAACACTACTTATGGCCTAAAGAATTTGTGATCCATTCAGACTATGAATCTCTGAAACATCTTAAAGGACAACTGAAACTGAACCATAGGCATGCAAAATGGAGTGAGTTCATAGAGTCTTTTCCCTATGTTGTTAAGTATAAGAAGGGAAAGGAAAATGTTGTTGCCGATGCTTTGTCTAGACGCCATGCTTTGCTTTCCCAACTTGATGTCAAAATTCTTGGCTTAGAGAGTATCAAAGAATTATATGCCAAAGATTCATATTTCGTTGAAGCACATTCAAAATGTAGTGAAGGAAAGGGTTGGGAAAAATTCCATTTGCACGATGGGTTCTTATTTCGAGCTAACAAGTTGTGCATTCCAGATTGCTCTGTTCGATTGCTACTTTTGCAGGAAGCTCATGCAGGTGGACTCATGGGACATTTTGGCACAAAGAAAATTGAGAGCGTGCTGGCCGATCATTTCTTTTGGCCAAATATGCAACGATATGTGGAGCGCTACGTGTTGCGCTGCGAGATATGTCACAAAGCTAAGTCACGATTGAACCCTCATGGTCTATACACGCCTTTACCTATTCCAAATGCACCATGGGAAGACATCTCTATGGATTTTGTTCTTGGTTTACCACGGACAAAGAGGGGAAGTGATTCAGTTTTTGTGGTAGTTGATAGGTTTAGCAAGATGGCACATTTCATTCCATGTCACAAAAGCGACGATGCTTCACATATTGCTGACTTATTCCTTAAGGATGTTGTGAGGTTGCATGGTATACCACGAACCATAGTTTCAAATCGAGACACAAAATTCTTGAGCTACTTTTGGAAGACGTTGTGGGGAAAACTTGGAACAAAATTGTTATTTTCTACAGCTTGCCATCCCCAAACGGATGGTCAAACTGAAGTTGTAAATCGAACACTATCCATGATGTTGAGAGCCATTTTAAAGAAAAACTTGAAAATGTGGGAGGACTGCTTACCTCATGTAGAATTTGCATATAATAGGCCACACATTCTACCACAAATTTTTGTCCATTCGAAATTGTATATGGTTTCAAACCTATTGCTCCCATAGATCTTTTGGCTTTGCCTTTATAGGAACAAACCAATCTTGATGCACGCAAGCGAGCTCAACTTGTGAAGCAACTTCACTTGAAGACTAAGCAAAATATTGAGAAGATGACAAGGCAATATGAGAAACGAGCAAACAAGGGAAGAAAGAAGATCCTATTTGAACCAGGTGACTTGGTATGGGTACATTTTCGAAAGGAGCGCTTTCTGGAACAACGTAAAAGCAAATTGCAGCCAAGAGCAGATGGCCCATTCAAAGTGCTCAAAAAGATTAATGACAACGCATACAAGATTGATCTTCCTGAGGAGTATGGCGTTAGTCCAACATTCAACGTATCCGATCTCTCTCCCTACATTGGACCATCAAAGTCGAGGACGACTCCTTTTCAAGAGGGGGAGGATGATGTGGACATCACAAGCTCCAACGACCAAGATGTTCGCCCCGATGACCAAGATGGTTGCATACAAGACTCTTCGACCAAATTTCAAGGACCGATCACTCGATCTCGTGCCAAGCAAACTCGTGACCAGATGAATGCTAACTTGAGTCTCATTTCAGATTTAAACAACTTAATGGTGCTTCCAACGTCCACTTCTTTGGTTGAACTTAGGTGCATTGGAAGGGACGACGAAGATTGGTCGCACGAATGAGGGTGGTACAAGGCACACACTGTCTGTCCTTTTGCGAGCAATTCTGGAGAAAATATGAGCGTGCAACATGGTCATGGGCCACATCATTAGAAATATAATGAAGTCTAGTTTCCAACGCATCAAACCATGCATCATTTCGACTTCCGAGTCAAAAGTAATGGTCATTTTAGTGGAAGCTGCACAACCAGTCCAACCTGCGCGAAAATTGAAGCAACTCTTTTCCAAAAAATTGGTCTCTTGGATATCCAAGGAAACTCTTCATCTAATGGGTGCCTTCACACCTTAATTAGGAGGGTTGGTTGTTCAAGAAAACTTTTCATCTAATGGTTACTTTCACACCTAAACTAGGAAGGTTGTTCCTAGTATAAATACCCCATGTATTCCAACTATTGGAAGCACTTTTGATCAAACCATTTCAGCTATATACTAGTGCAGTAAGACTGCTTGAGTGTTCCTCTACCTTTGCTCTTGTGAGTTCTCTTGGATTTGCGAGAAGGATTTTTACGGGTCCCCCTAGTTCGTGCTCTACGATTCCGGCCATTTTGTGTGGATTAGTCCCGGATTGTGGTTCTGTGATTGTTCGGACAGCGGGTCGGAGTTCTTGTAGCTTCGGATCGACTTCCCCATCGTACGGGTTGCAACCAACCTTGGCAGGTATAAAACCAGTTACCCCGGCTGTTCGCAGCTAGTTATCTTTGTTCTATCCTACGCCGTGAAGATCGGGCCACCCTTGTGGAGAAACTGATATGCGTTGGCGCAGTAGTGATCCATCCCCACACCACGAACATTTCTAAAATTGTGAGGAGGCAGAAGGAAACATTAAAGTCCAATGTTGGAGCTGTAGCCTTTACTATCCTCTGCAAACTAAGGCATCACCATGGTCCAAAGTTAAATCTGAATCCTTTGGGGGAAGATGCTACTTTTGACAACGAAGATTGGTTGAGCGCCATTATGGATGAAGTGAGGCCTTTAATTGAAAGTCTACTCCGAGAGCTTGATCTTTCCTAATGTAATATTCTGCATTGTATTTTGCAACAATGGAATTACTGATTTAAAAGAAAAACATTTACCTGGTGTGTTGATGTTTTTGTACCTTGCAAATATATATGGTTAGCAGAAAATTCAATGATTGAAAATATGTTAAGTACTTAGTTTTCTGACTTAATTCTATAGTTATATTTCCCTATCCCCCTCCTATGACCATACATACTAAAGGCATGGTATAATGGTCATAAGATTTAAGAAAAACTATGGCTTAAATGATCTAAAACATATAAGTCTCTTATGCGTTAAAAAATGTCTTAAAAAGAAGTGCCTTAGCTATATGCGATCATAAGGTCGCAAGGATAAACATCTTAATGTAAATGTATAAGCTTTTTGCTAATTGACAACTACTCGAGTGATCTGAAACATGATAGTAGGTCCCTTATGCATTAAGAAATGGCTTATAAAGAAATGTCTTAACTAGATGCGACCATGAGATCAGCCAGTGAATCCACTTAAACATTATAATAAAGTGCTTACTGTGACGAACCCCCAGGCGTGGCCCAAGAAAGTAAGGACAAAAAAATGGGAATGTAGCCATAACATAGAGTGAAAAAGGTACTTTATTGATTGTAAAAATTTACAATGGAAATAAAAAACTTACACATAAAATTTTCGCAACTGGTCTATGTTCCAGGTATTAGATAAATTTCTTCCATCTTCTATAGCTAAGCGAGCCGATCCAGGTCACGGCATTGAGACCACAATGTAGGGGCCTTCCCATTGAGAGGAGAATTTGTTGCAACCAGATAGGTTTTGAATTTTTCTCAAAACTAAGTCTCCCGCATGTAGGTTACGTGATCGCACCCTCTTATTGTGATATTTACGCAAAACTCGTAAATATGTTGGGGATCAAATCAACGCTTCATCACATTTTTCTTCAAGAAGAATGAATTTTTCTTCACGTGTTTCACTTTGATTTACGATATTGAAGTTATCGACGTGAATAGAGCCAATTTGGATTTCAATTGGCAGCATGGCTTCTACACTGTAAACCAGCTGGAAAGGCATTTCGCCTGTAGTTCTACTGGATGTAGTGCGAAGTGCCCATAGAACAGAGTAGAGTTCTTCTACCCAAGCCACCGAGCGTAATTTAAGGTGGTCAAAAACACATTTCTTAACCCCTTGTATAATCTGCCCATTGGCACATTCTACTACACCGTTGCTTTGTGGATGAGCAATGGATGCGAAACAAATTTTGGTCCTAATATTGTCACAATAGTCTAGAAAAAGACCACTAACAAATTGGGATCCATTATCAGAAATGAGACGATTTGGAACACCAAACCGTGTCACAATATTCTTATGAAAGAACTTCGCTGCAACAGCAGTAATATTGCGGACTGGTTCTGCCTCAATCCATTTAGTAAATGTATCAATGGCTACAATAAAAAATCTGTATCCATTGACTACTTGAGGCATAGGACCGACAATATCTATTCCCCATACGGCAAATGTCCAAGTTAAAGGAATAGTTTGTAATGCATATGCTGGCTAATGAACTTGTCGAGCATGAAATTGACATTGTGGGCATGTTTTGACCAATTGCATGGCATCATTAACCAGCATATTATTGGCCCACTTAATGATGCTATGCAATTGGTCAAAACATTCCCACAAGTCAATTTCATGCTCGGCAAGTTCATTAGCCATCATATGCATTACAAACTATTCGTCCAAAACTGCTTCACATTGGCATCCTTTCGTCCGATATAAAAGGATGGTAGATGTACAATATGAAGGAGAGAACGAGACAGACAAGAGAAGAACCACTCAAGAAATAAGCAATAGAAAGAAGTCTTAAGAGAGATTGATTAGCCTCTATAACAATCTCTCCTCCCTATAAATTATCTCATACATAGTGAAACCACCACAGGACATAGGGCTATTACTCAATCTCTTGAGGGCCCAAACCTGTATAAATTCTTCATGTCCCTGACTTGTGCATATTTTAACTTACCTGAGGAACACCCTGAAAGGTCTCACATTTGACTCACAAATCTGCGTAAGATCGACTTGGGACCCCGAGTCTGAATCATTGATAGTTGGCGCCCACCGTGGGACCTTTCTCAAGGTGTTTTCTTTCATCAGGAGTTCTGATAAGTCATGTCAGGGGCATATGATTCTGAGAACGATTTTGATCTCGACGATTATGCCCATGTTCAAATGCCATCACCTGACGATCCTGTTTCTATGGAAGAGGTTGATCGCGAGGATGTTCTCGAGGAAAATCCTAAGGATGCATCTTCTCTGACTTTGGTCATGTCTATCGACCAAGAGACAAAGAAGATAGAGTAGACGTCTCATGTGAGTCCTGCCACATTGGAGGCTGAATATGTATCACAACACATCGCTTCAGAGCATGTGGATGATGGTAACATAGAGCTTAGTCCTGGGAGGTTTGACTCGGACAACCTTCAGTCTCTCTTTGAGTTCAAATCTGATTCGGAACAGATAGGGATGTTTTCTCCCTCTGTGACCTCAGTCCCCCGAGAATTTGCTGCATTATTGGAGGAAACTTCTAAGCAGTGAATCGCGAGGGAAGAATAGGAATGCAGCCAAAGGGAGGAATAGGAGTGAAAACAAAAGGAGGATCAGGATCACGTGCAACGAGAAAACGAGATTCACAAGGATACTAAGGAAGCTTTGCACCTTGCACAATCTCGTTATGATGCCGCTCCTAGCACCTCTCGTCATCCGCATGGTCGCAGGCACGATCAAACACCTTCTTTAGCCCCGGATTATCCTCCGGCGGTTGAAGAAACGGTGACACCTGCGGCGCCTAGGAGGAGTACACAAGATCGTATTCGTGTTATCGCAGATGCCCTGCGCAATCCTCCTCCTAATATTGAAGATGCGGATAGACCGACCTTTGCCAGAGTCTTGGCGGATACGCTTGATGAAGTTGCATCCGATGCAACTCCAACGGCGTCATCCCGCTCTACGATTCTCTCCCATGAGAGAGATTACTCTCACTCTAGTCATGGCAGGCGTAATCGATTGCCTTCAGGACCAGTTCGGCATGACAAGGTCAGGCGGGTTGGAAGTTCCCATGATCGAGATCGCGTGCCCGTCCATTCTTGCCTGGGACCGCGGGGTGTATCTCCTCAGGGTGATGTCGCCCGCGACCAAGTCGAAGGTCGCAGACTTCTCCGCAGTTCCTATGTTGGTTGTAAAGCTTTCTCGCCAAGGCTCTGTGCTTGGTCTGGCTGAACAAGTTTAAACTAGGAACGATCGAGAGGTTTGATGGAACTTATAACCCATCCGAGTTTCTTCAAATCTACATCACTGCCATTCAAGTGGTAGGTGGAGATGACCGCATCATGGCAAACTATTTGCCCACGATTCTCGAAGGACCAGCAAGAACCTGGTTGTTTAATCAGCCAGAGGGATCAATTTACAATTGGGAAATGTTATGTAATGCATTACTCAACAATTTCCAAAATTGTTACCAGAAGCCTGGCAAGGAGGATGATCTTCATCGCCTACGCCAAACTTCTACAGAAACTTTTCGGCAATTCATCAAGAGATTTGTTGGAGTGAGAAATACCAATCCAAACATATCTGACAACTCTGTTATCAGGGCATTCAAACATGCCGTGCGATATCAGAGGTTTACCGAAGATTTACTTACCTATCCATCCCGGTCAGTGGCCGATCTCTTCAACATTGCTGATCGCTATTCTAATGCGGCTGAGGCCGTCGAATGGAATAGGATGGTGGATAAAAAAAATTTGTTTCCTCAACCAGGTCTCAAAGATGACAAAAAGGATGATTCTAGCAAGAAACCTGAATCATTAGGCGAAAAATCCAAGAAGTTCAAAAATAACTGGGCTGGACAGTACCGGGATGTCGCCGTCACCAAAAAACTGCCACCAGGGAAAGGTAACAAGATTTCATTCAAAAGTAAGACTCCTTCTGGTGGCCGCAATAGCGACCATTCGGGAAAATAAACTAACTTGCAGGGAAATAAGAAGTGGTGTCTGTTCCACAATTCTTCGGGACATGATCTCAAGAATTGTATCAATTGGTTGAAGCAATTGGATGACTACTTTCAAGGAATTGGACCTATGCCGACCATACCACAAAAGGATCAAGCCTGCGGGGTTAGAGATGCTGATGGGGATGAAGAAATGTCTTACCAGGTATCCCAAAATCATGTCAATATTATTTTTGGCGGTTCCTCTTCTTATGCTTCTAAGCGTCAATTCAAAAATTTTTATCGCGAGGTAAATAAAGTTGAGACTCCCTTTGGAGAGCCTCAATATTCTCGTTGCTCGAAAACTCCTTTGACCTTTGATCGGGCTAATTGTCCCAAGGGGCTTATGCGACCATTGTGACTTCCTTTGGTCATTACCTCGATAATTAGCAATGCTAGGGTCGAAAGGGTTCTCATCGATGGGGGCAGTTCTTTGGACCTGTTATTGGTCAAGGCATTGGACGAGATGCAAATTCCTCGTTCGAAGATTAAACCCATAATTCACCCATTTTATGGGATAATCCCTGGTCCCTCAATGATGCCGATCGGACAGATTGTATTACCGGTAACATTGGGAGAACAAGACAATTTTCGAACGAAGTGGATTACCTTTGATGTAATTGATTGAGATTCGGCATATAACGGTATTTTTGATAGGACAACTCTTGCTAAGTTCATGGTGGCAACGCACTATGCTTATCAATGCGCCAAGCTACCAGGCCCTAAAGGCATTATTTCGGTCCGAGACAGCCAGAACATGACACTTACTTGTGATTGGCTATCTCTGGATCAGCTTCCCCTTTCGGGATGTTAATACTGCGACCACGACCTCAGATACGATCAAAGTTGCCCGCGACCAGATGAGAAGCTAAAGCTAGTTCTGTTGTACCTGGATAATTCATCAAGAACCATTCGGATTGGATCAGGTCTGGACGACAAATAGGAAGTTAAGCTCGTTACTTTCCTCCGGGTTAATGCAGATGTGTTTGCGTGGAAACCATCCGACATGCCTGGAGTCCCAAGAGAAGTAATTGAGCATAGGCTAGCTATTCAGCCTGGACAGCGACCAATAAAGCAAAAGCTCAGATGCTTTGCTGTTGACCGGCAGGAAGCCATCCATTCGGAGTTAGACAAACTCCAGAAAGTAGGATTTATTCGCAAAGTCGATCATCCTGAATGGCTTGCAAATCCGGTCATGGTCCTAAAGTCAAATGGTAAGTGGCGCATGGCGTCGATTATACCAGCCTAAACAGTGCCTGCTCGAAGGATGATTTTCCCCTTCCTCACATCGATCAGTTGGTCAATTCTACAACGTGTTGCAAACTGATGAGCTTCATGGATGCTTACTCAAGGTACCATCAAATTAGCATGGCAAAAGAAGATGAGGAGAAAACTACCTTTATCACACCATTTGGTCTCAAGAACGCTGGTTCCACGTACCAGCACTTGATGCAAAAAACCTTTCTTTCCCAGTTGGGGTGTAATCTAGAAGCTTACGTCAATAACTTGGTTGTAAAGAGTTTAAAAATCTCTAAACATATAGACGATCTTGATGAAACATTCTGTAATTTGAAAGAGCATGGAATAAAATTGAATCTTGAAAAGTGTTCCTTCGGGGTTTCTTCTGGAAAACTTTTTGGTTTCCTGGTTTGTTCGAGAGGAATTGAGGTTAATCCTGAAAAAATCAGGGCCATTGAGCAAATGAGGTCTCCTTCGACCATGAAGGATGTCCATAGCCTAACAGGTCGCATGGCGGTTCTAAGCCGTTTCATATCGCGACTAGGCGAACGTTGTTTGCCTTTCTTTAAGGCTCTTCGCAAGCACAATGGTTTTACCTGGTCGGATGAAGCCGAAAAAGCCTTTCAAAAGGTCAAAGCATATTTGCCTAGTCCGCCAGTATTGGTCTCTCCAAATTTGGGGGAGCCACTACTCCTTTATTTGGCGGCCAGCCCTCACGCGGTCAGCACAGTCCTGGTAGCAGAGAGAGAAGGGGTACAACAACCAATCTATTACGTAAGTGAAGTGCTTCATGGTCCAAAGGAGCATTACCCTAAGGTCCAGAAGCTACTTTACGCAGTTCTGATGGCTTCTCGTAAACTACGACATTACTTTCAAGTGCACAAATTACTGTACCTTTGTCCTTCCCATTGGGAGATATTATCCAGAATCCAGAGAAATCTGGTCGCATCACGAAGTGGACAGTGGAACTTGGAGCATTTGACATCCATTTCACCCCTCGTGTTGCAGTTAAATCTCAAATTCTTACAGACTTTGTGGTCGAATGGACTAATCCCAACCCTCCTGCGCAAGAATCTAAAGATTTACAATGCACCTACCATTGGATGATGTCTTTTGATGGCTCTCGCTGTTTTCAATACTCAAGGGCTGGATGGTCTTAATCACGCCTCAGGGTGACCAACTCAAGTATGTCATTCAATTACACTTTGTTGCGACAAACAATGCAGCAGAGTATGAAGGTCTTCTTGCAGGGCTTCGAGCAGCAAAATTCCTTGGAGTCCGTCGATTAGTGGTGAGTAGAGACTCACAGCTAGTCATAAACTACATAAACAAGGAGTACAGCACCTCCGATGAGACAATCGCTCATTACCTGGGAGAAGTGAGGAAATTGGAAAAACACTTTAGTCATTTTGAAGTCCAATACATCCCGCGAAAGGATAATATACTTGCAGACCAATTATCAAAAATTGGGTCCTCACGCACATCCGCTCCGGCAAGAGTGTTCGTTGAACACTTAAAATACCCTTCAATCATGGCTTCGGTCGAGGATTACTTGGTGACAATTCACGTCGCCGACCTGGACATGAAGAAGATTGGATCCGACCATTGCAGATCTATCTCGAACATGGGACCTTGCCCAAGGATGAAACCGAAAGTGATCGGTTAATTCGAAAGGCGCGTCTATATAAAATCATTGATGGAATTTTGTATAGAAAGGGTACTCAAGGAGTATTCATGCACTGCATATCTCAGGATGAAGGTAAATCCCTCTTGAAAGAAATTTATGACGGTGTGTGTGGTGCACACGCCTCTTATCGGATATTGGTCGGAAGAGCATTCCGACAGGGATTTTACTAGCCTTCGGCACTTGATGATGCCAAGTATTTGGTCAAAACATGCCCACAGTGTCAATTTCATGCAAGGAAAGTTCATCAGTCTGCATATGCCTTATAAACTATTCCTCTAACATGGCCTTTTGCGGTCTGGGGAATAGACATCGTGGGTCCTATGCCCCAAGCAGTTAATGGATACAAGTTCTTATTCATAGCCATTGACACGTTTACCAAGTGGGTTGAAGCTGAACCAGTCCGCACTGTTACCGCCGCTGTGGCGAAGAAACTCTTTCATAAATATTATCACACGATTTGGTGTTTCAAGTTGTCTTATTACCGACAATGGTTCCCAGTTCGTTAGTGGTATCTTTTTGGACTATTGCGACGACAATGGGACCAAAGTGTGCTTTGCATCTGTGGCTCATACACAGAGCAATGGAGCTGTTGAACGTGCCAACGAGCAGCTATTATAAGGCATCAAGAAGCATGTCTTTGATCGCCTTAAAGTGCGCTCGGGGGCTTGGGTAGATGAACTGTACTCTGTTCTATGGGCACTACGCACTATTATAAGGCATCAAGACAGCCTCAGCACGATATACTAGTTGAAAAGGTGTCTTACCTATGAAAATTCGTATTGGTTCTATTCATGTGGATCAATTTGACCATTCTAATCAACATGAACAATGTGCCCAAGATATCACCCTCCTTGAGGGGAAACGTGATCAGGCGTTGATCAAGTCTGCAGTATATTTACAAGCTTTGCGTAAATACCACAGTAAACGGGTGCAACCTCATAGTATTCACGTGGGAGACCTAGTTTTACGAAAAATACAAAACCAGTCTAATCGCAAAAAATTCTCCCCTCAGTGGGAAGGCCCTTATACTGTGGTCTCAGTACCGCGACCAAGATCAGCCTGATTAGCGATGGAAGATGGAAGGATCTTGTCCAATACTTGGAACATAGATCAATTATGCAGGTTCTACGTGTAAGTTTTTCCATCCCTTTTATCCTTTTCAATTAGCATGATTTTGTTAAAAATAATGTGCACTTTTCTTCGCATTATGTTATGGTTTGACTTCTTTTGTCCCATCCTTACTGAGCTATGCTCGGGGGCTGGTCACCGATGATCATCTTACTATGATAACCAAGTTGGATTCGCTGACCGATCTTATGGTCGCATCTAGATAAGACATCCCTAAATAAGTCGTTTCTCAACGCATATGGGACTTACCAGCATGTTTCTGATCATTCGAGGGGCTGCCAGTTCATAATAAACTTTGGTATTATTTTAAGATCAGTATTGGTGCAACCAGATGACCGTATCTAGGTTGAGACATTCCTTTATAAACCATTTCTAAACGTATAAGGAACTCACCAGATATTTCCTGATCATCAATAACCCATATTTCTCCTAAGATTATAATACAATGCCTTCAGTATGTATGATCTCAGGAGAGGGCTAGAGGAATATGGCCACAATATAAAATGAAATTAAGTACATCTTTTTCAAAAATATAAGGCATGCATTTGCATATTTCCTACTGTAATTGTATATGTACAGGTACAATTAAAACAGAGGATCGTTGTTCATTACAATGAATCACAGTAAGACAAGTTCTTTCAAAAGGTCTTCAATCAGAGGCTTGACTTCTTCCATGATGGCTTCAAGCTGATCTTCACTCTCGATTTTGACATCTCCACCACCGGATTCAAATTCAAATTCGCAACCATCTTAATATACAAAAAAATGGCAG
Source organism: Pharus latifolius (assembly GCA_019359835.1). NCBI lineage: Eukaryota > Viridiplantae > Streptophyta > Magnoliopsida > Poales > Poaceae > Pharus > Pharus latifolius. The sequence continues at coordinate 32,654,579 of CM033322.1, read as the reverse complement.
AGGCTACAGATCTTGCATTTGTCTTCATTGCCTCTTCTTGTCATTTTGTATCTTCAAGAAGATACTGGAGAAGTGACTTAGCTTGTGCTGCGACCAGTTTGCATGATTCACTGAGGCTTAATTTGTCCTTTTGAGGGTCGATAATATCAGCCCTCAGCAGATTTCGCAACCATCTTCAGTTTTTCAAACATTTCAGATTGAACACTGCTGCAAGATGAGATTGTCGCCTTTAAGGTTCTATTCTCCTCGTAGACATTGTCAACTGTTTTCCTGAATGACTCTAGGTCGCATGAAGCTGCCCATTCTGAGTTTCAGCTTGGGCACACTTCTCCTGGAAGTCCTCTCTCTCTTTTGAAAGAGTGCTTATCTGTTCCTCTTGTACTACATGAGCAAAGTAATCAAAATTACGGCTGTTCATGTAATGAAATGATATCCTTTGGTCAGAAGTAGACTTACAGGAAAGTTTAGACTGCGCCTTGTGGAGCTCTTTCTCCATAGAAGAAAGTCTCATGGCTGCAATTTCCTCCTGACCTTTCTGATCAGCCATGCTCTTTGTCAAGGAGGCATTTTCCCTGTGACAAGAAAGGCAGTTGTTATACTTAAATGAAGCTTAGGATAAACAAGTATAAGGGTGCTTACTGTTGTAGCCGGCTGATCTCCCTTTGCGTGACCTCAATATGTTCCACTAGAACTTTTGAGTTGGTCGCCACTCGGGTCAAATCTTGAAACACAGTGAGACCTGTTGTTTAAACCTGAACATTCCTAGGATCTTCAATTCTAGAGAAGGTAAAAGTGTTTTTAGTTACTTCTATGAAATTTCTGAATGAAGTTTTCAGCATATTCTCGGGTTCATTCGAAGGTTGAACCTCGAGACCAGCTTTTCCTTGACAACAGGAGCAGCGAATGATTGTTCTTGCTGGTTTACTCCTGCGGTCGAGGTTGCGGTTTCCATCCTATGGGATTGGAGATCTGCAATTATTTCCTCTACAATGGCCTGAGGGGGCCACCTCAGCCATTGTACCTACATCTGTGTCTCCCGCGGCCTCCACAGTAGATGTTGCACCGATTTTTGAGGAGGTTGGCAGGACACCAGACACAGTGTTCCTAGAAAAATCATGACTTGTGACATTTCTGTTTTTAAATGAACATGATTTGGCAAGATATGATATCCTTACTTGATTCAAAACCCTTTTAAAGCTTTGGATTTTGGTGATGCTCTCTGGGGAGAAAGAAGCCCACTGTGCGCCCCTGTTGAAGCGCATCTACATCTGTCCTTGTTCTCCTCTTCTTGAATAGGACAGTGGCTTCCTCCTCCTACATATTCAGAATATAATTGGCATATGCAATGGAGTGAAAGCTCATAAACTGTGAAGTTCTTACCACAGTGATCCCTTTGGTGTTCGAAGAGGTGTTACCAGCCCTAAGGTAGTTGAAACCACAGCCTCAAAGTCCTCTGCGACCATGGTTGCTGAAATATTGGTCTCAGGATTGGGATTTTCTTCCGTGACCGCAAGTTCTCCTGCGACCACGGGATCCACTGCCATAGCAATTGCCTCCGCCATGGAGGACAATATATCGGCAATGGTAGGAGAGGATGGTCTATCTGGAATGTCAATCTCCAAAGGGCTTGTCGCTTTCCTCTTGCGACAGATGAGAGGAACTTCGTCTTCCTCATCCTCGCTCCCCTCACCCTGTACAACTAAGAAGTGACTCCTATTCGTACTTGGTATATAATGCGACGCGGGCGGTCCGATCTTTCGATGAGAACAAGAACTATCGATTTGTGAAGACGACTCTCACGATCCGGCTACCAACCGTACCCGACTGATACGCCCTGGCAATCGCTGAACCAACTTTGGTAAACTCGCTAGTAGCAGCCCTAACTTTCTTATCTTCAGAAACGTCAAAACAAGCAAATTTTTGTTCTATAGTTAATTCCCAAGTGAGATAGGCATCAGGGTCATACTTTCCAGTGAATGAAGGTATGGTCAATTTAAGCTTACCGAAGGAGTCATCATGACCACGTACCTCGCGTGGTGGAATTCTTCTCATACCATTGCGATTGAAACGAAGACGCCGATGGTCACGATCATTGTTGATATTGAATCCTCCATCGGACTCCGTATCAGCAGCATATTGATTTCTTTCGGCATTGAAATCATCTTCAACCTCATCAGCCCATGCTTGGCGTCGATGCACATCATTGGCAGCCGGGGCAACCGGTGCTTCTTTCTTCTCCAATTGCTCCACTCGAGTGGTGAGTGCAGCAAGCGCTTCGTTATTGCGGTCTAGAATCCCTTCGATACGCTCAGTGTGCGTATTCAGCAAGCCGTTGAAGTGTTGTACGATGCCCTTCGTACGAGGTGTAAGTGGGCCGTCGTTCTCCTCGCTTTGATTACCCGAACCTGACATGGTTAATAGCAAACAAGGAACAAAATCACAGTGATATATCCCTATCAACTACTAGGTGAAGGTGGCTCAAACTCTCTCACAGTCAAGCTTCTTATCAAGCTCTTACCGATTCTTACCAAGTAGCAGGTGGTGATCGGTTGCTAGTGACAGTCTCAAACGCTCCAAAGATCGGTTAAAGCGATTGCAAGCGATCGATACCTGTACGGCGGTAGAAAGTGTAGCTTGGACAGGCTCAAGTATGTAGCAAAGGTTAGCAATGATCACTTCAGAGAATGCAAAGTTGAAAAGTTGCTCAAAGTACTAGTCACTAGTATGCTGGCCTAAGCTAAAACCAAACTAGAGACGCGAACGAGGGCACAAAGGTAAAAAGCTCAGTTTTTTTTTTTTTGACGTCAGCAACAGCAAGTGAGCAAAGTTCACGAATGGCTGTGGGGAGGCTGTGGCGACGATATGGCACAATGGTCGAAAAAGTGAAAAATTGCAGGGGTAAATCGGTAACAATTGCAAAATTGCAAAATTTGATCCTTCTCTCTCTCTCTCTCAACACGTCGGTCACGATTGCAAAATTTGATCCTTCTCGGATTTTTTTTTATTCTGATTATTTTCTTTTTTTATATATAATTTTTTTTTAAGTCAACAACCTTCTGTTTTTTCTTTTTTTTTTTTTGAAACCGACAAGAAAACGGTGACCGGTTTTCCGAGACCGATACGAGATACCAATCCGAAACCACCGGGAATCGGATTCCCCTTTCTTAACTGGCACACACAGATGCAAGGTAAATGGATGCAGCGGTAAGCAGGTGTGGTAGCGGCCTGAGCAGAGGTGTGATCTCAACTCGAAACTCTAAAGGTTATGCGCTAAGACCAGCAACTCGACACGACAATGCAGCAAAGATTCAACTAAGCAAAAACCAAAAAGATATTGCAGGCGCAAATTAGTTTGGACAAGGATGATCTAACCCTAATTTTTTTTTTGTGGACTTTTCGGTATAAGACAGCACTCAAGAAAAAAAAGTAGGATATTCTCACCGATCAACCGTGCTCTGATACCAAATGATGCGACGCGGGCGGTCCGATCTTTCGATGAGAACAAGAACTATCGATTTGTGAAGACGACTCGCACGATCCGGCTACCAACCGTACACGACTGATACGCCCTGGCAATCGCTGAACCAACTTTGGATTGTTATCGACCGAACTAGAAGCACGATCGACCTAATCACGAAGATCTATTCCTGCAAGTAATCGAAGAACAAGCAAGAACAAGATAAACAAGCAATCTGAAATTGCAAATATAGATTGAATCACGAAAAAGAGTTGGGGTTCCGAATACAAATATTGATGTTGATCTAACCGACCAAGAAGAATATCTCAATAGCTTCACGAAGGAAAGACTATGACTAAACAAAACCCGTGGAACCCTAATGGTTCAGTATGATTATATAGAAGAGGTAAAAGAGATCGGTGGCCAGGTAAGGAAACCTGAAACCGACATGAACTCTTTCCCTACTCGGACTCGAACTCAATACAGGGGACTTGACCCAACCAAAAAGGTGACGCAGCACCGACTCGGTCCAATCAGAATCTGGTCGAAACTTGTTTTGTCAATTTCCAGTGATCCAGAAGGAATTTGGATGTGGGGCTAGATCCATTGGAAATATCTCGTCGTGGGCTTCTCCGTGGACAATAAGAATGTCCCAATCGGACTTCGTATGAGGGAGTTATGGTCATTTGAAGGCAGCTACTCCTAGATGGCCGAACCGGACTCCAACTCGAATCCATCCCGGACTCCAACTCGACTTGGGCTCCTTGCTGGTCTTTGTGTCCTTGCTGGTCCTCTCCATGATTCCTAAGCACAATATTATCACTATTAGATAGTAAACCATTCTCAAAACCATATATATATAAACTTAGGAACGAGTTCACCTGGCAATGCAACAATCAGCTTTGCTGCGCGTTATGGGTCCTTGTGTAACAAGCGGAGGATTATGGTTAGTGTGTGTATCCGAAAAAGTGATGTCCTCATCAGTATAATAGGGGGAAGAGAAAATCTTACTGCAGTATTTTTCGCGGTCGTTTTCTTTTCTTTGAAGAAGCCCCTCCTATGATCTTCGTTTTGGATGTTCCAGGGGTTGGCTCCTTCACCTTCTTGGACTTAGAAGAGGTGCCATTTACCCTCTTCGATGCTGACCTCCCAGAAGGCCCAGCATCATCACAGGACGTTTTGTCCTGACAACTTGCCCCTTCAGCAACTGCACCATTTCAGAATTTGTGATTTGATGATCAACATCAACAGACGTTTATGGACAAGTTCCTCAAAGGAAGTCTTACCTTTTGACGTTCTTGTCTCAGATCGTCAGCACTGTTGACCAAGCTCTGAGGATGGGGTGATCCTAGAGCTCCTTCTATCACTGCATTATATGGCTTTAGAAGGTTGTTTGTCCTTTTTTCAATTCAGACAAGGACAGAACTGCATCACAAAAGAAAATTACTTGATATGGAATTTTCATCAGTAAAATTGCACATTTTGTGGATCAGAGAACATACCTGTGTTATAATCCAAGGTGTTGTCCGCCATGAATTCCACCTCCCAAGCAAGATGTTCCCTCTTCCTCAAGGGACTTATCCTATTCTTCATGAAGTCACGAATGATATCCCGTGCCGTTAACCCCTGGTGAACTAAGTGATGGATTGCATGGGCCTGCTTCTGCAATTCTTGGCTCAAGGCAGGGACGGTGTCCACTTCGCTGGCCTTCTCAGGTCAACAATTCTCGAACTAGAGGCTACTCTCTGATGAGGAGTGCAGTAGAACCATTTCTGGTTCCATCCATGCACAGAGTCCTGCAGAGGAAGAAAAGAATAATTTTTCTTCTCCCTTATGTGGAAGTATATGCATCCAGCAGCATTGGCACTCTTTGACCATGCTGAGAAATAGAAACGTTGAAAGAGATCTACACTTGGTAGCACTCCGACAATGGTTCGCAAAGATGCTGGAAGATCGCCAGAATCAGAATGGCGTTGGGATGAAGGTTTACCAATTCCAACCCATAATGCGCCAAGATGTCCTGAAGGAACTTGCTTTCCGGAAGGCGAAATCCGCATCACAAGAATTCCTCGAAGATTTCCAGTTCATTCTCATGAACATTTGGGGTTTCTTCCTTTTTCTCCGCCGGCCGCCAGTTGATCAGCAGTCGCGGAGGAAGGATTTCTTCCTTTTCCAGCACCATCAGGCTCTCAACATTGTGGTGGCTTGATCAGCTCCAGGAAGCCATTGCCGTAAGGATCGGTGGAAAGATGACAACTTTGATGGCGATGAGAGCAAGGTGCGCAAAGAGGGTTTTTTGCGGCGGAATGGCTAAGGCAAAAAGAGGGTTTTGTGAAGCTTCTCAAGCAAGGAACCCAAGATCATATCATTAACCCTGGAGAAATCCGAAACAAAATGCATCTTTTTGGAAATTAAAAGGTCACACTACTACAAAAATGCAGTTCACTAACCCCTATCTTCTAACGGTTATAAGCAATCCGGGAAAAAATCGTTAGTGTACGACGACCGTAGTGGAGACAAGGTTTTGTACTAACGGTTATGGTCTGGGAAACTGTTAGTGAATAGCACGTAACTTTTACTATCGGTTAGTACTGTACGAACCGTTGAAGAGAGTAAATTACACTATCGGTTTGTCTTTTGTAACAGATAGTGAAATTACGTCATTTGTATTATCGGTTATCACAGTACGAACTGATATAAGAGATAAAATTTTACTATCGGTTTGTCTTTTGTAACAGATAGTGAAATTACGCCATTTTTACTATCGATTATAACTGTACGAACTGATATAAGAGAGAAAATTTTACTATCGGTTTGTGTATTCAACCTATAGTAAAATTACTTTAGAAGAGAGGAAAGTTTACTAACGGTTGTGTTTTTGAACCGATAGTAAAATTGCACAACTTATATATTTCAACCCTTGCTCTGCATCCCGCGATCTGTTCTATCGTACATGCATCCACGCTCCAAGCTAGAGTGATATGGAAAAGCTAGCTGGAAGGTTGATAATTCGATCCCCCTCGGTAATGTCATCTTCTCATCACCTCTCTCTCAATCACTCTCTCACACTCTCCCTCTCTCTCTCTCTCTCTCTCTCTCTAGTTCCAATTCATTAAACTAGATGTAGCTCCAAGCTAGGAGGTTAGCTAGCTAGCTATAGCTTGCTGAAGTTAAGCTAGGAATGATTTATGGCTGAAGTTAATAAGCTAGCTGGTTGGCTCTTCCAATTAATGCATCAAATTAGGTTTTCATACATCAATTGTAAGTAGCTATATACATATAGCCTATATATTGACCATGCATGCATGTTTCATAGTTCCAATTAATTATTTATTTTAATTTGTTAATTTTGTGAAATAATTGTAGATGGACCGAGAATATTGGATGTATGGAATAAAATATACTACTCTTGAGTATTTGGAGGGTGTGAATGGGTTTATTAAATTTGCTGAGCAAGAAAAGGTGAAGAAGGGAGAGAGATATGCATTGTCCTTGTATAGATTGTATGAACTTAAAGAGGTTCGGCAACTCTGATTAGATTAAGAATCATTTGATTCGTCGTGGTTTTAACGCACGCTATACTCGTTGGATGTGGCATGGTGAAGATCTTGAGGAAACGAGCACCGGCGCTACCACTCAGCAAGACCCGGAAGTGGATTGCAGTAATGATGATCATCAGAACATTGATAATGTTCATTCGGATGTGCATGTAGATGACGATAATTTAGATGAAATGTTACGTGATGTAGAAGATGATTACAGCGAAAATGATTTTGGTAAATTTGAGAAATTGATTGTTGATTCTGAGAAGCCTTTGTTCCCCGAATGTGCAAAATTTACAAAGTTGTCTTCTATGTTGAGATTATATAACTTGAAGGCAAGCAACGGTTGGAGCGGTAAGAGTTTCATGGCGCTATTTGATCTTTTAGCAGACATGCTTCCAGAGGGAAATGAGTTGCCAAGATCGGTTTACCAAGCCAAAAAACTGTTGTGTCTGTTGGGAATGGAAATCGAAAGAACACATGCATGCCCAAATGATTATGTTCTGTATCGTAACGAGTATGAGGATTTGCATATTTGTCCAAGATGCGGTGCATCGCGGTATAAGCGTGCGGACCGAATTTATCACAGTGGATGTGATGAGGCAAAGAAAGGGCCTCCGGCCAAAACTGTGTGGTATTTTCCTGTGATTTCTAGATTGAAATGGCTGTTTGCAAATCCGAAAAATGCGAAGTACCTGCGTTGGCATGTTGAAGGTCGGAAAAAAGACGAAAAACTATGACATCCAGCTGATTCCGTTCAATGGAGAAACATTAACAGAACATTCGGTGAGTTTGGCGGCGAAGTGAGGAATATAAGGTTTGGGCTGAGTACAGATGGTATGAATCTACACGGAAATATGAGCAGTCGGCATAGCACTTGACCGGTTCTTTTATGCATCTACAATCTTCCTCCTTGGTTATGTATGAAGCGCAAGTACATCATGATGTCGTTACTAATTTCAGGACCCAGACAACCCGGGAATGATATTGACGTGTTTCTATCACCGTTAGTCGAGGACTTACATAAATTGTGGAGCGAAGGGGTGTGGGTGTGGGATGCATATAAGCGAGAGAATTTCATATTGCGGGCCATGATATTTTGCACCATAAATGATTTCTCGGCCTACGGAAATTTGTCGGGGTATAGTACGAATGGAGGCAAGGCTTGTCCTATTTGCCTGGATGAAACTGAAAGCATGTGGTTACCGAACTGCAGAAAAATAGTGTACATGGGTTACCGCAGATTCCTTCTGATGCATCACGCCTACAATAAGAAGAGGAAGTCATTTAATGAGAAGCCTGAAAAAGGATTAGCTCCAGTGTTTGTGACTGGTAAGGAGCTTTACTTGCACGTGAAGGACATCAAAGTTGAGTTCGGTAAATGTTCTAAACCTCCAGGAAAAAATGTTTGGAAGAAGAGATCGATTCTTTGGGATCTGCCATGCTGGGAGCACTTACAAGTTCAACATTGCATTGATGTCATGCATGTAGAGAAAAATGTTTGTGACAGTTTGATTGGTTTGTTGTTGAACATTCCGGGAAAGACGAAAGATGACATCAAAGTTCGCTGTGACATGCTCGAAATGGGCATAAGGACTGAGCTTGCACCGTTGGAGAAGGGAAAGCGTACATACCTCCCCCCGGCCTTCTATACTTTGTCAAAAAGGGAACACTAGTACAGAAAAGCTTTCTTCTATCGGTAAAAAAAAACACTTCTACTATCGGTTTTCGTACCGATAGAGATAGACACGATAGAACAATACAGAACATTTTCTATCGGTAAATAACCGACAGAAGAAATTAACAATTCTATTGGCATCTTAGGAGTGTACCGATAGCAAACCCGTCGTAGTCTGACGATTAACAGTGGGAAAAGTACCACTATTCTAACGGTTAATTATATGATTACCGACAGGAAAATATTACTATTCTATCGGCACCTTATGATTGTACCGATAAAAAACCCGTCGTCGTTTGACGTTTAGCGTTGGGAAAAATACCGATATTCTAACGGTTAATTACAAGTTTACCGACAGAAAAAAGTTTAGCACTCTCTCAGTTGGAAATGAGATTACCAATAGAAAAAAGCTTAGTACTCTCTCGGTTGTGTATGAGTTCACCGGCAGGAAAAATCACACTCTTCTAACGGTTAATTATAAGCTTACCGATAGAACAAACTACAGTAGTCTCTCGGTTGTGGATGAGTTCACCGGCAGGAAAAGTCACACTATTCTGACGGTTAATTTGAAGTTTACCGATAGAAAAAGTGGTAGTAGTCTCTCGGTTGTGGATGAGTTACCGATAGAAAATTTGTAGTAGTCTGTCGGCTGTGAATGAATTTACCGATAGAACATTCACATATACAGTACGTTATTTACATTCACATATACAGTACAGATGCAATACATTATAGATTGGATACACAATACAGTACAGATGCAAAGAAGGGTAAATTCACAGAACAGATTGACACATTAGACAGTTATTCACATTTATTCACATATATATGGACAAATACAAATTGCAATCCAATGTGGACATTTATTGACATATATATTTATTCACATGTATATAAACAGTCTATGCACAGAGTACACGAAAAAGAGAAAATTATCATGGCGGATGGTTGGGCGCAACTTCCTCCATGACATATTGAGCCCATATTTGTCGAAGATCTCTAATCTTTGCATTTTAGTATGAGTCTTTCGACATGGCGATCTGCAAGCATGTGTGAATACTTAGTAACTAACTTCCTAATTTAGAACGTGACACCCAATTTTCAAATTTGAGTTAGCTATCGATGCTTACCTGGGGGAATTGGGCAAAGTTTGTCTGCACTAGGTCGTACATGTAGCGCAACACATAAAACCCGCATTCCCACGATTGCGGCTGCTGATGGCACTGAGATAATTGCATATGCGAAGACATGTTAGCTATTGTTTCCATAAACTAATTAAGCATAAACAAAAAGTCTCGTGAGTACCTCATATTCTTTCCAAGCTAGTAGGGAGCCCTGCGGTGCAGCATGCCTCCCTCCAGCGGACACATATTTATCAAAAGCCCTGCATTTCAGTTAGTATTGCCGGTTAATGTATTATCATTAGCTAGTGAGGTGAAAATTTAAATCAAACATATAAGTTACTTACGCCTCCATATTCCCCTTGACCACATATTTGATCGATAATCTGTCATGCATCGAATCGAGGTAGTACACCTCGTTCCTCGGCGGACAGATCACGATGAGGATCCAGTGGCCCCTGCATTGTACGTAAAAGAGGACCGCTAGCTCAAAGTATATCTCAGGTGTAACATACAAGATCGAGTTAAATTAGTACGAAATGCACTAACCTTTGGTGGTACGGCACCAGAATGAACTCCCTGTCCTGCTGCGCCATCAGCGCCTTGGATATGTACTGCTCAGCGTGCGCGGCGTCGTGCTCTAGCATCGTGAGGCTTATTTTCTCTGGGTCGAGGAAACCCACCTTGTCACACACAGCCTCCGATGCTAGCCTGTACATGCACCTGCATGCAAACGACGACATTAGTATTGCACAGAAAGTTACTACATTTCAAATGAACTACAACAATGCAGAGTTAGCAAACAGAGTTTGAAAACAGCAATACATAGCATCAGCAAACTCACAGGACTCCAGTCCGTATGATGGACATATCGAGCTCCCACCAGTTGTAGTGGTTGAACAGATCCTCGTGTGCCACGGATATACTCCCGGGCTCACGGTGGAACTGCCCAGGCCTGTAGGGAACTAAGAAGTTCAGATTGCGCCGAGCTCGGTGTAGGTACCACTCGTGGAGGTCTCTGGTTGATCGATCCAATTTGCGCAAAGCTGCCTCCGACATGAGTGGGAACCCGTTCCTGAACCTCTCCAGCTGTCCCTGTCGCCCTTTTCCCTTGCCTTTGCCCTTGCCTTTTGCCGGGGACTGAGCTCGTACCTTCGAAGGCAAGGGCGAGGTGATGGCGGCTTTCTTCGCAGGTGAAGGCGTGGATGCGCTGGGTTGGGTCGAGGCCGTCTTTGATGTGTCCAGGGTCGCACGAGATCGGGCCTCATGCCCCGAGCTGGGGGCGCAGTCCCCTGGTAGCCCAGCGGCAGGCCACTTCAATTAATGAGCACGTATGTTAGATTATGCAAGTTGAGTGTACTGAGTAGGATGTAATCTAAAATGTGTAGGATTTACCGGTTGTATTAGAAGACACTTCTTGGGCCACTGTACGTAGGAGCCCACTGCCTCAGCAAGTGTCTGCAGTTCCTCTGTTGGGACTGGCAACGGAGAATCGTTGTAGCCCGGCATGGCCATGTCCACCTGTACCTTTGCGAACCCCAACCGCAGAGGTACACAGTGGACCTGGACATCCGGCCCAGACAGATATACGAAGCTGTGTCCAACCACTTCCTGCCCGACACCTACGTGATTCTGTAGGATGCAACCCTCCGGCTTCTGCAAATTTGTAACAATTAAAACAGGTTAGCGAAACAACTCTAACAGAATGGGAGTGGCATCAACTTAAGTGCACAGATGAAAGCTTGCAGTACATCAAGTAGATCCACTGGATCCGCGAGTACCTTCGAAGTGCAACTGCTTATCCGACCCCGCAGGGTACCGTCGTCCTGGGGATCCGCATCTGTACTCTTGGCCAACAATGCTTCCCTCAACCGTGCAAACTCTTCCCTCAGTTATGCGACCTCGGACTGCACCTCAGACTGCACCTCAGCCCGTATCTCAGCCCGCATCTCCGCCCGTATCTCCGCCCGTACCTCAGCCCGTATCTTATCGGAGAGGTCAGCTTCATTTTCCTTCCAGGAGCGGGCCTTCTTCCTCGGTGGAGCCGGATCTACGAAACTGGCCTTCCACGACACAATGGCTCCCACGGCCCGTGTCCGCCCGGGATGCTCCTTATTTCCTAGAACCCGGGTGAGGATGTCGTTCTCCCTCTGCGGGGTAAACAATCCCTCCGCTGCTTCCTTCTCAAAAGAGATCTGTTACATTTAAAGGTACCTTGTGAGACAAATTGCCTTATATACACTTGTGCGCACACAGTTTACGAGGTTAGCCAACTTACCATTCACCTCACAACGTCGGCGTCCCCAGGGGTTGCGAACTGCACAGACCCCGTGGACGACACGGACCCCCTCCCCCTTCACCATCGCTTGCACCTCTCATCCCGGATCTCAGAGAGAGGCAACTCAGGGGTGTCGATGACAGGATTTTGCTCATCTTCCTTCTTCGACTGCTCCTCCTTCCCCGCATAGCCCCGGGATCAGAACCGATGCGGGTGGTCGTTCCTCTTCTGGATCGCCCTATTCTTCTCGCTAAGGGCTTTAAACTCCTCAGTCCCCTTCTGCTTGGTGAATTCCTCCCATACCCCCTCCGATATGAAGGGGTACTTCTCGCAAGGAGATTTCCCCGCAGCGAGGAAGTTACTAATGAGCCAGCTCTTAAAGGTTTTCCATGTTCCGTTCATGTCCTTCAAGCAGGCAGTCCTAGGTGTATCGTCGGGGATGTTCCACTTAGCCTGTTTCCGAAAAATGCATACAATTAATCACGAGTTAGTTAAACTTTAGTATAAGCCAAGAGAACGTGATTACGAAAGAGTTCAGCGATTTCAGTTAATTTAACCTTCACTTCCGCCCACAACCTATCCCTCTCGTCCGCCGTCACGTCCTTCCAGCTCTGGACGGTAATCTTCACCCTTTCTTTCGCCAACAGCCCAATGTAGGCCGCATACCTCCCAGCATTCTTTCCAATCGGCCTCCCAAATTGGTTGAACTCACAAGAAAGATCCGTGCGTTTGGCCAAACGCCCCAACGCCGTCGTGCCTCGCCCCACCCTCTTGCGCTGGGATGTAACAGCTGCATCTTCAGTAGTTACGATGGGGTTGGCCCTAGTCGAACCACTAGTACCATCCGATGAAGACGATGACATGTCTTCCCCTACAAAACCATCAACAAACCATATGGCAATTAATTCGCCTTGGAGTTCCATAACTCTGCCCAGGACTGGAGACTAATTAGGGCGGCAAAAGGGAAAATAATACAAAAAGAAAGACATGCATAAATTACTTCCTGAACTGTTCAGAATTATTTTCTATCGGTAAACACATGAGCTGCCGATAGACCATAACAATTATCTCTTCAGAAGACAATTTTTCTATCGACAAACCCGTGAGATACCGATAGAACATAACAATGTTCTCTACATATGAAATTTTGTTGACAAGCCACAATTCACTGTCATCACATAACATTCTCGATGATTTGCTATACTAATGTTCATGGGCCAGCATTATTATTTCACACGTAAATATGCACACAAGCATCTAAGTGCCACTGTGCATAATCTTTAGCCTGTATGTCAGTTATCAGGACTTCACATCTATTAGGTTGGGAAAAGTCATGTACAGGCATTTGAAACATATACATCGAAGACCCATCCACATTGCCATATATTCATACCAAGTGAGTAAAAATTCCCAACCAAACTAGTACATTGCATGGCTCATGTCCTTCCAGATCCAAATTAAGTTTTACTACTTGTGCAGAAATATTTTCTATTGGTAAACACATGAGCTGCCGATAGAATATGGGTCAGAACACCTCCAACATATAATGTGCATTACATGGCAGTTGGATACAATTGATCATACATACAGCAGTATAGATAAGTTAAAATCTCAAAATAGGTTCATTACAGCACTGGAACATATTATGTAAACCCTAATTTAAATCAACATTGCCTGCGGAATGTACATAATCCAACACAATAGGGAACCCTAGTGTAATTGCAAAACTCGAAGAATTAGTACGTGCAAAACACTAGGATCAAATAAGGAAGATGCTGGAAATAGAACGACGAATTATGGTATTTACGGCGGCGATCAGTTCTGGTGATGGAGAGGCGGTGTAGAACGCAGCGGCGGCCGGCGAAGGACGAAAATAAGAACCGGTGGTAGTGGCGAACCAGTGTCCAGCCGGCGATCGTCGTGTGGGAGAGAGGAAGTGAGTGGTCACGGCGGAGGTTGTGGTTTTCTTCGCTCTCGAAGAGACGCAGTGCTCTAAGGTGGAACTGTTCGACTGGAGGGAAACCCAAGGGCTGTGCACGAGTAATAAAGTAGTGGAGGAACTTTTCTATCGGTGCAACAAAATGATACCGATAGAATTATGTACTTTTCTATCGGTACAACAAAATAGTACCGATAGAACAAGTAAATTTCCCGGAAAAATATTTGAAGTAGTGGATGCCTTTTTCTATCGGTATAAACAATAAAATCCCGTGAGACCAATTTTCCCCCGAAAATTTTTTTAATTAAGTGCTTGAGATTATAGTATTGGGTGCCCTTTTTCTATCGGTAAAAACAACAAAATACCGTCAGAATAATGAAAAGGTACACACAATTTAACATCAAACAGACCGTGGTTGAAAGCTGCAGAATGATAAAGAAAGAGGGAAGATAGCCGGAAAATTGGAAAATTGACATAAAAAGAAATTGTTCATTCATTGTTGTTTTATCACTTACAAAAAAAATAAAACCCAAAATGCTAGGTCAAGGGGTGGTCTTAGCCCTGGCTGCATGTAGAATAGAGTCAGTTAGACTTGCAGCCAGGATGCAGGACTCCTCTAGCGACAAGTTGTCCCTAGGATCAACTACTACCGCGTCGAGAAGGCCTGCGACCTCCCTCAGCTTCGCTATGGTATCCTTCATAGTCAAACCGCAGCCAGCGATGGTCATATCCGCGGCTTTCTTCTCCTCCCGAAGACGTCTCGTCCTCGCCCTAGCATTGTCACCATCCGTCTTCATGCGCTTAATGCGCTGGAAGAGATCATCAAGGTCAAGCCGTAGCTGAGTGTGCTTGTCTGTAAGGAGCTTGTGTTCCTCCTGGAGGGCCCTCAGGTCGGCCTTCACTTTGGCAGTGTCTTCCACGGCTTCCATTCCCTGTGCAAATCAACAGGTCAAGAATGAACTGAACATGGATTAACAATATAGGGGTAAACCGAGGAGATTTAGAGTTCTTACCGGGGAGGGCGTGGCTGACGATCCCATGGAGGTTGCCATTGTGAAAGAGAAGATGAGGAGTCGAACCGTTCGAGAATTAGAAAAACAACAAAATACCGCGACGCATGGCGAGGTACTTATAGAGTTTCCAAGGCGACGCATGGCGACACGGTTGAGAATTCAAAGCGCCAGAGTATTCTTCTCGGTAAAAACAGGGAAAAACCGTCAGACAACAAATACCGTGAGACTAACGAATTTATTCTAACGGTAAAATAGAATAATACTGTCGACGATTCGGACTCGGAGTCCTCAGCCGAACTTATGCAAAATTTGTAATAGTGAGACCTTTCAAGATGACCCTCCGGGAAGGTATGTAGTACAATGGTGAACAGGAGCACAGAGAGATTTATACAGGTTCGGGCCCTCGATGGTGGAAGTAATAGCCCTACGTCCTGTTAGGATTTCACTATAGGTGATAAAAAGTTACAAAATGGCAGAAAAACCCCTTCACAAGCGAAAGGTTTTTCCTATGTAATGTACAGAATAAAGCCAGGAAGGCTTGTAAGCACTATCTAATTTAGGCCATAGACTTGGCTGTTTTTAATGGTTGAGATGCGTTGTGTCTCACTTGTATCAGAAGTCTTGTTCTTCCAAATGGTTCGGATCTCCCCGTTTGATGTATTTCGCCACCCTTTTATACTGGTCGAAAGGATGCCATGTTGTAACTGCATCAAACAGTTGTTTGGACGGTTGGATGCGGTTTATTGAACCGCTCTTAACTTCCAAGTAGGTTAAGCACGTGTTATTCGTGAAAGAACTACTTGTATTAACCTCTTGGCGGTTAGTCTTCTACGTGGAGGAATCTTCGGGATACTTGGAATATTCCCACTATAGGGATAACCGGTCAAATAAATTCCAAGTACCTTGGTCGAGAATGTTCTGACCGCGGGGTGTTGGCTGACCGCACAACATCTTCAACATTCTGTTCATGTATAACATACGAACTTCTGACCACGCAAAGCCTGTGGTCTGATCGCACGAGGCTTGCGACCTGATCGCGCAAAGCCTGCGACCTTAGGCTGATGCTTCTCAGAATGACTTGAGTTCACACCACCGAGCACGTGTCTGACTCAAATCTGTCTTGAGCCAACAGTGCATTTATTTGAACTGACTCGGGTGTCAATCCTCGTCAGCTAGCCCCCAAATTTAAAGAAAACGAAGGGACGTGTTTACTTTAAATTTAAAGAAATGCATCGGATTATTAACCCGACTCTTCAAATCCCCCACTTAGTGGCGCACTAAATAGGTCGGTTGGTTCCCCGAGACAAGCTCTGGGTATTATGTGACAAGCAATGATGGCGCTGTTGAAATGTTTTTTAACCCGAGGTAAAATTGTAAACGCTTTGTAGAAACCCGAGGCACCTGGAATGCGAACCGTCACCTTGGCGGCTATAAATACCGGGTCCTTGGTTCTGTAAAGCTTCACAATTTCTTCCCACGGCTAAGTCCCTTCCTAGACAACCTTGATTCTTCTCTTCATACACTTCCTGATGGCAGATCACAACATCATCGAGATTGAGAGTGATGAAGATAAAGTTGTCAAACAGGGGCCTCAGATGCATGAAGACTTGTCTCCTTCAAGGAAGAAACCCAAGGTTGACGAGGGATCTTCCAGCGGAACGAAGGTGAAGAATGTAGCAAGTCTCTTTCTTCGTTCAGTTCCTATAACTCTTCCTGTTCATGCATCTCGGCAAGCTTGGCCTTTGACTTTGGAGAGAAACCTTTCTCCATTTCATCCCAATACCTCCAACCTTTATTTGGGTGATCAATATTCTGGTCGGCAAGCGGTGACTATCCTTCGACCAGATGATTCCCATATTGTGTTGGCGAAGCAATCATATGGTGGGAAAGTTGCACTTCCACCATCTGATGATCCTCTTCCCAGGATGGCTATATCAACATACCATGAGCTGGGATAGGCAATAATTCTTCTCTCCTTTTGCTGATAGTTATAGTCAGTACAACTAATTTTTGCAAATGTAGGAGGTTGGAGGCTCCAGCGATCAGCTTTCTGCTACTCCATCTTTTCCTTCCAGAGAGATTCTTCTGGAGGAGAAGAATGCCCTGGAGAAGAAGACCGAAGAGATGTCTTCGAAGATTCAGCATTTAGCAGAATGTTTTGAACGATCCCGTGAAGAGGCGCGCCAGTTCCGTCGAGAGAGGGATCACGCTCAGCGACAGCGAGAACTCTCTGAATTGATTAGGGACAATAGTGCGTCTCTTGTTAGGGATGATGTAGATAGACTTAGGTTAGTTGCTAGTTCCCTGGGGGTTGTCAGTGTAGATCCTACTGACAACAACATGTCCCTTGGGGAACTTTGTAAACTCCTTTCGGATCAAGTCGATGCTTTGGTCGACTGTATCCCTTTTGTATGTAAAGAATGCAAGAAATAAAAATTTCTTTCTTCAAATAGTTACTCTTCACATCTTCTGTGTGAATATATGGCCATGAGTAATGCTTTCGCGACCATTCATACACAGGAAAATTTCAGTTCTGCGATTAGAATCACACTTTCAAAAAAGCATCGCGACCAACCCTAATATTGCGATTAGACTTAAAGCCGCGATTAGAACTGAAACATACTGCGACCAGGATTGAGGTTCGACCAGACTATCACTTCGATTAGAATCGGAACTTAATCAAAAACCATGGTCTCGATCGTACCGTAACCCGGTCAAAATACATCCATACGTCCAAAAATTGAGTCGCATGAATTTTTCGTAAAAATGTTCAAAGCATATAAAGGAAAAACGTCTTCTGAAAAGTACTGAAAATTTTTTAGTCCTTTTGCACTTTCAGTTTCCGAAACAAAGAAGTCTTTTTGTTTCAGATCCGATGCCTGAACACTTTAACGGGTCCGTCAGAGACAGTATCCATTATGGGAAATGAATAAAACACTCAGTGGAACGTTTTGAACGAAACGTTACTCACATTAATGCGCCGCCTTGGGTCTATAAAAAGAGCAGATATCTTCTCAAAGAAGCCACACAGTCAAAAACCCTCATCGTTTCCGCCGCACAAAACCCTCATTCTTCTCAGCTTCCGTCTTCTCCAAAAATCATCAACTTTTCCTCTGACTTTCCACCGAAAAATGGCGTCCTGGAGCCGATCCATTCACCATTCCTAGGAGAGTTTGATGTTGCTGGAGAAGGAGGAAATCCTTCCTCCACGGCTTTTGATCAACTGGCGGCCCGCGGAAAAAGATCAAGAAACCCCAACCGTCCAGGAGGGCGAGTTGGTGGTCTTTGAAGAATACTTGCCCTGCGGGTTCCGATTCCCCGAGAGTCGGTTCCTCAAGGATGTCCTCAAGCATTATGGGTTGGAGTTGATCAACCTCCACCCAAATGCAGTGTTGATATTGGCGGTTTTTCAACACCTATGCGAGGCGTTCGTCGGAGTGTACCCCAGTGTGGACCTCTTCCAACGATTCTATTTCTCGGCTTGGTCGAAGAGCACTAACGCCGCCGGATGTATCTACTTCCGGCTGAGGGATAAAAAGGAGTATCCCTTTCCACCCCTGCGAGACTCAGTGCATGGGTGGCATCAGAAGTGGTTCTACTGTACCCCGCTGAAGGAGAGCGGGTTGTGGTTTGAAAACTCACGGCCAGAGAAGCCAAGCGAGTTAGACACTCTCCCGGCGATGAACTCGGAGTTCATGAAACACGCCGAGGTAATTCTTCACTTGGTCGAAGAAGGGTTGACGGCTCGGGACATCATCCGAGACTTTGTGAAGAACCGGGTGAGCCCCCTGCGTGAAAGGGCTCATCCGGCTTGGGAGATTAAGTCCATGGCGGACGGCACCCTGGACTATAATGAAGGTATTTGTTTCTGATACCGAAAACCTTCATGTTTTTCTTGAAATACATTCATTTTAACTTGCATTCGGTAACAGTCCTGTCCTTTGCTGAAATTGAGAGGCGCACTAACCACCTCCTCCGGGCGTACAACGCCGAGGTAGAGGGTGCTAAGGGGTCGCCTCGCCCCCAAAGCTTAATTCACGCCGGTGACGACCTCAGGCAAGAGCGCCGAAGGGTACATTCTCCACTTGGCCTCTGTTTTGCAGGTTTTATGTCTGTCCAGTACTAATCCCATGTGAATAGCTTCTTGGGAGGTTTGCTGAGGCGACATTTCCCAGCGAGAACGTCGGTTCCCTGGGAAAGCCGACGATCAAAAACGTGAAGAAGATTTCCTCGAGACCTAGGACGAGGAATCCCACCCCCAAGAAAGTCAGGCTAAATCTTGGGGAAGGGTCTTCGCGAAGCACTCCTTCTACGGCCCGAAGAACTACGGTAAGATATCAGATCCCACCGCTCTTTCCAGGCGCGAACTCGAATTACTTCTTCGTCGTACAGGGAGAGGGGAGCGAGGAGGAGGAGGATGATGATGTCCCTCTAGTTCATCGGAGGAGGAAGATCGCGGGCTCTCCATCCGGTGACGCTCCAACCCATTCCGCAGGGATAACTGTTACTGCAGAGGCAGCCGTAGCAGTCCCTACGACCACTGAAAGCCTTGTGGTCGCGGATGATCCCCTAGCCCCTGAAGCTCCCGAGGCTTCAGAGCCAGTTGCCTCTACCTTCCCGGTCGAAGGGACGACCGTGGTAAGATTTTCCCACAGTCGGTTTTCTTCAATTCCCCCTGTGTACTTGATGAGCTAATGCTTATGAAGGGAGAAGAGCTTCCCCCTGCGACTCCTGCTAGCCCCAGGGAGGAAAATACTTCTCCTCCGCAGACAGGAGCGGAGGTGGTTGTGCAAGATCCTGTGGCGATTGCACGCGAGGTGCCGGCCACAGAAACCCAGGAGACAGCGAGGTCCTCGGATGGGACGTCGCCAATGGGATCGACTGCCCAGGTAAAAATCCTTCTTGTTAGCCTTTATCTTTCCCTTGAAAAAATGTTCATAGGGGAACACATACAGGGAAGAGGGCCCTTGTTTTCCAAGAGGAAGATCAGGGCGGACGATGATTGTCCCCATGCTCAAGGAGAACCTTCTCTGAAATCCCAAAAGCTAATGGGATTTCAATTAAGGTAAGAACCTTTATCCTAGTTGTATTAGAAATGATGGTCACGAATCGTTACCATTTGATTTTTCTTTTCCTTTATCAGACGAAAAGAAATAGCGCCCAGTCCCCCAACCGCTTCGGGAAGGGTTGAAGTCACTGCTGGTGCAGGAGCCTCCAGTGAGGAGCGCTCCACCCCCTCGGCCCAGGAAGTTGTCCGGGCCGTGGAGGGAGAAGCAGACACGAGGACCCAGTCGCAGTCGCCGGCGACTGGAAGCAGTACCCAGCAGGCACTTCCTCCAACTGCCCCTACTGTAGGCACTTCCGGGCCTTCGACAAATCTTCCCATTAGTCCGGAAGATGCCTCTCTGCAGAAGTTCATGAAGGTATGTTGAATCCCTCTCTGGGTGTCCTGAATTGTACATAGGACACTTTTGACTCTTTTTTGCATTACAGGAACTATCCCGGGTGATGGCCCAATCGCGTGCTATGGCGGCGATTATGGTGGCCATACAAAGAGAGTGAGACGGCTTGCGCAGGTAAGGATCATTACTTTTCAACTTGTAAAGGTACAAGTTAACTATGACCACTCCTCCTGTTTTATTATAGGAAAGTGGCATCGTTGGACAAAGAAATGGCCACAGTCAAGCTTCATTCGATCTCAGTAGCTAGGAACCAAGAGATTGAAAACAATAAACTGCGGTCACAACTTGCTGGTAAGTTGATTCCTGATTAGGAATACTTGTCCTCATAATCTGTGAGTAATGTTTTCTCTCTTTGCAACGCAAGCTGGTCAAATAATGCAACTCAATCGGGACAATAAAACCCTCCAGGATTCTATCGAAGCCTCCACAAGGGCGATTGGAAAGCTGAGCCGTTCAGTCTTCGAAAAATTGAAGGCGGTGGCTCATCTTCTGAAGGCTGATGTGGTCGAAACCACACGAGACAATCTCAGCCAAGAGGACTGGGCTGCCCTAGTCATGGCTCAAGCAGAGTCACTTCTCGAGTATCTCCCTGAGGATACACAGCGATGAGAAGAGGTGATCAGAACCAGAGTTCGGTCAGCCGCTTCCGCTATCCTCAACCGGGTTTGACTTCACTATGGCCCAGATGCAAATCTGAATCCACTAGCGGGACCGGTTGAGATCGAGAGTAAAGAGCAACCAGAGGCCGTCATGGAGGAGATTAGTCCCCTTGTAGATAAGCTTCTGACTGAGCTCGGGATCGAATGATCCTTATACCTATACAGAAACAGTTGTATACGATGCAATGCACATGAAAATTCATTTTTGAAAATGAATATATTTTTGTTTTATGTTGGTTTATATTATAAACTTATCCCCCTAGCCCCCGCCTGTGATTGTAGATATTGAAGGCTTAGTATTACAAACGCAGGGGAAAAAAGAATATAACGACCAGGGGTGTATGATCAAATCAACAATTATAACACCTAGCCTTGTTTGCTAACCAGCAGCCACTCGGATAACCAAGGACTTGCAGAAAGCCCCGTGTGCGTTGAGAAACGGCTTATTTAGGAGTGACTTATCTGAAAGTGGTTATGAGATCGGCCAGCGAATCCGACTAGGATGTTATAATGATCTAACCGCGTGCGACCAGCCCCCGAGCCGAATTCACAGTGGATGGTCATAAAGGGAAATATTCCTCATATAAACGCAAAACATTTTTAATTTTATGAAAAAATGCTAATTGAACAGGAAAAATGGGGTTGAGTATTACACGTAGAACTTGCGAAGTTGATCGACGTTCCAAGTATTGGACAAAATTCGACCATCCCCCATGGCTAACCGCACGGATCCTGGTCGCGGCACCGAGACCACAGTGTAAGGGCCTTCCCACTTCGGGGAGAATTTGTTGCGATTAGACTGATCTTGGATTTTTCGTAAGACCAGGTCGCCCACGTGAAGACTACGTGGTCGCACCCTTTTACTGTGATACTTGCGCAAAGCTTGCAAGTATGCCGCGGATTTGACCAAAGCGCGATCATGCCTTTCTTCTAAGAGGATAAGATCTTGTGCGCTGTTCAGACTGATTAATCTGTTCGAATTGTTTTGTCCGAATAGACCCAATACTAACTTCGATAGGCAATACAGCCTCGGCCCCATAGACCAGATGGAAGGGCGTCTCACCGGTGGCTCAACTAGAAGTAGTTCGTAGTGCCCATAGAACAGTATAAAGCTCGTCTGCCCAAGCCCCCAAGCGAGTCTTAAGGCGATCAAAAACACATTTTTTAATGCCTTGTAGTATCTGCCCATTGGCCCGTTCTACAGCGCCATTGCTTTGTGGATGCGCCACAGAAGCAAAGCACACCTTAGTTCCAATCTGGTCGCAGTAGTCTAGGAAGAGACCACTAGCGAACTGATAACCGTTATCGGTGATAAGGCGGTTTGGAACACCAAATCGAGCAATAATGTTCTTATGAAAGAACTTTTGTGCTGCTGATGTGGTAATATTGCGTACCGGTTCAGCCTCGATCCACTTTGTAAACGTCTCAATGGCTACGAATAGAAACTTGTACCATTGACCGCTTGTGGCATAGGACCTACAATACCCATTCCCCAGATCGCGAAAGGCCATGTGAGGGGAATGGTTTGTAATGCATAGGCAGGTTGATGAACCTGTCTGGCGTGAAACTGACACTGAGGACACATCTTGACCGTATGCTTGGCATCATCGAGTGCCGAAGGCCAGTAGAATCCTTCTCGAAAAGCTTTTCCGACCAGTGTTCGATATGACGCGTGTGCACCACATACACCGTCATGTATTTCTTTCAAGAGGAATTTTCCTTCCTCCTGAGATACACAACGCATGAATACTCCTTGAGTACCCTTTCTGTACAAAACCCTATCTATGAGTTTGTACAGTCACGCTTTTCGAATTATCTGATTGCTTTCGGTTTCGTCCTCAGGTAGGGTCCCATGTTCAAGATAGACTCTCAATGGATGAGTCCAATCCTATTCCTGACCGAGGTTGGTAACGGAGGCTATTACCGGATCATCCTCAACCGAAGTCATGATTGAAGGACGGTCCAAGTGTTCAATGAAACTCATCAGGAACTGATTTTCTCAGGATTAACTTCAATGCCCCTGGAACACACAAGGAAACCAAGGAGTTTTCCTGAAGAAACCCCGAAAGAACATTTCTCTGGGTTTAATTTTATTCCAAAGTGATTCAAATTACAGAAGGTTTCAGCGAGATCGTTCAAATGAGACAATCTCTCGGTACTTTTTACAACCAAGTCGTCTACATATGCTTCGAGATTACGCCCTATCTGGGAAAGAAAGGTCTTTTGCATCAAGCGCTGGTACGTGGAACCCGCGTTCTTGAGACCGAACGGCATTCTGACGTAGCAGTATGTGCCGAACGGGGTGATGAAGGTAGTTTTCTCTTCATCGTCTTCTGCCATGCTAATTTGATGATATCCTGAGTAAGCGTCCAGAAAACTCATCAGTTCGCAACCCGCAGTTGAGTCGACCAGCTGGTCGATGCGGGGAAGGGGAAAGTCATCCTTCGAACAGGCAGCGTTGAGGCTAGTGTAGTCGACGCACATGCGCCACTTGCCATTTGACTTGCGGACCATGACCGGATTGGTGAGCCATTCCAGGTGATCCACTTCATGGATAAACCCGGCCTTTAGGAGTTTGTCGAATTCCTCTCGGATGGCTTCCTGTCGGTCAGCAGCAAAACGCCTGAGCTTTTGCTTTATTGGTCGTTGTCCAGGTCGAATCGCTAACCTGTGCTCAATTACTTCCCTTGGGACACTGGGCATGTCGGACGGTTTCCACGCAAACACATCTGCGTTAGCCCGGAGGAAAGCAACGAGATCGAGTTCCTATTTGTCATCCAGAGCTGATCCGACCCGAATTGTCTTGGATGGATCATCTGGGTACAAGGGAACCAATTTGAGTTTCTCATCTGGTCGAGGAGCAGCCTTGATCATGTCGGTGGCAACAGTGGCGACTGAGCGTCCCGGAGGGGAAGTTGATCGACCATCTCCAAAGATAGCCGGTCGCACTGAGTGCCACGTTGCGACTGCCTCAGACCGAGATGACACCTTTGTGGCCAGGCAATTTCCCGCACTGATAAGCATAGTGCGTTGCCATCATGAACTTAGCGAGAGTTGGCCTGCCAAAGATTGCATTATAAGCCGAATCACAATCAATTACGTCAAAAGTAACCAATTCTGTTCGGAAGTTATCCGGTTCTCCCAGTGTAACCGGGAGGACCACTTGTCCCAATGGCATCATGGAGGGGCCTGGGATTATCCCATAAAACGGATGGATTATGGGCTTAATCTTCGAACGAGGAATTTGCATGTCGTCAAGTGCCTTGACCAACAAGATGTCAAGGGAGATTCCTCCGTCGATCAGGACCCTTTCAACTCTCGCGTTGCTGATGATTGGGGTAATGACCAGAGGGAGCCTCAATGGTCGTGTTAACCCCGCCGGACAATCAGTGCGATCAAATGTTAAAGGTGTATCCGACCAACGGGGGTATTGAGGTGCGCCAAGGGATGTCTCCGTTTGGTTAACCTCTCGGTAAAAGGCCTTAAACTGCCTTTTGGAAACAAAAGAAGAAGAACCTCCGAAAATAACATTAACATGATTTTGAGGTACCTGGTAGGACATTTCCTCGTCTCCGTCGGTGTCCCTAAGTCCACACGCCTGTTCTTTAGGTGGTAAGGTTGGCATTGGCCCAACTCCCTGGTAGAAGACATCCAGTTGCTTCAACCAACTCCTGCAATTCTTGAGGTCGTGGCCTGCGGAGTTGTGGAGTGGACACCACTTCTTGCCCTCCTGCGGATTAGTTGATTTTTCTAGCTGGTCGACATTTCGACCACCAGAGGCAATTTTATTTTTGAACGAAGACTTATTACCTTTGGTCGAAGGTGGCTTCTCTGCGACTACGACCTCGCGGTACTGTCCAGAGCGGTTCCTCTTCGACTTCTTTGACTTCCCACCCGATGAAGATTCCGGCTTCTTGCTTGAATCTTCTTTCCTGGCGTCCTTGAAGCTTGGTTGAGGTGGTAGGTCCCCCTTGTCGACCATTCGATTCCAGTCGACTGCTTCGGCTGCATCAGAATACCTATCGGCCATGTCGAACAGATCGGCCACTGATCGAGGAGGGTGGATAAGCAAGTCCTCGGTAAATCTCCGGTATCGGACAGCGTGCTTAAATGCCCTGATTATGGAGCCATCAGATATGTTCGGGATGGTATTCCTCACCCCGACAAACCTCTTGACAAACTGCCGAAGTGTTTCGGTTGAAGTTTGCCGTAGCCGATGAAGGTCGTCCTCTTTACCCGGTTTTTGGTAACAATTTTGGAAATTGCTGAGGATGGCATCGCATAGCATTTCCCAATTGTAGATGGAACCCTCGGGCTGATTAAACAGTCAGGTTCTAGCCGGTCCTGCGAGGACTGTAGGCAGGTAGTTGGCCATGACCTTGTCATCGCCTCCCGCCGCTTGGATGGCAGTGATATAGATTTGAAGGAACTCGGATGGGTTCTGAGTTCCGTCAAACCTCTCAATGGCCCCTGGTTAAAACTTATCAGGCCAAACGACTGCTCGTAGGCCAGGCGAAAAGGCTTTACAACCAACATAAGGACCGTGAATCGCCCTGTGACTCTCGGCTGGGTCTCGGGCGACCTCACGCAATGGCGAAGTTACTCGTGGTCCCAAACGAGAGTGAACAGGAACTCGATCCCTACTACGAGAATCCTGCACTCGCCGGTATCTGTCCTGTCGGAACGGTACGGGCAGCGGGTAACTTCGTCGGCCGGAACCAGAATGAGGACAATCTCATTCGCGGGAATGTGTTATTGATCGGGAAGAGACCGTTGGAGTCGCCTCGGACGCGACCTCATCTAGTCTCTCCACCAGGATCCTAAAAAAGGCCGGTTTCTGCGCATCCGTGACCGTAGGAGGAAAGTTACGCATGACTTCCACGATAGATCGCAGTCGACCATGGGTACTTCTCCTAGGGGCACCAGGTGTTATCGTTTCTTCGTCCACCGGGAAACGCTCCGGTGGTAAAGAAGGGGTCTGGTCACGTTTGCGACCACGCGACCGTCGAGAAGAACCCGGAGCAGCATCGTAACGAGCCTGTGCATCTTGAAGAGCCTCTAGGGCAAATCTGCGTAGTTCGTTGCTTTGTTGCTTGAGGTCTTGATCCTCCTTCTGTTTGCGATCTTGCTCTTCCCTAGCAGCCTGTTGATCGGGAGTTTCTTCCGACAACGCAGCAAATTGCCTAGGGAGAGAGGTTGTCGATGGGGAAAACATCTCAGTTTGTTCCGAGTCGGACTCGAAATCAAAGAGACGGTGAAGGTTATCAGGGTCGAACCTTCCGGGGCTAATTTTCGGGTCGTCATCATCCTTCCCCTCAGCGGGGTCGTATGACGGGCCGGATTCATCGCCTAGCGCATTAAGAACCTCTGTGGGTTCTGACCTTGCGCTAGTTGCTCCCTGGTCGATTGACATGACCTGGAGAGACGATTCAACCTGTGGAAGATTCTGGCCTTCGACCTCCTCCATCGGGACAGGATCGCTTGGAGAAGGCATCGGGATATGGGCATAATCCTCGAGATCGAAATCGTTCTCGGAATCATATGCTCCAGCCATGTTTCAGCGAACCTCCAGATTTAAACTAGGACGCCTTGAGAAAGGCCCCACGGTGGGTGCCAGCTGTCGACGATTCAAACTCGGAGTCCTCAGCCGAACTTATGCAAAATTTGTAATAGTGAGACCTTTCAAGATGACCCTCCGGGAAGGTATGTAGAACAATGGTGAACAGGAGCACAGAGAGATTTATACAGGTTCGGGCCCTCGATGGTGGGAGTAATAGTCCTACGTCCTGTTAGGATTTCACTATAGGTGATAAAAAGTTACAAAATGGCAGAAAAACCCCTTCACAAGCGAAAGGTTTTTCCTATGTAAATGTACAGAATAAAGCCAGGAAGGCTTGTAAGCACTATCTAATTTAGGCCGTAGACTTGGCTGTTTTTAGTGGTTGAGATGCGTTGTGTCTCACTTGAATCAGAAGTCTTGTTCTTCCAAATGGATCGGATCTCCCCGTTTGATGTATTTTGCCACCCTTTTATACTGGTCGAAAGGATGCCATGTCGTAACTGCATCAAACAGTTGTTTGGACGGTTGGATGCGGTTTATTGAACCGCTCTTAACTTCCAAGTAGGTTAAGCACGTGTTATTCGTGAAATAACTGCTTGTATTAACCTCTTGGCGGTTAGTCTTCTACGTGGAGGAATCTTCGGGATACTTGGAATATTCCCACTATAGGGATAACCGGTCAAATAAATTCCAAGTACCTTGGTCGAGAATGTTCTGACCGCGGGGTGTTGGCTGACCGCGCAACATCTTCAACATTCTGTTCGCGTATAACATACGAACTTCTGACCGCGCAAAGCCTGTGGTTTGATCGCACGAGGCTTGCGACCTGATCGCGCAAAGCCTGCGGCCTTAGGCTGATGCTTCTCATAATGACTTGAGTTCACACCACCGGGCACGTGTCTGACTCGAATCTGTCTTGAGCCAACAGTGCATTTATTTGAACTGACTCGGGTGTCAATCCTCGTCAAATACCGATAGAAAAAGTAAATTTTTCGAAAACTTTTGAAGTGCCTGAGAGAAGTGCCTGAGACACATGAAAGTAGCGGATGTCCTTTTCTATCGGTAGAAATAACAAAATACCGTCAGAAAAAAGTGATTTTTGGAGAGCTAATTAATTTGAAGAAGCAAGAGGCTGCGATGAGATTTTTGCAAGTGCTATTTGAAGGGAAGAATTAAGTATTTACAGGATAAAGGTACTGTACATGTTAGAACTCATGCTGTGGAGTAAAATTGAGATATATTAATGCTGTGAACTAGCTTATCATTAAGTTCTAAAGAAAAATGTACTGCCTGATGTATTAATGATAAGTTCCTCACCTTGCTGCAGAACTTGTGGGCTGTTTGCTTGGCATTTATCCCTGAAATAAAAATTAATCATCAATGGTTCTCAACCCATAATCCTTCTTCGTGGTCATCTCGCAGATACGTTGTTTCTTCGATATCTTCAGTATGGATAGATTGAATGTCCTCTAAAAATGGAGGTATTTCATCGAATTGGTTATACTCCTCTTCGTCGACAACATCTTCGACCCCTACAATACGTCTCTTGCTGTGGAGGACAACATGCAAGTTTGGATTGGCCGGGTCAACGATGTAGAATACCTGTGTGGCTTGCTTTGCAAGTATGAATGGATCGTCTTGGTGTCCGACTCTACCAAGATCGACGAGAGTAAACCCGTAACTGTCAACTTGAACACCTCGAGGGATTTCCACCCATTGGCATCGAAACAGGGGAATCTTAAGTAATCCGTAATCGAGCTCCCATATTTTGTCAATAGCACCGTAATATGAGTTCAGCGCCCTTACTGACCTGGCATCCTCGGAAATAGCAAACAGTGTCACTCCGCTACATTGCGTGCTACTCTTGGCGTCTTGAGCTCTTGTGTAAAATAAATACCCATTGATGTCGTACCCCTGCCAAGTCCCTACAGTGAATCTTGGGCCTCTAGCCAACCATGTCACAGTTTCACTTACGGAGCCCTCGGCGGCTCGCGTGACTCTTTCTTGGATCCACTCAGCAAATTTCCTGTTATGTTCTCTGCTGACCCAAACGTCTGACTTCGAAGGATTCTGTGACCGTAACATTACCTTGTGCTCGTGTATGTATGGCTCGACCTCCGTCATGTGTTGTAAGACCCAAAAATGTGATTTTGCGTACACATCATGAGCGGGGACGATAGCTTTGAATCCAATCGTTCCGATGCCCTGAACCCTACCGTCGTGTCGGGACCTAGGAACGCCAATTGGGTCAACCCCGGCCATATAATCTGTGCAAAATTCAATCACCTCCTCGGCGGCATAACCCTCCATGATACTCCCCTCGGGTCGACGACGAGTCCTTACGTATCCCTTCAATACACCCATAAATCTCTCAAATGGATACATGTAGCGCAGGCACACGGGTCCACAAAACTTAATTTCTCTGATAAGGTGAACAATCAGATGGACCATAACATCAAAAAAGGATGGAGGGAAATACATCTCGAGCTGACAAAGAGTTGTAACCACGTCGCGTTGCAAAGCATCCAGTCCATCCGGATCAATTACCTACGAGGACACAGTTGCACCAAATATTCATATCAGAAAAATCTTCTAATTAAGCTCCACAGATGGAGGTAATGAACTTATAGTACGAGTGCACGTACTTACCTTGCAAGATATTGCGTTGAAGAAATAACACAGGTTTGTGATTGTTGTTGATCGAAGGATGCCGACTAGAGGGGGGGTGAATAGGCGGTTTTAAAATTTTTCTTCTAAATTAGGGTTTAACAACCTAAGATTGCAATAACAAATCTTCTCAGGGTATGAAAAACAATTCAATTCAGATTTAGCACTTTCTATAATATTACTAGCAACAATTCAATCACAATGAAAATTTAGCAAGTAGTAGAGGTAACCGAAGAGATCAAGTTTTTCCCGAGGTCTCGGAAATTTGCCGATTTCCACTAATCCTCGTTGAAGCGCTCTTCACTTGAGCTTATGCTTCGATTCCACTAGGGGTAGCCCTTCTCCACTCCGGATAGGCGAGCTCCAAGCCTTTACAACCACTCGCCGGGCCTCTCCGACACACCGTCGATGGAGAGATCGCCGGACCTCCCGGGTCGTCTAGGTGACGGAAATCACCAAGAGTAACAAGCCTAGCACCTTGCTTGATCAACCACAAAGCTTGATGAACACAATGCAAATGCAAGAAGGCTTGGAAGCAAATTCACTCAACTAGCACTCAAGAATTCTCAAGTTTTGACTCTAATTGCTAGAGAATGGATGTGAGAGAGCTTGCACACTGTTGCTCAGGGTTTATGAGATGTATTTCGTGTGTATAAGACATCTACAACAGTGATCTATTTATACTCTTAACAAAAACGGTCGAAATCAAGAAGATTGGGCGAAAGTTGTACTGGCCGGACATTGTCCGGTCACTTCGGACAATGTCCGGTCAGTACAAAAATTTTGACCGTTATTCACGTGAATTGCGAGTGTCAGTAGCCGTTTGGATCAAAATGTGAAGGCCGGACAAATGTATTTATCCGGACAAAATGTCCGGACAGATGCATTTGTCTCTGTTGACACCCTTGTTTAAAATGATGTGTACACGCCGGACAGATACATTTGTCCGGACAAAATGTCCGGACAGATGTATCTGTCTCTGTTAACACTTAACATAATACACTCCAGATTTTTGTATGGGCCGGACATATGGGATTTGTCTCTATTAACACAGCCCTTACAGTACCCCAGATTTTGTATTGGCCGGACATTGTCCGGTCACTTCGGACAAATCCTCCGGACAAATAGATTTGTCTCAAATCAATATGCTGTTAACATTTGTACTGGCCGGACATTGTCCGGTCACTTCGGACAATGTCTGGCCTTCACCGGACAGATGTACCGGACAAATGTATTTGTCTCTGTTGCGCTTGTTTGCAAAGTACTGAAATTGTTTGTATTGGCCGGACATTGTCCGGTCACTTCAGACACTGTCCGGCCAGTACAAAACGAAAACAGACTTCTGAATTTTTACTCAACTTTTGATTTGGGGAAAAAGCAAATGCAAATATGCTTCTCAAAACTTCAAGGTTGATCAAGATACTTGTGCTAAGACCCCTCTTAATAGTACGACCATCTAACTTAGAAAATTTCAAAACGAGAAGACGCTAGGTTTAGGTATTTGTACTTTTGTTGAGATTTTTGTCGTTTTCGCTTTATGGAGTCTTGATAACCTTGCTTTGTCTTTTCTTGATGCTTTCTCCTTTGATTTACCTGTGTCTCACATACAGAGATTAGTCGCAAATCTAACAGATGTCATTAATCACCAAAACCCTAATTAGGACTCAAGATTCAACAATCTCCCCCTTTTTGGTGATTGATGACAACCGTTATGCATAAAACATATGGATATCAAAAATATGAGTATAAGCAAGAGATGCTCCCCCTGAATCTTGCATTCAAGTTCATAAACATATTCATAACAAGGTATAACGAGATATCCATACGTATCAACACATACATACATACACAAGAGAGATATCAAAGCAGCATTTTTATAGCAAATCTATTTCCATGTTCATGTTCATACATTCATAAACGATAAGACGATAAGACGACGACATAAACATAACAACATCACATATATATCACCCACTGACATAAACATAAGGCATAACACATATCCAACACATATCAACACACATCCATACGACATAACACATATCCATACATAACTCTCCCCCTTTGTCATCAAACATCCATAAAGGGAGAGAAGACATAGATGCAAATGATCATAGATACAGGAGAAAGAAAATCTAGGATTGCGGAGGATGATCGGAAGAAGAATCGCCGCGACGACGACGCTGATACTGGCCTGCATCGAAACGTCCCCGCAGCTCAGAGATATCCTGACTCATAGAATCGATGCGAGGCTCGATGACGTTGAGGCGATGGTCGATGGAGCTCAATCTGGTGTCAACCTCATCGAAGCGAGTCTCGAATCGCATGGACATCTGATCCAGCCACTCCATGATCATCATGTATGGAGCTGAGACATCAGGGCTCTGGGAGATGGAGTAGGACTGAAGTGGAGAGGGAGCTCCCGCGACCGGAGACATAGGCGCATCTCCATGAACCGGTGATCCAACTTGATTTTCATAACGAACAAGGATCCCCAGGCTCTTCAACCGGTAATACTCCATAGAAGTAGGACGGGAAGCTCGATGCAGTCCAAAGTAGGTCAAAGTGTGAGCGATGAAAGGTGCGAAGGGCAAAAGCCTCTTCGGGTCCATCTGAACTTCCTGCATCTCGTGGAACATGAACTCCACAAAGTCGAAAGGTGTCTCGTCAACTTGGGCTCTCAGAAGTCGCAGCATGGTAGATGTGACAGCCCCGCGATCTCCGTTTTTTGGCAAGATAGTCATGCGGTTCAACTTTCCTAGAGTTGCCACCGGAGGGATCAGTTGAGAGACTTTACCAATATTTGGATCTGGATTGTCGAAGAGATGAGCCACGTCTTCAACTCGAACTTCATCAAAGGCTAAGAGGCTGTTGTCAACATGCTCGATCTGTAGAGCCTCTTCAAACTGTGCCTTGGTGAGAGTCCTTCTGGAGTTGTTGTTCATGAACACGACATGGGATCGATCCGAGGCAACATGAAGAGTCGCGAAGAACGAGCGGATAATGTCCACGTTCCACTTCCAGTCTTCCTTCATCTCGGTGAAGGAGTGCAATCTGACAGCCATGAACTTGCCCCGGAGAGGATAGTGAACTTTGCTCTCGATCAAGTTCCAGTCAATGGCCTGATGCCCAAACACTTTAGCAGAGGAGAATCTGGTGTGATACTGAGACATCTGGAAGGCATTCCAGAAATTCCTCTCAGTACATGTCCTCGGATGCTCGTATGGGTTCTTTCGATGAAGTCGCCGAATAGCACTAGCGGTGAAGGTTGGATGGCCTCTGGGTTGCTCATCACCACTACTACTGCTACTATCGACTGAGTCAGAATCATCAATGGGAGATCCAACGGGAGATGCTGGAGCTGCATCATCCTCATCAATAGCCAAAGAGTCCCAGTCGATAGGTTGAGCCTGTTGAGAAGATCCAGGCCCATGACGACGGCTAGTTTGCTTCATTCTTCCAGTCATAGTGACTCTAGAAAGAAAAGATAGATAATTTGTTCGTGATATGACTCGAAAGAGGTGATAAGGGAAGAATGAACTAATCTTCCAAAGGATATGGATGCATGACCTAGTTCTTATATGAATCAATTCTTACTCATGCATTTGCTAATAGATGTTAA
This sequence comes from Pharus latifolius, assembly GCA_019359835.1. NCBI lineage: Eukaryota > Viridiplantae > Streptophyta > Magnoliopsida > Poales > Poaceae > Pharus > Pharus latifolius. Next base: position 32,621,581 of record CM033322.1, on the reverse strand, counting down.
TTTTCACTCCATATCATCCTTTTCTGCTCTTTGATTCAATTTTGTTCTACTCAATTTGCTTTGATCAAAATCAAGGATCTAGGGCAATCTAAGGAAATCATCTACGATATGCTCATCTTAACCACCCATCTTGTGCATGGTAAATAATCTGAACAAATCCGATATAAATACGTCATTTAACTCTACAGATTTGATTCTATTAGATCATCATATTTCCATACAAAACATATTTGATTTTGTTCCAAAATCTAACTCTAAATGGCAATTTGATCTACTTATATCATGCATGTCAATGATAAACTTCTATTTTGCCCAAATCATCTTAAATATGATCACTCCTAGATGTTAATTTCATGAATCCATAATTAGATTTGACATGCAAAAACATTTGAACTATTTCAAACCCTAGTATGGCATGAGATGTAATGCATGAACCAGAGAAAGAAAAGAAGAGAAACTGACCTAATCCAAGGAAGGAGAAGATGCACAGGAGATCAAATCTGAGGCCGGACGGGAGATGGCCGGACGGATCCTCTTGTCCGGAGGATAGGAAATGAACAGTGGAGAGAGGATGAACTGGGGAGGAGACAAACACCAGAACTCGATTTGGGGAAGAAAAGGATTTCGGGAGAATTTTATAACTGAATCGTTATGCACATACCGGACAAAGTCCGATCTGGCCAGACACTGTCCGATATGGCCGGACAAAGTCCGATTTGGCCGGACACTGTCCGGTCAGTTCAGATTCGCTTCTGAAACTTCTGAATTTTTGCAATTTTCACAAATTTGACTCATCCAGAGATTTGAATGTTAGATAAACTTAATTACCATGTTGGGAATATATCCAGATGTCCTTGAGATGAATATGGGAGAGAACGATCTTAGAATGAGCCTCCGAAACACGTTTTAGGGTAAAACAGGTAAAATAGAACGGGTTTTCACCAAATCGTCCAATCTCAATCAAACTTGGATTTTTCTAAGATGTTTGGCCTTGTATGAATTCTAAATACTATTTCAAGCCAAACCATTGAAGAGATTTTGGCTCAAATAGCGAAATTCACAAAATGCACATTTTGGGTATTTTCGTGTCAAAGCTCGTTTTTGGGCGATTTGAAAAACGTGATAACTTGCAAACCATAGGTCTTTTGAGAAAAAGTTCAACATAAAATGTCTTCGAATGACTGATCTCTAAGTGTTTCATGTAGAAAATTTTTGTCAAAACTCAACTGATTTTAATTTATAGAAATAAGTCATTTTAGGCCAAAACAAGATCCTTAGATGTTCAATTTTGTCAAAATTCAACATTTTAGCTCGAAATCCTTTCTTTTCACTTTCAACACCTCTGAAAACATATTTGAAAGATATTTTTGAAGATTTTGTGTTATTTGAACATATTTTGAACATTTTGGCACTTTTTAGCCCTTTTGATTTTAAAATTGACCCTTTTTATAAACAACATGCATATTTTTCTTTTTTGTACACAATTTTGGGGTATACAAGCATTCAATGATCTTGAAGTTGCTCCCCCTTAATGTGTTCTCCGAGTTTTGTTGAAAATTGACAAAGTGGTGAATTCTTAGACTTTTTCTTCAAAATAGGAAGTGATTGGCATAGATGCCTACATTGATATATAAATTTATAGCCAAGAGTATATATGCTAGACACAATCAAACTAACAATCAATTCAGGATAAGCAAGAGATCAAATAACATTCGAAATATCAATAACATTCAATTCATTTCTTAACTTACTAAATCTTGACTCATCCAAGGGTTTAGTGAATAGGTCTGCTAATTGATTTTCGGTTGAAACATGACTAATCACTATATCCCTTTTTGATACATGATCCCTTAGAAAGTGATGTCTAATGTCAATGTGCTTTGTTCGAGAGTGTTGAACAGGATAGTTGGCAATTTTAACGGCACTCTCATTATCACATAAAAGCGGAACACAATTGACTCTTATGCCATAATCTAACAAGGTTTGCTTCATCCAAAGAAGTTGTGCACAACAACTACCGGCCGAAACATATTCCGCCTCGGCGGTTGAGAGTGCAACTGAATTTTGTTTCTTTGAAGTCCAAGAGACTAATGATCTTCCTAGAAGTTGACAACCACCGAAAGTACTTTTTCTATCAATTTTACAACTGGCATAATCAGAATCCGAATATCCTAGGAGATCAAAACTAGCATTCTTAGGATACCAAAGTCCTATGTTTGGTGTATGTTTTAGATATTTGAAGATTCTTTTTACTGCAGTTAGGTGACACTCTCTAGGAGCAGCTTGAAACCTAGCATACATGCACACACTAAACATAATATTAGGCCTAGAAGCAGTAAGATATAATAAACTACCAATCATAGAACGATATAATTTGAGTTCTACCGGTTTACCTCCCTCATCCAGGTCCAAATGCCCATTTGTAGCCATAGGAGTCTTGATTGGTTTTGAATCATCCATACCGAATCTTTTGAGCAAATCCTTCACGTATTTGCTTTGACTCACAAATATGCCTTCTTTGATTTGCTTAATTTGAAGTCCGAGGAAAAAGCTCAATTCTCCTATCATAGACATCTCAAATTCTTTGGACATGGTTTCACCAAAAGCTTGGCAAAGAGACTCGTTAGTGGAACCAAAAATTATATCATCGACATAGATTTGACAAACAAAGAAGTCATCGTCTATGATTTTGGTAAAGAGAGTTGTATCAATTTTTCCAACTTTAAAACCTTGTGAAATTAGGAAATTTCGCAACCTTTCATACCAAGCCCTAGGGGCTTACTTAAGACCATAAAGGGCTTTTGAGAGTTTATAGACATGATTTGGATATTTTGGATCTTCAAAACCAGGTGGTTGCTTTACGAATACAAGTTCCGAAATTTCACCATTTAAGAAAGCACTTTTAACATCCATTTGAAAAAGTTTGATTTCAAAACATGATGCAAATGCAAGTAAGATGCGAATGGCCTCTAGTCTAGCTACGGGAGCAAAAGTTTCATCAAAATCTAATCCCTCAATTTGAGAATAACCTTGTGCTACCAATCTAGCTTTATTTCTTACAACTATGCCATTTTCATCTTGCTTATTTCGAAAGACCCATTTTGTACCAATTATATTGTGATCAAGAGGTTGTTCTACAAGTTCCCAAACATTATTTCTAGTAAAGTTGTTTAACTCATCATGCATAGCATTTACCCAATCTGGGTCCGCTAAAGCTTCATCAATGCCTTTAGGCTCAATACTAGAAATGAAAGATGCATGTTCACAAAAAGATGCAATTCTAGAGCGAGTTTGGACACCTTTACCAACATCACCAATTATTTGGTTGAAGGGATGATCCTTAGTGATGGTTTGATGAAGTCTTGGATTTTGCAATGTTTGTCTTCATTTTCCTTTATTTCCGAATCAAGATCAACTTGAGTAGGGGCCTCCGGAATCATAGAAGCTATTTCATTTTCTTGATCGGGTGACTTTGAATCTTCATCTTTGGGCTTGATATCTCCAATCGTCATATTCTTCATGGTTTCTCGTAATTCTTCATTTCCTACATTCTCAACATCTTCATACTCTTCTTGAGAGCCATTAGATTCATCAAACTCAACATTGCATGTTTCTTCAATGCATTCAGTTATGATGTTAAAAACACGATAAGCCTTACTAGTTGACGAATATCCAACAAGAAAGCCCTCGTCAACACGTCTTTGAAATTTTCCAAGATGCATGCGTTTTTTAAGGATGTAACATTTGCAACCAAAAACTCGAAAATATGAGATGTTTGGTTTTCTTCCAATAATTAGCTCATAAGGAGTTTTGTTTAATAAAGGATGAGTATAAAGCCGATTAATGGCATAACAAGCCGTATTTACGGCCTCGGCCCAAAACCTAGTGGGGGTTTCATATTCATCCAACAAAGTTCGAGCCATTTCAATTAATGTTCGATTTTTCCTTTCCACAACACCGTTTTGTTGAGGAGTATATGGTACGGAAAATTCGTGTTTAATTCCAGATTCATCACAAAGCTCAACAAAATCAGAATTTTGAAACTCTCCACCGTGATCACTTCGAAGTTTCTTGATGGAGAATTCAAATTCATTTTCAACTCGTTTTGCAAATCTTTTAAACACACTTGGAGCATCGGATTTATGATTTAAAAAGAAAATCCAAGTAAATCGAGAGAAATCATCAACAATGACAAAGCAGTAGTTACTACCACCAATACTTTGAGTTTCCGATGGACCAAACAAGTCCATATGCAGAAGCTCAAGTGGTCTAGATGTTGACAAAACATTTTTAGCGGGATGAGTGCTAGCAACTTGTTTTCCCGCTTGACACGCACTACAAAGTTTATTCTTTTCAAACTTTACATTTTTCATACCTAGGATTAAATCTCTTTTTAAAAGTTTGTTTAATTGATGCATCCCAACATGAGCCAAACGACGATGCCAAAGCCATCCCAAAGAATTCTTAGCAACCAAACATGTTGAAATGCAGGAGTCTTTTGAACCGAAATCAACCAAATACAAATCTCCATATCGAAAACCTTTGAAAATTAAAGACTTGTCTTCTAGACTTTCAATGATAACACCATTTGGTTCGAAAATGCATCTAAGACCCAAATCACAAATTTTTGCAACCGAAAGCAAATTGAAGTTCAAAGATTCAACAAGTAATACATTTGAGATGGAAAGGTTGTTTGTGATTACGACTTTACCTAACCCAATTACCTTTCCTTTGCTATTATCACCAAATGTGATTTTATCAATGTCATTGCAACCATTCTCAAATGAAGAGAACCGACTTCCATCACCGGTCATGTGTTGGGTGCATCCGCTATCAAGCACCCAATGCCTCCCACTGGTTTTGTAGTTTACCTAAAAGAAGGGTTAGACGCTTTTAGGTACCCAAACTTGTTTGGGTCCTTGAAAGTTAGCAACAAGGGTTTTTGGAACCCAAATTTTCTTTTTATGTTTATTTTGATGAGGTGAACCAATGAATTTTGCAATTACTTTTCCGTACTTTGTTTTCTTTAGCATGTAATGGGAGTGATACTTATTTTCTTTAGCTCTAGAAGTTGAGGGACAATTTTCCGGCAAATGATCTACATTATGACATTTGTGACAAAACATATTAGTGGCCTTTACAAAAGTCATTTTAGTACTCAATTTCTTTCTCTTGTTCGGTTCATATCCTAAACCTTCCTTTCTAAATGAACATCGTTGTTCACTAAGAAGTTTGTCTAAAATTTCTTTTCCTTTAAAGCATTTTGCTAGTCCTAGATTTAGTTTTTCCACTTGTGCCTTGAGTTCTAAATTTTCTAAAATCAAGTTCGAGTTGTTATCAACAATTTCATCACAAACATTTTCATGATTAATTTCTAAAGCATTACAAGTGAATGATTTTGAATGAGAGACACTATGAGTTGATTCGTCTAGAATATCACACGTAATACCTATTTCATTAGTTTGTTTAGAATCAATAATTTCATTTACTAGAAGTGCCTCATGCGAGTCATTTAATTCTGCATATAACTCACTAAGTGTTGAATATTCTTTCTTAAGCATTTTGTTCTCCTTAGTTACTCTACCTAATGCCTCATTTAGTTCCATAACCATATCAACAAGGTCCTCATAAGAAGGTTCAAGATCCGATACCTTAGCATCATCACTTGCCATAAGACATAATGATGACCTGTCTTCAAACGAAGTGGCTTCTCCGATAGCAATTCCCGCCATTTTCTTAGAAGATGATGGTACTTCATCCTCCGATTCGGATTCCTCCGATCCGGAGTACCATTCACCAATATAGGCTTGGCCCTTGCTTTTATTGTTGTAGAACTTCTTGAAAAGCTTCTTTTTGCCTTTTGTCCCTTCACCGTCATCTTTCCTCTCATGAAATCTTTGATGATCACCCTTTTTATTTGGACATCTTGAGGCAAAGTGTCCCTTCTCATTACATTCATAACATATAATGTTCTTGAATCCGGTCTTCTTGTGAGGTCCTCGCGTTTTGTCAAACTCAAATCCTCTTTTGTTGATCTTGTTTAGGAGCTTGCGGGTTTTTCTCACAAGAAGAGCTAGATCACCATCGGAGCTTTCATCCGAACTATCCTCCTTGGCTTCCTCGACTTTTGCCTTAAATGCCAAGTTTTTCTTCTTTGATCCGGATGCTTCCACGATCCCTTTCTTTTCTTCTTTTTGCATTTCATGGGTGATAAGAGTACCCAAGAGTTCGGTAGGAGTTGTGGAAGAGAGATCGCCATTGATAAGCACTGTCACAATTGTATCAAAACTCGATGGTAAAATCATAAGCATTTTACGCACAATATCAATATCTTCAAATTTTGTACCTAAACCTTTGAGATCATTGATTAATAGATTTAGTCTAGTATACATGTCACTAACATTTTCAGATTCAAGCATGAAAAAGGAGTTGTATTCTCTAGTTAATTTAATTAGCTTAGCTTCTTTGACTTTTGATGTTCCTTCATGAATTACCTCTAAGGTTTTCCACATTTCATAGGATGTATCAAGATTGCTAATGCGATTGAATTCACTTAAATCAAGACCATTAAATATGGCATTTTTTGCTTGAGCATTTGCTTGAAGGTTTTTCGATTCTAGAGGTGTGAGATTTTCTAAGTCAATTGGAGTCCTAAAACCATCTCTAGTGACCCTCCAAACATCAAGACTAATGGATTCTAGATAAACCGCCATCCTAATTTTCCAATAGCAATAGTTGTTACCCTTGAAGAAGGGAACCTTTCCATTATAGTTTTCTTTGATCGACGACATCCTCTCCCTAGACGGTTAAGCCTAAAAAGAGAGACCTAGTGCTCTGATACCACGTGTTGATCGAAGGATGCCGACTAGAGGGGGGGTGAATAGGCGGTTTTAAAATTTTTCTTCTAAATTAGGGTTTAACAACCTAAGATTGCAATAACAAATCTTCTAAGGGTATGAAAAACAATTCAATTCAGATTTAGCACTTTCTATAATATTACTAGCAACAATTCAATCACAATGAAAATTTAGCAAGTAGTAGAGGTAACCGAAGAGATCAAGTTTTTCCCGAGGTCTCGGAAATTTGCCGATTTCCACTAATCCTCGTTGAAGCGCTCTTCGCTTGAGCTTATGCTTCGATTCCACTAGGGGTAGCCCTTCTTCACTCCGGATAGGCGAGCTCCAAGCCTTTACAACCACTCGCCGGGCCTCTCCGACACACCGTCGATGGAGAGATCGCCGGACCTCCCGGGTCGTCTAGGTGACGGCAATCACCAAGAGTAACAAGCCTAGCACCTTGCTTGATCAACCACAAAGCTTGATGAACACAATGCAAATGCAAGAAGGCTTGGAAGCAAATTCACTCAACTAGCACTCAAGAATTCTCAAGTTTTGACTCTAATTGCTAGAGAATAGATGTGAGAGAGCTTGCACACTGTTGCTCAGGGTTTATGAGATGTATTTCGTGTGTATAAGACATCTACAACAGTGATCTATTTATACTCTTAACAAAAACGGTCGAAATCAAGAAGATTGGGCGAAGTTGTACTGGCCGGACATTGTCCGGTCACTTCGGACAATGTCCGGTCAGTACAAAAATTTTGACCGTTATTCACGTGAATTGCGAGTGTCAGTAGCCGTTTGGATCAAAATGTGAAGGCCGGACAAATGTATTTGTCCGGAAAAAATGTCCGGACAGATGCATTTGTCTCTGTTGACACCTTTGTTTAAAATGATGTGTACACGCCGGGCAGATACATTTGTCCGGACAAAATGTCCGGACAGATGTATCTGTCTCTGTTAACACTTAACATAATACACTCCAGATTTTTGTATGGGCCGGACATATGGGATTTGTCCGGACAAAATGTCTGGACAAATAGATTGGTCTCTGTTAACACAGCCCTTACAGTAGCCCAGATTTTGTATTGGCCGGACATTGTCTGGTCACTTCGGACAAATCCTCCGGACAAATAGATTTGTCTCAAATCAATATGCTGTTAACATTTGTACTGGACGGACCTTGTCCGGTCACTTCGGACAATGTCCGGCCTTCACCGGACAGATGTACCGGACAAATGTATTTGTCTCTGTTGCGCTTGTTTGCAAAGTACTGAAATTGTTTGTATTGGCCGGACATTGTCCGGTCACTTCAGACACTGTCTGGCCAGTACAAAACGAAAACAGACTTCTGAATTTTTACTCAACTTTTGATTTGGGGCAAAAGCAAATGCAAATATGCTTCTAAAAACTTCAAGGTTGATCAAGATACTTGTGCTAAGACCCCTCTTAATAGTACGACCATCTAACCTAGAAAATTTCAAAACGAGAAGACGCTAGGTTTAGGTATTTGTACTTTTGTCGAGATTTTCGTCGTTTTCGCTTTATAGAGTCTTGATAACCTTGCTTTGTCTTTTCTTGATGCTTTCTCCTTTGATTTACCTGTGTCTCACATACAGAGATTAGTCGCAAATCTAACAGATGTCATTAATCACCAAAACCCTAATTAGGGCTCAAGATTCAACAAATGTCTCTCTGACTTTAACTGGAAGAATGCCTCTGATAGCAATGGGAAGCATTTGTGACATCAGGACATGACAGTCGTGGGACTTCGTGCTAACCAGTCTTAGGTCCTTCATGGACACAAGTTTTTTCAAGTTCGCGGAGTACCCACATGGAACTTTAACACCATGCAGGCATCGACAGAGATCTGTTTTTTCGCTCTTGGACAACGTATAGCAGGCCGGAGGGAGGTATGTACGCTTTCCATTCTCTAAAGGTGCAAGCTCAGTCCTTATCCCCATTTCCACCATGTCACGACGAGCTTTCACACCATCCTTTGTCTTTCCCGGAATGTTCAATAACAAACCAATCAAACTGTCACAGACATTTTTCTCTACATGCATGACGTCAATGCAATGTCGAACTTGTAAGTGCTCCCAGTACGGTAGATCCCAGAGAATCGATCTCTTCTTCCAAACATTTTTTTCTCGAGGTTTAGAATGCTTACCGAACTCAACTTTGATGTCGTTCACGCGCGAGTAAATCTCCTTACCAGTCAGAAACACTGGAGCTGATCCCTTCTCAGGCTTCCCGTTAAATGATTTTCTCTTCTTACGGTACGTGTGATGCACCGGAAGAAACCTGCGGTGACCCATGTACACTGTTTTCCGGCAGTTTCGCAGCCACATGCTCTCAGTTTCATCTAGGCAAATAGGGCAAGCCTTGGCTCCTTTCGTACTATACTCCAACAAATTGCCGTAGGCCGGAAAATCATTTATGGTGCAAAATATCAGGGCCCGCAAGATGAAATTCTCTTTCTTGTATGCATCCCACACCTGCACACCCTCGCTCCACAATTTCTATAAGTCCTCGATTAAAGGCGCTAGAAACAAGTCAATATCATTTCCGGGTTGTCTGGGTCCTGAGATTAGTAACGCCATCATGATGTACTTGCGCTTCATGCATAACCAGGGAGGAAGATTGTAGATACATAAAAGAACCGGCCAAGTCCTGTGCTGGCTGCTCATATTACCATGTGGGTTCATACCATCTGTACTCAGCCCGAACCTTACATTCCTAAGTATGCCGCCGAACTTATGCTAGAATTCAATCATTTCCTAAGGAATGTCATATGATCTTAGGTAATTGAAATTTAATCCTAGATAGATCTTTGATATCCGAAAAGTACAAATCTTGACTTAGTTGATTATTTGGATTCGGATTACATGACTTGCAAGAACAATTGAAAGAATACATCCGGTGGTTGTTGTGCTTGATCTTTATGGATGAAACAAAATTGTTGGATTCTAGAATTGATTTCGAATATATGCCACTCTTATGAAATATTGAAAGTGTCATAAAGATGATGAATAATTTGATTTAATACTCTCGGTTAGAGTATATTGATATACGACATCATTGTATAAGAGACTTTGTGGCATAAAGAGAAAACATAGAGATCAATCAAGATATGACAAACATGCATCTAGCGGACATTTTCACATCAAACTATTAAATGCATCAAGATTTTGGATGATTGAGAATGGATTAAATGTCATTGATATACTCATTATGTGTTTATTGTCTTGCTATCCTTCTCCATACCTTGAAAATATTTTCAAAAATACTTGCAACTAACTTTCTTGTGATCTTGTTTTTGAATGAAAACCATTTCAAGTAAAAATCAGTTTTTCTTGGAAATATCTTACATCTTGTCTTAGCAAACTTAAGAATGAGTCAAGTCCCCCGAAAAGGGTGATCCTTCCTTTTTGTGCTTGATGACAAAGGCGGAGAGTGTTTTAGTGTTTTAAAGATTTAAAGATAAGCTTTAGAGAAAGCTTTAGGGGGAGAGATTTTAGGAGAGATTGGGAGAGATTAGAGATAGTTGAGTTAATTGACAAAGGGGGAGAGATATTAATTGATGTCATTAATATTGATATTTAGGAGAGATAGTGTTTGAGAGAGAGTGTTTTAGAGATAAGCTTTGAGAGAGTTTGGGACAGACTAGAGATAGTTGAGTTAATTGACAAAGAGGGAGAGATAGATATCATTTGGTATTTGATATATTTGATATTGATATCTGAGATAAATGAGAGGAGTTATTTGAGATTGATAAATGACATTTGGGGAGAGATATTATTTGATATCATTAATATTGATATTTGGGAGAGGTAAATGAGATAGAGAAAATCAAGATAGTTGATGTTTTGGAAGATGACTTAATTGAACTTGTGCTCAATTGTCATTTATATCTCTTAACTCAAATGATTAAATGTTTTGCTCAGTTCGATATACTATTGCATACATTGAGGGGGAGCTGAAGAATCTATTTTGGATTTATTGAGATTATAAAGGTTGTTGTCATCAATCATAAAAAAGGGGGAGATTGTTGGATCTAGGTCGATCTAAGATATCTAAGTTTTGATGATTAATGAAGATTTGGATAAATCCATAATTATTAATATTGATCTGGATAATGACAGCTTTGAGGATTAAATGACAACTTAGATAAATCATGATTTAGCACAAGTAAAATGAATTGAGTATTGATAAACTCTGAAATGGATGTTTCCTTAGTTGTGGGTTTAATATTGATGCATATGTAAAGGGGGAGCTCGGTGGTTGCATCAATCTTGTGCTAAGTGAGAATCGATTTGTCATAAGATAAATCCTGAAGTTTGATGACTCCATATTGAGGTTTTGACGTCGATGCATATGTTGAGGGGGAGCTCATCACATTGATCATCTGATCTGATTGCCATCATGACCTGTGCAGTATAAATCGTGTGCGTATGTCTTTATCATATACGGATCTATATGATTGTAATTCATCTCATACTCATTTGCTATTTGTTGAATATGGTTCTGTCATTTCACCGGAAAGAGAAATTGTTGAGCTAACTCCTGTGTGGAGTAATTTCTCTAGTGATGAATGACAAACTGATTATGAGACTAACGTTATGCATAAAGTGTATCTGTTGTAGTCTCAGATTGATCACGAGATGAAAGCAAGCAAGGGCGTGAATAGGATGATGCCAACATGAGTCATCTGGAGCAAGGTCAAGCTTAGCGAGGTCGAGCTTTGCGAGGACAAGCGTCGAGAGGTCGAGCTTCACAAGGTCAAACTTCACCAAAGGTAAAATCCAAAATTAAAGATTGTTTTCTTAGGATTTTACCGGTCTCGGTGTTTGGAGACAGACAGGGTTGATAGGATTCTTTTTACTAGTTTCACCATACTATTAAGAGGGGTCGGAAACTAGTAGCTTGAGTCTATCTAGTGTGGAAGCTCAAATGCATTCATTTCGTCTTGCACCAGTGTTTTATCGCCTATTGCATTGCTAGAGAGTCTAAGTGTAGTTTGTGGTGCATTAGAGAAAATACTTTGAAAACTGCACTTAGTCTTGATCACCAGCTATTAAAATTGGTTTATTTTCTAGAGCTGGTCGTGGTTGTACTTGCACATTCTGATCGTATCCTTGTTTGATACGTGGTCGTGATTGTGTCGCCGGTTTGCCGGTTTTCTGTTTAGGGTTTGGTCGTGGTCGTAGGAGTTTGAACTGGTCGTACCAGTCTCCAGCTCTCTTGCGTACGCTCGACCAAATCCACTTGACCACCTGTTTTTGACTGGATGTTCAACCTATGTGGTCGTGGTCGCTGCTAAGAGTCAGCCGGCACATCCGCGAGAAAACAGGAAATACGTATGTGCAAATACCCAAATCAAGTTTAGAGTAAAATTGTCAAGTTCATGTTTCTGGTTTGCACAAGCCGGACAGTGTTTGTGGTGGCCAGACATTGTCCGGCCAGTACACATCTCCTGTGGCTTAGGCAAATCAAAAACAGAGACAAATGCTTTTGTCCGGTGCTTTTGTCAGGGGTAGGCCGGACAATGTCCGACGTGGCCGGACAATGTCCGGACTGTATAAAACTTGTGAGATTTTGTTTAAATGCACCAGAGACGTTTGTATATGTCCAGAGGGTTTTGTCCGGGATGGGCTGAACATTGTCCAGCCTGTACAAATTTGTTGTACCTTGTTTTGAAGTGTTAACAGAGACAATTGGATTTGTCCGGTGCTTCTGTCGGGTGAAGGCCGGACATTGTCTGTGATGGCCGGACAATGTCCGGCCTTTACAAATTAAGCCCCCAATGGTTACTGACACGTTTGCAACGGTCGTTTGAGTTGTACTGGCCGAATAATGTCCGGCCTGTACAATTTTGGCACGATTTTTTGCAAACGACTAGTTTTTCTTTGGGGCTATAAATACCTTGTGTTGGCCAGCATTTGAGGGTGCTCAAGAAGTTGCATACACTGTTGAAAAGCTAACCAAAGTCATTGCATTTGCTATATTGCATTTAGGGGCTAGATTTGAGCCCAACTCTTGAGTAGATTTGAGAAAGAAGCAAATTGGGTGAAGTTATTAGTGCTTAGTGCACTTCAATCACCATTTGCATGCTAGTGCTAGAGTGTTGAGCATTCATTTGCATATTTGAGCTTCTAGTTCAAATGAGCGCATCCGACTTGTTACTCTTGGCGATCGCCTTCGCCTAGACGGTGTCGGAGGAGAGTCGCGATCTCTCCATTGAAGTTTGTCGGAGAGGCCGGCAAAAGCTTGTGAAGGGTTTGGTGCTCACCTATCCGGTGTGGAGAAGGAGCAACCCTAGTGAGATATCCTTTGTGGATATAGAAGCGAGGCTCACGAGTGAGCGCTTCAACGAGGAGTTGGGGAGGCCGAGCGAGTCTCCAAGACCTCGGTAAAAATATTGTGTCAATTGCGTATCTCTTATTTGCTTTATATTCATCTTGACACAATTGCTAAATTTACTAATGTTGCATGTGTGGTTGAATATTTTATATGGTTGAATGCAACTAGTTGATTAAATTGTTTTAAGCCTCATTGTATAATCTAGGTTTCACAATTATCTTGTTAAAATTACTTAGTGGGGAAAGAAATTTTTAAAAGCCTCCTAATCATCCCCCTCTAGTCGGCATCCTTGATCCTACATACTCCACCTGATTCTTGATAATAACAAGTGCGTGGGTGTAGCGATTGCAAGGATTCAATCTTGCTGGTTGGAAGCCTTGGAACGCGAACATCTCCGTTCCGCAAAAGTAGAACCTATCGGAAGATCGGGCCGCTGATTGCATCACAACACCTTGAGTTTTTTGTAAACTGCTTGAAACTTTCTCGTTTGGTTTTGTGAGTAGAGACTTTTAAAAAGATCCATAATCTGTTTGCTGTAGAATTAGGTGAAAAGGTTTGCAGTAATGTGCCACATGCACAAACTGCTCCGCACATCCTCCCACTTGTAGGGTGCATCTGGGGCACCCCGCATGACCTCAATGGCTGTGAGTAGCCCTCGGTGTCGGTCCGAGATGATGCAGACCTTCTCTCGATCGCTAACAACCACCCTCTTCACATTGACAAAAACCACAACGAGCTTTTTGTACCTTTTGTCTCAAGAATTGCGTATGCCAATGGAAGCAATCGATCATCACCGTCTGCAATAACAACAATGAGAAGCGTGCTCTTGTACTTGCTGGTCAAGAACATCCCATCCATGCATATGACCGGACAACAGTAAGAAAATTCCTCAATGCACTACGGGTACGACCACAACAATCGACGGAGCACTCGAGTGTTCTTTAGAGGGCTGCTGTCTCCACCTACAGCTAGCTAATCGAAGACATCCACAAATGTGCCTGGGTTGGTCCGAGTGATGTTTTGGAGCAATCTCATTACAGTATTGTAGACATCATCGAATGTGCTGAGCGTGTCCTCAATTGCCTTCTGTTTTGCTCTACACGCCTTTGTGTAGCTAATAGTGTATCCACTCCTATCAGCCATTTGCCTCATAATTCTTCTTGGCATTATGGATATGTTCTCTCACATGGACGGCTAGATGATGTTACTAACATACGCGGACATCATGTTTGTGTGCTTGTCCAATACCTCTGTAAGCATGCATGTGTGCGTGGTAACTCTAGTCATCACAAAACCAATGTCATCCTTTGACTGCATGGCACGAACCTTCCACGAGTAGCACGGTGTTACACAGGCTACAACATATAAATTAGGGTGGATATCACCACCCTCTATTGTTGGTTCAGTACAAGAGACCATCTGCCCACAACATTCTTCAAATCTTGTTTGCTCCAAAACTCCTAATCTAACTATATGCCACCTCAATCAAAAGACCATATCAAATTCTGATCAGTTGATAACACAGCATAACCATATCCAATTGATCAAGCCACTACTGTGGGGGACTGGGATTATCCTTGTCGGAGGCATCAGATGCTTCTGAGTCTGTCGAAACATTTTCGACATCCACACGAGTGTAGCAGGCCATCCAATACCTTGCATACATCCACACGAGTGTGGTAGAATACATCTGACCATTTGCTAGCCTTGAATATTGTCGTACTCGACACATTGCTTGCCTCAGCTTCATGGTCATGCTCCACTAGTTCTATGTTGGAGAACTCGACATATAGAGCAAACTGGCCGACCAATCCGCCACTGGGTCTTTCATCCTTCGAACAAAGAACCCCACGATTTGTCCCCTTTGATTTCGCACAAAATCTAGTACAGCCCGTTGTTGGTCTCCCTGACTATTAGCTCTTCAATTTGAATCATTTCATGCTGAGGGTTCGTCTTGAATAGACTCAGGGTCCATAAATTTACGTCCAGGAATGACGTGTTTTATAAGCTCAGCTCAGCTCAGCCATCACATACTTGCAATAGATCATATCTACACTATTTTCCCATCGCGAACTAAGCTGTCATCATAAAATATGCTAAGTTTTTCTGGTGGTTCCATTCCCTAGACACATTTAAACCACATAAATAACACTATCTAAATAGGTATGGCCCTTCATGTTTTATTATTCTGTGCACAAATAAACAAACTCTCTTACAACCCTACTGGACTCTCTAACATGATTAATATTGCTAATACCTATAACACACAGTAACCTCCTAGATATAAATTATTTATGCATACATTATTTCACGCACAAAACAAAAACAATAAGTCTAAATTAAATTATACCACCTCTAAAAAACAATAGTACACTCTAAATTATTTAAATACCAATTATAAATTACAATATACTCTAAAATTAAACCACATCTAAAATATAGTATACTCTGAAATAACCAAAACACAGCAATATATTCTAAAATAACATACGGCTAAGTATGAAATAATTATGTCTTCATTATTTCATGCACATGAAAAAAATAATAATAAGACTCTCTTCATTAACCTAACCCTAAAAAAACATAAGTATGTTCTAAATAAATCTAACCTAAATATAATTTATTTACGTCTTATGTCGCCCTTAGTACAAAATATTTACGTCTATATTATTTCATGTAGCAAAAATACAATATATTTCTCTACTATATTACTCTAAAATAAGTTAGGTTAGTTCCTTTTTTTACTTTTTACTGTTATTCCTTCCAAGATTTTTTGGAATACACTACATTTTTTTTACCTACAATGTGCTTCATTACTCTACGATGCGCTTCATATTTTCTTCTATTTCCTATACCTAAATAAATTACTCTCTTAACAAATTACAACCAAACACTATACTCAACAATTTTTTTCCAACCATACAGACACTATATTAAATAATTTTTTCTTTTATTTCAATGTACATGCAAGAAAGCGACATGCAATCATATAGTAGCCTCCAACAATATTTTTTCAATTTTTTTCAACCATACAGACATTACACTAAATAATTTTTTCTTTTATTTCAATGTACATGCAAAAAATTAACTAATAGCTCAATCATACAGTAGTCTCCAACATACTTATTATCACTAATGACATCATTAACATAGGCATTAACATAAATATTGTTGCAAGTAAATAAAATTTACCTTGTTTTGAAGGGTTTCTCTCGAACTATAATTTTGATACTTGTACAAACTGAAAATTATAGCTAAATATCGATATATTTCAATTTAAAGTCAACTAATATATGTACATGCACAAGAAAAAATGTATTGTTTATACACAAATTTAACCTACACAAAATCAGCATGTTATCTACAAACAATTAAACCCAAAACCCTCTAAAGATTACTAATGACATGATTAACAAAATTCTTAACAAAAAATAGTTGCATTTGAACAAAATTTACCTTGTTGTGAAGCATTCACAAATCTCTACAACTTTGATCCTTGGGCCAAATGAAATTAATGGCTAATTTTTGCTAGATCTAAGAATAAAAATCAAAATGTGAGAGAGAAGAGAAGGCTTCTCAAGTGTGAGAGAGGAGAGAAAATAACAAAAGAGAGAGAGGGAGAGGGAGCAGGCGGTTAACAGACGGCAGCAGCTTGTTGAGTCTCTAGCACTCGACAAGCTGTTATGGACCAGTCGAGCCGTAAAACATCTCCTGTCAAGTTCTAGTGACTCAATAAATTGACATGACAGTATATTTTTGTAAAATTTCATAACAGTGGATTATTTTTGTAATTTTTTTAATTTTGGATTATTTATATATAAAAAAATCATTAAATACACCTAGCAATGAAGCGGGAGAACAAAAATGGAACTTCCCCTTCTCTCTAAACTATAATATTGAAGCCAGCAGGTGAACCAATGTTAATTAGTTTCGCATCTGTGAGCAAATATCAGGCCAATTGGCTGTTTTCTAAGAAAAGTTCGCATGAAACAAACAAAATCTCTCAACTATGGCAGCTTGGCTCCATGAAAGTACATCTGGCCATCTGGCCACTGCTCCAACCTTGGAAAAGCCACCAACCACAACTCATCTCTTAAGTTAATTTTGATATCGTATCTTTAAAATCAAATAATATTAATGTATTTTGAAGATCATGATAACTCTATCAAGGATCGGACTGCTATAATTTAGAATGCTATAATTCAGAAAGATTGTATCATCTATTTTAGTTTGAAAGTTTGAGTGCGTCTTTCGACTCATCTAGATTATTTAATCGAAATTCAGATCAGTTCAGATTGATCTAGAAAGAAAATTAGAAATTCCTAATTATCTGACAAAGAATCAGAAAATTTGTATCTTTCAACCTACAAGACAGAGGATATAAATCCTTATCAATGCCTAAGAGATTGTGACTATCTCATAAAAAATTTTGACAATCTTAAAATATCACAAGCATTTATCTTTGCAATTGAGATATCCTCAGTGCACATGCCAAATCAATAGCGGATCCAAATTACATCGAAGTAATACCCAGAAATCTGATGAAAATTTTTTTAAATACAATAGTTATCATAGCAAGAGCTTGGATCTCTACACATCTAATAGTTAAAAACGGGGTCACGATGAAGTTACTTTTGAACTTCCACGCCGGCCAAGAGGTGCAATAAACAAAACCAGCAACGCATCCCATGCGACAAACTCCACGGTATATACTATTCTCTAAAAAAAACTTCACATGATGCAAGGCGACAACTAAAGTGCCGTCCTAAGCGGAAAAAGAAATCTTTTTATAATCTGATCACATATAAAAAAACCGCAGGCACATTTGTTGAATTTTTTTTTGAAATAACCCTATAAAAAAAACAATTGTAAAACTAACTCTTAACTTTTTAAATTTACAAAAAGGGCTCTCAGTCGCGCAAACTCTCAGGCGACAGTCTTCAGTCGCTATCCTGGATAGCAACTGAAGACGTGGCACGGCACAAATGCCCCGCTGGCACCTGTGCCGTGTCAGCCAGGTTTCAGTCGCTATCCGGGATAGCGACTGAAACCCGCAACTTTCAGTCGCTATACCGGATAGCGACTGAAACCCCCTTTATATTCTCCGGCTGTCCCTCTCACAGTACAGTGCAGTTTATTTTTCCGAAATTTTACAGAAATTACTGAGAGAAGGAAGAGAAGGAAGAGAAGAAAGAGGAGCAGAAAATTCTTTTTCGGAGATTCTTCAAATCGCTGAGGTATATTTTTTTAACTCGTATATTTAAATTAATTAGATCGTAAACTCGTAGTATTTAGATATGATTTAGAATGATTGTTAGGGTTAGTGTGATTGTTAGGGTTAGTGTAATGGTAAATGCGTGAATGTGATGAAAAAAAATTTAGAGTTAGGGTTAGGGTTAGGGTTAGTGTATGTTCACAGATTGGAGTTAGGGTTAGAGTTAGGGTTAGGGTTAGGGTTAGTGTATGTTCACAGATTAGGGTTAGTATATGTTCACAGATTAAAAAATTTGAAGAACCACTAAAAAATGTGATGTTTTTCAAATTTGAATTTTATTAGTATGGACGTAGATTAAAATATTTGTTAATATGTAGATGTAAACATTTGTGATTATGTATATTAAAATGATTGTTATTATTAGGGTTAGGGTTAGGGTTCACTGCTGTCGCTTCTTTTAGTTGGGGTTAGGGTTAGGGTTAGGGTTAGTCATCACTGCTGTCGCCCTCACCGTCTTGGTCTTTCCCGCACGGGTTTAGAGCGAGAGGGGTTATTTTTTTAGGGTTGTAGGGAAACATCGTGTTCCCCAATAGCGACTGAAACGGTATTTAAACACCGTGCGTCGTTTTCACACAGTACGGCCATTTCATTTTTCCGAAAATTCTGAAATTAGCACAGAGAAAAAGAGAAGAGAAGGAAGAGGAGGAGAGTAGAAGAGAAGAGAAGGGTTGGTTTTTTTTGTTAGATTTAGGGGTAGGGTTGTCAATCAGTTAGGGTTAGGATTAGGAATGGCGGCCTCATTGTCGTAGTCATCACCGCTGTCGCCCTCAACGTGTTAGCCTTTCCCGCATGGGTTTAGAGGGAGGGGAAAATTTCTGTTGTTTGGAAAATCATGTTTTTTGTAGTACAATGAGCAATGTGAGTTCTCTAATTATACACTCTTGTACAGCTATGGAGCAACCAAATACAGTGTACGTTTATTACGGAGCCGGTGTAATCCGTAATGGACCAAACGGTGATGATCTTGGTGGTTGTATGTATGTTTGCGGTCAAATGAGACAACCACAGTCAATGTCTTTCAACGATTTGAAGATGTGGTTAGTTCACCTGTTACAACTTAATGTTACGACGGATAATCTTAAAGTGGAAGGCATGGTTCCGGATGGAAACAAATGGGTGCTGAAGAGACTGAAAGGTGACAAATCATGGGGTTCGTTTGGACGAATTGTGACAAATCCAGGCTATGCTGTCGGAACCATCATACTGTACGTTGAAATGTCAGTACATAGTTCGGAGGGCAGCCATTCGGTTGAAAGAGAAAACACTAATATCTGTACCGGAGGAGGTCGCGATGGCGGTGGCGATGTCGATACTGGTGCAGGTGCCAGTACCAATGCCAGTGCAACTGGCAGTGTACCTAACACAACTGGTGTAGGAAATACAACTCAATTTGGTGGCCATCAAGTAGATGCAGCTGAAGAATTACCAGAATTGGAGGAGAATTTTAATGAAGAGGAGTATACTGATCCGTCGGAAATGTACGAATCTCCTGTTGAACCCACGGAATAGCATAATCCTATGAGGGAGTAGACTGATCCATCATCCTTGAATAACGCTGTGGTTCATGATGAGCTGGGTTCGCGATGGTCTTATAATGAATCAACCGTCCAGCTTGGACAGTTGTTTCGGAGTAAAAAGGATGCAAAGAAAGCCATAATTGCCTGGGCTGTCTCACTAAATAGGCCATTCCGGGTGGTCAGATCAAATCCGAGCCTGTGGACTGTGAGGTGCTTAATCCAGAATTGTCCATGGTACGTACGTGTCTGGCGGCCACGAGATGACCCGTCCTTTCGGGTGACCAGAGTTGACGACCACGGATGTCTGGCTGAGGGCATGGTGCAGCATCATAGAAACATCACTTCCAGTTTTGTTGCCAGTCTGATTCTGTCAGTAATGAAGGCAAATACGGCAATCACACCGAAGGTGATAATTGCACATGTCGCGGAGAAGTACGGTTATAATATCAATTACCCGAAGGCATGGATGGCTAAACAGAAGACGCTGGAGGAGCTTTTTGGTACATATGTTGAGGCATACAACTTAGTACCGAGGCTGTTGCGGCGGATATGCGAAGCAAATCCAGGCACAGTCACCGCAATTGTTGATACGCCGGCAATCGGCTCCGAGGGTGCTGTGATTCCTGGGTGCATGGTACTGCGGAGATTTTTCTGGGCATTCGCACAGTGCGTTGCATCGTTCAGGTATATGAGACCCGTGCTTTGCATTGACGGAACATTTTTGACTGGAAAATACCAGGGAACTCTGCTGACTGCTGTGGCTGTTGATGCCAACGACCAGCTTCTCTCCATAGCATATGTTGTGGTCGAGGGGGAGAACTATAGCAGTTGGCTGTGGTTCTTGGGCACTTTGAAGAATGAGGTTGTGAAAGACCGGGAGCGCGTGTGCTTGATTCATGATCGAAATGGAGGAATGCTGAGTGCGATGGAGTACATGCGATCAGGAGAGGATCCATCGCTGAGTTGGGATGATTTGCAGAGTCGTTGGTGCTCACGGCATCTTGGCGCGAATTTTCACAGTCGTTTCAAGAGCAAGCGCCTGATGGTCGTGTTCAAACGGCTTGCCAAACAGAACCAACAGTCAAAGTTCTCACAAATCTGGAAGTCACTGGAGGAAAGTACGTTGGCGGAATTGCGAGAAGCAGGGGTTGCAGAAGATCGCGGCGATACTGGCACGGGAAGCCGCCGGGGTCGTCTCAGTTTCAGTCAGTGGATTCAGCCCAAACCAATGGAGAAGTGGGCGTTGCTTCATGACACAGGTGGGGCTCGATACGGAATCATGACGACAAATCTGGCCGAGGTGTACAACTTCGTCCTCAAAGGTGTGCGATGCTTACCACTCACTGCAATAGTTGAAATGACATTCTAGCGCACAGTAGTGTACTACGACAGCAGGGGTTTGGCGGCATCAAGGCTTTTGCATGACCCCTTAGCACACTGGCCCAAAAAGATCAATGATTACCTCGAATTTCGGACAAGGAAATCATTGACACATGATGTCACAGTACTGAGTCGCTTGCACGGGAAGTACGAGGTTCGGCTAAGGCACAGACATGTCTGTGGCACACTGCGGGCTGGTCGGGTCCACGAATGTCGAATTTCAAATGCAGATGTCCAATGCACATGTAACAAGCCTCAACTGCTGCACATTCCTTGCTCGCATGTCATCGCTGCCTGCTCTGTTCCTGGGATCGATCCGGCGCGGTACATATCAACCTATTATACTCTACAGTACCTGTGGAAGACCTGGGATGGTGTCTTCAATGGGTTTGCAGCGGGGGAAAGCTATCGACAACTATCCCCGGAAGATGCCATCACGTGGATCCCAGACAAGAGGCTCCTCGTAGGCCATGTCGGCCGACGTCGATCCAGGAGGATAAATAACAATATGGATGCAGCGGAGCGTGAAGATGACGTACATAGATGCAGCGCTTGCCGGCAGCCTGGTGACAGAAGAGATCGATGCCCGCGGGTGACAGGCGCACCGTCTTCGTCGCAAAACTAAATGTTGTATTATTTCAAGTACTTAATGTTTTGTCGTGAGTTGTACTGAATTTCCATATATCAGTTGTACTTAACTTCCCTAATGTCTTCTCGTGAATTTACTGAATGTTTTTTATTTACTCAATGTTTGTTTATGTACTCAATGTTTCAACTTCTCAACCAATATGTGACAACTGCAGGTATGGCGGACGACCATCAGCTTCCCGAGCTGATTTCACAGCACCATCAGGAGCGTCACCGTGCTCGACGCCTTCTACAGGGCATCGTTCTCCCAGCCTTGCGTATGAGGGCACCGCGTGAGATGTGGCCTCTAGATGAGCGGTTCGCGCCTTATTTGCTCGAGGCCGGACTGTTGCCTTTCGCTCGCATGGTGGATCGGGCGAGGCGATTCCCTTTCGACCGAGCCCTCATTACTGCGCTTGTGGATCGGTGGAGGACCGAGACGCACACGTTCCACTTCAGTTTTGGCGAGCTCACTATCACGCTGCAGGACGTCAGCATGCTACTTGGCCTGCCTATCCGCGGGGAGATATATGTCCCAGCGGCCACCGAGAGAGCTGCATGGCGCCTAGATTTCCTACAGCGCTTCGAGGGAGTAGGGCCAGCGGGGGGGTTTGCGCAGGACGCGGGAGTTCCCCAAAGTTACCTTCGTGCAGTGCGCGATGTTGCGCTCCCCGTGGCCGCTCCAGAGGAGGTCTTCAGGCGCCACCTTGAGGCGCACTTGCTGTACCTGTTTGGGTGGTTGCTCTTCCCTGGCACCCACGGAGACATCTGCGAGCGGCAGTACGTTCAGCTCGCGAGGAGTATTGCTGACTCGGCCCTGGGCCACGTGCCGAGGTTCAGTTTCGGATCCGCTGTGCTCTGCCACACCTACAGGGGGTTGTGCGACGCCACGAGCAGAGACCAGGTCAGCTCTCTTTTCACTGGGTGCGCCATTCTCTTGCAGATGTGGTCGTACGAGCATTTCCCCATCGGTCGACCGCTGGTTCCGCGGGATCAGTTCGCATTAGTCGCGGATGGGAGAGACGGCCCCGTGATGGGATGGAGGTGGGCTAGGCTGAGTTTGAGGTGGGCCACAGATCAGGCGCACCTCTGCTATCCTTCGTACGCCACAGACTTTGATCTGCTTCTCGACGACAGCGTCATCTGGGATCCGTGGACCACCGCAAACCTCCAATCCGTCGCTCCAGCCGGCCTTTCTTCTTTTTGTACGCAGGATGAGCAGTACTGGCGCACCCAGGTTCTACTCGTCTTCTCGCACATGGTTGAGGGTTACTCGCCTGAGCGAGTTATGCGCCAGTTTGGCCTACGCCAGGCTGTCCCCGTGCCGCCTCCTCGACAGATCCCGCACCATATCCACGAGTACGTCAAATATGCATTACATTCACATGTTATTTTATACATAATTTCCATCACAACCTAATTGCTTTGTCCGCAGGCAATCCAGGAAGGGTCGAGTGAGGGACGATTTCGTTCGTCGACAACAGCCTTATGTGCAGCAGTGGATGGATTGGGCGCACACACGCACGGGCGAGGAGCACAGGCCATACAGCCACGACATCCATTTTTCCTATCTGTCCTGGTACCGACCTCGCACGATCTACCGATTGACGGGCGGGCGGTCCACCCGCCGCGCCTGATGAGCCCATCCCTCCCGCCACCATCGATGATGGCTACGACCGACGCCTAATTGGGCGAATCCACTCTTCTGTGAGTTCCTTAGCTCTTTGAAACCTTACTTTCACATGGATTGTCGTTCTATAATTGCATTAATTCGTGTGCACAGCTAGACATCCTCGGCGGCATCTCTACTGGTGCACGGGACATGATCGTCAGGTCCCGCCTCAGACCCACCATGCCCAGCGACGATGTGTACGCATATTGTTCAGAGGTCGAGCGGCGGGTCGATCAGATTTTAGTCGGTTTCAGAGTGCTGCTGCCACCTCACTTGACCGTGATTCCCCCACCATCACCGTCGGCGCCAGGTCCTTCCTCGCATGTGCCACCAGCGGACCGTCCGTCGTCGTCGCGCCCTCCACCAGCGGACCGTCCGTCGTCGTCGCGCCCTCCACCACTGCACACGGGTTTCGTGCCTGCCGACAGCTCTTCGGACGACAGCTCTTCGGATGAAGAGCTCGATACTCCTCCATGGCACCAGCCTCTCGACCAGGCACAGCAGCATCCTACACAGCCGACACATGTGCTTCCTAGCTTCCTTCCCGATGCTCCGCCGCCTACGCAGCCGACACAGCCTTCCCAGTCTACGCCAGCTGCACAGACACCACCAGTGAGGAGGCGGTGCGTCAGGGATCGTCAGCCCCCCTCTCGGTACACACCATCAGAGTATCAGCCCCCCCCACAGAGGGGCAGGAGGGGGCAGTAGTCCGATGTATGCTTTTCTCAGACTGTTCAGTTTTCGTATATTTTTGTTAGGTTTCCAACTTTTTGGGGTTTTATGTTTTCTACTGTTCTACTTTTGTATGACTTTGCGTTTCTACTTTTCAGCTTTTACCTATTCATCTGATGCTCGTTTTCGTATGATTAATCTTTGCGACTTTTGCACCTACCATCTTTTGCGCCGAGACGTCTGGTTTCGTACAAATGCGTCGAACCAACGAGACAAAACTAGGTATCAAAAGCACGGTATAAATGCGAAATTGGTATGTACTTGTACGGTCCAGATGGCAAAACTTTGTCGTCTTACTCCTTTTCGCAAATCAGCCTACAATTATTGCGGCTTATACCTTTTAAAGATTTTCCGCGGAACCTAAAAAGGCTAAAACCCACATCTCATCTCCAAACTTCAATCTAATTCAAGGAGTATCTCCCATTCACTATTCTGACCAAGTTTCCCTTCTGTAAGATTTTCAAAATCTCATCCGACGCCTTAGTTTCAAGTCTCGCCATTTTTTGAAATTCTAATTACCCTAAAGTACCCTGTTTTCGAATTATCACAAAATTATCAAATCTTGCCAAATTTCATTCAAACTTCTGCTGAATATGCTCCAGAAATAAAGTTACACTTGTGTGTGAGATTAGATCTCAAATCAGCCATCCCAATTTCAGAATTTACAAACAAGTCCTACTTCTCAAACGAAATCATTATGAAGTCTTTCGATTGCGACCACGGGGCAAAAGAGGGAGCAGTGAAAGTTTCCCAAGTTTCAGTCGCTATCCCGTATAGCGACTGAAAGCTGCGGGTTTCTGTCGCTATCCCGGGTAGCGACTGAAACCTGGCTGGCACGGCACAGGTGCCAGCGGGGCATTTGTGCCGTGCCACGTCTTCAGTCGCTATCCGGGATAGCGACTGAAGACTGTCGCCTGGAAGTTTTCGCGACTGAGAGCCCTTTTTGCAAATTTAAAAAGTTAAGAGTTAGTTTTGCAATTGTTTTTTTTATAGGGTTATTTCAAAAAAAAATTCACATTTGTTATACGCTGGATGTACGAACAAATTATTGAGAGATACCATTGTGATATATATCAAACAACTGTGTATTTTATTAAGCAGTTGAGTTCAAATCTTAAACATGTCATATTTAGAAAATTATTCTTATAAATGATAGGGGAAAAAGTAAAGTCTAAACGACATATGGCACGAAAAGGAAATCCAATTTCGGTAAGACTTGATCTGAATCGTAGTTCAGATAGTTTGTTATAGTAGCAACATCTTTTCTTCATACAATACACACTAATACAATACTCAAACAAAATAGACACATAAAAATAGAATGGAGAGTCCAATCCATTCACTTTAATTAGACACACTCTAATCTTTTTTTTTTGTTTTTGAGAAAAATGACTATATAAATTGTAATATCTATTATGTTTGCAAGAGATAACTTAACCTCTATACCCCATGCACATACACCAACTTAAGATTAAACTCAAGTACATATATAAAAATAAAAGTGATTGAGAGTTGAACCCACAACCTCTATTTGGTGAGAACACATAATATAATCATCTGGATACACATATGAGTGCAAGTCATATAAAAAATAAGTATTATTTGATTATATAAGATGGAGTCATATATAGCTTTTTTTGGTCTTGAGATGCTATAATTTTCTTTAAAAATTGTTTTACATGTAATACTTACATGATTTATTATCAACCCATACCTATCGCACAAACCAACACATAACCTGAACTAAGCACACTAATAGAAAAAGAGGGTCGAGAATAAAATCGAAATTTTTTTCTTTATTTAGATACACGGTGTAATTGTCCAGGTATATATACATGAGACTAGGTGACTGTTATGTAAACCATAGAAGTGTCCTTGCGAGTAACACCCAAGCGGCGAGCTAAGTGCAGTTCTGTGTGTGTGAGAGTAGCCAACTAGTAGGCAAGAGGAAGCATGGGGTCCCTGGCCGCCGGCGAGAAGCCGCACGCCGTGTGCATGCCATACCCAGCACAGGGCCATGTCACGCCGATGATGAAGATGGCCAAGATCCTCCACGCCCGGGGCTTTCACGTCACCTTCGTCAACACCGAGTTCAACCACAGGCGCCTGCTCCGCTCGCGCGGCCCTGCCGCGCTCGACGGCCTGCCGGGTTTCCGCTTCGCCGCCATCGCCGACGGACTCCCGCCATCTGACGCCGACGCCACCCAGGACATCCCGGCGCTCTGCTACTCCACCATGACCACCTGCCTCCCCCGCCTCCGCGCGCTCCTCGCCAAGCTTAACGACCCAGCCTCCGGCGTGCCCCCCGTCACATGCCTCGTCGTCGACGGCGTCATGTCCTTCGGCTATGACGCCGCCAAGGAGATCGGTGTGCCCTGCGCCGCGCTCTGGACCGCCAGCGCCTGCGGCTTCATGGGCTACCGCCACTACCGCCACCTCCTCGAGCGGGGTTTCGTGCCTCTCAAAGGTACGTCCATCACAAGACATGTCCTTCTCTGGCAGCGGTCACCGCGTCAACTTGGTTGACACTGACATGTATGCAGACGAGGAGCAGCTGACAAACGGATACCTTGACACGGTGGTCGTCGATGGCATCCGCGGCATGTGCGACGGCGTGCAGCTGCGCGACTTCCCCAGCTTCATCCGCACGACGGACCACGCCGACATCATGTTCAACTTCCTCATGCAGGAGGCGGAGCGGCTGTCGCTGCCATCGGCGGTCATAGTCAACACCTTCGACGAGCTCGAGCCGGCCGCGCTCGAGGCCATGGCGGCCATCCTCCCGCCGATGTACACCGTCGGCCCCCTCTTCCTCCACACGCGCCGCCACCTTCCCCCGGGCGGTCCGCTGGACGCGCTCGGATCCAACCTGTGGAAGGAGAATGACGGCCTCCTCGAGTGGCTCGACGGCCGGGCGCCGCGCTCCGTCGTGTACGTGAACTACGGCAGCATCACCACCATGACGAACCAGCAGCTGGTGGAGTTCGCGTGGGGGCTGGCGAACAGCGGGTACCCATTCGTGTGGAACGTCCGGCCGGACCTCGTCAAGGGCGACGCCGCCGTGCTGCAGCCGGAGTTCTTGACGGCGACGGAGGCTAGGTGCATGATGCCGACGTGGTGCTCGCAGGAGAGGGTGCTGGAGCACGAGTCCGTGGGGGTGTTCTTGACGCATTCCGGGTGGAACTCGACGCTGGAGAGCATCTGCACCGGCGTGCCGGTTCTGAGCTGGCCGTTCTTCGCCGAGCAGCAGACCAACTGCCGGTACAGCCGCACGGAGTGGGGCATCGGGATGGAGATCGGCGGCGAGGTGAGGCGGGAGGATGTGGAGTCGGTGATACGGGAGGCCATGGAGGGGAAGAAGGGGAGGGAGATGCGGCGGCGCGCGGCGGAGTGGAAGGAGAAGGCCGAGAAGGCGACGCTGCCAGGTGGGCCCGCGATGACCAGCCTGGACAGGCTCATCAGCGAGATCCTGCTGGTTGGTAGAAAGTGAATGAGGGGAGCATCGTCACGTGCTTGATTATGATTCGCCAGATGTTCTGTCTCGCACTCTCGCAGTCCCGAAACCTTCTCTGTATTCTCCGATAGACAAATGCTACACGGACAAAATAACAGAGATGCATTCTCAAATAAGGACAGACCTAACCGAAGACCCTTCCAATTAGGCGTGTATTTTAAGGGAGAGTTCTCTTTCATGGTCTCACCCCTTTGCTTTCATAATATTTTTGCAATATTTTATTCGCTGGTGAAACTTGATCTTGTTTCTATGCTCTCTCTCTCTCTCTCTCTCTCTCTCGATTCTCCTTTTTTGAGCAGCGGCAGTGACGAAAATGGCATCGTCTGGATTTGCATGGTTAAACACCGTGGGTGTGGTGGGTATTGTTATAGCTGCGTCTCCGTGGACAACCGGAGTTCAGAAAATCGGATTTGGGATGGCTCACAAAACACTACAAATTTTCTATAAATCAGCTGAGAACTTTCAGATACTTGAATTTTTCTCATAAGTCATGAATCCACTTAACTCTTATGACTTGGCAGTCGGTAATAAATTCAAATAAATTGGACTAATTGAACTAAATAAATTAGAACTCCAAGTTAAAATTTAAAATTGGCTATGATTTAGTATATTGGCCTAGCCGATTTGGTCTGTAACTGACCAGTTTCCAGTACAAATTTTCTGAAAACCTGTTGACACAAATAATTATTCGGCATATGTTATATTCATAGGTATAAATATTATTTATTGTATTAAATAGAGAGATTAGAACTTTTTTTTAAACACTTCCGCGATCCAACTTCTAATCTTTTTGGAGTTCGAGTTATATAGCTCCAACTTTTCTATGATAGAAGCTGGAGTCATCAGAGTTTTTCATGCAACACATTTTGTCCTATTAAGTACGGTTTTGTCGAGTTTGTGTATAACCCGGTAAAACTATAACCTAGGCAAAGAAAAAAAAAGTTATATTGGATGCGTATACTCTTTTCCTAAAAAATTTACATAATCACACTACTATTTTTAAATTAGATCAATCTCCATTGTCCCTCCCTCACACTTCTTGCTCTTCCTCCTCTCTCTATTACCACTACTTCACCCCATCACACAAGCTCCCTCCCCGGCAGCCCGTTGCTTCCCACACTCCCATCGCAGCCATTGACATTGAGGACGATGTCGATGCTCCTCGTCTCCCCCCTTTCATCTTCTCGTTTGTCGTTCCTCTAACGTCAATCACCACCACCCGTGGTCAATGAGAACATGCCGCCTCACCGCACCATCCCTACATCCGTAACCCGTTGTTGCCATCTGTCCTATTGGCCACCACCATCCACCATCGTGAGCAGTCACTGCCAATGATACTGAAGAGAAGTTTAGGTGAACTCTAAAAAAACTATATTAAGAGAAAGGATTTGATCCAAAAATGAAAAAGGGTACATGTAAAATAATAAGTTAAATACCTGTTATTTGGCAAAACTAAAAAAACTATTTGAGTTTTCCAAATACAAATGTTGCTTACGTATAATTGTAAAATGGACTATACACAAAGAGAACAATACAAGCGAAAGAAGATTAGTCTCACTGCATCTTCCAATGTTGCATGGACCCCCTCAATTGCAACCGCTTCTCCTCCCTGTAGGATCAAGGATGCCGACTAGAGGGGGTCATTAGGAGGCTTTTAAAATTTCTTTCCCCACTAAGCAATTTCAACAAGATAATTGTGAAACCTAGATTATATAATGAGGCTTAAAACAATTTAATCAACTAGCTGTATTCAACCATATAAAATATTCAACCATACATGCAACATTAGTAAATTTAGCAATTGTGTCAAGATGAATATAAAGCAAATAAGAGATACGCAATTGACACAATATTTTTACCGAGGTCTCCGAGACTCGCTCAGTTTCCCCTACTCCTCGTTGAAGCGCTCACTCGTGAGTCTCGCTTCTATATCCACGAAAAATATCTCATTAGGGTTGCTCCTTCTCCACAACGGATAGGCGAGCACCAATCCCTTCACAAGCTTTTGCCGGCCTCTCCGACAAACTTCAATGGAGAGATCGCGACTCTCCTCCGACACCGTCTAAGCGAAGGCGATCGCCAAGAGTAACAAACCGGATGCGCTTTCGCTTGAACGAATCTTGTGCTAGAAACTCAAAGATGCAAACAAATGCTCAACACTCTAGCACTAGCATGCAAATGGTGATTGAAGTGCACTAAGCACTAATAACTTCACCCAATTTGCTTCTTTCTCAAATCTACTCAAGATTTG
This sequence comes from Pharus latifolius, assembly GCA_019359835.1. NCBI lineage: Eukaryota > Viridiplantae > Streptophyta > Magnoliopsida > Poales > Poaceae > Pharus > Pharus latifolius. Next base: position 32,591,411 of record CM033322.1, on the reverse strand, counting down.
GGCTCAAATCTAGCTTCTAAATGCAATAGAGCAAATGCAATGATTTTGGCTAGCTTTTCAACAGTGTATGCAGCTTCTTGAGCACCCTCAGATGCTGGCCAACACAAAGTATTTATAGCCTCAAAGGAAAACTAGCCGTTTGCAACAAACCGAGCCAGTATTGTACAGGCCGGACATTGTCCGGCTAGTACAAAAAATATGACCATTGCAAACGTGTCAGTGACTGTTGGGCAACAATTTAGAGGGTCAGACAAATGATCATATCTCCGGACAAAAACCCCGGACAGATGCATTTGTCTCTGTTAACACTTCAAATCAGGGTACAAAGAAATTTGTACAGGGCGGACAATGTCCGGCCATACCGGACAAAGTCCGGCCCGTCTCGGACAAAAGCCCTCCAAACGAATACAAATGTCTTTGGTTCATTTAAACGAAACCTCAAAAGTTTTACACAGTCCGGACATTGTCCGGCCACATCGGACAATGTCCGGCCTACCCCAGACAAAAGCACCGGACAAAAGCATTTGTCTCTATTTTTTATTTGCCTAAGCCACAGGAGATGTGTACTGGCCGGACAATGTCCGGCCACCACAAAAACTGTCTGGCTTGTGCAAATCGAAAACAGGAACTTGACAATTTTACTCTAAACTTGATTTGGGTATTTGCAAATATATATTTCCTGTTTTCTCGCGGATGGCCGACTGACTCTAGCAGCGACCACGACCATACAGGTCGAACATCCAGTCGAAAACAGGCGGTCGGGTGGATTTAGTCGAGCGTAGCAAGCAAGTCGAAGACTGGTATGACCAGCTTGAACTCCTACGACCACAACCAAACCCAAAACAGAAAACCGCCAAACCGGCGACACGACGACGACCACATATCAGATAATGATACGATCAGAATGTGCAAGTACAACCATGACCAGCTCTAGGAAATAAACCAATTTAAATAGCTGGCGATCATGACTAAGTGTAGTTTTCAAAGCATTTTCTCTAATGTACCACCAACTACACTTAGACTTTCTAGCAATGCAAGAGGTAACAAAACACTAGTGCAAGATGATATGAATGCATTTGAGCTTCCACACTAGATAGACTCAAGCTACTAGTTTCCGATCCCTCGTAATAGTACGGTCAAACTAGTAAAAAGAATCCTATCAACCCGGTCTGTCTCCAAACACCGAGACCGGTAAAATCCTAAGAAAACAATCCTTAATCTTGGATTTTACCTTTGGTGAAGATCGACCTCGTGAAATTCGACCACTCGACGCTTGTCCTCGCAAAGCTCGACCTCGCTAAGCTTAACCTCGCTCAAGATGACTCATGTTGGCATCATCCTCTTCACGCCTTTGCTTGCTTTCATCTCGCGACCAATCTAAGACTACAACACATACACTCAATGCACAATATTAGTCTTATAATCAGTTTGTCATTCATCACTAGAGAAATTACTCCACACAGGAGTTAACTCAACGATTTCTCTCTTCGGTGAAATGATGACACCAATTTCAATAAGCGATAAATGAGTAAGATATGAATCCCACAATTATATAGAACCATATATGATACAAGAAATACGCACATGATCCATATTACTCAAGTCATGATATTAATCAATAGAGATGACTAAAATGATGAGCTCCCCCTCAATCATACACATAGATATCAAATCTAGAATAAGGAGTCATCAAACTTTTGCACAAACATAGATAACTAATCATCCTGAGCTCTCGCTCAACATGTGCATCAATATCAAGATTACAACAAAAGAAGTCATCAACTTCAGGATTTAACATATGACATTTCAATTTGCACTTAACACAAGTTTGATGCAACTATCGAGTTCCCCCTCTACATATGCATCAATATTAAACCCACAACTAAGAAAACATCCATTTCAGGGTTTATTAGATATCTTAGATCGACCTAGATCCAACACTCCCAAGTCCCAAGCATTTGGAGGCTGCATGCTTGGCTTCCAGACGCATCGGAGAATTACCTAAAATTATAAGAATTTTGTGCAGATAAGCATATATTATATTAATTTGTTTAATTGGTGATAGGTTAGTTGGGTATGCATGATTTTCTCAGGTGTTCAATTTTGAGTACTTGATTGCCTAGAAATAATTCTCTAAATTGACTAAATTGAACTATAATGAACCTCACATTCTCTAAAATATAAGTTTGCACAGTTGTACTCACTACTACAGAAATACGGAGTATTAACAGTTCCAGAACGTCTGTACTAACGGTTCTCCAACCGCTAGTGATCTGCACGATAGATTAAGCCTAGCACTACTCTAACAGTTTGAAACTGTCAGTAGAACAACTATATTCTAACGGTTCTTATTAGTGAATCATTAGAATAGCTTACTATATTCTATCGGTTCTTAATTGTAACTGTTATAATATAGTAAGCTGTCCTAACTGTTGAGATGAATGAACCGTTAGAATAATTGTTCTCTTCTAACTATCTGTGCTGTAGAACCGTTACAAGAAGCTGCAGATACAAAAAAGGTACATTCATAACTACACCAATACAGAGATACAAAAATACACATATTGAATTTATTCACAAATATACACCAATAAAATACACAAATACACCAATTCACACATTCAATGTAACAGCAAATCATGATGAGGACCCAGAGGCCCCCTATATTGTACATAAAAGAGAACCATTGCAAGTTGAGTATATTAAGTAGTTGTAAATTAAAATGGGTAGGATTTACCTCATGTATTAGAATACACTTCTTGGGCCACTGTATGTAGGAGCCCAATGCCTCAGCAATTATCTGTATTTCCTCTGTTGGGATGGGCAACAGAAAAGTAGTGTAGTTCGGGAGTGACATGTCCACCTGTACCTTTACAAACTAAACTTGGTACTGATACACCAAGCATGGCGCATTGCTAAACAACAAATCAGTCACTAATGTTGCTACACCAAGCATGGCGCATTGCTACAGCAATGTAAATACCAACTATAAGTTAGACTTGATACATCACAAATCCATTGACCTGAAACAGCAAATGTACAACTGAACCACGTTTGATTTAACCATAGGAGTTCAGTTCAAAGAGGCATGAGGAATCACTTGCTTGTGTAGTGAGGAGCTGGCAATTAGCTTCCATCTAGCGGAACCCCAGAACCTTGAAACGCACAACGGTGTCCTTTTCCAGCTTTGAGTGGTCGCTAATGAACATCGGGTTCCCCCACCAACATATTTGTAATCGCTCATTGTCTTCTGATAAGTGCTATCTTGGTAACATTTTTACCAAATTATGCTTAAAACTCCTTTGATACGACATTTTATGTACAAAATTTAATTATTTTCACAAATTTCTTTCACGGTTGTATTCATCATGTTTCAGGGATCAAATCCTCAAAATTTGAAGCAATTTTGACCACATTTGGACATCAAACGACCAAGAAAACCAACTTGAGAATCAAAAGAGTTCTGGTTGAAGTTGAATTGGCAGGTAAAATATCAAATCCATACAAAAACGGCCGCAAAAAGGATTTTTACTCAAAAGGCTACTGCTCGAAGAAGAGACCCGGTCGAATACAACGCGGTCAAAGGAGATTCCCGCTCGGTTTCGACTACGCCACATGTTTGGCTGTAAATGAGCCATGTGTCCCGGTCGTGATCGAGTCGGTTTTGGCCACGACGCATGTGCAGCTGTGATTGTGCCACGTGTCTCGGTCTCTTAGACCACCGATTGAATCAAATAATTTTAAGATAAAACCTATGCTTTTGAATTTAGTTCAAAAAAACCAATTCAGCGGTCTTCCCGCTGAAGATCCATCACTACATTTACATATGTTTCTTGAGCATTGTGATACTTTTAAGATTCATAGAGTAACATAGGATGCACTTCGTTTGAGGCTCTTTCCTTACTCACTTCGCAAGAAGGCGAGGGCATGACTTGGGACGAACTCTCACGAGCTTTTCTTGGTAAGTTTTCCCTCCTGCTAAAACTGTTCATATTCGCAACCTAATTGCATCTTTTTCTCAGCAGGTAGGTGAGTCACTTTACGACGTTTGGGAACGGTACAAGGACTTGCTAATAAAATGTCTGCATCACGGACTAGAGAAGTGGCTTGTAGTTCAAACGTTCTATAGTGAATTGAACTACAATGCACGGATGGCCGTAGACGCTGCAGCTAGCGGCGCACTAATGAACAAAAGTTTAGACGAAGCGTACGACCTCATCGAAGGTATAACTCAGAACTACACACAATGGGGAACCAAAACGAGCTGCTCAACAAGCTCTGACCAATAGCATGGATGTAAGTGTAATGTCGCAATTAGCCAAACAGGAAGCACTTTTAACCGATAAACTTGCTATTCTTGGATCAAATGTTACTTCATCTGTCAATGCAATTACACCTATATGTGAACTATGCGGCATACAAGGCCACTATCGATATGAATGCCAATTTAACCCATCCATGGAGCAGGCAAACGCTTTTCAAGGTATGCAACAACGGCAAGGTAATACTTTTCCTAACTCATCTAACTCTGGATGGTGCAAACAATCAAAATTTTGCATGGTCAGGACAAAATCAGCAACATCAGCGTGAACAACAAAATTTTGGACAGCAGCAACTACAGCAACAAAATCCCCAATATCAAACTCAAAGGCCGCCATTTCAACAACAAAATCAACAACCTTATTGACCGCCAAACCAACGACAACCTAAGCAGTCGAACATGGAGTGCATGCTAGAAAATTTTCTAGCAAATTAAGAGAAAGAGAAGACGTCCATGAGCCAAAAGATAGACTCCATATCAACTCACGTCCGCATGCTTGAGACTCAAATCGTGCAATTGGCAAATCCTGCATCGAAAAACAATAACCCTCTTTCTTCTCAACCTATCAATCCTCACAATTCTGAGCAAATTAATTATATAGATTGTTCTAAACCTCTTGTTTCTAATGCAGTGATCCTAAGGAGTGGAACAAAGATACTGGAACGAACACCACCAACCGAACCTGTGCCAGTAAGCGAAATTGAAGAAACACCATCACAGCCGGCTAAGGATAATGACAAGGTTGCCGAACCACAAGAAAAGGAAAGTGGAGAAAATCAGGTAACATGTATTTATAATCCAACTCCACCTTTTTCGGGAAGGTACGTAAAAGCGAAACTCGATAAGTAGTTTGAAAAATTTGTTGAAATCTTGAAAAAGCTTAATGTGACTGTGCCTTTCACTGACTTAGTAATCCAAATGTCTTCTTATGAAAAATTCTTGAAAGATATACTCACTAAAAAGGGGGATTTGAGTGAATTTCAAACCATTGCTTTAACCAAAATTGTAGTGCTCTAATTCAGAATAGGATGCCAATAAAGTTGCGGGATCAAGGGAGCTTTTCCATCCCTTGCAACATAGGTACGGTACACATAAATCGAGCTCTTTGAGACCTAGGCACAAGCGTTAGTGTGATGCCCTTAACCATCACACAATGTTTGAGCATGGGTGAGATCAAGCCTACACGCATGGTTCTGCAACTTGCCGATCGTTCGGTAAAGCATCCGGAGGGAATCCTGGAAGATGTGCCTCTCCAAGTCTGTAAATTTTATCTTCTAGTTGATTTTGTCGTTCTTGATATGGATGAAAATGTTACTATACCTATTATATTGGGACGACCAATGCTCCAGGCAGCATGTGCCTCATCGATGTTCGTGAGAGAAGAATTACTTTTCACATAGGGGAGGAAAAACTTTTGTTTAAAATGTCTAACCTTGTTAATTGCCCTATGTATGAGGAGAAAATTTGCAGCGTGGATGATATCACTAGCACAAAAAAGATTTCTTCTAACGGTTCAAAACACACCTCTACTAATGATTTTTGTACCGTTAGTGATAGGCACGATATAACAAGACTGTTGCTTCTAGGCCCTTAATCTTGATTTTGATGATAAATGACAACAAGTGTCTTAGACTAATCTATTTGCTTTGAGTATAATCAATAAGATTAGGTGAAAAGATGAAACGTCAAATAGGAGTCGCAAGCGCAAGGTCGCAGTGTCGCCCGGATCTGCAGGTCGCAAGACAAGGTCGCCGGAGGTTGCGAGCCAAGATCGCAAGCGCAAGGTCACCAACAAGAAGCAGCAAAGACCTAAGGTAAGTGCTTGTTTATTGTACCGGTCTCGAAGTTTGGAGTTTGATCGGTTTTTATAGAAATTCTTTTTAGTTTTTAATCGTACTATTAAGAGGGGTTGCGAATCTTTTTTAGCTCCGACAAAAACTGAGAAATTCTTAGGTCATTTGTTGCATTCGCATTCATTTATATTTTTGGTCAAAATCTAAGAAATATATAGATTTCAAAGAGGGACTGAAACTGGTCTTTTGAGTACTGTTCATTTGACCAGAGACTGTTCATTCGATCAGAGGTCACACGAATACTGTTCATTTGACCAGACACTGGTCATGTACTGTTCATTTGACTAGATACTGTTCATATGACCAGTAACATTGTTCATTCGACCAGACATTCCAATGGCTATTTGGCTGTTAGCTGTACTGATTTCTTTCCTTTTCGACCACAACGGTTAACTGAGAGGTTGAGCTATAAAATAGGTCTTTTGAGCAGTATTCTCATCCATCTCAAACCATATTCTCATACACACCTTCAAGTATCATCTCTCTACTCTTTTGAGTAGTTTTTAGAAGTTTTGAGCAGTTTTTGAGCTAATTTTTGAGCAGTTTAAAAAACTTTTGAGCAATTTTTTAAAACACTTTTGAGCATATTTTCGAAAGAATACATGCATGCCCAAATGATGTGTTGTATCGTAACGAGTAAGAGGATTTGCATGTTTGTTCTAGATGTGGTGCGTCGCAATATAAGCATAGGGACTGAATTTATCACAATGAATGTGATGAAGTAAAGAAAGGACCTCTGGCCAAAACTTTGTGATATTTGCCTGTGAATTCTAGAATGAAACGGCTGTTTGCAAATATGAAATATGCGTAGTACTTGTGTTGACAAGTTGAAGACCAGAAACAAGACGGAAAATTAATGCATCTTGCTGATTCTATTCAATGGAGAAGCATCAAACCCGCGTGACTAGTTGATAAATCTCATATTTGTGCTTATTTTCTAGATATATTCGCCTCATTCATGCTCATTTTAGTCACAAAAATCATCAAATACTCAGATATATTTGTATTGGCTGTCGTTCAACCCCGACTGTGCATTTTGTTTATTTTAATCACAGGTCGACGCAATACGGGTAATTTATGGCTGAATGGATGATTTTGTACAGAAGTGCACGTCGACACGGACGCGTAGGAGCTGACCGCAACAAAATTGGAGTCTCCAGGAGTCTAGAACAATCAAACCTAACAGCCTACGGTCTAATTCTAATTCCCTAAACACCCGAGTACCAAACTGCATAAAGGCCAACAAACAGAAAACCTAAACCCTAACTCAGTTGGACTTAATTGCTATTACCAAAAAACACCGAGGGCTTTTTTGCAAAACCACCAAAATCTCTAAAAACCCTCAGCCGCCATTCTTGTTCCTTGGCCTGGCACATACACTAGTACAGAAATGCAGTCTTCTATCGGTAAAAAAAACCCTTCTACTATCGGTTTTTGTACCGATAGAGATAGACACGATAGAACAAGACTGGACATTTTCTATCGGTAAATAACCGACAGAAGAATTTCACTATTCTATCGGCATATTATGAATCTACCGATAGAAAACCCGTCGTATTCTTACGTCCAGCAGTTGGAAAAGTACCACTATTCTAACGGTTAACTACAAGATTACCGACAGAAAAAAGCTTAGTACTCTATCGGCATATTAGGAGTGTACCGATAGAAAACTCGTCGCTAGCGGATTGAAAAGTACCACTATTCTAACGGTTAACTACAAGATTACCGACAGAAAAAAGCTTAGTACTCTATCGGCATATTAGGAGTGTACCGATAGAAAACTCGTCGTCAGCGGCTGGAAAAGTACCACTATTCTAACGGCTATTTATAAGTTTACCGATAGGAAAACTCATACTATTCTATCGGCATATTACAAGTTTACCGATAGAAAACTCGTCAATAGCGATTGGAAAGTACCACTATTCTAACGGTTAACTACAAGATTACCGACAGAAAAAAGCTTAGTACTCTATCGGATATGTATGAGTTCACCGGCAGGAAAGGTCAAACTCTTCTAACGGTTAATTTTGATTGTACCGATAGAAAAAAGGACAGTAGTCTCTCGGTTGTTGATGAATTTACCGATAGAGCATTCACATATACAGTACTTTCACATATACAGTACAGATGCAATACAGTATAGATTGGATACACAATACAGTACAGATGCAAGGTAAATTCACAGAACAAATTGACACATTAGGCAGTTATTCACATTTATTCACATATGTATGGACAAATACAGATTGCAATCCAATGTGGACATTTATTCACATATATATATTTATTCACATGTATATGAACAGTCTATGCAGAGTACACAAAAAGGAGAAAATTGTCATGCTGGATGGTTGGGCGCTACTTCCTCCATGATATATTGTGCCCAGATTTGTCGAAGATATATAATCTTTGCATTTTCATATTGGTCTTTCGACATGGCGATCTGCAAGCATGTGTGCATACTGAGTAACTAACTTCGATCCTAATTTAGAACGTGACACCCATTTTTGAAATTTGAGTTAGCTATCGATGCTTACCTGGGGGAATCGGGAAAAGTTTGTCTGCACTAGGTCGTACATGTAGCGCAGCACATAAAACCCGCATTCCCACGATTACGGCTGCTGATGGCACTGAGATAATTGCATATGCGAATACATGTTAGCTATATATTGTTTCCATAAACTAATTAAGCATAAACAAAAAGTCTCGTGAGTACCTCATATTCTTTCCAAGCTAGTACGGAGCCCTGCGGTGCGGCATGCCTCCCTCCAGCGGACACATATTTATCAAAAGCCCTGCATTTCAGTTAGTATTGCCAGTTAATGTATTATCATTAGCTAGTGAGGTCAAAATATAAATCAAACATATAAGTTACTTACGCCTCCATATTCCCCTTGAGCACATATTCCATCGATAATCTGTCACGCATCGAATCGAGGTAGTACACCTCGTTCCTCGGCGGACAGATCACGATGAGGATCCAGTGGCCCCTGCATTGTACGTAAAAGAGGACCGCTAGCTCAAAGTACATCTCAGGTGTAACATACAAGATTGAGTTAAATTAGTACGAAATGCACTAACCTTTGGTGGTACGGCACCAGAATGAAGTCCCTGTCCTGCTGCGCCATCAGCGCGCTGGATATGTACTGCTCAGCGTGCGCGGCGTCCTGCTCTAGCATCGTGAGGCTTATTTTCTCTGGGTCGAGGAAACCCACCTTGTCACACGCAGCCTCCGATGCTAGCCTGTACATGCACCTGCATGCGAAGGACGAGATTAATATTAATTTCACAGAAAGTTACTCAGTATTCAAATGAACTGCAACATTAATGCAGAGTTAGCAAACAGAGTTAGAAAACAGCAATACATAGCATCAGCAAACTCACAGGACTCCAGTCCGTATGATGGACATATCGAGCTCCCGCCAGTTGTAGAGGTCGAACAGATCCTCGTGTGCCACGGATATAGTCCCGGGCTCACGGTGGAACTGCCCAGGCCTGTAGGGAACTAAGAAGTTCAGGCTGCGCCGAGCTCGATGTAGGTACCAGTCGTGGAGGTCTCTGGTTGATCGATCCAATTTCCGCAAAGATGCCTCCGACAGGAGTGGGAGCGCGTTCGTGAACGTCCGCGGCAGTCCCTGTCACCCTTTGCCCTTGCCTTTGCCGCCCTTGCCTTTTGCCGGGGACTGAGCGCGTACCTGCGAAGGCAAGGGCGAGGTGATGGCGGCTTTCTTCCGAGGTGGAGGCGTGGATGCGCTGGGTGGGGTCGAGGCCGTCTTTGATGTGTCCAGGTTCGCACGAGATCGGGCCTCATGCCCCGAGTTGGGGGCGCAGTCCCCTGGTAGCCCCGCGGCAGGCCACTTCAATTAATGAGCACGTATGTTAGATTATGCAAGTTGAGTGTACTGAGTAGGATGTAATCTAAAATGTGTAGGATTTACCGGTTGTATTACAAGACACTTCTTGGGCCACTGTACGTAGGAGCCCACTGCCTCAGCAAGTGTCTGCAGTTCCTCTGTTGGGACTGGCAACGGAGAATCGTTGTAGCCCGGCATGGCCATGTCCACCTGTACCTTTGCAAAACCCAACCGCAGAGGTACACAGTGGACCCGGACATCCGGCCCAGACGGATATACGAAGCCGTGTCCAACCACTTCCTGCCCGGTGCCTACGTGATTCTGTACGATGCAGCCCTCCGGCCCCTGCAAATTTGTAACAATTAAAATAGGTTAGCGAAACAACTCTAACAGAATGGGAGTGGCATCAACTTAAGTGCACATATGAAGGCTTGCAGTACCTCAAGTAGATCCACTGGATCCGTGAGTACCTTCGAAGCGCAACTGCTTATCCGACCCCGCGGGGTACCATCGTCCTGGGGATCCGCATCTGCACTCTTGGCCAGCAATGTTTCTCTCAACCGTGCAAACTCTTCCCTCATTTGTGCGACATCGGTCTGCACCTCAGACTGTACCTCAGCCCGTATCTCAGCCCGCATCTCCGCCCGTATCTCCTCCCGTACCTCAGCCCGTATCTTATCGGAGAGGTCAGCTTCCTTTTCCTTCCAGGTGCGGGCCTTCTTCCTCGGTGGAGCCGGATCTACGAAACCGGCCTTCCACGACACAATGGCTCCCACGGCCCGTGTCCGCCCGGGATGCTCCTTATTTCCTAGAGCTCGGGTGAGGATGTCGTTCTCCCTCTGCGGGGTAAACAATCCCTCCGCTGCCTCCTTCTCAAAAGAGATCTGTTACATTTGAAGGTACCTTGTGAGACAAATTGCCTTATATACACTTGTGCGCACACAGTTTACGAGGTTAGCCAACTTACCATTCGCCTCACAACGTCGGCGTCCCCAGGGGTTGCGAACTGCACAGACCCCGTGGACGACACGGACCCCCTCCCCCTCCACCATCGCTTGCACCTCTCATCCCTGATCTCGGAGAGCGGCAACTCAGGGGTGTCGATGACAGGATTTTGTTCGTCTTCCTTCTTCCACTGTTCCTCCTTCCCCGCATAGCCCCGGGATCCGAGCCGATGCGGGTGGTCGTTCCTCTTCTGGATCGCCCTATTCTTCTCGCTAAGGGCCTTGAACTCCTCAGTCCCCTTCTGCTTGGTGAATTCCTCCCATACCTCCTCCGATATGAAGGGGTACTTCTCACAAGGAGATTTCCCCGCAGCTAGGAAGTTACTGACGAGCCAGCTCTTAAAGGTTTTCCATGTTCCGTTCATGTCCTTCAAGCAGGCAGTCCTAGGTGTATCGTCGGGGATGTTCCACTTAGCCTGTTTCCGAAAAATGCATACAATTAATCACGAGTTAGTTAAACTTTAGTATAAGCCAAGAGAACGTGATTACGAAAGAGTTCAGCGATTTCAGTTCATTTAACCTTCACTTCCGCCCACAACCTATCCCTCTCGTCCGCCGTCATGTCCTTCCAGCTCTGGACGGTGATCTTCACCCTTTCTTTCGCCAACAGCCCAACGTAGGCCGCGTACCTCCCAGCATTCTTTCCAATCGGCCTCCCAAATTGGTTGAACTCACAAGAAAGATCAGTGCGTTTGGCCAAACGCCCCAACGTCGTCGCGCCTCGCCCCACCCTCTTGCGCTGGGATGTAACAGCCCCATCTTCAGTAGTTACGATGGGGTTGGCTCTAGTCGAACCACTAGTACCATCCGATGAAGATGACGACATGTCTTCCCCTACAAAACCTTGAACAAACCATATATATGGCAATTAATTCGCCTTGGACTTCCATAACTCAGCCCAGGACTGGAGACTAACTAGGGCGGCAAAAGGGAAAATAATACAAAAAGAAAGACATGCATAAATTACTTACTGAACTCTTCAGAAATATTTTCTATCGGTAAACACATGAGCTGCCGATAGACCATAATAATTACCTCCACACAAGACAATTTTTCTATCGGCAAACACGTGAGATACCGATAGAACATAACAATGTTCTCTACATATGGAATTTGTTGACAAGCCACCATTCACTGTCATCACATAACATTCTCGATGATTTGCTACACTAATATTCATGGGCCAGCATTATTATTTCACACGTAAATATGCACACAAGCATCTAAGTGCTACTGTGCATAATCTTTAGCCTAGCCTGTATGTGAGTCATCAGGACTTCACAGCTATTAGGTTGGGAAAAGTCATGTATATAGGCATTTAAAACATATACATCGAAGACCCATCCACATTGCCATATATTCATACGAAGTGAGTAAAAATTCCCAACCAAACTAGTACATTGCATGGCTCATGTCCTTCCAGATCCAAATTAAGTTTTACTACTTGTGCAAAAAATTTCTATCGGTAAACACATGAGCTGCCGATAGAATATGTGTAAGAACACCTCCAACATATAATCTGCATTACATGGCAGTTGGATACAATTGATCACACATACAGCAGTATAGAGAAGTTAAAATCTCAAAACAGGTTCATTACAGCACTGGAACATATTATGTAAACCCTAATTAAAATCAACATTGCCTGCGGAATGTACATAAGCCAACACAATAGGGAACCCTAGTGTAATTGCAAAACTCCAAGAATTAGTACGTGCAAAACACTAGGATCAAATAAAGAAGATGCTAGAAATAGAACGACGAATTAGGGTATTTACGGCGGCGATCAGTTCTGGTGATGCAGAGGCGGTGTAGAACGCAGCAGCGGCGGCCGAAGGACGAAAATAAGAACCGGTGGCAGTGACGAACCAGTGTCCAGCCGGCGATCGTCGTGTGGGAGAGAGGAAGTGAGTGCTCACGGCGGAGGTTGGGGTTTTCTTCGCTCTCGAAGAGACGCAGTGCTCTAAGGTGGAACTGTTCGAGTGAAGGGAAACTAAAGGGCCGTGTACGAGTAATAAAGTAGCGGAGGAACTTTTCTATCGGTATAACAAAATGATACCGATAGACTTATGTAATTTTCTATCGAAACAACAAAATAATACCGATAGAAAAAGTAAATTTCCCGGAAAAATATTCGAATTAGTGATTGCATTTTTCTATCGGTATAAACAATAAAATCCCGTGAGACCAATTTTCCACAGAAAATTTTTTAAAGTGCTTGAGATTGGGTGCCATTTTTCTATCGGTAAAAACAACAAAATACCGTGAGAGTAATGAAAAGGTGCCCTTTTCTATCGGTATAAACAAAAAAATCCCGTGAGCCCAATTTTCCCCAGAAAATTTTTTTGATTAAGTGCTTGAGATTTGTGTGCCCTTTTTCTATCGGTAAAAATAACAAAATACCGTCAGAGTAATGAAAAGGTACACAATTTAACATCAAACAGACCGTGGTTGAAAGCTGCATAATGTTAAAGAAAGAGGGAAGATAGCCGGAAAATTGGAAAATTGACATAAAAAGAAATTGTTCATTCATTGTTGTTTTATCACTTACAAAAAAAAATAAAACCCAAAATGCTAGGTCAAGGGGTGGTCTTAGCCCTGGCTGCATGTAGAATAGAGTCAGTTAGACTTGCAGCCAGGACGCAGGACTCCTCTAGCGACAAGTTGTCCCTAGGATCAACTACTACCGCGTCAAGAAGGCCTGCGACCTCCCTCAGCTTCGCTATGGTATCCTTCATAGTCAAACCGCAGCCAGCGATGGTCATATCCGCGGCTTTCTTCTCCTCGCGAAGACGCCTCGTCCTCGCCCTAGAATTGTCACCATCCGTCTTCATGCGCTTAATGCGCTAGAAGAGATCGTCAAGGTCAAGCCGTAGCTGAGTGTGCTTGTCTGTAAGGAGCTTGTGCTCCTCCTGGAGGGCCCTCAGGTCAGCCTTCACTTTGGCAGTGTCTTCCACGGCTACCATTCCCTGTGCAAATCAACAGGTCAAGAATGAACTGAACATGGATTAACAATACAGGGGTAAACCGAGGAGATTTAGAGTTCTTACCGGGGAGGCCGTGGATGACGATCCCATGGAGGTTGCCATTGTGAAAGAGAAGATGAGGAGTCCAACCGTTCGAGAATTAGAAAAACAACAAAATACCGCGACGCATGGCGAGGTACTTATAGAGTTTCCAAGGCGACGCATGGCGACACGGTTGAGAATTCGAAGCGGCAGAGTATTCTTCTATCGGTAAAAACAGGAAAAAAACCGTCAGACAACAAATACCGTGAGACAAATGAATTTATTCTAACGGTAAAATAGAACAATACCGATAGAAAACGTTTTGAAGTGCCTGAGAGAAGATGTCCTTCTCTATCGGTATAAATAACAAAATACCGTTAGAATATGCATGACTGAACAAATATATGTATTTTTCTATCGGTAAATATGTGCATTTACCGTTAGAATATGCATGACTAAACAAATATATGTGTTTCCTATCGGTAAATATGTGTATTTACCGTTAGAATATGCATGACTGAACAAATATATGTATTTTTCTATCGGTAAATATGTGCATTTCCGTTAGAATATGCGTGACTGAACAAATATATGTGCTTCCTATCGGTAAATATGTGTATTTACCGTTAGAATATGCATGACTGAACAAATATATATGTTTTCCTATTGGTAAATATGTGTACTTACCGTTAGAGGAGGTACTGTTACCAAACTGGGACAAACATGCACATGCCATTTCTCACATTCAAGGAATCATATCAATGTAACATCAAACAGATCTTACATCAAACGGATCTTAACTAGAAGATAAAGCAATATATTTCAAGAAATGCTAATTTGTGGATTAACTAGGAGACACAAAAATACTTTTCGTAGGTAGTTGGGACTTCATCTTGCCAAAGAAATTACAGATGCCAGTTCACAAATTCAGGTACAAACATACACATGCCAGTTCACCAATACAAATTCAGGTACAAACATACACATGCCAGTTCACAAATTGAAGTGCATGTCTGAAACAGCAGTACAAATACACACCTACCTACCAATACAATTAAATACACAAATGCTCCCTGCACATTCAAGTTCATGCCCCAATTAGCAATACATGATACACAAATATACAACAATATACAAATACAACAATTCACACATTCGATGTATATTACAAAAGCCACGTCTGAAATTAACAACAGATCACGACGAGGACCCAGTGGCCCATACATGCATTTTACATAAAAGGGAACCTTTGCAGGTTGCCACAATGCAACTACCGACTACAAGTTAGACCTGATACATCACAAATCCATTCATCCAAAACAGCAAATGTCTGAACCACATTGGACTTAACCATAGGAGTTCAGTTCGAAGACGCCCGAGGAGCTGGAACTGCCGTCGACATACATTTGTACGTAATGGTGATTTCCTCGGACTCAAACTCGATCAACTCAACTCAACTCAACTCAACTCCATTAACAAAAAGAACCTACCTTCCAAGATGTTGTTCTGTGTAGTGATGGTGTAGAATGGCTGTGCAAATAACAACAATTCTTCTTCTCCAAGCAGGTAAGCATCTGGCCACAAGCTGGTGTATGCAAAAACATGTAAGATGCTTTCTATAGGTCCTGATTTGAGAAACACGCCGGGCTTAAGCATCTTCTCGACCGAGCCAACCAAGATCTCGCCCTTCACGTCCTTCCAGCTCTCGACGGTGATCTTCACCATTTCTTTCGCCAACAAGCCAACGTAGGCAGCGTACTGCGATGAAGAACCGTGAAATACGTTGCCCCTCACGAGCATCATCCAAGGACCTGAACAGATCATAATCATATTGAAAAGAAGACACATCAAAATGAAGGATACAAAAAAAGTAGAATTATTACCATAATCGGATTAGAATAATCTAACAATATTGCAGAAATTTTACGTACCTTCCTTGGGATGCCGACGTCTAGAGGGCGTTGATGGAGGTGCGGAGGTGCAGCGGTCCCCTGTAGAGGTGCGCCGGCCGTCCATGGAGCTTACGGGTTAGGACTACGAGCCCAGATGAACTGTGAGAATGAAAGAGACATACCCGTGTATTTATACAATTATATATTTTCTATCGGTAAGAAAACAGAATACCGTTAGTAATAAAAACATCTGTAGAAGCCGAATGGTTCTATCGGCACAATAAATATTACCGATAGGAATTTTTGTACATACTCTATCGGTCTGTACGTACACTACCGATAGAATATTACTAGTGTAGAAGGCCAACAGTTCTAAGATATTTTGTGCAATATTCTACCGGTATAAACATGCATTACCGATAGAATAAAACTATTAGAAGACGAATAGTTCTAAGCAATTTTCTATATATTCTAACGGTAAAAGAATCCATTACCGATATAATAAAAATATTTGTAGAAGGTCAACTATTCTATCGGCGAACTACATATTGCCGATAGGAACTTTTAATATATTCTATCGGTATATTCATACAGTAGCGATAGAATAAGTCTAGTTGTTGAAGTCGACCAGTCCTATCGGCGCACAACATTCTTCCGTCAGTACTTATGCATCTCTTCTAACGGCAAATATGTTCATCACCGCTAGAGTAAATCATACTATTTATTCTATCGGTAAGTTTCTTAGAAACCGATAGGGAAAATACATCCGTCGGGCTTTTTTGACCGCGAGGCACATTTTCTATCGGTTTTGTGCTGTTTCGCTAATAACCGATAGAAGATAGGGGTTAGTAGACTGCATTTCTGTACTAGTGATACCTAAACTCTCCCTCACACTACTTCTCTCTCAACCCCGGCAAGCTTGCCGCCGGCGGCCAGGTCCACGCAGGCGGTAAGCCGCCGGTCTTCTTCCTCTTCCTCTTTTCCCCATCCGGTGAGCCGCCGGCACTCTTCTCCCTCTTCGTCCTCTCTCAACATATTTCATCTCGTCCTCTCCCGTTCGTCTCCACCGCCGGTGAGCTCCCCTTTTCCTTCCTGTCCTGCAACTCCACAGCTCCCCTCTTTCATTTCTTCCTTCTCCTTCTCCCTCGTCCTTCTTCTTCCTCCTTAATTTCTTCTTCCTGCCTCTTCTTCCCCCAAATCCTCCACTCCTCTCTCCTCTTCTACGGGCCGCCTGATCTGCCACCGGATCTACGCCGAAGCCGCCCTTTTGCCGTCGTCCCTCCGTCCCGAGCCGCACCTCCATAGCGCCGCTGCCACAGCTCTGCCACCGGATCTCGCACCATCTACACCGACCGTGCCATCTACACCGACCACACCGGAGCAGCGGCTGGCGCCTCCCGATCTGCCACCTAACGCCGCCTCCTCCTCCATTGCCGGATCTGGCCGATCCCGTGCCGCCATCTTCCTTGCCCACACACTCCACAGTGCCGCCTCCCGCCGCCACAACACCGGCACACCGCGACTACTCCCTCACCGGAACCGCCGCCTCCTTCACCGGATCTGGCCATCCCGCACCGCCCTGCCTGCGTCGCGCCACCACCGAGCTGGATCCCGCCATCGCTACCGGAGCCGACCACGCACCTCCCGCGCGCATCCCCCACCTCCACACCACGTGCGCCGGATCTGCCGACCGCGTCATCACCTGCACCAAAGCCGCTACCGCACCTCCCACGCGCGAGCCCCCGCCGAGCTGCCGCTGGATCAGCGCCGTGCGATCCGCCGCCGGTCCGCCCGATCCCGCGTGCTCGCCGCTGTCTCATCCCTGTCGGATCTGAGTCATCATCCTCAACGGCAACTTCGACCGCGACAACTTCCTCGACGATCACTTCACCTTCGATCAGCTTCACCGCGTGATGCGATGCGGGCGGTCTGATCTTTCGATGAGAACAAGAACTATCGATGTGTGAAGTCAACTCTCACGATCCGGCTATCAACCGTACACGACTGATACGCCTTAGCAATCGCTGAACCAACTTCGGATTGTTATCAACCGAACTAGAAGCACGATCGACCTGATCACGAAGATCTGTTCCTGCAAGCAATCGAAGAACAAGCAAGAACAAGATAAACAAGCAATCTGAAATTGCAAATATAGATTGAATCACGAAAAAGAGTTGGGGTTCTGATTACAGATATTGATGTTGATCTAGCCGACCAAGAAGAATATTTCAATAGCTTCACGAAGAAAAGACTATGACTAAACAAAACCCACAGAATCCTAATGGTTCAGTATGATTATATAGAGGAGGTAAAAGAGATTGGTGGCCAGGTAAGGAAACCTGAAACTGACATAGACTCTTTCCCTACTCGGACTCGAACTCAATACACAGGACTTGATCCAACCAAAAAGGTGACACAGCACCAACTCGGTCCAATCAGAATCTAGTCGAAACTTGTTTTGTCAATTTCCAGTGATCCAGAAGGAATTTGGACATGGGGCTAGATCCATTGGAAAGATATCATCGTGGGCTTCTCCGTGGACTATAAGAACGTCCCAGTCGGACTTCGTATGAGAGAGTTATGGTCGTTTGAAGGCAGGATGCTTCTGGATGGCCGAACCGGACTTCAACTCGACTTGGGCTCCTTGCTGGTCCTCTCCATGGTTCCTAAGCACAATATTATCACTATTAGATAGTAAACCATTCTCAAAACCATATATATATATAAACTTAGGAATGAGTTCACCTGGCAATGCAACAATTGGGCTTTGCTGCGCGTTATTGGTCCTTGTGTGACAAGCGGAGAATTATGGTTAGTGCGTGTATCCGAAGAAGTGATGTCCTCATCACCGCGACCACCTCTTCGGTCAGGCAACAATCTCAACTCCCAATGCTGCTTCTGTAGCTTTAGCTTCAATTAAGCTCCAACAGCAAATACTTGGTGATAAATTCTACCCCTTTCTTCCCTCCTCTGTTCTGAGCACACCACTAACTGAGTAAACAAATGTGTGTATGAGGTGATTTGAGTTTTGGATTTTGTCTGCATGAACTCTAATATAAACTCTCTTGAATCAAAAGTTTAATTGGATGATGAAATGAAATGCCTGTCTGATTGTTGTGCAAATTCCTTCCAGTGATGGATTGAGTTATTTTCTTTGTAAAAGAAACTCAATTTGTGCAGGTGTCCAATAGGATTTGCTTCTTGTTTCTGAGTTGTGAAATGGGGTTGGGGCTATGTGTTATATTGATTAATTAGTTTTTACTTCCTTTGAATACTGGATTTGCTTTCAGATATTCCAATGGCTGAAGTGATCAGGGAGTACTGCAATCTGATGTCTTGTTTCTGTACCTAAGCTATGGAGTTTTACATTGTGTAGGTAGGTATTGTGTTTCCTTTGAATAAAAGCTTGATAATTGCTTGATTTAAATAGCTCAGGTTGTTGTGGTCATTTCATTGGGTTGCTGTTGTGGTTATGGCTGAGAAGAGTTGGGGACTAAGTTTGTGATTGTTTTGTTCTTGTGATTCGGGTACTCGTTAGAGGTTACGATCGATGATGGTTGTTTGCGCTGCCTCGCGCGCTACAAATACCCGATTTCTTTCTATCGCTTGTATTATGAAACACGAGTTCAAAACGAACACTAGTCGCTAGTCAAGGCGACCACCTCTTCTCTTTCTTCCGACATGTTCTCTCTCTTTCTTTCGTCTAGTTTATTTTCATCTGCCATTGATTTAGTTTAGTTCTTCACGTTTTGCTTCTCTAGTCCCTGTAGAAAGAACGATAGAATACTCGCCTCACTGCTCCGTCCTCGTTCTATTGCGAGATGATCTAGGCCGGTATCACTAGTCTAAACAATAACATGTGAAGCACACTACTATCAAGTAAGTTTAAGATATATTATAGACAAGTTTTTTTTTTTTTGGTCGCATACAGATGCAAACACCGCGATGGCCGCGCAAGGCAAGTCTGCTGAGAAGTCAATGTCAAATGTACACCATACTCACCACCAATGGAACACGTGGCTTATCTGGATAGCTTTGCCTGAGAAATACTTACGTTTTGTCCAATCTACATCTACTGCTTGTAGGGTGCACCTAAAATTCACCTCGTGTCTTAAAAAAAACAATTAAAAGCACCTTATGTTCCCTATATTAAAAATATAAAATGGAAGTGTGTTGGAGGATACACAATAATTTTTTAAGATTCTATAATATTATAATAAAACCAACCGTACAATAGAGAATGTGCCGGTGACTAACGAAGTGATGACACTGAGTGTCATGTGGGGTAATGGAAGTAAAGGGGAGGGAGTGCCATTTCCGGTTTGATCAAAATTTGTTATGATTAATACACTTATTGATTGAATCATTTAGGAATTTATCCTATCAGTTAATGCACACACAAAATCCAATATTCACCAATTTTCTCCTATCCAGTAATGTATGAAAAATATCTTTCCAATTGATGACCATTCGCAACCATCTCAGAGTAGATCAAATAACTTTGAAAAGTCCAAACAGCACATCTATATCATTTTCCTACACTGTAGGGAATGATTCCTTTTCTTATAGACTCTATTTATCAAGTAGCTTTGAGGAATCTAAACGACAAACCAATCAAGGAGGGAGGTCAAAGTTGGCTTTCTCTCATTTTAGCAAATATAAGTATACATGGCCACAAAAATAT
The DNA here is from genome assembly GCA_019359835.1 of Pharus latifolius. Taxonomy (NCBI): domain Eukaryota; kingdom Viridiplantae; phylum Streptophyta; class Magnoliopsida; order Poales; family Poaceae; genus Pharus; species Pharus latifolius. The sequence goes on along the minus strand of CM033322.1, from coordinate 32,570,795 downwards.
TATATTACATAATATGTTAACAATTTATAAGTTTGGTCCTGTTTGATCTTTAACTTTCAAACAATATGATTAGTTTTTTAAAATTGATACTTGTAGCATTTGTTCACCCTCTCTTTAAATGTGTTGAAGCTCCGCAATGTATGTCATTTTCTCAAACCGTGGGAGGTACAATTCTCTTTTCTTTAGACTCCACCGCTGCCATGAAGTGCGGATCAAATAGCTCTGAAGAATCTAAATGATACATACGTATATGCCATTTCTCCAGACAGTAGGGGACATACAACTCGCTTTCCTATGGACCCTACTGATGTCGTGTAGCTGGTCACTTGCGTAGAGAAATTGGTCTCCACAAGCATGGTCTGTTCCAACGGAGTTGGCAAAATTAGCAAGTCAATTCTTAGTCCACATGCTGATGCACTTGTGGGGCCTTTGCCTCCGGAGCCCATACATACTGCTCCATATGAGTATAATGTAACTGTCTATATCAAGCCCGCTCGGATGTGTATATATTTGTATTAGTAGTAGTAATAGGTGCACCACTCTCTTACACTATTAAACCAATTATGTGATGTTTAAATGTATATAACATTTATCGTTTTACAAATATATAATATAATTTAAATAAAGTTATACATCTTGATTTAAAACAATATTTCTAGACACATTAGTGAAATGTAAACTTTATTTATGTATTGATTTAACATATATGTTACAATATTGTACATAAAGATATATTTATTGTTTTAAGATTTAAACCGCATTAAAACTGTATACCATATTGATTGAGCAGTATAATAACCAGTAATTTACTGTTTATAACTATTTAAAACATTGATGTAAATTAACTCGACTGATGAGAAGTCAAGCGAACGGCTCGTTTCGTGGACCCTGTCACGGTGTGGTGTAGGCCATGATCAGGAGATCCTCCTGGAACAACTTTTCCTGGATGACGCTGCCTGAGTCATCACACTGAACGCATCTACGGACATGTGGCTTTTATGGATAACTTTTGTTAGAAAAAGTAAAATAAGTAAAATTTTTAGATGAGGCAAAGATTTTGCAAGTTTAGGAGTGAATTAAATATTATTGATTTTTTAAATATAAATTGATTGTCATTCCATGTTTGTGTTGATACTATATATATATATTCTTACATAAAGAAAATTCCAAATTTCTTCTCAATTTTTGCAAATAGATAGGTTGCATATGATGAACACAATCAAGGGAGTAATATACCCAATATCATATATATTGCATCCCTAAATATGAACAAATCAAAACGATGTTGAGTATAGCCCTTTAAGTGTATTAATAAGGAATTTAAAAGGTTTTTTTAGAGACTTCAATTTTTAAGACAATTATTTTCAAGAAAATTGGATTCCAAAATAATTTGCAAACTAGAATCAAATTTCATTAAACTTAAACTTTGTTAAATACACTTCTCGCAAAGCTTTTGATCCGGGAGGATCTTCAAGTCCTAATCGCATACGGCTTCGCGACCTTAACCGTGTTCGGAAAGGTTTCGCGACCATGGATGGGTCCGCAATCATGAAAAAGAATTCATTCCCTGTTCGGAATTGTAATCCGATCCGAATATGTATAACTAAGCTTATCTGTTTAGGGTTAGTTAATTATATGAGTCTAATACGTTTAGGTTATTGAGTCTGATATGTACTCATACGATTGGACTATAAATACCTTGTAATAGGACTAGTTTAGATCATCGAATAATTGAATACAATCAATTTTAGATTGAAGTCTTAGACACATAGTTCATCGACGTAGACAAGTCTGTCTAATGTTCGATGTGTACAGTCCTCTTTGAAATAAAGAGTTGTGCAATTATTTTGAGCTGTGTTTTCGATCAACCTTAGGGTTTCGGTATTTCTGAGTAAGATCCCATTATTCCGCATATTAGAATCTGGGCGAGCCTAGTGCGAAAACCATGGCTAGGTCTCAAACGGATCAAGTTGGTATCTGAGCAACTTTCCTATCCTGTGGATGGTGAAGACTTGCCAGGGTTACAAAACTTCCTGCAAAACTTCAGGTGATCAATTGACGGTTCTTATAGCCGCGTCTTCAACAATGTCTGACGATATCTACGTTCAAGCTAACCTACCCGAACAAGTGGCTAAGCTCTCCACCGATATGGAAATCGTGCTTGCTTGGATTAAGCAACAGGTCATGATTGTACCTCCTGAAGTAGGGAAGGTAATGGGTGTGAAGACTGGTGAAGACTTGCGCAGGACAGACGAAAATGAAGATGAAGGCGACCACAAGACCGACGACCTCGCCAACACCTCCTTAGCTGTCGAATCTTTTAAGGTCGACGTGAAGATTGATATACCCATATATGATGGGGTGATCGATGTTGAGAAACTGGATTCTTGGATCGACCAACTTGAGACCTACTTTGCCCTGAAAGGGTTCAGTAGCGCTCAAAAGGTGAAGTTCGCACCTTTGAAGATGAAGGACCATGCCAAGACTTGTTGGAAGGCCCTTGTCGCCAGTGGTGAAGCTGACGACCTTGCATGGGGCCAATTCAAACGACTTCTGCAACAAGAATTCTATCCGATGGGTTACCTTGAGGAGAGATGGGAGCATTGGCACAGATTGTCCAAGACTATACGACGGAGTTTCGGAGACAAGCAATGGTCATCGGCATATCTCTATCCGATCTTCAGGTATTTCAGAAATATACATCTGGACTTCAGAAATCGATCAGTACTGAGCTAAGTCAGTTCGGCATCGAAGACATCGTGACCGCAAGCACAACTACTATGGCGATCGAGAAGAAGAACAAATCCCGCAGTGACAAAATCACAAAGGAAAGTGCGACCTCGACAAAGAAAAAGCCGAGTCCGAAGGAGAATGCTTCAAAATCGGGCACCAGTGCCTTTTGTGAACATTGTCAAGTCGCGGGACATACCAAGGACAAATGCTACAAGCTTCATCCTGAACTTCGACCAAAGAAAAACGGATCAGGGAAAAGAACAGACACGACTACTATGACTTCATCCGACGAAGAAGTTGTCCGAGTGAATTCGGTTAATGAGGCAGCTATGACCTTGTCTCTGATGGCAATGCCGAAGGAGAAGGGTTCGGATCCACCAAACGACCATCACCCAACGGAGGACTTGTTCACCATCAATATCCAGGTGAAGCACGAAGTGGTCACAGCGATATTCGATCCTGGAAGTCAGAAGAATTTGGTCTCCGCTGGACTGGTTCTGCGACTTGGTTTGAAGACAACCACACACCCACGACCATATCCGCTAGGTTGGTTTACATCCAACGTGAACCAACAGATTATCAGTCAGTGTGTGTTGAAGTTTGCGATCTCTGCACGATATATCGATGAGGTGCAATGCGATGTTGTCCCTATCTATATCTGTCAAGTGATCTTTGGGAGTCTGTATCTGTATGATCGAGATGCTCACTTCCATCGGCGAGTGCAAGAGTACGACCTCACCAAAGACGGAGTTAAGTTCGTGATCAGTAGAGACATCCATGTCAACACTTCGAACTTGATTACCGCAAATCAAGCCAAACGAATTGTTAATGCATGTCACAAGTATGTGCTTGTCATGATTCGACCCATTGGTCAAGGTGAGGGTACTCGACCATCATTGTCGCTGGTGTGCCGAGTGGATTCTGGTCGTCTGTCGGAACTGCTGGGGAAATACAGTGATCTATTCTAGACTACCTAGGGTCGTCCGCCGAAACGTCTAGTCGAGCACAAAATTCAGCTTGTGTTCGATGCGACACTGCCCAATCTGAGTATGCATCGCAACTCAGTATTGGAGAATGAAGAGATCAAGCGACAACTTGGTGAGTTGCTGAACGATGGTGTCATTCAACTGAGTAGTTCACCTTGTGGATCTCCTATGGTGTTAGTACCAAAGAAAGATGGGACTTGGCGTATGTGCATCGACTACAGAGCACTAAACAAGATCACCATCAAGAACCGGTACCCCCTTCCTCATATTGACGACCAGCTAGACCAATTGAAGCATGCCGTTGTCTTCTCCAAGTTGGATCTTAAGTCAGGATATCATCAAGTCAGCATCTGAGAGGAGGATACGTGGAAGACTGCATTCAAAACACTACAAGGTCTGTTTGAATGGCTGGTCATGCCATTTGGTCTCTGCAACGCCCCGGCTACCTTCATGCGTCTTATGAATGATGTATTGAGACAGTTCATCGAGGACTTTGTGATCGTTTACCTCGACGACATACTGGTTTATAGTCGTCCATGGGATGAACACCTCATTCATGTCGAAAAGGTGTTCGCACAGCTTCGGCAACATCGACTTCGCCTCAACCGTAAGAAGTGCGAATTCGGCCAGCAAACTCTACTTTACCTCGAATTCATGGTCGACAACGGTACGTTGTAAATCGACCTGAACAAGGTAAAAGTGATTCACGAATGGCCGCGACTGCGAACAGTTACGGACGTGCGTAGTTTTGTGGGAGCATGCCAATATATTCGGAAGTTCATCTGACACTTCTTGATTGTGGCTTCTCCATTGCATGCATTAACCAGGATCGATCAAAAGTTCGAGTGGACAGGGAAACATGAGGACACGTTTCTCTTATTTAAAAGGAAGATCAGTGAGGTGCTTGTGTTATCTTTGCTGAATCTCCAGAAACCATTTGAGCTAGAAACCGATGCCTCAGGTTATGCGATGGGCGTTGTGCTCATGCAAGAAGGTCGACCAGTGGTATATCACTCTGAGTTATTCCAGAGAGCTTAGAAGAACTACCCGACTTATGACAAATAGTTGTGTACACTGCATCAGGCCGTGAAACATTGGCGGTGTTATCTCTTGGGTAAAGAGACTGTGGTCCACACCGACCATCAATCGTTGCAATATTTGCAAACCCAGTCCAAGCTACAGCAAGCTCGGCACATGAAGTGGATGTCCTATCTGCAGCAGTTTAATCTGGTGATTAAGTACAAGGAGGGCGTACACAACAAATTGGCGGACATGTTGTCGCGACCACCAGTTACGACCCTCGTTTATCAGCGTTCATGCAGATCGAGCCCTCATGTCATGATGACTATACCAATATGTACAGTGAAGACCCTGATTTTCAAACAGCACTGACTGAGCTCGAAACAGGGAAACCTACGGAGTTCATTCGTCAAGAAGGACTCTTGTACAAGGGCAATTTACTTTGCATATCTCGTGGAGCACCTCGAATTTAATGGTTGCGAGAAGCGCACACATCGAAGGTAGTTGGTCACTTTGGGGTTACAAAGACGTTGCAAAATCTTCACCGACATGTGTTCTGGCCGCGTATGCAGCAAGATGTGGCTCATTTTGTTCGAGGCTGTGGGCTCTGCAGCATCTCAAAACCGGCAAACTGAAAATTAGGTTTGTACACTCCTTTGACAGTTCCATCGCGACCATGGGAGAGAATATCCATGGATTTCTTGGGAGGATTGCCTAAGATCCGACGTGGCACGACTATCTATTCGTGGTTGTTGATCGGTACTTCAAAATGATTATTCTTATACCTTGTCGAATTAAAGACTATCACGGGAGAAGAAGCAGCTCGGGTATTCTTTCAATATGTTTGGACACACTTTGGACTGCTGACTTCTATTGTATCTGATCACGATACCCGGTTTCTTAGTCACTTTTGGAGATCACTCTGGACGATGATGGACACCAAGCTAAAGAGGAGTACTGCTTTTCATCCGCAAACTGATGGTCAAACCGAGGTGGTAAATCGCATAGTCGTTCATCTTCTGAGAGGATATAACTTGAAGCACCCAAAGACGTGGGATGAAAGCATACTGTACCTGCAGTTTGCTTTTAATCGAGTAGTGCATGGTTCGACTGGAAAGTCGCCGTTTGAGGTCTGTTTAGGATTTCTACCACAGAGTCCATTCGACATGGAGTTTGTGATCCCTACCTCAGCACAGAACAGCAAGGAAGCATCTGATCAGGATCGAGCACAAAAATTCCTGGAAGGTATTCAACGACTCCATCGTGAGGTTGAACAGAACTTGCTGAAAGCTCAACTCAAGTACAAGGCGCGACATGATCGGCACCGAGTTGATGCGCAATTTCAAGAAGGTGATATGGTATGGTTACATCTGAGTAAGGAGAGACTTAAAGGTGAAGGTAAGAAATTCAAACCCATTCGTTATGGTCCTTTTCGGATTTTGCGAAAAGTGGGTAATAATGTTTGTTAGCTCGAGTTACCTCTATACATGGATATTTACTCGGTTGTTAATGTTGAGCACCTCAAACTCTTCGAGCCTTCAATGCTGGATGTTGAGCCAGATACCATAGTACCATATGTTGAAGAATTGGTCTATCAACGAGACGAATCTCTACGTGAAGATGTGATTCTAGATAAGAAGGTGACTACCACCCACAATGGCACAAAGGAGACTTTTTGAATTGGTCAGAAAGATCAATGGGCATGTCCGGCAAAGTGGTACACTAGAGAACATGGACAAGCCCAATTTCCACATCTCCAGTTTGATCGAGAGGTCGCAACAGGGGTTGTCTCCTTCTCAACAAAGGAGTCATGATCCGGGAGGATCTTCAAGTCCTGATCGCATACGGCTTTGCGACCTTAACCATGTTCGGAAAGGTTTCGTGACCATGGATGGGTCCGTGACCATGGATTGGTTCGCGACCATGAAAAGGAATTTGTTCCCTGTTCGGAATTGTAATCCGATCCGAATATGTATAACTAAGCTTATCTGTTTAGGGTTAGTTAGTTGTATGAGTCTAATACGTTTAGGTTATTGAGTCTAATACGTACTCATACGATTGGACTATAAATACTTTGTAATAGGACTAGTTTAGATCATCGAATAATCGAATACAATTGAGTCTAGATTGAAGTCTTAGAAACATAGTTCATCGACGTAGACAAGTGTGTCTAATATTCGACGTGTAAAGCCCTCTTTCAAATAAAGAGTTGTGCAATTACTTTGAGCTGTGTTTTCGATCAACCTTTGAGTTTCAGTATTTCCGAGTAAGATCCCGTTATTCCGCATATTAGAATCTGGGCGAGCCTAGTGTGAAAACCAAGGCTAGGTCTCAAACGGATCAGCTTCTATATACTATTTTATAGTATTCAATATTCTTCAAACAAAACACACTTTCGAAAATAATCTTTGATCAAAATAACATTATTTTAAATTAGGGGCCTCTACTTAACACACATGAGTTCTCACTATTTGAATGAGATCTTGAATTATGTCTCAATTCAAAGTAGTATTCCACACTCATATATGTTAAATCATAAAAACTTTTCGTCTCATATATTTACTCTTGGCGTCATTGAGAAAGGGATTTGAAATTTAGTCAAAAACCTTAATTTACAAATCTTATTCTCTCCTTATACTCTATCTCTTTCAAAAGTATAGGAAATGTGTTCCTAAACTCATACTTCCTTATCTCATCCTTGAGAAGCCTAGAAATACCTTCTCTTTTATCTCTTTTGGACCCTTGATGCTTATCTCATCATGTCTGTTTTTCTGGCACTCCGAACAATCCGCCTCAAAATCAGACTGTCTAGAATAGGATCTGGTCTGGTTCGCCTCTTTTGGTCTGACTCAACCTGGCTCAATTCAATTCCAAACACCCCGTTTCATTTTCAGATTGTCAAAAATGATACCAGATTTGTTGAGTCTAAACCCCTTCTTCTTGTTTCAGTTCTACCACATCGTCTACCCTAACCCCACTCATGATGGCACCGCTCTTACTGTTGTTTCCACCCTGCCCCTTTATTGTCAATGGTAGCCGTTGTGGCTTTCTCCACCCCCGCTCATATTGTCATCAAGGCACTGAAGATCATTGTCGACGATTGGAACAAAATCCCAAATCAAACTTACATGAATTTAGTTTGTTTTGTAGGGAGGTAGTATCAAACAATCACCAAAGAGAAATCACTGTATCTATGAACATAAAGGCACACTATCTTTATACAGGTTCGGGCTCTCATCGTCTGAGTAATAGCCCCACTCCTGTTATATTCTCACTATATGAATAATGGTATTACAGAGTGTGTGTTAACAAGTCCAGTCCTTTTATCTCTTTCTCTTCTTGGATCAGATCCCCCTTTCCATCAAGCCCTAACCTCCTTTTTATACTTATTGAAGAAGACATCAGTTGCTTGATCGAAAGGATGCCTCGACGATAACTACACAGTGGTTGTATGCAGTTGTCACTCACCGATTAGAAGATGCAGTTGCTGTTCTCCAGTTATGGTGTGGGGTTATTGATAACTGCACAACCATTTACATCTCATTGATGGTTTATGAATAACTACATAGTCATGGATAACTACATAATCATTCTTATCCTGTCAATGAAAAGAGCATTATCCTGGGAATATTGGCCAGAGTGTGATTATCATGTAACCGCACAAGTCATGGACCATGGTCGGCAAGTCTCAACCATACCTTCTTGATTTAGAGGTGCTTCCAATTCCAATACCTCTTTTATTCTTTGGTCACGCACAAACTGCGACCATGTATCGGGATTTATCATATCTCCGCAACCAAGGCGACTGCGGACAGATATCTCTGCGGCCAGAGAGGTCGCAAATAATGTGATTCATCAATGATTGTGATCATGGGAGATCACGGCCACAGTCTATTAACGTCACGAGTAATACTCATTCGTGACGGGCCCTTGTGTCTAATTGACTATGGGCTGAGATATATCCAGAATAACTTGGACTATTTCAACATCTCTCTCCATGGTCTTCCACGAACATGCACTACTACAGAAATGCTTTTCACTATCGGTTAAAAATCCACTCTACTATCGGTTCTCTTACCGATAGTGGTCGGCACGATAGTAGAGGAGCAGAACACTTCTATCGGTTCAAAAACCGTTAGTAAAACATCTACATTCCCAACGTTCACTAATCACTATCGACTATTTCTTCTATCGGCTCAAATTTAAACCGATAGTATTATATACATTTTTTCTATCGGCTCGTATATAAACCGATAGTATTGTTTAGGCTTTTTCTATCGGCTAGGATCTAAACCGATAGTAATGTTAATGTTTTTTTCTATCGGGTATTATCTAAACCGATAGTATTGTCTGGACACAGTTAGTACGGGAAACTTTATTCTATCGGTTATATTATATAACCGATAGTATTTTGTAGACACGTTTAGTACTGAAAACTTTATTCTATCAGTTTCTGCATATGAACTGATAGTACTGTAATATTTATTCTATCGGTCGTAGTATATAACCGATAGTAATTTGCAGACACGTTTAGTACTGAAAACTTTATTCTATCGGTTGTTGCATATGAACCGTTAGTAATGTAATATTTATTATATCGGTTGTAGTATATAACCGATAGTAATATTAGTTTTTCCTATCGGTTATGTATTGGCACGGTTAGTACTGGAATCATGCACATATACATACAGCTATACAGAGATACATTGGATCATTCACAAATACACCAATATTTACAAATATTCAGCAATATTCACATATTGATCAATTTGTTCACAAATACACTAATTCAGCAATATTCACATATTCACATATTGTTCACAAATTGGACAGATTTGATTTATGCACATATTGAATTTATGCACATATTGATCGAGTTTATTCACAAATACATCAATGAATCTATTCACATATTGAGTTTATTCACAAATACAGCAATCAACACATTCAATATATATTCACAAATACAGCAATCAACACAAGTCAGTTACTATCGATCGTTGATAGCCACTTCTTCCATGACATATTGAGCCCAAATTGTTCGCAGCTCCTTCAATTGAGGCAACTCATATTGCTCTTTCAACATGGCGCTCTGCATATATGCGTGTATGAAGTTAGGATCGTACGTCACATCCAATTAAAGTTCGACTTTGAGTCAGGAAAAATGGTTACCTTAGGGAATTGGGCAAAGTTTCTCCTGATCAGGTCATACACGAATCTCATGACATAGAAGCCACATTCCCACGATTGTGGCTGCTGATGGCACTGGAAAAATTGCATATGCAAAGACATGAACCCACATTAACTCGAAAGAACTAATTAAGCTTAAATTAAAAGACTCGTCATGAGTACTTCCATCCGTATTAATTACCTCATATTCTTTCCAAGAAATTGTTGTGCCCTTCGACGCGTCATGCCTCCCTCCAGCACTAGCATAATTTTTGAAAGCCCTGTATTTAATTTAGCATTGCCAGTTAATATGTTATCATTAATTAGCTAGTCAGAGAAAAATTTAAGACAACTATGTTACTTACGCGTCTATGTGCCATGTGAGGGTGAAAACATGCGCTACCTTGTCGCTCATCGAATCGAGGTAATAGACCTCATTCATCCATGGGCAAATAACGGCGAGGACCCAGTGGCCCCTACATTGCATATATAAGCGAACCGTTTCATACATATGTTAGGCGTAACATACAAGAATGAGTTAAATTAGTAGGAAATGCACCAACCTTTGGTGGTACGGCGCAAGGATGAACTCTCGGTCCTGCTGCGCTATTAGTGCCCTTGATATGTATTCCTCCACATGTGCTTGGTCGTGCTCTAGCATCGTGAGGCTTATTTTCTCTGGGTCGAGGAAACCCACCTTGTCACATGCCCTCATCGACGCCAGCCTATACATGCACCTGGATGCAAAGTAGACATTAGTAAGTAGTGCATACAAAGTGATTAGATTTATGAAACGAACTGTGATAACTTCAGACAACAGCAAACTCACAGGACTCCAGTCCGTATGATGGATATATCAAGCTCCCGCCAGTTGAGGAGGTCGAACAAATCCTCGTGGGCCACCGATATGCTCCCGGGCTCACGGTGAAAATGGGCTGGCCTTAAGTGAACCAAGAAGTTGATGTGGCGCCTAGACCGGGTCAGGTACCACTCGTGGAGACTTCTGGTTATTTGATCCATATTGCGCAGAAGGTACTCCGACACGAGTGGGGACCCGTTCTTGAACGTACCCGGCTGGCTTTGTTTGGCCTTGCCTTTGGCCTTGCCCTTGCCTTTGGGCGGGGAGCGAGTGTATACCTTCGAAGGTTGGGGTATGGTGCCGTCGGCCTCATTTGATGGCGAAGGGTTTGAGGCCGTCGGAGGAGGCATGGGGGCCGAAGGAGTTCGCTCATGCGTTGTGGCGGGGGTGGTGTCCTCAGGAAGTGAGCTGGTACCCATCGTCCACTTTAAGTACAAACGCATAAGTTAGATTTTGCAGATTGAGTATATTAACTGAGTTGTAAGCTAGAATGGCTAGGGTTTACCTCCTGTAGTCTAACACCCTTCTTGGGCCACTGTATGTACGAGCCCAATGCCTCGCCAATTGTCCGCATTTCGTCCGTTGGGACGGGCAACGGAAAAGAGCTGTAGCCCGGGAGGGCCATGTCCACCTGAACCTTTGCGAATCCAGGCTCCAGAGGTACGCAGTGGATCCGGACATCCTCCCAAGACTGGTATACGACCCCGTTTGCAACCGCAACAGTTTGTCGCCTATGTTGATCAATAGGCTACAGCTCTCCGGCTTCTGCAATTTAAAACAATTATAACAGGTTAGCGAAACAATTCTAACGTAATGGGAGTGGCATCAGCCGAACTGCATATATAGCTCAAGAGTTACAATACCTCGATTAGGTCCACCGGATCCACGTGAACCTTCGAGCCAACACTACTCGGCCTGGCAGCGTCGACCTCAGCAGCTGGATCTAAACCCTTGGACTGCACAACTCGGCTGAGGCGTTCATACTTCTCATTCATTTGAGCGAACATGTCTGCGAATTGTGCAGTCACATCTGCCCGTATCTTCTGAGATAGCTCCACTTCCCTTTCCTTCCAGCTGCCAGCCTTCTTCGCCTTTTGCCCGGGCTCCAAGAAGCCTTCCTTCCATGGCACCACAGCCCCCACAGTTCGCGTCCGCCCTGGATGCTCCTTGTTCCCTAGAGCCCGGGTAAGGATGTCGTTCTCCCTATGGGGACTGAACAATCCCTCGGTCGCCTCCTTCGAGCAAGAGATCTGTTACATTGAAAGCTCTCCATTGTGAGGAAGAAATATATACAAACTTGTGCGCACACTAGTGATCATAGTTAGCCAACTTACGAGTCACTGCACGACCTCGACGTCCCTGGGGTTTGGGAACGCCACAGTCCCCGTGGCCGACACGGTCCCTCTGGCCAACCACCAGTGCTTGCATCGCTGATCGCGGATCTCGGAGAGTGGTAGGTCAGGGGAGTCGACGAAATTCGACGCCTCGTCTTCAGCCTTCTTCCACTGCTCCTCCTTCCCCGCATAGCCGCGAGAGCCGAGCCGGTGTGGGTGGTTGTTCCTCCTCTGGATTGCCCTGTTCTTCTCGCTGAGAGCCTTCGTACCAGAAACAAGAAAATTAATGCACCACTGCTTACTGCATACAATGGTGTAACCAAGCAAAGGAACCATACATACCTTGAACTCAGGAGTCCCCTTCTGTTGGGCGAATTGCTCCCATACCTCCTCCGTTATGAAGGGGTACTTCTCGCATGGAGATTTGCCTTTAGCGAGGAAGGTACTGACGAGGACGCTCTTGAAGGTTTTCCACGTGTTGTTCATGTCCTTCAAGCAAGCTATCTTGGGACCATCGTCCGGGATGTTCCACTTGGCCTGTTTCAAATGGTGCATATAAGTAGGACTTACCTAATCTCTGGGATAAACCAAGGGAATGTGATTACTCAAGAGTTCAGTGATTTTGATTAATTTTACCTTCACTTCCACCCACAGCCTATCCCTCTCGTCGGCCTTGACATCCTTCCAGCTCTGGACGGTGATCTTCACCCTTTCCTTCGCCAACAAGCCAACATAGGCAGCATAGTGCCCGGCGTTCTTCCCGATCGGTGATGCGCACGGTGGCCCGATCTTCCGACAGGTAGAGGTAAGTCGATTGGTGGAGACTCGACGTTGACGATCCGGCTTCCGATCAGAACCGATCCGAACCCAGCAATCGCTACACCACGGCTCCGTTGGTTATCAACCATGCACAAACACGATTGACCTCGCCAAGAAGGCTTATCCCTGCATGCGAATCGAGAACACAAGCAAGAACGAGAAAGAAGCAATCTGAAATATTGCAAATATAAATTGAATCTCACCAGTTGGGGTTCCACAAACCGATATACGGCGAAACTGTTCTTTGACAGATTAATCTAAGCAAAACCCAAACCAAACCCTAGCGGCGGCTACTGAATATAAGGGCTAAGGGACGTCCTAGAAACCCTAGACGTGTCCGTGATGGACTCCAACACGATACATGGGCCAACGGCCCAAATTGGTGACACAGCACCCTGGGACAGATTCTGTCCGCCAACTTGCAATGCGAATTCCCGTCGACTCAGCAGTTCAATTGACCTGAAACCGGTGCCATTGGAAAGGTTATCTCCTTAGCTTTCGATACATATGTGGATCATTGAAATCGGAGTCCGTTTGTGGCCTGGGCGACGATTTTAGTGAACACTGCTCCTGGTGGCCGAGGTAGTCGACTCCGAGATGAATTGGGACTCCGACTCCGAGATAAATTGGGACTCCAACTTGACTTGGACGCCCTCCTGGCCCTTGCTGGTTCCCAAGGCCTTCATGATCCTCTCCAAAGTTTCTAAGTACAATATAATCAATAATATCATTAGGTAGCATACTATCCTCACAAGTATATACACGGGCACTTAGGAACGAGCTCACCTGTTGATTCAATTGCCGTGCTCGTGCTCTTGTGATGGGTCCTTGCATCACAACTGGAGGAGTCTCGGGCGTATGCATAGGAGTGATGTCCTCATCAATCGGTCTCCCGAACTGGTTGAACTCACATGAAAGATCCGCGCGTTTGGCCAAACGACCCAACATCGTCGGGCCTTGCGCCTTCCTCTTGCGCTGGGACGAGACAGCGCCATCTACGTTCGCCCTCGCCGAATCACTACTATCAGCCGAGGAAGATGCCGACATGGCTTTACCTAAAATTCCATGAACAAACCATCAATTGATATGAAGAAAGGTACATGACAAAGTTTATAACTAAAATTGTTGTGCCCTACGCTAGTCTCTCTACATGAACATAAAGTCTGTTGAAATTTAAATGAAACAAAATTTCAGATGAACATTAGAAAATGGGAAGTAATTAACAGAAAATTTAGATTAGCAGTGCAAACTAAGACATACTTTATTTCCTATCGGTTTTGAAAGGAAAACCGATAGTACTAAGGTATGTATTCAGGAAAATTTAAAAGATTAGCAGTGCAAATTATGCTAATATCTTTGCAAGAAAATAAAGTATGTTAAAATTTAAATGAACCTAAATTTGAGATGAACATTAGAAAATGGGAAGTAATTCACAGAAAATTCAGATTAGCAGTGCAAACTAAGACATACTATATTTCCTATCGGTTTTGAAAGGAAAACCGATAGTACTAAGGTTTGTATTCAGGAAAATTTAAAAGATTAGCAGTGCAAACTATGCTAATCTCTCTGCAGGAAAATAAATTCTGTTAAAATTTAAATGAACCTAAATTTGAGATGAATATTAGAAAATGGGAAGTAATTCACAAAAAATTCAAATTAGCAGTGCAAACTATGCTAGTCTCTCAGCAGGAACATAAAGTATGTTAAAATGTAAATGAACCAAAATTTCAGATGAAAATTAGAAAATGGGAAATAATTAACAGAAAATTCAGTTTAAGGTATTTACTATCGGTTCTGAATAAGAAACTGATAGTGGACTACACTGTATGACAAATTGCTAGTGATTTTCATCAATTTTGTCATTATCATAGCTATCAAGTTTGTAGTTCATGAATTTTACTCTAGGTTTATATTTGTAATCCATTGAACTGGATATGAACCATTGCATACAAAATTAAGCAATACACGCGAGCGATTTGGTCAAGAACACTTACAGTCGATCGTGGAGTGGCCGGAGGCGGTGGCGCAATGCAGTGCCGGAGGCGGTGGAGAACTAGATTCTGATCGGCAATGGTGGCGCAGAGGACCGAAGAAGCGAACGTCGGCGAATCTAGGGTTTTCCGCGCGAGTATTTGGAAATTGGAATGTGATCAGTTGCACTGGAGGGAAAATCGTGCAAGGTTATAACCTAATCTATGAATATTTACTATCGGTTCATAACCACCAAACCGATAGTAAAAACATGTAAGTTAGGGTTTGCAGTGTTGGCACTGTTCACTATCGGTTTTATTATACCAAACCGATAGTAAACTAAGAAACAGGGGCTCATAACACAGTATAAATCACTATCGGTTGTAAACACTAAACCGATAGTAAACTAAGAACAGGGGCTCATAACACAATATAAATCACTATCGGTTATGAACGATAAACCGATAGTATAGTTTAATTTCATATCGGTTTCACAGTTATAACCGATAGTAAAATACAATGTTATTGACCCTAAAGGATTTCCCTTAGAAGAGTTACAGAGGATCTCAGTACATCATTTTGCATTTTATTTTACTATCGGTTTTATGACAATAAACCGATAGTATATGTTAATTTCATATCGGTTTGGAGGTTGAAACCGATAGTAGAATACTGTTAAATTGGTTAACAGTAAAAACCAATCATGGAATGAAAATTTGCAGTTTTCATATATATTTGTGAAAAGAATCAATTATTTCTCAAATCAAGTATATACTCTAATTGAAATGAAAATTTGCAGAAATGATTCTCAATGCATCACGTATGTTTTCCCAAAGAATTTTTGAAAAATGATTTGAAGAATTCTTCGATCAAAGATCCAAGTAATATACGTCACTTACATATTGCAAATTAGTCAAGAATGGTTGTCCACCCATAATCCTTCTTCGTGGTCATCTCGCAGGTAACTTGTTTCGTCAATATCTTCGGTAGGGACAGATTGAAGGATTCCATCTAAAAATGGAGGTAGTTCGTCGAACTGATCGTACTCTTCTTCATCCACACGTCTTCGACCCCAACAATACGTCTCTTACTGTGAAGGACAACGTGCAACTTTGGGTTGGCCGGGTCAACGATGTAGAACACCTGTGTGGCTTGCTCAGCAAGTATAAATGAATCATCTTTGTGTGCGACTCTACTGAGATCAACGAGAGTAAACCCATAATTGTCGACTTTAACACCTCGAGGGATTTCGACCCATTGGCATCGAAACAGAGGAATCTTAAGTAATACATAATCGAGCTCCCATATTTCCTCAATAACACCGTAATATGAGTCGAGTGCCCTTACTGCCCTGGCATCCTCCGAAATAGCAAGTAGTGTCACTCCACTACATTGCATAGTACTCTTCTCGTCCTGAGTTCTTGTGTAAAATGAATAGCCGTTGATGTCATACCCCTGCCAAGTCCCTACAGTAAATCTAGGCCCTCTGGCCAACCATATAACATCTTCATCTACATCGCCCTCAGAAGCTTGCAGGACTCTATTTTTGATCCACCCAGCAAACTTCCTATTATGTTCTCTGGTGACCCAAATCTCTGGCTTCGAGGGATTCTGTTTCCGTAACATTTCCTTGTGCTCGTGTATGTATGGCTCCACCCCCGTCATGTGCTGTAAGACCCAAAAATGGGCTTTTGCATACAGATCACTAGAGGGGACGACTGCTTTAAATCCAATCGTTCCAATGCCCTGAAGCCTGCCCTCATACCGGGACGTAGGAACGCCAATTGGGTCAACCCCGGCCATATGGTTGGTGCAAAATTCGATCACCTCCTCGGCGGCATAACCTTCAATGATACTGCCCTCAGGCCGATGTCGATTCCTTACATATCCCTTCAAGATACCCATAAATCTCTCAAATGGATACATGTAGCACAGGAACACGGGTCCACAAAACTTAATTTCTCTGACAAGGTGAACAATTAGATGGACCATAACATCAAAAAAGATGGAGGGAAATACATCTCCAGCTGACAAAGAGTGGTAGTCACATCGCGTTGCAAATCATCCAGTCCATCCATATCAATTACCTGCAAGGACACAGTTGTAGCAAATATTCAGATCCAAAAAATCTGACAAGTTCCATGAATGGAGCTAATTAATTTGCTAGGAGTACACGCTTACGTACCTTGCCAGATATTGTGTTGAAGAAATAACATAGCTTTGTACTTGTCTCTCTGACTTTGACTGAGAGAATGCCTCTGATAGCAATGGGAAGCATTTGTGACATCAGTACATGACAATCATTGGACTTCATACCAACCAGTTTCAAGTCTTTCATGGACACAAGTTTTTTCAAGTTCGCAGAATACCCGCATGGAACTTTGACCCATGTAGGCACTGACAGAGTTCTGTTTTTTCTCTTTTTGACAAAGTATAGCAGGCCGGGGGGAGGTATGTTCGCTTTCCCTTCTCCAACGGTGCAAGCTCAGTCCTTATGCCCATGTCGAGCATGTCACGGCAAACGTTGATGCCATCTTTCGGATTTGTAAACAGCCGTTTTAATCTAGGAATCACAGGCAAATACCACATAGTTTTGGCCAGAGGCCCTTTCTTTACCTCATCACATCCATTGTGATAAATTCTGTCCCCATGCTTATACCGCGATGCACCGCATCTTGGACAAACATGCAAATCCTCGTACTCGTTACGGTACAGAACACAATCATTTGGGCATGCATGTATTCTTTCGATTTCCATTCCCAACGGACACAATAGTTTTTTGGCCTGGTAAACCAATCTTGGCAACTCATTTCCCTCTGGAAGCATGTCCGCTAACAGATCCAATAGCGCCGTGAAACTCTTATTGCTCCAACCGTTGCTTGCCTTCAAGTTATATAATCTCAACACAACAGACAACTTTGTAAATTTTGCACATCCGGGGAACAAAGGCTTCTCAGAATCAACAATTAATTTCTCAAATTTAGCTAAATCGTTTTCGCTGTAGTCTTCTTCTACATCACGTAACATTTCATCTAAATTGTCGTCATCTACATGGACTTCCGAATGAACATTACCAATGTTCTGATCATGATCATCATTACTGCAATCCACTTCCAGGTGCTGCTGAGTGGTAGCGGTGCTTGTTTCCTCAAGATCTTCACCATGCCATATCCAACGGGTATAGCGTGCGTTAAAACCACGACGAATCAAATGACTCCTAATCTGATCAGAGTTGCCGAACCTTTTTAAGTTCATACAATCTATACAAGGACAATGCATATCTTTCTCTCCCTTCTTCGCCTTTTCTTGCTCAGCAAATTTAATAAACCCATTCACACCCTCCAAATACTCAACAGTAGTACGTTTTATTCCATACATCCAATATTCTCGGTCCATCTACAATCATTTCACAAAATTGACAAATTCAAACAAATAATTAATGACTCAGGGCATGTATATATGCATGAAACATAATTAGCTAGGCCATATGTGTGTACATGAGCTGCTTAATTACATTAAATGGATTTTTATATATGAAACCCTAATTAACTTGATGCATGCATTAATTGGAAGAGCCAGCTAGCTAGCTGCTTAAATTCAGCAAGCTATAGCTAGCTAGCCAACCTAGCCTTCTAGCTAGTTTGGAGATACATGTATCTAGTTTAATGAATTGCAAGTAGAGAGAGAGAGGGAGAGTGCATGTGAAAGAGTGATCGAGAGAGAGAGAGAGAGGTGATGAGAAGATGACAATACCGAGGGGGATGGAAATATGATCAACCTCTCAGCTAGCTTCTCCAGATCACTCTACTTGGAGTCGTGCGCGGCTGAAATGATTCCAACATGCAGAGCGCAGAGCAGGGGTCGACCTAATTAAGTTGTCCAATTTTACTATCGGTTCAACAACACAAACCGATAGTAAAATAAGGTCCCCACTGTCATAACCATTAGTTTATATGAAGTCATTTTACTATCGGTTTGTTTTATATAACCGATAGTACTATTGAATATATTGTATCGGTTAGTACAGGAAGAACCGATAGTAAAAAGTCAGTAATTTCACTATCAGTTACGCGAGAAAAACCGATAGTACTATGTAATATATTATATCGGTTGATACTGTACGAACCGATAGTATAAAGTGAGTAAATTTACTATCTGTTACGAACGAAAAACCGATAGTACTGTTTTAATATATTATATCGGTTGGTACAGTAATACCCGATAGTATAAAGTGCGCAATTTTACTATCAGTTAAAAGTGGAAAACCGATAGTACTATTTAATATATTATATCGGTTTGTACAGTAATGACCGATAGTAAAAAGTATTTGCATTTCACTAACGTTAGACTATTGTGTAACCGATAGTAAAATGCCTCTTTTCCGCCCCTGTCGTCCTATTCTATCGGATTTTTCCCAGATTACTTATAACCGTTAGAAAATATGGGTTAGTGGAATACACTTCTGTAGTAGTGAGAGGTCGCAACAGGGGTTGGCTCCTTCTCAACAAGGGAGTCATGATCCGGGAGGATCTCCAAGTCCTGATCGCATGCGGCTTCGCGACCACTTCGCGACCTTAACCGTGTTCGGAAATGATTCGTGAACATGGATGGGTCTGCGACCATGGATTGTTCCGCGACCAGGAAAAGGAATTCGTTCCATGTTCGGAATTGTAATCCGATCCGAATGTGTATAACTAAGCTTATCTGTTTAGGATTAGTTATATGAGTCTAATACGTTTAGGTTATTGAGTCTAATACGTACTCATACGATTGGACTATAAATACCTTGTAATAGGTCTAGTTTAGATCATCGAAACATCATAGAGCTTATTTGAGTTTTAGACACTTATAGTTCATCGACGTAGACAAGTGTGTCTAACGTTCGACGTGTAAGCCCTCTTTGAAATAAAGAGTTGTGCAATTACTTTGGGTTTCGGTATAAGATCCCGTTATTCTGCATATTAGAATTTGGGTGAGCCTAGTGCGAAGACCAAGGCTAGGTCTCAAATGGATCACCATCGAACTTCGAGCACAAAACGGCACCACTTTCAAGGTAAACATGCACCTTATCAAGCTATACAATGCGGGAGACCAGGTAAGTACACTAAACTCAGTCGATTCTTTTGATTCTATATATTTTTGAACGGTCGAGGACGTTCCGTCGAGCGGGACGTTAAACCAGCACTCGCCGGGAGGCAACCCGGTTACTCAAACTCTGATGGTTGATCCACACGGTGCGCAAGTTTTTCTTTCTTTTTATTTATTTATTTTTTTAAAATTTTTTTTAGGTTATCACTTGCGACGCCTTGGATTGCACCATTGGAGCTACGTGGACCACAACATCATCTTCCACCACATCATCATCCACAACAACCACCAACCTAAACCACAACCGCAAACGGTAATCTGTTTCTATCTCCATACATTGAGGACAATGTCTGATTTAGTTTGGGGGTCACTTAACCGTTTTCTTAGTCTGATTTAACTTGGGGGATGTTCACTTCACCAATTGTTTAGTCTTCACCAAATCATCATTTCACCACATTCCATCATAAAACTAAAAAATAAAAAGAGATTTATCACTTGGAATGCCTGGTTTTGAAGATGATCTTTAATCAATTAAATGATTATTCTATCACATCTTTGCATATGATCCATTGAACTTATATCTTTTAAAGATTTTCATTGCCTATGTTTAGTTTTTATCTTAAAGTGACCATTAAAGTTTGAACTTATTCATTAAATTGTACTCAACTTCTTCCAAATTTAAGATTTCTAATAGAATCATTTTTTGGAATTAACACTCTTATGTTACTCTTTATGCCTAGATTGCTAATTGCCCTTCTCTTTAAAAATAAAAAATGTGTAAAAGTAAGTATAATCGACCCACTGGGGGGAGGCGGTGGCGAATCGTCGACCAGCTGGGGAAGGGAAGATTTACTTAACTTATGCATACAAAAAAAAATATTTTCAGTAAAACGGTTGCTTAAGCTGCGGCTTTGTCTAATCTTGTGTAACGTATATGCGACCCGCTGGGGTGAAGCAGTGGTGATTCGTCGACCAGCTGGTGAAGGGAAGGTATACGGAGCATTGAGGTTGCTTACAAGGGATCGGGAAACCGACAAAGCTGCCTTTCTGTAAGTGCACTAAGTAAGCATCTTCAGCTGTGTCTCCTCTCGCCGCGACGGAAGGATCCAGTAAAAACATTCTGGCCAAGAGCACAAAAAGTTGAAGAATAAAAAAAAAAGAGGCAAACAAACAAACAACAAAAGAAAGAAAATAAGTGTTTTTCTTTAGAAGAGAGCAATTTAGCAACTTTGTATAAATTGTAGCATAACGAGCGTTTTCTTTGCATGGTTTATTTTAAATCATATATGAAAGAAGATTGTTAAGACAATTTAATTGATTAAGCTCTCTCTTTTCTAAGGTTGAAATTTGATAATCTTAATATATGCATTTGGAAATTTTAAATTGCTAAGATCAATTGCCTCATATGCATAGATGTGTTGTGAATCTTCGGAAGATTGTTTATAGAGAATCTAATTTACCAAGGCATCTCAATTTTTGAAAAATTATTCACATTCTTTGCTTGAGGACAAGCAAAATGCTAGCTTTGGGGAATTTGATAAGTCTTAATTTCATAGAATTTTACCCTAGGTTTAACATTGAAAATGTGCAAAAATGATGCTTAAAATTTCCTTGATACGTCATTTTATGTGACTTTTTGTAACATTTTTACAATCTGCTTTCATGAGTGTGTTCTTCATGTTTCAGGGAACAAACGTACCAAATTTGGAGTTATTTCGACATCGTTTGGATAGGAAACGAATTGGAGAAAGAAGATGCTGAAAATCTGGAAAAAAATCAGCAATCCGACCCGAAATTGGACCCGAATCCGACCCGAAACCCGATTTCCCAATGAAAAACAGACCTGTTAGTCGGTTTAAAGTCCGAATCTGAGACAATTTCCTTCCTAAATAAGTCTTGAGTTGTAATTGATTAATTTTAGGACTTATATACTATAAATAGAGAAATTTTTGCTCAATTAGACATGTTTTTTTGCATACTAGCCATTAGGGTTTAGTTTAGTTTTAGTTTAGTAGAGCCCCATTCTCTATTTTATTTCTTTTGTAAGCCAGCAAGGACGGCAACTTCAATTCTCAAGCAATCAAGTAAGTTTTTATTTATTTCTTATTATGATTTCTACATTCTTATGGTTTTTGTGAGTAGATCCCTTCTAGAGTTAGAGATGATCTAATCTAGAAGGCGTGATTCTTCCTTGATTTTGATCTCAAGTTTTTGAGTTATTTTCTAATGTTTTCTTCCTCTAAACCCTAAATTCTCATCTCGACAACAGACGTAACAGTTGAGCCTTAGCTAGAATTTAAGGGAGTTCTTGAGTCCTTAGCGCTTTGATGCCGGACCCTGAACAGGAGAGAGGCTCTCGCCAAATGTGACAATGGAAGCGATCCTCTGACTATTGACCCAGCGCCCCGAACTGGAAACTTAATTTGTCTTGGAAAACAATGGAAGTTAACTCACAATCCTCGGATCTTGGATAGAATTACGCCGGATGGTTATGGAATCCCCAAAGCCCTAGGTTTTAATTCCTGCTTTATAAATTTAGATTTCATACCTGCAATTTACTACTTTAAAACCCTAGATTGATAGCTTTAGTAGTAGAATTAGTTATAGAAAAACAACCCTAAAACTCGTTTAGACTTAATCAGTGATTCACTAAGCTAGAAAGACGAATACGCTTGTTCTTCGTGAAATTCGACCCTCAAGTGCTCAACGTTCAACCGTTCACTTGCGGTATTACAAAATCACACCGTTTTAGGTGCTATCATATGTCTTCCTCAGCTGATAATCAGCGGGTGAATGGCCCTCAATCCCACAGATTTGACATACAAGTGCAACCGGAGGAGTAATATGCAAAGAACCAGCTAGTTGTTGTGCCATGGATTAGCTGACGGCATGAGACATTTGATTAACAGAGTGAGAGAGAGTGTCTATCCTAGCATTCATGAAGTCAAAGGACTTAACATCGTGCATACCTGATCAGGATAAATCTCTACCCCCTGACCACTCAAAATGGTGGGATGCCATGCTCTCAATAAGTGTAAAAGCCTCGTCTATATAGTCTTGTTCATGATCCCACCACCTGCAGCGGCGTCGATAGATGCCCGGGTAGCAAAAGAAAGCCCTTTATAAAAGATTTGCAGTACTAACCAGTGCTCCAAGCCGTGGTGCGGGCACGATCAGAGAAGCTTTTGGTACCACTCCCATGCATGAGAGAGACTCTTGCCATCCTGCTGAGAAAATCCAGTAATCTGTGCTCGTATCTCCGCAGATTTGGACAGTGGGAAGAATAGCTCCAGAAAAGCCTTCAACAACTACTCCCATGCCATCTCTACACCTGAAGGCAAAGCATGATACCACGCACGCGCATCATCACGTAAAGAGAATGGAAATAAACGTGTGCGAATGGCATCATCAGAAACACCATGGTATTTCAATGTGTTACAATACTCAAGAAAGGTCCAGATGTGCTCATTTGCATCCTCGACGAGTGATCCTCTAAAGCGAGCCTATTGTACCATCGTAATTAGAGCAGGCTTGATCTCAAAGTTGTTAGCCTAACTGGCCAGTTGAATTACGCCTGGAACGGCTCCACGATCGACACGGGCCCAGAGATTGCGAAGAAGCTGTGGAGGGGGATCGCGATTAGCCATCTCTGTACACTTCGCTCATCATTTCTTTCTCAAACGTTGTCGAAATGTATGCTCGATCTCCAAATCGAAATGTGCAAGTGTGTGGTCACTGGATGATCGTCGCATACATCAAGTGGCGCTGTGAGAGAGATGAGAGTCATAAGTACAAAGAATAGTGATACACGAAGGGTTAGTCGTCAGGTGTTAGCCAAACAAAAGAAAATGAACAGAGAAGAAAAGGGAAACAAAGCAGATGAAATGGGAAAAACAAATAAAAAAGAGCAAATGAGAAGAAAAATCAAAGAAAGGGCAAATCGATTCAAACTCAATTAAATAATTTTGCTCGAACTAGTCCCCGGCAACGGCGCTAAAAATTGATACCACCTAAAACGGGGCCTCGCAAGCGGACAAGGTTGCAGTAGTAGGTGAGTATGTCGTTCTCTCCAAAGGGACTAGATGAGAGAAAAATGTGCCTAACTAAATTCAAATAAAAGATAAAAGATAAACTGAAGCACTTGCACTGACTTGTAGAATACTAAAACTTGATTCTTCAGCACAACAAGCCAAGCCAGAGAATGAAAGGGAGAATAAAAGAAATGGCGTAAAACAAACACAAAGTTTCGCCACAACACAATTACGCAATCACAAATCTTCTGCCAGGTATCATTCAGTGGATAAAGAGCATAGTTAAGATTAGCAATAGCAACTCCCATCCCAATCGCACTAGTAATCAAACGGGGAATCAACACTTCAGCAAGCAAAAGAATAGAAATTAACTAGAACACAAAATTAGAGAAATTGGAATGCATCTAACCAACACATTCAAATACCAACCTGAGTTAGAACTCAATTCAGCTATCAGTTTAAACTAGCATACAAATTAGTTCATCTCATGGATTCAATGTTTCTCCTTGTTTTCTTTGCATGAATCACAGGAAACAGATTAGGGGGAGAAGGAGAGAATGGTATTAAGAGGGGGAATTAGTTGCCAAAGCTGTTGTCGATGAAGAGGGAAGTCGCCAACGTAGTTGTCGAAGCTGCAGTAGCTTGGGGTTTGCTGTCGGGGAAGAACTTGTTGCCCTCGACGTTGAGGATGAGGAAGCCGAGGTGGTTAAAGCAATCCTGGAGCTCAGGGAGGAGCTCACCGGAGAGGTGGAAGAAGAGGATGAAGAATTCATCGAATTCGGTGAAGAGCACGGCGATGACGGCGTTGCTTGGGTGCATGTGCGGTGGCCCAGCAACGCGAAGAGGGTGCTGGAGAGCGTCACGAGGGTGGATCTTGTCGGAGGCGGCGGATCGCGCCGGATCGGGCTGATCCGGCGGCTATGGAGAAGGGCGACAGCAGCTGTATTGCAAGGCGGTGCTGTGGCGCGGCGCGCAGGATGCACCGGCGTTGGGAGGTGGTGGATCCGACGATTAGTGGTGGCGGGTGATGGAAACGGGGCAGTGCCGATGTGCCTGGCCACCGGCAGTGTGGTGGTAGGAGGTGTGGATCGCCAGGAGGGAGGCAGAAGAAGAAGATAACAAAGGAAAAACTAGGCTGAAGTTGTGCACAGTGGCGGCCGGCTAAGGTTAAGGGGATTATTGGCAATCTTGCAGAAAGGTCCTAGAAAAGGTTTGAAATGACAACCATGTCCTTCACTTGATAGGTTTAGTTGTTCCAGGACCCCGGAGACTCCGATTTCAGCTCAGCCGGTTCCTACGCATCCATAGAAACACGTGCTTCTATCTGGAATCGACCAAGGGTCGGGTTTAGTCGATGAAGCGCGTCCGTTAGCCAAAATCCATCTGATTCACTCCAATCTACGATAAAAATTACAAAACAAGTAATCTAGTCGATTTGGTAACAAATTTAGAATAATCTAGGTATATGATGAAGTATATGACTAAAGTACGCATAAGAATGGGGGAAAATATATGGAAATATCAAACAAATTAGATAAATATCACATGTGGCGCTATCGCGACCATGGAGGCCTAAATAGCTAACAATCCTCGTCAGCTAGCCCCCAAATTTGAAGTGACAAAGGCCTACTTTTAATGATGTGTTGCTTCGAATTCTTAACAGTGTTTCGTCGCTTCGAATTCTCGCGTTGTGGTACACCAATGACATCTTCGATACATCTCAGGGAATGAGCTGCAGGCACTAGGGAGGATCTCGAGGTTTGCGCATCGTGCCCAAGGCCGGGAAGTTGAAGCATCGCCTTAGTGAGTCTATAAATAGCCATTCCTTTGCTGTGGAATTTCTAACTCCTTCAGAATTTTCTCTAAGACTCAAACTTTTCGTCTCTTTATTCCCTTATGCCAATGGCGTCTCCGAATCGGGTCGGCGAGGAGATTGGGGAATAGAATGTTTGGGCTTTGGCAGCGAGAGGAACCAGTGTCGCGCCTTCGTCTCAAGAGGTAATCCTCTCTTGGTAGATTGGTGCAAGCTTCATCTCGAAATGTAGTTTCTCTAAAGGTTTCTTACCTCATGTAGCCGCTTGACAGCTTGACTGTATCTAGGAAACATGGTGGCAATGATCTTGGATCATCTGGGAGATCTTCATCGAAGAAGCCGATGTAGCTTGATGAGCTAGCTGCATACCAGGCTTCATCCCGAGCATCCCCTGGGGCTGTGGCTCAGGTCCAACCCATGGTCAGACAAGCTTCGCCTCATTCTCCCTTCTCGATGGAGGATGGGGAAGCCTTTGACTCCTCTGCAGCTGATTCGCCCTTGTCCTCCTCGGTAAGAACTCTTGAGTTTTGGGCTCATCCTAGTTAGCTGTCTCTTTTGTCGGAGTAAGTTTGATCATTTTGTGTAGAGCCGTGAATCTCAGGAAGAGCTGGACAAGATGAAGGCAGAGTTGTGGGCCCTCCAGGAGGAGCACAAACTCCATGGGGAGAAGTACACCCGGCGGGGCTCGACTTGGAAGAATTATTCAAGCGCGTCGAGCATTTGAAGGCAAGTTTTGATAAGGCTAGGGAGACCACGAGGCTCTCTCAACAAAAAGAGCAGCTTGTGCGCGAGGAGAAGCATGCTGCGGACATAACCATCGCCGGCTGTGGTCTCACCATGGAAGATGGCCTTGCAAGACTGAGGGAGGTTGCGGGGCTCCTTGAAGCGTATGTGTTTGACCCTAAGAAGGACAACTTGTCGCTGGAGGAGTCCTGTGTCCTGGCTGTAAGTCAAGCTGACTTCATCTAAGATGCGGTTAGGACTAAGACCAATCCTTAGTATAGCCCTCATATTTTTTGTTTTTGTAAATAATGGAAAATTTTAATGAAGAATTAACTTTTCTCATGTCAATTTTCCTCCACTTGTTTATAAATGATGTTTAGTATTTTCTCAAACAGTTGTATTATCTCTTTCCTTAGCTTTTAGCTACCATAGAAAAGTATGTGCGCCGCGTGCGATCACGGAATGACTATCATGATCATGGAAAGGTATATGTGCTGCGTGCGATCACGGAACTACTCACGATCAAGAAATAATTGTCGCAGCATGGTTACGCGCAATGAGAGCAGTAATCTTTATCTGCTAGCCCCCAAAGCCAAAGCGAGAAGGCTTTCTTTTCACTGGAAAAGGCATTTTCCCTTTAAAAACACATTTCAGCTTCTGAAAAGGCATCTTGTCAGTTCAACTTCCCGTTGAATGCTCGCGGGACTGTGAGTGCACATGTCAAGTTTGTTTTGACGTGCATTTAATGCAAAAAACACCTTTTTCCGCACGGTGTGAACCGTGGTGATGGAACTAAGGGAAGTGGGTTTTTAAACCCTTTGTCTCAAGTCCTAGCTTCCTACAGAAGTTTCATCGAAACATCCAAAATTTTGCAAAGTTCCTGTTTTTTGCCGTAGGTCGCAGCCGTTGCTGTTTCTCCACTAAAAACCCAACCTGATGGCGTGTTGGACAAGATCCAATCATCGCTCAAAGGAGAGCTTGCTAGCGTTGGAGGCTGATGGGTATCTTCCTCCAGGTCGCTGATACCATGGCGGCCTACTGGGGAGAACGACGAGAGCCCTGTAGTGCGGGAGGGCGAACTTGGTGATGTTTGAGGACTTCTTATGCTATGGATTTCGTCTACCAGAGAGCGACCTTTTGCGGGAGGTTCTCGCCCATTTTGATTTGGAGCTGGTGAATCTGAACGCCAACTGTGTGTTGATCCTCGCCACTTTCCAGCATTTGTGCGAGGTGTTTTTGGGGGTTTTTCCCAGTGTGGCTCTGTTCCACCAATACTACTTCTTGGAGATGTCTAAGGGCACGGCCGTGTCGGGTTGCGTTTACTTCTGCCTATGGGGGAAGAAGGACTTTCTCCCCTTCCGCCTGCGCGATTCGGTGCACAAGTGGTACCAGAGGTGGTTCTATTGCACCGCACTGGAGGAAAGTCATCTTTGGTTTGCCGATCGGCGGCCAGAGAAGAGCGAGGAAAAGGATGTTGCCCATGCCCTTGACAAAGAGTAGAAGAAGCAAGCCCAGGTGCTGAGGTGCCTCATAGATGCGGGCTTGAGTGCTCGGGACGTAATCCTCAATTTTGTGAAAAATCGGATCAGTCAGTTGAAGAAGAGGGATCATCTCGTGTGGGAGATCAGGGCAATAGAAGATGCCACCAGGGATGGTAGCCCTGGTAAGTTGGCAAGACATGTGTTTGTCTTTTTGTTGTTTTGGACGCGCTGGTTGACATGTAGCATTTGTTCAGGGTTGTCCTCTTCCGATGTCGCGGTTAGGGCCAGCTATCTATTGAAGGCTTTTAACTCGGTTGAGGAAGATGACCCAAGTGCATCGAGGCCAGAGAGCCTTGTCGGCGGCTGCGATGAAGTGTTACAAGTGCGCCGAAAGGTAGGCCTTGTTCGACAAACTGGGACAAGTCGTGCCATCGAGGTAAGTTCAACTAATAAACAGTTTGATTTGTGTAGTTGGACGAGGGCCAATCGGTGGGGATGAAGAGGCCCTTGGATGATGAAGGTCCTTTTGGTGGTTCCTCAAAGAAGGCCAAGAGAATCCTGAAGACCAAACAACCCAAGGCTCCAGCTTTCAGCAAGGCAAAAGTGTTAGCGGCTACTGGGGCGGCTTCGTCCAAGGCGACTGTGACCGATGTGAAGATGGCCACGGTAAACATTTCTACCACTTACACCCCAACAAGAAGGATGGGGAATTATGTTTTGCCTATACAGGGGGAAGGAAGCGAGGAGGAGGATGACGAGACTCCCCTAATCCTTCGAAGAAGAAGGTTAGTAGAGTCGTCGAGGAAACCTGCGGTCAAGGCGCTGTCCTCGCCGTTGTCTCCCCAAAGCGGGGAGTCAAGCTCCTGAAATCTTTTGGGGCTTGGCATCAGCTAAATGGTATTCTCAAGCTAAGTCGCAGTGCCTAGCTAGGAATAGTTTTACCAATTGTGTTTGAAATGGACAAGACTCCTTTGACCATGGTCGTAGCTAACATGGCGAGCGAATCGGAGACCGCCATGGTCGAGGGGGAAGAGGCCACTTGTGCTACCAGCGATATACTATTGCCCAATGTCGTTGACGAAGTGGTTGTAGATACGCAGTGTATCGAACCTGCCGATGACGAGGGAGCTGAGTCCGCGACGGCGATCGCGACCACGGGCATTGACACACTTGTCATACCGCTGGTCGATGAGGATACACAGTGCCCCACACCGAAAATAACAACCAAAGGTTAGAGCTCTAGGCCAGTACGAGGTGATGCACCTTCTCCGAGCCAAGGAGTTGGATCAAAGAAATTTTTAGAGGATCTTTTGGAGGTAAGGGAAGTTCTTACTCCAAATTATTCAGCATGCGTTTGAGTTTTTCTTAAGGCCTGCTAAATGTTTATCTATAGAACTCTACTCGCAGCACGACCATGGTTGATCTGTTGATAAAGTGTTTTAAGGTCATCCAAGTAGAGCGCGATCTCATAAAGCGGTAAGTGCCTTGCTTTACCTTTGGTCCTTGTATGGACTGGAATGTTAATCTCTAGCCTGTAGCAGGGAGAACTCTACTTTACTAGAAGAGATTGCCACGGTACACAACAATGAAGGGGTTGTGGTGGCTGAGGCTCTGAGGGAGAAGGATGAGGAATTCTCACACACCCTCGCGTCCTTGGAGGAAAAGACGCGATCATATGATGCTCTCCAAGGGGAAAAAGAGAGCCTCATATCGGCATGCAGTAAATTGCAAGCTGATGTCGATTATAAGCTCTTCTCAGTAGAAATTATCATCACTGAGTCAATTTTATAGATACTTGATCGAATATGTTTCTTTCTTTGATCAGGTCAAAGGGAAAGAAGTCACAATCTAACCGAGGAGAAGGATGAATTAGAAGAGAAGTTATCAGGCGTGGACTCGACCTAGAGAAGCTTCACAACATCATTAATCAACTTCAGTCGGCCAGCAACAAGGCCAAAGAAAAAACAGAGTTAGCTCTTAGTGAGAAGGAGAAGTTGGAAACGATCATCGAAAACTGCTGCCTCACTGAGAAATATACTTCGGCCAGGCTAAAGGAAGTTGCAGACTCATTTGACGAGGAAGTTGTCAAGCCAACGGGGGATGACTTATCACTGGCTGAGTCTTGCAACTTGGTCACCGCCCTGACTGACTTGCTTGTCGTGAACATCCCAGAGTTTGTGAAGAAGCGCAAGGAGACACTAAAGACTGATGTTAGTGACGTGGCCTCTGCTTTACTTTGAAAACTTAGACATCACCATGGCCCGGATTTGGACTTGAGGCCAGCTGTGGAAAGCATAGCTTTTGACAGCGAGGACCAGCTGGACGCGTTTAGGGCCGAGGTCAATGTTCTTGTAGACAAGATATTGCATGACTTGGGCCTTCCTTGATGTAATGTCTTTTCTTGTACTTTTTGACAATGAGATAACTTTTCTTTAGTTATTGTACCTTACATATACACATGATTAGTAGGAGTAACAAAAAACTAAGGAAGACGCTTGACCTTAAAATTGAATGTTACAGTTAATATCCCCCTAGCTCCCTCATGCGATCGATTATATTGGAGATGTAGTATGTTGGTCGCAGGATAGGAGTATGGACAAACCCAGAGATGAGTGACAAACTGATTGACTGGAGAGCACATTATTGCAAATCCATAAGGTTATTGCTAACTGACAGCCACTCGAATGATCAATCCATGCTAGTAAGTTTCTGAAGCGTTGAGAAACGGCGTACAAGGAAATGTCTATCTAGATGTGACCATGAGATCGGCCAGCGAATCTGCTTAGTCATCATAATGTAGTGCGTAGTGTGATCAACCCCCGGGCGTGGTTCGATGGAGGTAGAATGGATGTTAACCGTAATAAAAACTATGATGGAAAAAGGTATTGACAATAGAAAAGGGAAAGGGAAAGGGTACTTACACGTAGAACTTGTGTAATTGGTCGATGTTCCAGGTATTGGACAGAACTCTGCCATCCTCCATAACTAATCTTGCCGATCTAGGTCACGGCATTGAAACCACAGTATAAGGGCCTTCCCATAGTGGGGAGAATTTGTTGGGATTAGACTGATTTTAGATCTTTCTCAAAACTAAGTCGCCCACGTGTAGGCTACGTGGTTGCATCCTTTTGCTGTGATATTTATGCAAGGCTTGTAAATATGCTACGGACCTAAACAATGCTCGATTGTGCTTTTCATCTAGAAGGGCGAGTTCATTGTCGCGTGTGTCAGTTGAATTTGTAATATCAATGTTTGTTATGCAAGGGCAGCCAAGTTGTATTTCACTTGGCAGCATGGCTTCGGCACCCAAAACCAGTTGGAAAGGCGTGTCGCCCGTGGCTCTACTGGGTGTGGTATGAAGTGCCCATAGAATGGAGTAGAGTTTGTCTATCCAATCCCCCGAGCGTATTTTAAGGCGGTCGAACACGCGTTTCTTAACCCCTTGAATGATTTGCCAGTTGGCACGTTCAACTACCCCGTTGCTTTGTGGATGGGCAACGAAGGTGAAACAAACTTTGGTTCAAATATTGTCGCACTAGTCGAGGAAAAAACCGCTAACGAACTGGGAACCATTGTCCACAATGACACGATTTGGGACACCAAATCGTGTTACGATGTTTGTGTGAAAGAACTTTTGTGCCGCAACGGCGATAATGGTTCAGATAGGTTCAGCCTCGATCCATTTGGTGAACGTGTCAATGGCTATGAACAAGAACTTGTATCCATTGACGGCTTGGGGCATTGGTCCTAGAATGTCTATCCCCCATACGGCAAATTTCCATGTTAACGGGATAGTTTGTAATGCATGTGATGGTTGATTAGTCTGTCGAGCACGGAATAGACACTGGGGGCATGTCTTGACCAGTTGCCTGGCATCGTTCAGTGCCATAGGCCAGTAATATCCTTGTCGAAAAGCTTTTCCGATCAGTGTGCAGTAGGAGGAATGTGCACCGCACATGCCCTCATGGATTTCTCTCAGAAGGGATGCCTTCTTGCTGAGGTATGCAACGCATGAGTACCCCTTGTGTATTCTTTTTGTACATGGTCCCGTTGACCAGTTTGTACATGCGTGCTTTTCTAACTAACTGATTGGCGTCAGTTTTCTTCCTCGAGCAAGGTCCCATGCGCAAGATAGATCCTCAATGGTTTGATCCAATCTGCTTCTTGCTCAAGGGCGGCGACGTTAGTCATCGCCTCAATCATCTCGGTGATCAAGGGATATTTTAAGTGTTCGATGAACACTCCTACCGGAGTGGATGCGCGTGAGGACCCAAGTTTCGATAACTAGTCACGAAGAGTATTGTCTCTTCTTGGCACGAATTGGACTTCAAAATTTTGAAGTATTTTTTCAATTTCCTCACCTCGCCCAGGTAACAAGCCATTATCTCGTCGGAGGTGATGTACTCCTTGTTTACCTGGTTTACGACTAGTTGTGAGTCTCCCCTCACCATCGTCAAAGTACATTGTACAAAGGATGTTTGTGGACAAATCTATTGGTTCCTATGGAAATGGGTCGAGATTAGTCCATTCGACCACAAAATCAGCAAGAATTTGAGATTTGATTGCCACATGAGCAGTGAGGTGGAGGTCAAACACTCCCAATTCAACTGCTCATTTTGCGACTCAACCGTTGCTTCTGGATTACGGAGCATGTCCCCTAAGGGAAAGGACGATGGCACGGAGATTTTGTGAGCTTCATAGTAATGTCACAGCTTGCGGGAAGCCAATAAGAGGGCATAAAGTAATTTTTGGATCTCGGGGTAACACTCCTTTGGTCCATTGAGCACTTCACTGACGTAATAGACTGGTCGTTGCATGCCATCCCGTTCTACAACCAATACTGCTCTGACCACGGATGGAGTTGAGGCTAAGTAAATGAGTAATGGCTCTCCCGTGTTTGGGGAGACCAACATTGGAGCACTAGATAAGTACTCTTTGACTTCCTGGAAGGCTTTTTCAGCTTCATCCGACCACTAAAAACTATTGTGCTTACATAGTATCTTAAAGAAAGGTAAGCCACGCTCTCCTAACCGCGATATGAAATAGCTTAGGGCCGCCATTCGACCAATTAGGCTTTGGACGTCTTTCGCTGAGGAAGGAGATCGCATTTTCTCAATGGCCCATATTTTGTTGAGATTAACTTCAATGCCTCGTGAACAAATAAGAAAACCCAAAAGTTTTCCAGAAGAAACTCCAAAAGAGCACTTTTCGGGATCCAATTTGATTCCATGTTTATTCAAATTACAAAAAGTCTCAATGAGATCATTTACATGATTAGAGCTTTGTAAACTCTTTACAACCAGATCATCTACATAAGTTTCTAAATTATGCCCTAACTGAGATAGAAAGTCTTCTGCATCAAGCACTGGTACGTGGAACCACATTCTTGAACCCGAATGGCAGTCTGATGTTGCAGTAGGTGCCAAAGGGTGTGATGAAGACAGTTTTCTCTTCATCTACTTTTGCCATGCTAATTTGACAGTAACCTGAGTAAGCATCCAGGAAGCTCATCAGTTCACATCCCGCTGTGGAATCGACAACTGATCGATGCGGGGAAGGGGGAAGTCGTCCTTCGGGCAGGCATTGTTGAGACTGGTGTAGTCGACGCACATGCGCCACTTACCATTTGACTTAAGGACCATGACCGGGTTTGCGAGCCATTCGGGATGGTTAACCTCGCGGATGAAACCACCTTCCTGGAGTTTAGTCAACTCCACATGGATGGCTTCTTGACGATTAGGAGCAAAGCGTCGAAACTTTTGCTTTATTGGTCATTGTCCAGGCCGAATAGCTAGCCTATGCTCGATCACTTCCCTTGGGACTCCGGGCATGTCGGATGGTTTCCGTGAAAACACATCTGCGTTAGCTCGGAGGAAAGTGATGAGCGCGAGTTCCTATTTAGCATCCAACGCGAACAGTCTTGGTTGGGTCGTCGGGGAATAGAGAAACTTGCTTTAGTTTTTCATCTGGTCACGGAATTGTCTTGACCACATCAGGTTCTTTGGTCGTTAGCTTGACATCCTGTAGGGGTAATTGGTCGACCAACTCCAAAGAAATATGATCACAGGTCAGATCCGTATGCTGACTGCCTCTAACTGTGATCACGCCTTTTGGCCCTGTTAACTTGACGCACTGGTAGGCGTAGTGTGTCGCCACCATAAACTTGGCGAGTGATGACCTGCCAAAGATGGCATTGTATGCTGAATCAAAATGAATCACATCAAAAGTAATTAATTGTGTTCAAAAGTTCTTTGGCTCTCCGAGTGTTATGGGTAACACTATTTGCCATATGGGCATCATCGTAGAGCCAAGTATAATCCCAAAAAATGGGTGGGCCATCGGTTTAATCTTGGAACGAGGTATTTGCATCTCGTCAAGAGTTTTGGAGAACAAGAGGTCAAGCGACCTTCCGCCATCGACCAATACACGCCCCACATTAGCGTTGCTAATAATTAGGGTAATCACCAAAGGGAGTCATCGAGGGTTGGACATCCCTTTGGGACAATCTTCCCTGTTGAATGTCAGAGAGGTCTCCGACCAACGGGGGAACTGAGGCTCTCCTAATGGAGCTTCAATGCTATTTACTTCACGGTGAACAGTTTTAAATTGACGCTTAGAGTAATAAGATGAACGTACCGAAAGTGACATTAACATGATTGCTAGGTACCTGGTATGACATTACCTCATCTCTATCGGCGTCCTAGATTGTCTGTTTTTTGGTATAGTAGGCATGGGTCCGGTTCCTTGATAGAAATCGTCCAGGCTCTTTAACCAGGCACGACAATTCTTAAGGTCGTGTCCGGAAGCATTGTGTAATGGACACCATTTCTTGTTTCCCTGCGTGTTAGCTTGTTTTTCAGGGTGGTCGCAAGTTCAACCTCCGGAGGGAAGCTTAGTAGATTTGAATGGAACTTTTTACCTTTCTCTTGTGGTTGCTTGTCCAAGACTGCGACCTCACGAAATCGGCTTTCTCCATTCCTGTAGACAACTCGGATTTCTTTGTGGAATCTTCCTTCTTTTGGGTTTTTAGGCCTGGTTGAGGAGGCAAATTTCCTTTATCCATCATCCTATTCCATTTTACAACTTTCGTTGCATCAGAATAGTTATCTTCCATGTCGAACAGGTCTGACACTGATCGTGGGGGATGGATAGTCCTCTATGAACCGTCGGTATCTAACACCATGTTTGAATGCCCTGATAACCAAAGAATCAGAGATGTTAGGAATGGTATTCCTCACTCCTACGAATCTCTTGATGAACTCTCGAAGTGTCTCCATCGAAGTCTGGCGCAAGCGATGGAGTTCATCCTCTTTGCCAGGCTTTTCATAACACTTTTGGAAGTTGTTGAGGATAGCGTCGCACAACATCTCCCAGTTGTAGATCAATCCTTCCAATTGGTTGAACAACCAGGTCTGCGCCGGACCTTCTAGGATTGTGGGCAAATAATTTGCCAAGACCCGCTCATTTCCCCCGGCCGCTTGGATGGCCGTAACGTAGATCTGGAGAAATTCGGTTGGATTTTGAGTCCCATCGAATCTCTCGATCGTACCGGGTTTAAACTTATCGTGCCAGACCACATTCCGCAGTCCAGGTGAAAAAGCTTTGCAACCCACATACGTACTGCGTGGTCGTTGATCATCGTGACTAACGCCTTGTTCGCGGAAGTTGTCAACCTAAGGAGGCTCATGACATGGTCCCAAACATGAGTGTAATGGTATGCGATTATGGTCGCGAGAAGTACCTGTACGTCTGGTCTTGTCATGTCAGGAGTGTGTAGAATTACGTCTCTTGTGACCTTGGAGTGAACCATCCTGTCCCCTGGTCGTCGAACATGAGGATGCCTCCGGTGTAAACTCGAGGGCTACCTCGTCAAGATTATCTGCATGTACTCTTGCGAATATAATCCTGTCATCATTCGCGGGACTGGAGGGTGGATTATGGAGTGCATAAGCAATCCTCCGGAGACGATCTTTCGGGTTTCGCCCGGGTGCTGGTGGAGTTCCAGGTGAGGTCGCCTCTGCCAGTGGCGAATAGTTCAGAGAGGGAATGGGTGTGTAATTACGCCCACGACCTCTCGGAGTGGGTGGTTGAGACGTTCCAGGACCGGGGTCGCGAAAGACGGTGCCTCGGCGAGTTGTCGCTGGTTGTAGAAGATCTTCTGTGACCTTGCGAACTTCAGCCTCTCACTGTTCACGCTCTTGATCCTATTTTGGTTTGCGTTCTCGTTCCTGCCAAGCATCACGCTGCTCTGGAGTTTCCTTCGAAAGCGTAGTGATTTCTCTAGGGATTGAGTTTGCAGACAAAGAAAGCATCTCGTATTTTGTCTGAATCTAACTCGAAATCAAAGAGAGATTTCAAATTCTCCGGGGAAAAGTTCTCCAGACGGATGTCGAGATCATTCTCGTCCAGGTTGTCCAAGGAAAGGGGTTGCGGCACCTGCTTGTCCTCTGTCGAGGGCAAGTGAACTGCCTGATCTGGTTCCTGTTCGGCAGACACGGTTAGGATCGAGGATAACGCTTCCCCAAGACAAGATGTGAGGGTATTGTCGTCACCATTGATGGTGACGGCATCTTCATCCATTGCATCTACATGATCCTCGAAATCAAATTCGTTCTCAGAATTGTGTAAGCAAGGGACATGATCCATGAATACAATGAATCTTGATGAAAATGTCTTCAGGGCCCCACGGTGGGTGCCATTTGTCTATGATTGGAACTCTGGGTCCCTCTGTCAATCTTATGCAAGAAAGGGAGTTAGAAGCTATGAGGCTAATCAGACAGATTCTCAAGATGTTCAAGGTATCAATGAATCTAAAGACACGGGGTGTAAGAACTATCCAAGTTCGGGCCTCTTTTAAGCTGGGTAATAGCCCTACATCCTGTGTAATTGACTATGTGGAAACAAAAGTTGCAAAGAGGTGGTTACAATGTGTAGCTAGTTAATCCTATCTTTGCTAAGCCTAGTCTTCTCTTTGTCGTCAATTTGTCCCTTGATCTCTCCTTTGAAGGCCTTCTTATACTTGCCGAAGAGGTTGTCGGTTGTTCTCCTGGAGGCACGCCCCACGATCTCTCCTAACCGCCCCGGTGTAGTAGCTATGAGGTCATGGGTATGGCAGTTGTCGTAAATCATGGGTACGTGGTGGTTTGGCAGCCTTGACTAGGTCGTCGTGGAACCGCCTTATCGTCTTAACCTTCTTCAACGGTTACCTTGTCAGGGACTTATGATTATCTTGGTAATGACCATAAGGATCATGATGAGGTAATGTTCAAGGGTGATCATGTAGTACTACGACTACGGCACTAAGATTAGTTCTTGTATCTGTGAGAGAGGATGGTCGTAGGGACTATCTCTGCGACCACAGTGTCCTTGGATACAGCATAAAACATAGGTTTTAAGATAACAGATGTCTTGATTTTGCGTGAAAGGAATATGATTTTTGAGTTATATCCAGAATGCCCTTGGATTACCCAACATTCTTCCTTCTGGCCTTTGGCTACCATAGAGAGGGCCGCGACCATGGAGGCATAAAAATAGCTAACAATCCTCGTCAGATAACTCCACCCACTAAACATTATTCTTGATTTTGTGTCTCCAATGCTTATTGATCGTCTCAACAAACCTGATCTAGATACCTCCGCTTGCTCCATAGCTCTAATACCACTTGGCAGGAATAGCGAGAGCTCCAGCCCCAGATTGGATCCAACCACATGGGATATAACCTAAGCACACAATAACAAGAGTAAAAGTAGGGAGATCTGGCATAGAAAACTACGATAATGTCAAAGAAGTAATGACAATCCAATAGAGAAAAGGTTGGCAAAGAAGACCGCAAATTCATAACTACAATTTCAAAAAAAATATAAGAGATTGACGCTCTCAAACAACTTAATATCATTTGATCTCCTCAACTCTCACCCTCTACATGAGTTTATTACTTAAGAAAACCTTAGCCTCTCACCCTCTTTATGCCCATATTGCTTCTAGACTAGATTGATCTCTCTAAACCATACTTGTTGTTCCCTAAGCCCACCTTCTATGGGCTTATACAAATCTAAATCCTAACTTACAAAAGGAAATATATACCTAATATAATTTGACTAGAACTCTTAGTAATTGTGTAATCCTAATACTATTAAATAAGAGACATTCCAAAAAAAAAAGATTGGCCTCTTTAGTTTACATTCAAAATTGACTTTGGATGCCTGATTTTGAATTTTTTTTTTCCAAATTCACAAGTCGACAATGCTATGTACTACTAGGATTAAAATATTGGCCAATTTTAGAAATTTGTGAGGTATGTTATGAAATATATTTATTTCTTTGTAAATGTCCATAACACTATATAACATGAATGGTGTAACTCCATATCCTACTATGTCATGAAAATAGTAACCCATTATGCCAGCAATTTGTAACCCCTTAAGCCATCACTCCTTTGTACTTCTAAGGCTATTAGTCTTTCTAAACTCTTCATCTTCATATGTTGGCCTATAAATAGAAACTATTTGTAAACATTTATATGACATGAGAACATATGAGGAGACATGAGAATAGATGAGAACAATACATGAGAAGAACCATTCTCTCATTTCCCTCTATTTTGTGAACTCTTTATACTTTGTAGTTGACGAGTATATTTATTTCATAACATATTATTAGTATGAGTGTCTGTAAAGATTACTCTCAACTATAGTTGTTTTACTTGGTAAGAATTTTCTGTATCAAGGTAGTATGTTCATGATAAGGTATCCTTTTAGTTTCTTTTGAATAAAACTTTTGTGCTGTAGTTCATAGTTTATATTGTTGAACCATCACATTGAATATTTGAATTTCTTTTTCTTTCGATGAATCATATGTGATCGTAAATCAGAAGTTTACCTATTGTGATAATTTTGTTCTTTGGTATGACCGATTGGACCATCCTGAGTCAACAATGATGGGAAAAATCATTGATAATTCATATGAAAATTCATGAAAGAACTAGAAAATTCTTCAATCTAATGATCTCTTATGTGGGGCTTACTCTCAAGGAAAATGAGACTATTATCGGTTACAATTGGGATTGGATTCATTAGTTTTTTGGAAGGTATACAAGGAGATATATGTGTATTGCCAGATCCACTAAGTGGACTAATTATATATTTTATGGTTGTAGCCGATGCATCGACTAAATGGTTACATATTTCCTTATTGTTAACTTGCAATATGGAATTTGGGAAACTATTGGCTCAACTAATTAAGTTGTAGCATAATTTTCAAATTAGGTTTTGATAATTCTAATGAGTTTATTTCAAAAAATTTCAGTGATTATTACATTCAATTGAAATAACTATTGAACATCCTGTAACATGTTGATGAGGACATCACTTATTCGGATACACGCACTCCTCCGCTTGTTACACAAGGACCAATAACGCATGATGCTGATTTTAAAGATGTCTTGCTGAATTGTAAAGAAGGAAGAAGCTGGAATAAATTTGTGATAAATGATGGCTTTGTTTATCGAGCTAACAAGCTATGTGTTCCTGCTAGCTCTGTTCGTCTTTTATTGTTACAGGAGGCGCATGGAGGAGGTCTAATGGGACACTTTGGTGTTAAGAAGACGGAAGACATCTTGGCCTTTCACTTCTATTGGCCGAAGATGAGGCGTGACGTCGAGCGCTACGTTGCACGCTGCACTACATGTCAAAAAGCTAAGTCACGACTTAATCCACATGGTTTATATATGCCTCTACCTGTTCCTAGCACACCTTGGGAGGACATTTCTATGGACTTTGTTTTAGGACTGCCTAGAACAAAGAAGGGGAGGGATAGTATTTTTATTGTCGTGGATAGATTTTCTAAAATGGCACATTTTATACCTTGTCAAAAGCGATGATGCTACAAATGTTGCTGATTTGTTTTTCAGGGAAATCGTTCGACTACATGGAGTGCCGACTACGGTAGTTTCAGATCGTGACGCGAAGTTCTTAAGTCATTTTTGGAGATCTTTATGGACGAAATTGGGGACCAAGTTGCTGTTTTCTACTACATGTCATCCCCAAACCGATGGCCAGACCGAAGTTGTCAACCGCACATTATCCACCATGTTGCGGGCTATTTTGAAGAAGAACTTGAAGATGTGGGAAGAATGCTTGCCTCATGTGGAGTTTGCTTACAACCGATCGCTGCATTCAACCACAAAGATGTGTCCCTTTCAGGTAGTATATGGGTTTGTTCCTCGCGCTCCTATTGATCTATTACCCTTACCATCTTCGGAAAGGGTAAACATTGATGCTAAACGACGTGCTGAATTGATTCTTAAACTGCATGAAATAACTAAGGAGAATATAGAACGTATGAATGAAAAGTACAAGATTGCTGCTAATCAGGGTAGAAAAGAAATAATTTTTGAACCGGGCGATCTTGTTTGGTTACACTTGCGAAAAGAAAGGTTTCCAGACTTACGAAAATCAAAGTTGCTGCCTAGAGCTGATGGACCTTTTCGAGTGTTAGAGAGGATTAACAATAATGCATACAAGCTTGACTTGCCTGCAGATTTCGGGGTTAGTCCCACCTTTAACATTGCAGATTTGAAGCCATATTTGGGTGAGGAAGATGAGCTTGAGTCGAGGACGACTCAAATGCAAGCAGGGGAGGATGATGAGGACATCACTTATTCGGATACACGCACTCCTCCGCTTGTTACACAAGGACCAATAACGCGTAGCAAAGCCCGATTGTTGCATTGCCAGGTGAACTCGTTCCTAAGTTTATATATATATGGTTTTGAGAATAGTTTACTATCTAATAGTGATAATATTATGCTTAGGAATAATGGAGAGGACCAGCAAGGATGCAAGGACCATCAAGGAGTCCAAGTCGAGTTGGAGTCCGAGATGAATTCGAGTTAGAGTCCGGTTCGGCCATCCAGGAGCAGTCTGCCTTCAAATGATCATAACTCCCTCATACGAAGTCCGATTGGGACATTCTTATAGTCCACGGAGAAGCCCACGACGAGATCTTTCCAATGGATCTAGTCTCACATCCAAATTCCTTCTATATCGCTGGAAATTGACAAAACAAATTTTGACCAGATTCTGATTGGACCGAGTCGGTGCTGCGTCACCTTTTTGGTTGGGTCAAGTCCCATGTATTGAGTTTGAGTCCGAGTAGGAAAGGTGTCCATGTTGGTTTGAGGTTTCCTTACCTGACCACCGATCTCTTTTACATCCTCTATATAATCATACTGAACCATTAGAGTTCCACGGGTTTTGTTTAGTCATAGTCTTTCCTTCGTGAAGCTATTGAGATATTCTTCTTGGTCGGCTAGATCAACATCAATATCTGTATTCGGAACCCCAACTCTTTTTCGTGATTCAATCTATATTTGCAATTTCAGATTGCTTGTTTATCTTGTTCTTGCTTGTTCTTCGATTGCTTGCAGGAATAGATCTTCGTGATCAGGTCGATCGTGCTTCTAGTTCGGTCGATAACAATCCGAAGTTGGTTCAGCGATTGCCAGGGCGTATCAGTCGTGTACGGTTGGTAGCCGGATCGTGAGAGTCGTCTTCACAAATCGATAGTTCTTGTTCTCATCGAAAAATCGGACCACCCATGTCGCATCACATGTTCGCATAGAAAATTACATAATAAAATCACTTACTAAATGTTTCGAGTTAATAGTAAGACCATTGCTGATGAGATAAAAAATACTTAATATTTGGGATTATAATATTTACATGCAGTAGCATAGATACACATCAAACGAACAAGTTGTCACATTTCTTCCCCCTTAACATTTGGTTTTTGTCAAGAACTGAATATTTCCCATATAATATTTTTTGGATACGCATTATATATTTCGTTTCTCCACAAAACACATTAAGATTAGATGATAAAGAAAGTTGGGAATATATGATGGGTATAAATCCCCATCTATAATTAAATATTTTAAGCCATAAACAAGAGATTTATTTAGAACTAGATATGTTGATTGTCATTTTTGGTGAATTAATTTTCCCAACAACAAGGGGAGAAAGTAAGAAATTGATTAATAAGTTGATTTGGAATGAATTATTATAATTTCTCACTTTAATCCTTGCAAAAAAAATTGAACAAGGAGTTAAAAGGATAATTCATTTTCATAATATTTGCCAGATACTTCTATACATAAAAAAGTGGCTAAGTCACATATAGTAGCTGCTAATACTCCTATTGATGTCCTAGAAGAACAAACATTATCATTAGTGAGACAAAACAATTATTGATCATGGTAGATTATTGGGTTCCAAAGATCAAAAAAACTCAACAAAAAAATGAGTAGAAATTAAAGGTGGTCAAATCGAGAAAATAGTGATCTCAAAAAATCTTCTAAAGAGATAGTAGGCATGACAAATAAAAATCTCTAAAATACTTAGGTATCTAATTCTTGTAAAATGAGAACTCACTAAATTATGTCATATTTAAAAAATTATGAAACCATAATAAAATCGACGTCAAGGATGCATTTGCATACAATTAAGCCTTATAAATAATGAACGATAACAAGGATCAAGATCACCTTGTGGAATACAAATATGGAAATAATTGGCCAAAACAAAAAATACAATGGAGGTAGGATTCAATTCTCTCACAAAGAGAGAAGTGCTTAGACTTATAGCCCGTACACCTAAAGTGTAAAACATGTTGTTTATAAATGGATCTTTGTGCAAAAATGAAAATTGAGATATTATGAGATATATAGCATGATTATTTGCACAAAGTTTTATCAAAAACCCAATATTGATTATAAAGAGGCATATCCTCCTATGATAGATATAATAATTTTTTAATATTTTATCAGTTGGCAATAAAAAAAGACATTGATTTGCGTCAAATACTTTAATAGATGTTATTATAGTTTATTTGCATGGTTCACTTGATAATGACATATATATGAAACTCTCTGAAGGATTTAAGTTGCCAGAAGCAGATTCTAGAGAACAATATTTAATCAACTTGAATAAGTCAATCTGGGTGAATGTGGTATAGTTGCTTAACTAAATATTTAATAAAAGAATGGTACAAAATGATGCGCCCACTTATTTCTATAAAAAAATCAAGATCTGAATTTCAAATAATTTAGTACTTAATAATAAAATTTTTGGATTTGAAGTGCCATACTTAAGTATTATAAGAGTGCAAATGTATCTTTTTCTCATATATGGCTTGTTATATTTTTTTTGTTATTTTATTTGTGAGATATAGCTCTTATCCTACAGGAAAAATTGGAACGAAGTGCAGTATATACTTTGTTACTATCAAGGTACAAAGGATACATGTTAATATTTTTTTAACATATCCAAGACAAATTTAGTTGATTTTCGAGATATAGGTTATTTATCTTATTCTCGTAATGATCATGAAAAAATGGATCTATTTTTTTATTTCTAATGGTATTGCTATTTCATGATATTCGGTGAAGCATATTACTGTTGCAACTTTATCTAGTTATACATAAATTTTGACATCTATGAAGTTAGCGAATAATTGTTAAGGAATCCAATTATCTAACAAAATATATATAAAGAGCTGGTGGTTTAATTTTATATGGGGACAATTCTACATTGATCATCCAAATTATAGAAGGAATATATTAAAGCAGACAAAGCAAAACATATTTCACAAAAGGTTTTTTTCACTCATAATTTCAAAGGATGATATTAATAGTTCAACATATTTTCCCCAACAAGATTTTGGTTGATTTATTTACCAATGCAATCCATATGCCAAAATTAAAGAAGTTGGTTTATAATACTGGGTTACTGATATAATCATTAGCAGGTGGATATATATTATACTCTTTTTTCTTAGTCTTGTTTTTTCTCACTAGATTTTTCTTTGGTAAGATTTTTGATGAGATAAACATAGTCACACATAATGGACATTCATGTGGAAGTGTTATGAAGTATATTTCTGTTAATGAATGTCCATAACACCATATAACATGAATAGTGTAGTCCCATATCTTACATATTATTAAATTTGTAACCCATTATATCATAAATTTGTAAACCCATCAAGCCATCACTCTTTTGTAACTCCTGAAGCTATTAGTCTTGTTAGACTCTTGGTCGTCATATGCTGACCTATAAATAGAGATTGTTTGCATATTTTGATATGACATAAGAGCATATGAGAACATACGAGAATACATGAGAACAATACATAAAAAGAAATATTCTCCCATTCCTCTCTACTTTGTGAACTCTATATTTTAAAGTAGTTGATGAGTATATTTTGTTCATAACAAATTGTACAACATGACAAGTAGCACTAGCCAACAGCCGTCCCAGAGATTGAGAAAGAAATGGCTATAATTCACAGGGGATGTGGATGGTTCGTCGACACATAAAAGTATTTAGTTTTGGCAAAATTCAAGAAGTTTGTTTCTAATGTTGAGTCACTGTTATAATTACTAGAGGGAGTAGATATATATTTTATTCTTTTTCTTGGTCATGTTTGTTCTCAGTATATTTTTTTAATAATATTTTAATTGAGA
Source organism: Pharus latifolius (assembly GCA_019359835.1). Lineage (NCBI taxonomy): Eukaryota > Viridiplantae > Streptophyta > Magnoliopsida > Poales > Poaceae > Pharus > Pharus latifolius. The sequence goes on along the minus strand of CM033322.1, from coordinate 32,526,246 downwards.
TAAATATAATCACATATAATGAATATTTAAGAGGAAATGTTATAAAATATATTTCCCTTAGTGGACGTCCATAACACCATATAACATGAATAGTATAACCATATATCCAACCATATCATAAATTTAGTAACCCACTGTACCATAAATTTAATAATTCTTCAAACCATCACTCTTTTGTAACTCTTAAGGCTATTAGTCTTTCTAGATTCTATATTTTTGTATGTTGACTTATAAATAAAGACTATTTACACATTTTGATATGATATGAGAATAACACATGAAAAAAAGTATTATCTTGTCTCTCTTTCAACTTTGTAAACCCTATATTTTGTAGTAGTTCATCAGTATATTTTTTTTTTTCATAATAAGTTGTACAACAACCCGAGGAGCACTAGCCAACATCTGTGCCACAGATTGAGAAAGAAATGGCTCTAATTCGCGGGGACGTGAATGGTTCATCCACACATAAAGCATTTAGTTTCGGTTTTTGTTAGAATCGTGGAGATAATTTTGTGGACGTCCTTCTAGTTTTGATGTGCGTCAATTTTTGGAAACCACGTAGTAGCTTTAAATCCTCAAAAAATTTCTTGGCAAATTTGATCTCCGCTAGAAATCACCTAATAGTTTCCATGCACGTGGTCCTGTGGATATCCTTGTAGTTAGGCATACATGATTTCATGAAATCATCCATGTTGATATTCTAAATGGAAATCCAACCAGAACTTAATTTTCGGATGGTTACAATCTACTTTCTCAATTCTTATCAACTGATTTCCAAAAATCTATATGAAGTTTCAAAAAAACAATTCAGGTGGTATTTACCTGATTCCAACTAAGAACTAGTTAGACACCATTAGTCGTCAGTGAGAATCGGCCAGTAATGAAAATCTAGACTTACAAGTCACAATCATACATGTCTGAAAATACTAAGTGTTCAATTTAAGACATTCCAAATAAGAGAAGTCACAAACATCTAAACATATTTTAGACATATTCCATGCAAAACAAGTCACAAATAGCCTATTTCTCTCTTTGATTCGGCAATAAAAAAAACTTTGATATTTTTTTAAAAATATATAAACGGTAATATGTATTATATCATCAATACATACTTTATTTCACACACATCAATACAAATATTTCAATTAAACACATTTATATAGATATACATTATGACTCTCTAGGTGCACGTATAAATGCAATCTCAATATTGGATACAAAATACATGACGCTCAACGGTCCATTGTATTACATATGGCATTCAATGAGGAACGTCACGACCCATCTAAGGACCGTTCGATGATACTGGGGGTTCTCAATCCGACAGCCGTAGATTGGGTGTCCTAGAAGTTTTTTTTTCCCCTCCAGTATTGCAACGTTACTGTAACATTTTTAATTTCACGCAAGAAGCACCTCATTGATGAGTCTGTCAAGATTGCGCATAGCGCGTCCGCCGGGGCGCGCGGCGGTCACCGCGAACTCCTTCCACTCCTCCGCGCGACGACGCATCTCCCTCCCCTTCTCTCCCTCCATCGCCTCCCGAATCATAGTCTCCACCTCCTCGCGCCGCACGTCGTCCCCGATCTCCATCCCGACTCCCCACTCGGTGCACTTGTACCGGCAGTTGGTCTGCTGCTCGGCGAAGAACGGCCAGCTCAGCATCGTTACGCCGCCGCACAGGCTCTCCAGCGTCGAGTTCCACCCGGAGTGCGTCAGGAACACCCCCACGGCCTCGTGCTCCAGGACGCTCTCCTGCGGGCACCACGTCGTCATCCTGCTCCTCCCCTCCGTCGCCGCTGACAACTCCGGCGGAAGCACGGCGGCGTCGCCCTTGACGAGGTCTGGCCGGACGTTCCACAGGAACGTGTACCCGCTGTTCGCCAGCCCCCACGCGAATTCCACCAGTTGCTCGCTCGACATCACCGTGATGCTCCCGAAGTTGACGTAGACCACCGATCGCCGCGGCCGGCCGTCAAGCCACTCGAGGAGGCCGTCCTGCTCTTCCTTCCACAGGTTGGACCTGATCGCATCAACTGGTCCCCCCGCCGGCACGTTCCACCGCACCGCCAGATGGAGCGGCCCGACGGTGTACACCTGCGGCAGGAGCCGCCCCATCGCCTCGAGGATCGGGGCGTCGAGCTCGTCGAAGGTGTTGATTATCACCGCCGACGCCTGCGACATGCCGGCCGTCTCGTGGATGAAGAAGTTGAACATGATGTCGTCGCGGTCCGTCGTGCGCACAAAGCTCGGGAAGTCCCTCAGCCTCAGCCCCTCGCACATCGCAGGGATCCAGTCCACGGTGGTCGTCTCCAAGTGCCCATTGCTTAGGTCAGCTTCCTCTGCAAGAACAACTCATCACCATCTACAACTCACTTATGTATGACAATATTCTTGCAGCACAGTGCAGCACAATACAAATAATTTTTAATACAGCACAATGCAGCACAGCAAAGATTGCTGCTGTTGGTCATAAATACCTTTGATAGAAATTTTTTTCTTAATTAAATTTTAATATAGTGCGGCGCAACACCGCACGGCAAGACACGACACAAAATTAAATTTTAATGTACTGCAACGCAACACAGCATGACACAACACAAAAGTTGTTGTTGTTGGATGTTACCTTTGAGAGGGAAGAGACCACGGTCGACGAGGTGTTTGTAGTGGTAGTAGCCCATGAAGCCGCAGGCGGAGGCGGTCCAGAGGGTGGCGCAGCGGAGACCGAGCTCACGGGCGGCGCGGAGGCCGAAGGTCATGGTGCTGTCGGCGACGACGCAGGTGACGGGCGGCACGCCAGAGGCGGGGTCGCTGAGCTTGGCCAGGAGGCTCTTGAAGTGGGGGAGGCAGGTGGTCATGGTCAAGTAGCAGAGCGCCGGGACGTCCTGGGTGGCATCGTCGTCGGATGGCGGGAGGCCGTCGGGGATGGCGGCGAAGCGGAAGTCCGGGAGCCCGTCTAACGCGCGCGGCCCCCTCGCCCGGAGGAGGCGGCGGTGGTTGAACTCGTTGTTGACGAAGGTGACGTGGAAGCCCCTGGAGTGGAGGAGCTTGGCCAGCATCAGCATCGGCGTCACGTGGCCCTGCGCCGGGTACGGCATGCACACGGCGTGCGGCTTCTCGCCGGCGGCCATGGAGCCCATGGTGGTTGGTCTTAGTAACTCGTGAAAGAAATAACTTTTCTAGTCGGCACAGTGTACTGTTGCCACATATAACTGAGATCTTGCTCTTATGTATACATGCATACATATATATTGTGAGTGGATTTGAACCACCTTTCTTTGGGAAGAAAAGTCAGGATTCTACAGTTTTCTCTCGCAACCATGATAAATTATGAGTATTATAGATGCGTTTCATTTTATTAATCCATCCTATGTGGGATGTGATTTGAAAGAGAAATTCATCGTGTATTGATTCAAGTAGAATTTTGTTGTAATAGTTGAGATTCTCTGAGTTGTATATATAAAATTAAGTAAAATGATTTAAAAAATCAAAATGACAACTGATTATATATATTTTTAATTATACACCAATTAGCTCCCTTAAGTATCCTTTAATTTTCTTTTTCATAATCTGCCCATCACGAGAGAAATAAATTTTGGCATTTCTTGTAATAAAGGTAAAAAAAATCTTGTATCATCTGATGGGGATGAGATAAGCTAATAAAATTCAAAACTATGGGTGTTGGGGAAGTGGCCTAGCGGTAGTCCCAGGAACCCCCATTTCCCCTCAGGGGGTCGAATGCGCCCAGGGACTAGTGTCCCCCGATAACCTGCTACCTCTCGGGGGCCCCTGGTGCCTAGAGAAATCAAATCCGCTCAGGGACCTGTATCCCGCGACAACTTGCTACATCCCGGGGGCCCCTAGTTCCCCACAGTATGGAATCCAGTCTCCCCTCGGGGGTCAAGTGCTCCCGGGGATCCTGTGTCTCTAGGCAACCTACTGCCTCTTAAGGGCCCCTGGTTACCCAGAGAACCGGACTTACCCGAGGACGCATATCCTCAGGCGTGCTGTCAACTCCCGAGGACCCCTAGTCTCCCAGAGAGTAAAATCCCCCTAGGCCATGTGTCCTCAGGAAGTCGGGTCTACCATGTGGGCCTGTCTCATCTAACATGAATTGATCTAATTTTGAAATCGGGGCCCACTACACCACTTGTCAATCATCTAAGAAAGTTTAGGCGTCAGAAAGACGATCTTGTCCTTTATCCAACATCTCCTTGAAGGACACTAAGGACTTTTAGCCTTTTGGGGGGCTATAAACACCCCTTTATCCCTAATTCCAATTGACCCTAAATCGAGGGTGCTCCAAAACAATTAAGGTCGCTCCCTAAGGACCCCAACCTGTATAAACCCTCTGCATTTCCATCTTTTTTTGTCAAGCTCGAATGACCTGTCACATGGTCACCCCAAGTCACAAGAGTGTTTGGGGGAGTCTTATCCCTCAACACTTGGCGCCGTCTGTGGGGACGTGACACAATCCAGCCACATCACCTTCCAGGTGCTACACCCTCAGGGGGTGTCGAGCCGTCAACAGTTTGGTGCCTATCATCGTGGAAGACCCTTTCTTGAGATGCCTTATCGTGGGGTAGGCTAGGACCCAGCATGCTCTGGAGGAGCTACTACAGACTCTCGTTGCATGACCTCCGCTGCCAATGTATCCACCACCCTCATTCTTGGGGCACTACCACCCTTCATTATGTGGTTTCTCCCTTCCTGGGACCGTACCCGCACCCAGGACCCTCAATGCAAACATCACTGCTCCAGTAACATTGACCCAAGTCCCCTCGTCACCATTGAGGCGCTCTCTTGGGGTGTTCTCTCGACCACCAATGATGAAGCCCCCAAGAAGGATAGGTGTGCATCTCCACAGCCAAGGTCAAGGGGATGCTCACACTAGGTGAAGCGGGAGGTGCTTAGAGCCAAGACCGCCCTAGTTGTGAGAACTTCAAGTGGCCCTCGCCTGTAACACCCCTGTTTTGCCAAACCCTAAAATAGCCAAAATCCACATCTTGACCCCAAACCCTAATCTGCTTCAGCCATTCCCTTCTAAGTGTTGTTCAGAACATTTTCCCCTTCGGGATCACCTCCAGAATCTCATCCTAAAACTGAGTTTCGACCCTTGCCGTCTCAGAACCCTAATTACCCTAATTTTACCCTAAACTGCTTTTTCCCAATTTTGTCAAAACTCTTCAGATCTTACCCGATCTTACCAAACTTTGGCCGGATAAGTTCTAATAATCTTATGCAACTTATCTGCGAAATCAGAATTCAGATCGGACCCTTAGATCTCCAGATTTGCAATCAAGTCCATTTCCTATTCAACTTTTCCTCACAGATCAATCCCTGAAGCAAGATTTGAAATTGCAAATTAGCCCGGGCCTTCTTTTTAGCCCCTGTGCCGTTCGACCGCGCCCCGTTCGCCGTTGCCTTGCCGCAGAGCTCGCCGCCGGCCATCCTCTCCGGTCGCCGCGCTCGTAATCGGTTGAGCCACCCCACGCGCACGTGATAGCCACCGTGTCATCGTCTCGCCCAGCGGATAAACGCCCTCGCCCCAGAGCCGTGTCTTCGCGCGCGCAACCGTTGCCGTGGCATTTGCATGCGCGTACGTGTCGTTGCCGGAGCTACGTTGTCGCCTCCGCATCTGCGCCGTCCCGGACGAAGTTCCAAGGCACCCTGGCATTACTGGCAAAGCTGCAGCACCGCCTGAGCGCGATCACATCGCCGTCGCCGTTGTTGCGCCTGCGCCCGACCAGCTTCTCCCCGGCGCAAGCAACCACTGTCGCTTAATCCCTTGCTAGCTTCGCCCCTGGACCTATTTAAACCCCCTTAGTGCTGTGAAGAAGCACAACTTCAAGACTTAGCCAAATTCCCAGTTTTTCACTGTTTCCCTTTCTTCTCCGGCGAGCTGTTTCTGGAGCCACCGTCGCCAGAGCAAACCGTAGCCCATCTCTCCAATCGAGGTTCACCAATAAGTTCCCCACACCCATCTTCCCGTGCCCAAGCAAGCAATTGCATCATAATGCTCCCCATCGCCGGTGATCGCCGGAAAACCAGAAAACCCCTATTCCCTCAATGCTATCCCATTCAGCCCAAATTAACCCTCGATTCTGTAGAAGAAGTTGATCAGTGAGCTTAGTAGAGCAAGCCTGTTGAATCAGGATCCCCAATTGCGCTCAAATTGAAGAAATCCCAATCTGGAGGTCCACCAGTTCGCTGGACCTCGTCGCCGAGCCCCTCCGGCCGATCTCCAATGAAATTAACCCCTCCAGTAGCCTCCTCATACCCCACAGATCGCCCTCAAGCTTGGAATTGAGCTCATTCGCCCTGAATCAAAAATCCCCGAGCTCCAGTGTCATCTTCTCCAGCGCCGGTCGCCGGAATTCTTTCCCGGCCGATTTAGCCGACACCACTTTGTCCCTTAGCTTCGCCTCACCTCCCTGAGCATTTTATTCCACTAGCTCGACACCTGGATCTGCCTAGATTGTGAGTTATGCCCTTGCCAAGCTCTTGTCCAGATCAATGTCTGTGCCGTGTCGCCACCGCAGTTCATCGCCGGATTTGGCCACCCTCCGGCCACTTTCAGCTCTTGTCCCTGTTGAGTATTTTGTTCCTGTTAGTAATGCCTACCTCCCAGACAAAGTGTTGCATCAATTGGAGCCCTGGATCAAAAGTTAAGCCATGCCCTAGTTTCTGGCCATGTCCAGCACTATGTCAGTGCATGTCAGCCACTGGCATTGACCTTGTTCAGCCCCTTCTGGTTGAGCAATTGAAATGCCACCTTGTCCTTTAGATTCCTGGAGTTGAGATCTACATCTTTCCCTTCTATCACTTCTCCAGAAAACCATCCTAAGACTAGTTTGAAGCCATGCCAAAGCCATGAACTGAATGTCGACCCTTCGACGTTCAATCCTTTTTAGCCGTTTCTTCGACCAGAGCCCTTGCGACCTTGCCCTAACCTTTTCCCCTGCATGCATGACTTATTTACTTAATAATTTCTATAGAAACTATTTTCTGTATGCTTATGGTATGTGTTTGTGTGTTGGTTGATTGCCGCAGAGTCAGAAGCTGAAGGAGCGGAAGAAATCTTTGAAGATCCGTCTGAGTATTTAGACCCAACATCGCAAGGCAAGCCTCATTCCTTTGATCATGTCGCACCCAATATTTTCATATGAAGTATATTCACTGTTTCTTACTATGCATGCTTATTTGAAGTACAAGTTATGTTTGAATGACATGAATAGATATCACCTAATGGATCATGAAACCCCTTTTTGTTATTGAACTTTCATATATATGCTTTTGTCACCCTAGGACTCATATACTGAATATTCACATTAAACTTGAAATGGTCAAATACATGAGAAGTTATGATCAAAACCGTTTTGTCAAGAAAACTGATAAAAGGGATCAGTAGTGAGGATTGGATTGTATGGAGAGGGTGCGGTGCGCACCAGGGAATGTGAATGTTCCTCACTATTGGTTCATAAGGACGAGAACCTTGTGCTGTGTCTCTATGCGAATTGTAAATATACCAACCACTTGCCTGGTATGGGACAGGCACAACTTAGTAGCTTTTTGGTATTAGCAGTTCCCTGCATGGTTTGTCGATCTAGTTTCTCGCGTGGAAACTGGTAGGCCAAGGTTCAGCCATGAGTGATGTGAGTTCAGAAAAATAATGAGAGGAAAAGGCGTAAAAGAAGGAAGGCGCCCTAGACCTGATTAAGCCGTGAGCGGTTGTAATCTTAAATGGTCGTATGTCTTGCGTGGACATAGACCAAGGCTATGTGTCCTGCGGGAACATAGACCAGAGAGGCTAGGAAGTAAGGCAGTGGGGAAGACCCACAACGGTACTTGAGACTTAACTGTCTATTTACCGGGCGGGGATACTGTTAATACTGAACTGTAAAAACGTTGTGTGATCTCGGCCCTGTCACATGTGTATAAGTCACATGGAGGTGATCCGACTTGAAAGCCGAGTGAACCAGTGGATTTAAAAAGAGGTACACCTTTGCAAAGCGTAAAAGAAGTATCGGATACTCTGTACTCCCGGGTTCAGGAGTCTTTTCGTAGTGGATGTTATCCATGGGTTATAGCACAAGTAATGTTTTGGAATATTTTCATAATGCGGTTAACAAAGTAGTGACTCATGGGAGACCACTACATCTAATGTTTTATTGAAAACCTGTTTAATGTTTAAGGTATCATTTTCATGACAAAAGTACTGTTTTTCTGAACAAATGACTTGGGAATCTATATATCTCTATCCATATGAAACTGAAACCCCGGAATCATATGTTTCACCCTCATGTAAGTACAATTGTATTAATCCCTGGAATGAGTGTTGCTGAGCACCAAGTGCTCACCCTTGCATTTATATCCCACTGTAGAAGAGGGATTCGAGGATCCCGATTCCTTCAGTTATGAGTACTCAGCTGAAGATGGAAGCACCCCGGTCGAGCCCACGTTCTAGAAGGATTATGCACCAAGTCAAGTCAGATGTGGGAGAAGCCCCTCCAACCCCGCTGCTGATGGAAGCCAAGCTATTCGTCGTCGCTTTGTGTTTTATGTTATGTGTTCGGTACTTGGATACCGATTCTGGTTCTGATAAACTAGTTATTTTCTTAGCAACTCTACTTAGCGCCATTTTTGGTGCTTTGGCTATGTAATATTGGCCATGTTGGCCTGATACTTGTTTAATGATATTACTATGCTTGTGTGGTTTGAGCTCATGTGGCATCATGGTGTGTGTAACCTACCTGGGCGGTTACCAAGGTGATCCTCAAATGGGGGTCTCACAGCGAATGGTATCATAGCATGAGCTTGACTGTAGGTCGTGACCCTTACTAGAATGGGCGTCCCTAAAGTAGAGAATCGCTAGATTATTTGGTAAAAATCTAATTGTGAAAAACCTAATTTGTTTAAGAAAAGCATAATGAGTATTATTTGAAAATTTTCAAAACTGTTTTCCTACTTTTAAGTGTTCCGTGTCTCATCATCGCAGATGGTCCCTGGTAAGAAGCTAATTCATGGAGACGAGTTGGGATCATGGGCGTTGATGCTTTGGATGATGTTGCAATTCTTTGGAGCAAGAGACAACCAGCGACCAGTCTACTACGTCCGTCGAGAAGAAGTAGATGGTAGACCTTTTGGTTTCCGTGCCTCGGTGATTGTGTACGAGATTCCAGAGATCGGGAGAGGATCAACAAGAAAGGAAGCTCGTAGAGAAGAAGAAGAAGATGCTAGCCAAGACGCTGCTCGTCGTGCTATAGGTACCATCCGCCAGCTGTACGATGATTTTCTTATAGGTTCTCCTTTCTGCTTTGTACCCTACCAAGTTCCCGGATCGGATCGTCGAACTGTTCATCCCTCCACCAACCAGAGAGATGCCATCCTGACCAAAACCAGAGATGTAGTTCAAGCTTTGGAGTCAAGCTACACTCGGTTGTTGCGTGAGCATGAAAATGCTCGGGATGACCGTCACTATCTCGAAGGAGCGCTTGCAAAGGTCCGCTCAGAACTCCAAGAGAAAGAGAAACAGATTCAAGAGTTGGCTGAACCTAGCAGAGCTCGAGAAGTCGAAGACGAAGGATCGGTGAACAAGAAGAACCGCTTGAAGATAAGACTCACAGCCCGCAAGAGTGTGGGAAGACCTAGGGATTACCTGGGTTATTTCACACCTGCTTCGCGTGGCATTGTGATCAACACCCCTGCACCAGAATATCCTACTCTCGCGAAAGGGAAGGAAGTTCCTGAAGGCAAAGGAAAAGAGATTGCTACATGCAACACCAACGATTCATCTGAGGAAGAAGAGGACAATGATATGGAATGGGACCCTATGGATGCCGACGAAGATCAAGAAGAGGAAGACCCTGAAGAAGTGGAACCTTGCAGTTCTTCCAGGACCGACAGGAGATCCTAGTTTTCTCTTCAGATTGACCCTTCTGCTCTAACCCTTGTAATCGTTAGCCTTTAGCTCTTGGTGTGGTAGCTGCTTTGTTTGTATTGTTTGTTGGTAACTCTAAGGCTGTAAAGGTGAAAACCTTGTATCTTTTGAAAACCTTTGAAAATAGCAATCGCATGTTCCAACCCCATCTCTTGGGTTGATCTTTCATTTCAGCTTGTGTTCAATCTGTGCTCTTTTGAATTAGTAGTCTTTTCTCAATTATCTTGTCAGAACAGAATGGTGAACACCAGAGGTAGAATCCAAGGCTCGGAAGAAGCCCCAAGGAACACATCAACGAGAAGGACTAGAGATACCTCAGATCAGCCAAATTCATCGACCTCAGTACCGCAAGGAGGAAATCTGACAGAAATACTGATATGGATGGAACAAAACCGACAGAGATCTGCAAAGGTACAGAGTCAAATTCTGGAACAGTTGATGCAAAACTCCGCAACACGACGCGAGGAAGGTTCGAACATTGGAGCAAGACTGACAGACTTTCAAAAGGCGCGTCCTCCAACTTTCTCCTGCACTGAAGACCCGATTGTGGCAGACGATTGGTTAAGAGAAATTGAGAGGAAATTGGACACTGTCAGGTGTAATGATGAAGAGAAGCTGCTGTATGGACCCCATCAGCTCACAGGATCAGCTGCAGCATGGTGGGAAAATTACAAGACGGTACATCCTGATCAGAATTCCATTACCTGGAATGAATTCAAGGAACAGTTCCGTAAGTACCATGTCCCCAAAGGAGCTATTCAAGCCAAACGCAGAGAATTCTTGAATCTAAGGCAAGGAGGAAGGACGGTGAAGCAGTATTTGAATGAATTCATCAAATTGGCCAGGTATGCACCTGAAGATATCATGACAGAAGAGCGGAAGATCGACAGATTTTGTGAAGGTCTACAAAACTCATATCAGTATCACCTATCAACGCACGAGTTCACGGACTTCCAAGTCCTTGTGAATCGAGTGCTCAAAATGGAGGAGAAAAGAGGCATAGTAGAAGAAGACTGCAAGAGGAAAAGTATAGCATACCCTTTTCAAGGAAATTCTAGCCGAGGAAGACCAGCACCATATGCCAGAGCCGCTTTCAGAGCGCCCGCACCTCCAAGACCCCAGAGGACTTCATCACCAACAACTCTAACATGTCCCGGATGCAAAGGGAGTCACCTCTATAAAGATTGTACACTGAAGAATGCAGAGTGTTTCCATTGTGGCAGAAGAGGACACCACAGAGAGACTTGTCCACTTCGGCATTTACCTCCCAGCGTTGCTAAGGCTCAGGCAGCCAAATCCCCTGCACCTGCACGAACTATTGCCAGAGGAGCACCACAAGCCAGAGGAGGAAGATTCCAAACCAGCAGAGGGAGAGGAACACCAACCGCCAGAGGAAGACTCAACTTCGTGACTGCTGCAGAAGCAGGAGAGGCAACTGACGTCGTGATCGGTAGACTCTTGATCTCCTCTCAGATTTCAGTTGTTTTATTTGATCCCAGTGCAACTCATTCATTCATGTCAAAAGATCGCTTGTTGAGTAATAACTTGCCTGTGGTTTCTTTAGAGCATCCTATCATCATTCAGTCACCTGGTGCTAGGATGATTGTTAATTCTATCTGTAGAAATGTTGCCTTCTGTATCGGCAATCTAGAATTCCTGGCAGACATGCTAGTTCTAAACCTTCAAGGATTAGATGTCATTCTTGGAATGGATTGGCTGGCCAAGCATAAGGGATTAATGGATTGTGAGAAGAAAACAATCACCCTGACAAATGCCATTGGAAAGAAAGTTACATTCCATGCAGACAGAACTCCAATCTGCGACCACCTGCAGAGATTGAACTGCATTGAAGAAGTGAAGCTTGAAGAGGTACCGATTGTCAATGAGTACCCAGAAGTCTTTCCAGAAGAACTTCCCGGATTGCCACCAGATAGGGATATAGAGTTCACTATTGAACTGAAACCCGGATCTGCTCCGTATGCTAGGAAGTTGTTTCAGATGACAGGTCATGAGCAAGAGGAACTGAAGAGGCAGATAACTGAATTGGAAGAAAAGGGATTCATCAGATCAAGCTCATCACCATGGGGAGCCCCAGTGCTCTTTGTTAAGAAGAAAGATGGTAGCATGCGACTTTGCATAGACTACCGTAAGCTGAACGACATGACCATTAAGAACAAATACCCCTTACCAAGGATAGATGACCTTTTTGACCAGCTCAGAGAAGCGAAAGTGTTCTCAAGAATAGACCTGAGATCGGGATACCACCAGTTAAGGATCCGAGAACAGGACATCCCTAAAACTGCTTTCGTGACCAAATACGGGTTGCATGAGTTTACAGTGATGCCCTTTGGATTAACTAATGCACCCGCGGTATTCATGAATCTAATGAACAAAATCCTTATGGAATTCCTGGATAAGTGCATCATTGTATTTGTAGATGATATCCTCGTCTATTCCAAGACAGAGGAGGAGCACACACATCACCTGAGGATAGTGCTACAGAAACTGGCAGACCACCAGCTATACGCCAAGTTCAGCAAATGTGCTTTTTGGCTGAAGAAGATCTCTTTCTTAGGACACATCATCTCAGGCGAAGGAATATTTATGGACCCGTTGAAGATACAAGCTGTTACTGAATGGAAACAACCTGAAACCGCAACAGAAGTTAGAAGTTTCTTGGGATTAGCGGGATATTATCGAAGATTCGTAGAAGGATTCTCGAAGATCACCAAACCGCTGACCCAGCTATTGAAGAAGAACGCCTCTTTTAATTGGACCGAGGAGTGCGAAAGAAGTTTTGAGGAATTGAAGAAAAGACTGACAACTGCACCAATCCTGATACTATCGGACGTCAAAAAGGATTTTCAAGTCTACTGTGACGCCTCCAAACAAAGATTGGGATGCGTATTGATGCAAGAAAGGAAAGTGATAGCTTATGCATCAAGACAACTACGACCTCATGAGGAGAATTATCCAACACATGATTTGGAGCTAGCTGCGGTCGTACATGCACTAAAGATATGGAGACACTACTTACTAGGCAGTAAGTGCGAAATTTACACGGATCATAAGAGCCTGAAATATATCTTCACGCAACAGGAGTTGAATATGAGGCAGAGAAGATGGCTAGAACTGATCAAAGATTATGATCTAGAGATCCACTATCACCCGGGAAAAGCCAATGTAGTAGCTGATGCTTTGAGCAGGAAGTCTCGTTGCAACCAGATAACCCAGCTAGAAGTGCCAACGCAACTAATCAAGGACATCGAAAGGTTGCAATTGGAATTAGTGGACCAAGGAACCATCACTACCCTAAAGATGGAATGTAAGTTGAAGGATGAGATCCGACAAGCTCAAGCTATTGACCCAGACCTTCAAGAGATGAAGGAGGACATGAGGAGCAAAGATACAACCAACCTTCGAGAAGATGAACAGAGAATTCTATGGTACGATGACCGTATCTGCATTCCAAATGACAACGAGATCAAAGGCCTGATCATGCAAGAAGCTCATCAAACCCCATATTCCATACACCCAGGCAGCACCAAAATGTACAAGGACTTGAAGAAAAATTTTTGGTGGAAAGGAATGAAGAGAGAAATTGCCAAGTTTGTCGCAACTTGTGACACATGCCAAAGAGTAAAAGCAGAACATCAAAAGCCTGCGGGACCGCTACAACCTCTACAAATCCCAGAGTGGAAGTGGGATGAAATCAGAATGGATTTTATTGTGGGACTACCAAGGACGAGAAAAGGATTCGATTCTATATGGGTCATAGTAGATAGATTAACAAAGGTAGCACATTTCCTCCCAGTAAAGACCCTATACACAGCTAAGGACTTAGCAGAGCTGTATCTCAGCAGAATAGTCGTACTGCACGGAGTGCCGAAGGCTATCGTTTCCGACAGAGGAGCCCAGTTCATTTCAAGATTTTGGCAAGAGTTGCAGAAAGCCCTGGGCACAAAGTTAAAGTTCAGTACCGCTTACCACCCTCAAACTGGAGGTCAGACTGAAAGGGTAAACCAAATTTTGGAAGATATGTTGAGGGCTTGTGTTTTGGATTATGGAGACTCTTGGGAGTTATTTCTACCGTATGCAGAGTTCACATACAACAACAGTTTCCAAGCAAGCCTACAAATGGCACCATATGAAGCTCTATACGGAAGAAGATGCCGCACGCCTCTGTATTGGACAGAAATTGGTCAAAAGCGACATCTAGGACCCCAGTTGGTAGAAGAAGCCACAGCCCATGTCAGGATCATACAAGAAAAACTGAAAACAGCTCAATCTAGACAGAAAAGCTATGCAGATAATCGTAGAAGAGAGCTATCATTTGAAGAGGGCGATTATGTGTATCTCAAGGTTATGCCATACAAAGGAGTTCGAAGATTTCAGATGAAGGGAAAGTTAAAACCTAGATATGTGGGACCATATCGAATTCTGGAAAAGCGAGGTGAAATGGCATACAAGTTGGAATTGCCACTAGAACTGACCGGAATTCATGACGTATTTCATGTATCTCAGCTGAAGAAATGCTTGAGAAAACCAACGGAACAGATATCTCCTGCAGAGATTGAGATTCAACCAGACTTATCTTGTCAAGAATACCCTGTCAAAATTCTGGAAACCAGAGAGAAAGTACTGAAGTCAAGAACCCTCCGATTCTGCAGAGTCCAGTGGAACAATCACTCAGAGGAGGAATCAACTTGGGAAAAAGAAGAAGATCTCCGCCGAGAATTTCCCTTCCTATTCTCTGACCTGCCCTAATCTCGAGGACGAGATTGTTTCTAAGGTGGGTAGATTTGTAACACCCCTGTTTTGCCAAACCCTAAAATAGCCAAAATCCACATCTTGACCCCAAACCCTAATCTGCTTCAGCCATTGCCTTCTAAGTGTTGTTCAGAACATTTTCCCCTTCGGGATCACCTCCAGAATCTCATCCTAAAACTGAGTTTCGACCCTTGCCGTCTCAGAACCCTAATTACCCTAATTTTACCCTAAACTGCTTTTTCCCACTTTTGTCAAAACTCTTCAGATCTTACCCGATCATACCAAACTTTGGCCGGATAAGTTCTAATAATCTTATGCAACTTATCTGCGAAATCAGAATTCAGATCGGACCCTTCGATCTCCAGATTTGCAATCAACTCCATTTCCTATTCAACTTTTCCTCACAGATCAATCCCTGAAGCAAGATTTGAAATTGCAAATTAGCCCGGGCCTTCTTTTTAGCCCCTGTGCCGTTCGACCGCGCCCCGTTCGCCGTTGCCTTGCCGCAGAGCTCGCCGCTGGCCATCCTCTCCGGTCGCCGCGCTCGTAATCGGTTGAGCCACCCCACGCGCACGTGATAGCCACCGTGTCATCTTCTCGCCCAGCGGATAAACGCCCTCGCCCCAGAGCCGTGTCTTCGCGCGCGCAACCGTTGCCGTGGCATTTGCATGCGCGTACGTGTCGTTGCCGGAGCTACGTTGTCGCCTCCGCATCTGCGCCGTCCCGGACGAAGTTCCAAGGCACCCTGGCATTACTGGCAAAGCTGCAGCACCGCCTGAGCTCGATCACATCGCCGTCGCCGTTGTTGCGCCTGCGCCCGACCAGCTTCTCCCCGGCGCAAGCAACCACTGTCGCTTAATCCCTCGCTAGCTTCGCCCCTGGACCTATTTAAACCCCCTCAGTGCTGTGAAGAAGCACAACTTCAAGACTTAGCCAAATTCCCAGTTTTTCACTGTTTCCCTTTCTTCTCCGGCGAGCTGTTTCTGGAGCCACCGTCGCCAGAGCAAACCGTAGCCCATCTCTCCAATCGAGGTTCACCAATAAGTTCCCCACACCCATCTTCCCGTGCCCAAGCAAGCAATTGCATCATAATGCTCCCCATCGCCGGTGATCGCCGGAAAACCAGAAAACCCCTGTTCCCTCAATGCTATCCCATTCAGCCCAAATTAACCCTCGATTCTGTAGAAGAAGTTGATCAGTGAGCTTAGTAGAGCAAGCCTGTTGAATCAGGATCCCCAATTGCGCTCAAATTGAAGAAATCCCAATCTGGAGGTCCACCAGTTCGCTGGACCTCGTCGCCGAGCCCCTCCGGCCGATCTCCAATGAAATTAACCCCTCCAGTAGCCTCCTCATACCCCACAGATCGCCCTCAAGCTTGGAATTGAGCTCATTCGCCCTGAATCAAAAATCCCCGAGCTCCAGTGTCATCTTCTCCAGCGCCGGTCGCCGGAATTCTTTCCCGGCCGATTTAGCCGACACCACTTTGTCCCTTAGCTTCGCCTCACCTCCCTGAGCATTTTATTCCACTAGCTCGACACCTGGATCTGCCTAGATTGTGAGTTATGCCCTTGCCAAGCTCTTGTCCAGATCAATGTCTGTGCCGTGTCGCCACCGCAGTTCATCGCCGGATTTGGCCACCCTCCGGCCACTTTCAGCTCTTGTCCCTGTTGAGTATTTTGTTCCTGTTAGTAATGCCTACCTCCCAGACAAAGTGTTGCATCAATTGGAGCCCTGGATCAAAAGTTAAGCCATGCCCTAGTTTCTGGCCATGTCCAGCACTATGTCAGTGCATGTCAGCCACTGGCATTGACCTTGTTCAGCCCCTTCTGGTTGAGCAATTGAAATGCCACCTTGTCCTTTAGATTCCTGGAGTTGAGATCTACATCTTTCCCTTCTATCACTTCTCCAGAAAACCATCCTAAGACTAGTTTGAAGCCATGCCAAAGCCATGAACTGAATGTCGACCCTTCGACGTTCAATCCTTTTTAGCCGTTTCTTCGACCAGAGCCCTTGCGACCTTGCCCTAACCTTTTCCCCTGCATGCATGACTTATTTACTTAATAATTTCTATAGAAACTATTTTCTGTATGCTTATGGTATGTGTTTGTGTGTTGGTTGATTGCCGCAGAGTCAGAAGCTGAAGGAGCGGAAGAAATCTTTGAAGATCCGTCTGAGTATTTAGACCCAACATCGCAAGGCAAGCCTCATTCCTTTGATCATGTCGCACCCAATATTTTCATATGAAGTATATTCACTGTTTCTTACTATGCATGCTTATTTGAAGTACAAGTTATGTTTGAATGACATGAATAGATATCACCTAATGGATCATGAAACCCCTTTTTGTTATTGAACTTTCATATATATGCTTTTGTCACCCTAGGACTCATATACTGAATATTCACATTAAACTTGAAATGGTCAAATACATGAGAAGTTATGATCAAAACCGTTTTGTCAAGAAAACTGATAAAAGGGATCAGTAGTGAGGATTGGATTGTATGGAGAGGGTGCGGTGCGCACCAGGGAATGTGAATGTTCCTCACTATTGGTTCATAAGGACGAGAACCTTGTGCTGTGTCTCTATGCGAATTGTAAATGTACCAACCACTTGCCTGCTATGGGACAGGCACAACTTAGTAGCTTTTTGGTATTAGCAGTTCCCTGCATGGTTTGTCGATCTAGTTTCTCGCGTGGAAACTGGTAGGCCAAGGTTCAGCCATGAGTGATGTGAGTTCAGAAAAATAATGAGAGGAAAAGGCGTAAAAGAAGGAAGGCGCCCTAGACCTGATTAAGCCGTGAGCGGTTGTAATCTTAAATGGTCGTATGTCTTGCGTGGACATAGACCAAGGCTATGTGTCCTGCGGGAACATAGACCAGAGAGGCTAGGAAGTAAGGCAGTGGGGAAGACCCACAACGGTACTTGAGACTTAACTGTCTATTTACCGGGCGGGGATACTGTTAATACTGAACTGTAAAAACGTTGTGTGATCTCGGCCCTGTCACATGTGTATAAGTCACATGGAGGTGATCCGACTTGAAAGCCGAGTGAACCAGTGGATTTAAAAAGAGGTACACCTTTGCAAAGCGTAAAAGAAGTATCGGATACTCTGTACTCCCGGGTTCAGGAGTCTTTTCGTAGTGGATGTTATCCATGGGTTATAGCACAAGTAATGTTTTGGAATATTTTCATAATGCGGTTAACAAAGTAGTGACTCATGGGAGACCACTACATCTAATGTTTTATTGAAAACCTGTTTAATGTTTAAGGTATCATTTTCATGAAAAAAGTACTGTTTTTCTGAACAAATGACTTGGGAATCTATATATCTCTATCCATATGAAACTGAAACCCCGGAATCATATGTTTCACCCTCATGTAAGTACAATTGCATTAATCTCTGGAATGAGTGTTGCTGAGCACCAAGTGCTCACCCTTGCATTTATATCCCACTGTAGAAGAGGGATTCGAGGATCCCGATTCCTTCAGTTATGAGTACTCAGCTGAAGATGGAAGCACCCCAGTCGAGCCCACGTTCTAGAAGGATTATGCACCAAGTCAAGTCAGATGTGGGAGAAGCCCCTCCAACCCCGCTGCTGATGGAAGCCAAGCTATTCGTCGTCGCTTTGTGTTTTATGTTATGTGTTCGGTACTTGGATACCGATTCTGGTTCTGATAAACTAGTTATTTTCTTAGCAACTCTACTTAGTGCCATTTTCGGTGCTTTGGCTATGTAATATTGGCCATGTTGGCCTGATACTTGTTTAATGATATTACTATGCTTGTGTGGTTTGAGCTCATGTGGCATCATGCTGTGTGTAACCTACCTGGGCGGTTACCAAGGTGATCCTCAAATGGGGGTCTCACATCGCCCTCCCGCTGAGATGTACGTTTCCACCAAGATCGATCTAGGGAGGTGGCAATGAGCGATCGCTACTGCTCCCCCCCCCAAAGACATGGGGAACACCCCCATGAGGGCGGAACCAGCCTCCTTGAGTTACCAACACCACTCAGCTAGCCTACAAGATTGTAAAGAGGAACACCACCGTCGCAAAACAGGAAGCCCCCTGCATCCTCCTGAGTCTGACGAGGATGAGTCCACCATCAAGGAGAAGTGCTCTAGCCCTGCGGTGCCGCGGGAGGTAGAAAGGGCGAACCAGCTTATGTGCCCGCAACCATACCACCCTCCAAACATTGAAAACTATGAAAAGATATTCGACCCCTAAGAGTTCATCTAGATTTACTCTACCGCCATCTCAACAACCAGGGGCAACGAGAGTGTCCAGTGCAATGTCTTCCCACTCTACCTCTTTAGGATAGCAAGATCTTGGTTCTACAATTTGAAGGGAGCCTCCATTACCTCTTTCTCGCAACTGAAGCAAGAGTTTTGCGCCAACTTTCAGGGCAACTATAACCACCCCCTAGATTCCTCCCAGCTCTACATGGTAAAGTAACAGGAAAAAAAATTTGAAGCTTTTTCAAACATTTCGCCTAGGTTATGAGCAAGGTTGTGCACGTCCCTAACGTCACCGTCATCGAAGCTTGTATGAGTGGGATTGGCCTAGGGAGCTTCATCGCCGCCTCTCGTGAAGCTGCCCGACAACGACCGACGAGCTATTCAACATCCTCGAGAGGTATGCTTTAGCCAAGGAAGACGACCTCTAAAAGGAGACTCAGGGACTTCAATCCCCCTTAGGGTAGCGTGACTAAGAACGAACGCCACCAAGATAAGTGCCTCTGGTGGGGGCACTTTGACGAAAGGAGAGGATCGAGGCCTCAGGACACCTTTGTCCTCGAAGGCAGAGGCAACCCTCTGGTTGCCGGACTGCCAAAAGTGCCCTCCCCCTAATGTGGTAAGGTGGAGCCTCGCTACCCCCCCCCCCCCCTCGTGAGGCCAACAAGCCCACTCCCCATAAAGGTGGGCCAACAACATGGTGTGCATATCACTAGTCAAGCTCTCATGCCACCAGAGAATGCCAGAGTCTCATGGAACACTTTGTCTCCTACATCAAGCAACAAGAGAGGGGGGCTCGAGAGCTTAATGCTCCCACAACCAACCCTTCGAGATGAAGCAAGGGGAAGGCGAGTAGAGCCCCCACCCTAGACTTTCCATTTTAGGTCCCCCAGCGCCACATCAATGTCGTCCTTGGGGGCTCCCGCCTGCCCCACCCTCCAAGTTAGGGTGGTTGGGCCGACATCCCCATCACCTTCACATAGTTGACACTGCCGGCATCCACTCCCACACGATGATACTCTAATCGTCTCGGCCACCATCCACAATTGCCGGGTAGCAGGGGTTGTGGTCAACAGTGGGAGCTCGACGGAGTCCTCTACCTCAAGACCCTCAAAGAAATGCAGGTAGAGGAAAAGCTACTTCAACAGACCATGGGGCCATTGCAAAGTTTCATCCCAGGGAAGACTATCCACCCCAATAGGGAAGATAGATCTACCCGTGACCTTCCATACCTCAAAAAGCTACCGTACTGAGCTTGTCCGATTTGATGCGGTCAACATCCCCTCCTCCTACAACATCATAATGGGAAGGGAGACCCTCAATAACTTCAACGCAGCCATTCACCCAAAACTATCTCTGCATGAAAATCCCTAGACCCACCGGGGTTAGCACGGTTCGGGGAGACCAAAACATGGCATGCTCACTCTACATGCATGTAGTGACCACCATCAACGATGTCAACATCATCAAGCCCACATGCTTCGAAAGAGTCCTTGTTGGCCCCACAGGCCGACGCCCAGTCCTCGGGGAAATTTGCACCCAAACCTTACCTTACAGAGGACATTTGGGAGGTGCAACTCTTGCCGGGGGATGAGGGAAAACAGTGTGCATAGGAGTTGATCTCGCAGAGGAGTACACCAATGACCTCATTACGTTCCTCCAAGAAAACGCCTATGTATTTGCTTGGAAACCCTCCAATATGAAGGGCATTCTCGGGGAATTCCTCAAGCATAAGCTCGCCATGGCCGGAGGCCACCCATCCATCAAGCAAAAGTTGTGGAAGCAATCACTTGAGTGGCAAGAGGCGATAAAAGCAGAAGTCGCCAAACTCTGCAAGGCCATGTTCATCCATGAGGTATGGCACCCCGAGTGGCTCGCCAACCCCATCCTCATCAAGAAGGCCAATGGAAAGTGGCGCATGTGTGTCGCTTCACTGACCTCAACAAGGCCTACCCGAAGGACGACTTCTGGCTCCCCCGCATCGACCAACTTGTAGATTCCATAGCAGAGTGAGAGCTAATGAGTTTCCTCAATGCCTACTCCAGTTACCATTAGGTCCAGATGGCAGTCAACTACGAAGTGAAGACAAGATTCATCACCCCTCTGGGCGTCTTCTGCTACATCTACATGCCCTTTGAGCTAAAACTCATCATGGCAACATTCCAGCGTCTCGTATGATTCACTCGGAAGGACCAAATCGGGTGCAATGTCGAAGACAACATCAGTGACACTGTCATCAAGAGCCTCTTAGTAGCATCTAGGGTTGGAAACGAGCCGAGCTCGAGCGAGTTCAGGCAAGCTAGGCTCGAGCTCGATAGTGCACTGGGCTCGGCTCAGGCTCGACTCGAAGTCCTAACGAGCTTCGAACTAGGCTCAGGCTCAACTTGAAGAAAGCTCGATAGAGCTCGAGCTCGTCTTGAATCGAAGATAGGGGGTTGTCGCCACCCACGTGGGCCGCCGGTGCCGGCGCCTCTCCTCCACGCGGGCTGCAGCCTCCGTCGCCGCCGCCTCTCCTCCACGCGGGCCGCTGCCATCGCCTCTCCTCCACGCGTGGGCCGCCGCTGCTCCTCTCCTCCACGCGTGGGCTGCCGCCGCTCCTCTCCTCCACGCGCGTTGCCACCGCTCCTCTCTCCACGCGCGGGGCGCCGCCGCTCGTCTCCTCCACGCAGGTCGCCGCCCCCTCCTCTCCTCCACGCGCGGGCCACTGCCATGATCCCGTGATGGCATTTTGAGGATCGGAGGATTTGATTGCTAGGTTGGGGTCCTTGGGGAATGACTAATTCGAGTTTTAACAAGCCAAGCTCAAGCGAGCTCAGGAAGGCTCGGGCTCAGCTCTCGTACTCTCTCGAGCTTCACCTCGGGCTCAAGCTAGGCTCGTTAAGGGCTCGACCCGATCTCGAACCGGGCCGATCTTTGATCCGATCTCGAATAGCTCGCGAGCTTCGATCTTTTTGTCCAGCCCTAGTAGCATCCATGTAGAAGACTTAGCATAGACCTTCCACAACCAACAAAAATATAGGCTGAAGCTCACCCAAAAAAGTGCGCCTTCGCCGTCAGGGGGGAGGGATTCTCCTTGTGTTCCTCGTGTCACAAAGAGGCATTGAGGCTAACATCGAGAAGATTCACTCCATCGAATACATTCTACCCACCCCCCCTAGATCCATCAAGGATGGCCAAAGGCTCACCAGACACATGGCGACCTCAGTCGCTTTGTCTCCTAATCGGCCAAGCACGGCCTCCCTTTCTTTCAAGTCCTCTACACACTAGGAGGCTTCTGTGGACTTACGAGGCCCAAGAAAACTTTTAACCCTGCAGTGATATATTACAAGCCCCCCAATGCTCATGAGTCCCTATCTAGGAGAACCCCTCCTCTTGTACCTTGTCGTGACTCCGACCACCACCAGCGCAGTCCTGGTATGAGAAGAAAATAGGGCTAACACCACCAGCTCTGCACCTCAACTTTCA
This sequence comes from Pharus latifolius, assembly GCA_019359835.1. NCBI lineage: Eukaryota > Viridiplantae > Streptophyta > Magnoliopsida > Poales > Poaceae > Pharus > Pharus latifolius. The sequence goes on along the minus strand of CM033322.1, from coordinate 32,503,839 downwards.
TTGGACCCTTTTCTTCGATGACTCCTGTTGTTTGTCCATTGCGGGGGCAAGAGTAGTCCTCAGAAGCCTTGAGGGTAAGAATCTTGAATATGCTACGAGGCTCGACTTTCAGGCCACTAATAATGTGGCCAAGTATGAAGCCCTACTCCTAGGGCTTTGGCTAACCCAGTCCTTGGGTGTCAAACGCTTGCTCATTAAAGGAGACTCTCAATTAGTGGTCAATCAATTGGACAAGTCATACCAATGTCTTGACCTAACCTGAGTTGCTACATCAAAGAAGTGAGAAAGATGGAGTGGCACTTCAACGGCCATGAAGCTCATCGATTCCCCCATAGGGAAAACAACCAAGCGGATGGTCTGGCGAGGGTAGCTAGCTCCTAGGAGCCCATCCCCCTCAGGGGCATTCTTCGAGATTATCTCAAGACCCTCAACCCAACCTAACAAGGGTGAGGGGGCTCATCCACACCACTCGACATAGTGACGATCACACAAGGCACTACCTAGATGGACCCCCTGGTTCCTCTCGTGATGATGGGAAGGCATGAGAACACTGACGAAGTCGAAGTCAACCGTCTAAAAATCAAGGCTTGCTCTTACATCCTCCTGGAGGGAGCCCTTTACAAAAAGGGAGCTTCCGTCCCCACATATGTTGGCCTTCAATTACTCCAAGAGATTCACGAAGGACATTATGGCTCCCACTTGGCTCTCCACAGCACCATTGTGAAAGCCCATATTCAAGGGTTCTATTGGCCAACTATGGCCCAAGGCATCGACGACCTCTTCAAATCATACGCTGCATGTTAGAAAATGTCTAAGGGCACAAGTCTACTCGCCGCCACCCTACAATTGATACCAATAGCCTAGCCATTTGCCATATGGGTGATGGAGCTCATTAGTCCATTCACACTAGGACCAAGAGGGTACAATCACTAGCTCGGATTATTTCTCAAAGTGGGTAGAAGGTGAGTCTGATGAGGACATCACTAGCTCGAATATGAGCAAGGCTCCATCCATTCCTTCCACTACTTCCTCGCCACCACGAGAAGATCAAGGAAAATGGCGAGTCGGCATGAATCCATGTGCCAAGCCATTCACAAGGCCCACACCGGAGGATCAGCGAGCTACATCAAAGGTGGAGTAACCCACGAATCATCAAGCCCAACCCAAGATCAATCCCAACTCGTCCGCGAGTCCAGCTCGGCCATCCAGCAGCAGTCCAACTTTAAACGGATGCCCAGGCCAGGTATGGAGTCCGTTTGGGGCAAATGAGTACTTCACAGAGAAGCCCACGACGACACCTTTCCAATGGGATTGGTCCCATGGCCAAATTATTTCTGGATCGTCCACAATCAATGAAATAATCCACCAACAGAACCTGCCGGGTGCTAGTGTACCTCTACTCTGGGCCCAAGGCTTGTGTACCCCTAGGGTTACGTGGGGATAGGTTCTCTGGCCGGTGGCCTGCCTCTGGCTGCCATAATCCTGCTACATATGGTGCCACCCCCTATTTTTTTTGGTTAGGTTATTTGCAAAGTTTGTTCCCTCGTGTGAGAGATAATTGTTCATCGAAGTAGTATCCCTGGACCTGGTTTGATGAAAGATAACCTCAATTTGTTTTTCAGAAATTCTAGATTGCTTTGCATCTTGTTCTTACTCGTTTCTTCTACTGCGTGTAGGAATTAACCCTCATGGTAAGGTCATCCGGGTGTGAGCACAGTTGATAACAACAGGTGCGTGGATGTAGTGATTGCAAGGATTCAATCCCCGCTGATTGGAAGCCTTGAACCGCGAACGTCTTCACTCTGATACCACTTGATAACGACAGGTTCTACTTTGCGGAATGAAGACATTCGCATTTCAAGCCTTTCAATCAGTGGGGATTGAATCCTTACAATCGCTACACCCACGCACCTGTCGTTATCAACCGTGCTCATGCCCTGATGACCTTACCACGAGAGTTAATCCCTGCACGCAGTAGAAGAAAAGAGCAGGAACAAGATGCAAAGCAATCTGGAATTTGACTCGGCATGCAATTTGATTCGGCCTCTTTCCAGGAATTCTGCCAAACTCTGGGGACTACTATTCTCTTCACCTCTGTCACCCACCCCAAGTTTAATGGGGTGGTTGGGTGAGTCAACAGCCTCCTTCTCCAAGGCATTCGCAAATGACTTGAGAAAAATGTCGCCAAAAAAGGGGCTTGGCATGACAAGCTCCAAGGCGTCCTTTGGTCTCTCCGCACAACCCCAATGGGGCCACGAGGAGAACCCCATTTTTGCTCATCTATGGCGCTAAGGCCATCCTTTGCGACCGAGGTTCACTTCTCCTCCTTGTGGGTCGAGCTCCTCGAGGGAGCCTCTATCGAGGTGTTTCGATCAAATGACATCAATCAAAGCTCCCATGTCGACCTCTTTGAAGAAGAACGTAGCCAAGCCCTCCTGTGACACACCGCTTACAAGCGCGAGGTGGCACGCTATTGTAATAAGCACATCCAAGAGCGAGCTTTCCACGAGGGTGATCTCATGCTTAAGCGAGTCACAGACCTCACCGCGTAACAAAAGCTTGGTGCCAAAAGGGAAGGCCCATATCGCATTTTTAGGGTGCTTGGCTCAAGCGCTTACAAGTTAAACAATCTCGGAGACCAAGAACTGAAGCACAGCTTGAACACAGATTTGCTCCAGAAGTTGTACATATAATGTACTCTTGTAACTCATTGAAAGCATACATGTAAGTCAATGAGCTAACTCAAAACAAGCATACCATGTGCTTCCCTCCCATTCTTATAGGCTCCATATACACACGCTCGGAGCGTCAAACCAGAGGCTAAGGGATCTCTTAAGCACAAGTGGCAATCCCACTTGCTATGAGAATCTACTTGGCTCCTCAAGACCTAGCGACTATGACTTGTTCAACCCTAAGGGGCTTGCATTAACTCCTTTGGAGTAAGGAGGAGAGAGAACCCGGTCCTTGATTGCGGTAATGGGTCCCTTCATCGGACTCCTCCCCTGATGAAGACCACAGCGCTTAACATTTGTCCTCGCCATGTTGGCTTATTCTAGATGAACTACCCAGAGGGGATTCCCTGCTCATGACTACTCTTTCTGGTGGCCATCAGGGCCGTTCAGCTGAATCACCACTGATGGTCAGGGGGCTAGGGGCCCAGTTGGGACCGGCCAGGAATACCTAGTGACCTTTAGTGACATCTGGACTTAAGCTCCTGAAAGTTGTCGGTACCTTGGTCACCCACACTTCCAGGACCTTTCGTCGCATTGGGGCTCAAGCTCCCAGATTAATTGCCCTTGGCGTCCAGTCACCCATGTCCTCTGGGACCCTTCGCTGCATGGGGGCTCAAGCTCCCTGGTTGCCCTTAACACTTGGTCACCTGCAGTCTCATAGATCTTTTGTAGCGTCAAGGCCCAACCGGAGGAATTTTCACAAAAATGCCTAGCGTTACTAAAGCAAAAGGGTAAATGTGCGGAAAGAATACTCGTTAGTATAAGATACAACTCCTAGGAAATCCCTTCCCCCAGTGGAGCATGGGCCTAACCTGAGGTGACCCCGAAAGTACTGGAGGATGCTTCTGGGTCTGACGGGGTGGGGACCTCCCCTAAAAACAGACTCGAAATCTCCCCACCCCTTTGGGAAACTATACTTGATTGGAGCGGCCTCTACTGCTCCTTGACTCAAGATGCCTCTAGGAGTGACATGGTGGCACTCAGGGTACCAAATGATAAAAGATAGTGTTGAAGCCCTTGGGTTCTCGATTGTTGCTTGAACCTCTGGTGAAGCACCCAACATGGGTAAAGCGTTGTCAAAGCCTTGGGCTCAACCGCCCATACTTTGGCGAAGCATTTTGAGGGCTCCGGCCCCCTTGTCCGGGTGGATGTCCTTAGCCCCATCCCCAGAAGCCAAGCCCAATAACACCTGGATTGCCTCAGGTGATGATAAGTGCTTAAGTGGTAGCAATTTAGCTCTAGGTTTGCATCAATTTTCATGCCGAAAACTCATTTGGCATGACATTTTATGTAAATGTTTGTAGCATTTTTACAATCCACTTTACATGATTGTGTTCGTTATATTTCAGGGATCATGCCTACAAAATATGGAAGCATTTCCAGCTGGTTTGAACCAAAATCGAAGCAGAAAATTAAAATTGGTCAAAATAGAGCCCTAAAAGTGATCCGAGCCCAACATGGGCACTAGCATGGCCTGAGCTTAGCCTTGGGCATGAGCATGCCGGGGCCTATGCCAGGCTGTGTCCCCTGGGCCCTTTGGCCCATTTTTTATCCGATTTGTGCGCCGTATGAATCTGGTTTTCATTGTTTGTGCATCATGAGTTGTAATTGGTTATTTTAGGATTCTTGACTACAAATAGCGAGGTTTTTGACTTAATTATCATCATCGATCAATAGTTAGTTTTAGATTAGTAGTTAGTTAGGTTTAGGCCCCCTCCCTATTTTATTCTAGTTTTTCCCTTGTAAGTCGGCGAGGACAGTAGACTTCAATATTTCATGAAATTAAGTAAGTTTTCCTTTAATACTTGTTATTTCTTTGTTTTTATGGCTTGTTACAAGTAATTTCCTTCTAGGGTTAGGGATGACCTAATCTAGAGGACGTAATTCTTCCTTGGCTATATATGTTTTGAAGTTTTGTGACTTAGTTTCTCTCGTTTTCTTCCTCTAAACCCTAATTTCTCACCCTGGCAGCAAATGTAACAGTTGAGTCTAGGTGAGAATTTAGGGGAGTTCTTGACTTCTTTAGACCGAGAAATTGCACTCTAATGCAGAACTTCAGAACAAGAGAGAGACTTTTGCCAAACTTAACCATGGAAGCAATCCTCTAACTATTCACTACCAGAGAAACAGACATCCAGGACGGCATATCACAGACGGTTATGAACAAAACCATCTGTGAAGGCCTGTCCGGATAAAATGTTATCACATACGGTTCTAAGGTCAAAACCGACTGTGAGGTCAAAACCGATTGTGATATTCTAATTATCACAGACGGTTCCGAGCTCAAAACCATATGTGATAATCCAGCACTATCACAGTAGGTTCTGACCTCAGAACCGAATGACATTTTTTCCATTCCACGGCGGAATTCGACCACCCTGCAGTAAAACATCCATAACTTTTGAATATGAGCTCTGATCGGGGCATTCTTTGGCCCGTTGGAAAGCTTACAAAACGCTATTTTTGAAAATCGGTAAGTCCAAAATCAGTGCTCTTTCGACAGCAAACTCACGGCCATGTACGCGCAGTCGAATGAACCCAAAAAACGTCGTTTAGGGCCTCAAAACAGCCTCCGAAGTTTCGACAACCGCTTTTGTCGATCTTTTGCATCTAGTTTGAGTTTTTATTGCTTCAAATTTGTGTAATCCTTGTGTCCTGACTTTAAGCTTGTGATTCCTTAGTCGGATCGCAAAAAAAAAGAAAAAAACAGAAGTGAAGTGATTGCCTCTTTTGAGTCCTTTGCTGAGTTGTGTGCTTCGTGTTGCTTGAACTGGGTCACAAAAAAGTTTAGGCCAACAACGACATAGACTAGCTTTGACTACTTTCAGTCTTGCAATTTCTGAATTGAATTGTTGATAATCCAACACTATCACAGACGGTTTTGACCTCAGAACCGTCTATGATAGTAATTATCACAGACAGTTCTGAGCTCGAAACCGTCTGTGATATTCCAGCACTATCACAAGAGGTTCTGATCTCAGAACCGTCTGTGATAGTTTACAATCTGAACCACGCTCTATAAAATTTAATGCAAGCTTCGTCCCGCTCATTTCCACACTTTGCGACTTTTCACTTCACTTGCCCTAGCTCTCCCTACCTCTGGTGCCTCCTCCTCTGGCTACTCCTCCCGACCTCCGGCACCTCCTCCTGGCCACCTCTGACCCAACCTCCCTACCTCCGACGTCTCAGGTGCCCTTCCTCCCTCTCCCTCTCCTCCTCCTGCTGTATGTTAGCAACTAATACAATTCCATATGCTAGGTTTGTATACTACAATTCATGTGGTGGACACTTTGAGCAAATGAGGGTTGAAAGTTTCAGGATTTGGGATGCTGATGACTCAGGCGCCAAAATGAACCAGTCGGGGACTCAGAGCAATGCACCTGGCGATGACATTCATGTCTTGTTTTCTAAGTGCATCTTGCAATATGTTATCTTGTAATAGATTTGTAAATTTCTTCCCAGATTATTGAAATGCATATATATACTGAAATTCTTGAAATGTATATGTGCAAGTGCTGGTTGTGTGTGTGTATATATCTGAAATGCTAATGTACAAAGGGCGTGGCTAGCATGATTCTTGAGGCTAGCCAAGAAAACAAAGTAATCATAAAAAAATTATCAACATCATAGACGGTTCTGAGCTTAGAGCCGTCTATGAAGATAAGTTATCATAGATGGTTTTGAGCTCAAAACCGTCTATGATAGGCAATATCACAGACGGTTCAAAACCGTCAGTGATAGTACTCGGACTATCACTGACTCGAATATCATTGACAGTTCAGAACCGTCTGTGATGACTGTTTTGAACCGACTGTGATATTGTATTCTGTAGCAGTGATTGTACCGACGACCGTATCGGCAACTTTATCTATCTTGGAAAACACTTGAAACTGGTTCACAATTCACTGGCTTGGTTAGAATTACGCCCTATGGTTATGAAATTCCTGAAACCCTAGGTTTTCTTTCTTTCTTTCTAAAACCCTAGTTTTCATAGTTTGCAATATTTTCACTTTCAAAACCCTAGTTGTGTAGATTTTAGTTGTATATTTGTTGTAGCTTCCAAAACTCAACATTCGCTCTGATTTAGTTGGCAATTCCATGGATTTGACCCTCAAGTACTCAATGTTCAACCGTTCACTTGCGATAATTGTAACACCCCAGTTTTTGATTATCTTTTCTGCTTGCGAATCAGCATAACTTCTTTGGAAACCCTGATATTTTAACCCTATCTTGATCTTGGGTATGCCACTACCTTAACCTAAAAAGTTGGCTGCTAAACTTCATTGACCAGATCGTTTTCACATTTCAGTCCAAAGGTGTTTCAATTTAGTCCTTTTCAGAAGTTTCAGAAAACCCAAAAAGGCTAAAAGTCCCAGATCACCTCAAAATCCAAATCTGATCAAGTGATAACCTTTCTTTCATTTTTCTGAACATTTTTCCCTTCTGGAAGAATCCCAGAATCTCGACCAAAACCCTAGTTTCAGCCTCGACAAAAGTTCAAACCCTAATTACCCTGTTTTCGAATTTTGTCAAAACCACCAGATGTTATCGGATTTCATCATTTTTCCTGCTAGATGAGTCCAAGACATTTAGTAGCACTCATCTGCAAAATCAGAATTCAAATCAGCCCTTCAGATCTTCAGAATTGCAATTAGGCCCAAACTCCCGAGCCAAAACCTTCACAGATCAGTCCAAATCATTGCAAATAGGTCCAAAGTTCACAACCAGGTCCCTGTGAAGTTTTCAACCAGCAACCGCCAAATTGCCGCGCCGTTAACTCGCCGCCGGCGAAGCCCCTTCCGCTGCCACCTCACGGCCACGTAGCCACTAGCCGTGCGCAGCTGTACCGCCACCGTGGAGCGCTCAAGCCCCACCGTGCCATCTTCTTCCCCGCGCACGCGTGCTGCTGCTGCTGCCAGGAGCTTCATGCCACTTGGCCGCCATCCCGAAGATCTTCGCCACCACCTCCTGACCAAATCCTGTTTCCCCGTGATTCACCGTCTCTGGCAGAGCCCCGCCGCGTCCCGAAGTGCATGGATGACCGTCCCGGCGTCAGAAGAGGATCTCCCCGGCGATTGCTGCTGCTCCCGAGAGCCTCACCCGCGGCTATATAAGCCCCCTCCCTTGCCCAGCATTGCCTCGCGCCACCCCACAGCTTCTTTGCCTTAGCCTTAGCACCAGAGAGCAACCGAGTCCTCAGCGCCGCCGCGAAGCTCATCTTCTCCGGCGAGTCGTTTCTGGAGCTCACGGCGCCAGCTTCGCCCGAAGCTTCTTCCTCCAAACCAACGCCACCAGTAAGCTCCCTACACCTCTCTCTTCGTACTGTAGCCATCAATTGGTCCCCGGTGCACCTCAACGCCGGCAATCACCGGAAAACTGAAAAACCCCTGTTCCCGCAATGCCTAACGATTTAGCCCGAATTAACCTTCGTGCCAGTGATAGGAATTGACCAGTGCACCCATTTGAGCAAGCCTGTAAGCTTAGATTTCAAATTTGAGCAACAATCATGGCTTTTCCGAGGTTTACGCGCCACCAGTGAGCTGGTCCTCGTCGCCAAGCTTCTCCGGCCACTCTCCAGCCGATTCAACCCCGCAAATAGATCCCTCACCTCACCCTCTCACTCCCTGAGCAAGGAATCAAGCTCAAACCCTTTGGAACAGAAACGCCCAATCTGGAGGTTGTCTTCTCCAGCGCCGGTCGCCGGAATTTATCCCCGGCCGATCTAGCCTCGCTCACCTTGTCATTTAGATAGATCTCAACCCCCTGAGCAATTTTGTCTACTAGCCCGACCTCTGAATCGACCTGAATCAAAAGTTATAGCCATGCCAAGGTTGCTGTCCAGTGGCTCAGTTCATGTCCAGGCCACCGTGTTTGCTCACCGGATTTGGCCACCCTCCGGCCACCTTCAGCCCTTGAGCCTGTTGAGAGTTTTGTAGCTGTTATCAATGCCTAAACCCCAGTTGTGCATCATTTGAAGCTCTAGATCAAAAGTTATGCAATGCCCTAGTTTCTGGCCATGTCTAACACTATGTCAGTGCATGTCCACCTGTGGCATTGGATGATTTAGACTTGTTTCTTTTGAGCAATTGAAATGCCACTTTGTCCACTAAGCCTTTTGAGCCATGTTCTACAACATTCCCTACTATCACATCTCCAGAAAACAAACCTAGAACCAATTTAGGGCAATGTCAAGCCATGAGTCGAATGTCAGCCCTTCGACATTCAAGCCCTTTGAACCCATCTCTTCAACCAATGTCAAGTGACCTTGTCTAAACCAATTCCCCTGCATGCATGATGTATTTACGTATTATTTTCTAGTGCTTGTGTGCTTATATGGTATGTATGTGTTGTTTGTACCCGTCGTGGAACCAGACGTTGAAGGAGCAGAGGAGATCCCTGAAGATTCATTTGAGTAGCTAGACCCGTCACTGCAAGGCAAGTCTCAAACCCTTGATCATGTCTCACCTGCTATTTTGAAATGAAGTATGTTAACTGTTTTCCAGTATATGCATGCCTTAGATTCAAATAAGAATTATGTTTCAATAAAATGACTAGATATAACCTAAATGATTGTAAAGCCCCTTTTGACATTGAATATCCCTACACCCTTGTTACCCTAGATTATCATGCTTAGGCTATGCTATGCTCGATGATTATATGATAAATGTTGAATGGTCACATATGAGAAAAGCATGTTCAAAACCCCTTTTTGTGAAAGAAAATGTGATTGGAATCGATAGTGAGGATGGTTTGATTGGATGGTGCTGTGTGCGCACTGGGAATATGAAAGACTCCTCACTAAAGATTCATAAGGACTAGAACCTTGTGTTGTGCTTCTATGCAGCATGAAAAACGTACCAACCACCTGCCTGTTTATGGGACGGGCGCAACTTAGTAGCTTTCTTTAGTGTTAGCTTTTCCCTGCAATGGTTGTCGGTCCAGTTTCTTGCGAGAACTGGTGGGCCGCAGAAGGCCGCGAGTGATGTGAGTTCAAAAAAATCATGAGAGGAAAAGGTGGAAAGAAGGAAGACGCCCTAAGCCAGATTAAGTCGTGCGCGACTGTAATCAAGAGAGGCTATGTGTCTTGCGAGAACATAGGCCCAGGCTAGGAAGTAAGGCAGTGGGGAGGACCCACAACGGTACTTGAGACTTAACTGTCTATTTACCGGGCAGGGAAATAGTTAATACTAGAACTGTAAATTGTTGTGTCATCTCGGCCTTGTCACATGCGTAAAAGTCGCATGAAGCTGATCCGACTTGAAAGCCGAATGATTGGTGGATTAAGGTGGTACACCTTTGCAAAGTTTAAAAAGTATCGGATACTCTGAGCTCCCAGGTTATGGAGTCTGCGCGCTGTGAATTCTATTCACGTCGATGCAGCACAAGTAGCTTTTGGAAGTTTTTCACAAAATCTGAGTAAAGTGGTGACTCATGAAAGACCGCCACACACAATATTTCTGAAAATCTAGCTTAGGATTTCAAAAGCCTCGCTTTCGAAAATAAAGACCTTTCTTTAAAGCTGTATGTGAAAGTCTATTATATATTTATACACAGAGCCAAAGAGCTGTTCTTTGAGAAATTTCCCCTCATCTATATATACATGCATTGTTACTTGGGACTTGTTGAGCACCATGTGGACAATGTGCTCACCCTTGCTTTTCAAACAAATTTAGAGGAAGGATTCGTCGACCCTGAATCTTATGGTCTTGAACCCAATGTGGAACAAGAAGAAGAAACTGAGGACCCATCTGGTTAAAGGGTTATGCACCAAGGTGGAGTTCGATGTGGAGAAGGCCCATGCAATACCGCCGCTGCAGAGAAAGAAGACTGAAGAAGTCCTTTTGTTTATCGTTGCTGTTTTATTTTGTGCCGACCCTTGTGTCGAAAACTCCTTAATTTGTATTAACAATTAAATGCGTCATTTCGGCGCTAAGTTATTGTAATGTTGGTCCTTGTGATCAGCACTTGTTTTTAATTACTCGCATTTTTATATAATGCATTCTATTGTTGTGAGCTGCAATGTGCCTTTTCTGAGTGCAATCCACCTGGGCGATTGCCACTGGAATCCTCAAATGAGGGTCCCACAATAATTACTAATCGCACCCTCTTGGGCGTGTCAATTTTTTGGCGCCGTTGCTGGGGAACAACGGTAATTCATCTTTTAGATTAAATTTTTACTAATCTAAATCAATCTCACTCTCAATCTTTGCCTCTATTTTTATTTTCCTTTTTCTTCCTTTTTGTGCACAACTAACCTTTCAGGATAGAAGTGCATGCTTCAACCTTCATCCAGTTAATCATGGAGATCCACTCGACAAATTTGATACAATCAAGCACTACTACAAAATTGCTGAATTCTAATAGTTCCAAAATGTATGTACTAACGGTTCTCCAACCTCTAGTGATCAGCATGATAGAAGAAGCCTTGCACTACTCTAACGGTTTCGAAGCCTAGCACTACTCTAACGGTTCGAAGCCGTTAGTAGAACAACTATATTCTAACGGTTCTTATTAGCGAATCGTTAGAATAGCTTACTATATTCTAACGATTATTAATTAATAACCGTTAGAATAATTTACAATATTCTAACGGTTCTTTTTAGTGAACCGTTAGAATAGCTTAACTTATTTGAGTGCTTCCAGATCCCATTAAAGCAATGAAAATAGAACCAAATTGTAAAGAAAATTGAAACAGGAAAGCAAATTGGGACTCAATTGGTTTGCACCTTCTTGTTCATCACAAAAGAAGAATTTAATTCTTCAAGAAAATCAATTCCCTGTTCTTTCATTCACATCCAAGCATCTCAAAATTTCTTACATACACACATTCTAGGAAGACATTGAACAGAGGAGGGAGAGATGAGAGATTTTGAGAAAGAGATCGTTGCCAAGTTGTTGTTGGTGCAGAGGGGGAGAAACGTAGTCGAAGTTGTCGTGGCTGTGGTCGACGACGAAGGAGGCCGTCGATGTACCGTTGGTCAAGGATGAGGAAACCAAAGTTGAGTGGAGGAGACCGAGGTCGTCGCTATTGTGGAGGTCGCCGGCGGCGTGGATCTAAGGCTTGAGCTCACCAGATGCTCGTGTCAAACACAACGGTGGAGCAATCTAAGCCGTCACTGGCCTAGATCTAGGATTTGGAGGATTGGAGAAGAGAGCCGAGAGAGAGATAAAGAGGAGGTGGTGGCTCACCAGCTGTTGTCACGCCGACGGTGAGGTGCATTGAGAGAGGGAGAGGAGAGGAACAAGCGGCGGTGCAAGCTGTGACGGTAGAAAATGGAGGCAAGAAGTATGGCGGGGGAGACGGGTGTGATGTAGGAGGCGATCGGCGGTGAGGATTTAGAGGAGCAACGGTTACTGGTGGATTTGCTCTGTGAAGATCGGCGGCAGCTTGAGAAGGTGAGAGGCGGCTCAGCCGAGAAGAAGGAAGAGAGAGATATGAGATGGCGGCGAGGGTATTTATTAAATCATGTGGTTTCTTCTAATAGTTAATACATTAAGAACCATTAGAATAAAATGAAATCTATTCTAATAGTTCCAAAATATAACCGTTAGTATAAGTATGTTTCTTCTAACTGTTAATATATTAAGAACCGTTAGAATAAAATCAAATCTATTCTAATAGTTCCAAAAATATAACCGTTAGTATAAGTATGTTTCTTCTAACAGTTAATATATTAAGAACTGTTAGAATATAATCAAATCTATTCTAACGGTTCTAAAAATACAACTGTTAGTATAAGTATGTTTCTTCTAATGGTTAATAAATTAAGAACTGTTAGAATAAATCATGTGGTTTTTACTAACGGTTTCACAACCCAACTGTTAGTACAAATGTCCTTCACTGCGCACCACGTACACTGACGGTTTTCTTCCAGATTGTGTAAGACCATTAGAAAATAGAGGTTAGTAGACTGCATTTCTGTAGTAGTGAAGAATGAAACATATTGGACAATCAAACACTGGAGGAATCCCAACCGCCAAAGATGGCTGGGTGAATAGAAAAAATTGAAGGATTATGGAACCACACTCTCTAAAGGGTTGCAGGTTAGGAATTTTAAGACTGTCTCCAATGGCAGCGCAATCGCCGATGGGACGCATGCGTGCTTAGGGCCGAGGCGAGCGACAAGCCAGTGCGCGGCGACGATCGCGTCGCCATTGGAGGGGAAGAAGATGCTTCATCATGTGTGATTGTGGGCCCCACCAAAATTAAAACTATCTAACATTACTTACAAATTTTTAAATCTGACAAGTAGGATCATGGAACAAAAGGCCCACTATTAGTGATAGATGTTTACGCTGCGCACGTGACAAACCATATAGCGTGGGTCCCACTACTGCCAAATTTGCTTTGTGTCAGCGCACACACACACCGCCTGTAATTCGACCAGTATCACTGACAGCTGGGTCCCACCTAATTTGTCCCCATATTTCAATGGAGGAGCAAATACAGGGCGTGTCATAGTAAAATCGATAAAAGTGGGCCCCACCAACCTTGCTGAGTGCGCTGCCTCGTTGCCTTCACCCACGCGGGTGAGTTTGACCCGTCTCACTGACGGGTGAGTCCATGTTTTATCAGGCCCTCTTGTAAGTGAATGAAATGGAAATTTGACCATTGTATTTATATATTTTAGCCCTCATTTTTCATATAGTTGCATAAAGGTCCTTCCACCTAACTACCATTGTTTGATGTGTCTTGAATTTTTTGTATTTTGCGCCTTGGGTTTAAAAAAAATTATAGAATGGCCCTACACTGATGGTTTTATTATTGCAAGAGTGCGGGGCCGCGCTAAGAGCAAGCAAGAGCCAAGCTGTTGGAGACTTGGCTCTTGCTTGACTCTCTAAGATTGTCCTCGCATGTGTGGTAGGGAATTTTTTTTTAAGAGCCAAATAAGAGTCAAGCCTATTGAAGATAGCCTAAGGGTGGTAATTGAAACAGATAATTTTGAAGTTAAGCCTACACTCTAGAATCTGTGATGAGGACATCTCCACCACTGTTACACCCACTACACCAACACTTGCTACCACTCCTCCAACAATACAAGGACAACTCACTAGAGCTCGTGCTCGTCAATTCAATTATCAGGTACTTTCATTCTTAGGGGATAATATTAATTTTGCAAAGGATTTGATACTGCCTAAATCAAGTTGTTACTTGATACTCAGGAATGATGGACCAAGTATGGATACACGAGACAAGCTATGGAGCATAAGAATGAAGAATGGAGATGATGGCAGCACCACAAAGAGAAGAATATCAAGTGGAGGAGACATGTGATGATAACCAAGTCGAGTTGGAGTCCAAGACGGATTCGAGTTGGAGTCCGGTTCGTCCATCTAGGAGCAGCTGCCTTCAAATGACCATAACTCCCTCATAAGAAGTCCGATTGGGACGTTCTTATAGTCCACGGAGAAGTCCACGACGAGATATTTCCAATGGATCTGGCCCCACGTCCAAATTCCTTCTGAATTGCGGGCAATTAACAATACAATTTTCGACCAGATTCTGATTGGGCCTAGTTGGTGCTGTGACACCTTGTTTCGGGCCTTTGGCCCATGTATTCCTTAGTAGGGTGTGGGAAACCCTAGCCATGCTGCCTCTTCATATTCTCAGCAGCTGTCACTATTCAGATTTGGGTTTTGTTAGATTGGTTTAGCTACGTGCAAACTTAGAATCTTCGAGTTGTGCTGGACAGCCACCTCGTCAAGATCATCAATAGAACCCCACTCTTTTGTTCTTTGTATTCGTGAACCTCAGTTTCATATTTGCAATTCAGATTGCTTTTACTATCGTTCTTACTTGTTCTTTGGTTGCTTGTAGGAATTGAACCTCGTGTTCAGGTTGATCGTGCCCACGGCAAGATCAATAACCCTCCGGAGTTGGTTTAGCGATTGCTAAGGCGCATCATCGTCGTACAGTGTAGTTGGATCCTCAAAGTCACTTCCACCAAATCGAAAGCATCCCTCTCATCGAAAGATCGGGACCCATATTATTCATCAAGTGGTATCGGAGCACCAGATTGCTTGGTGAGAGTTTACTACTTTACTAGATTAGTTTTTTTTTCATACCTAGAGTCCAGAAAATTGCCCTACAAAAAGATTTATTTTTCATTGTCCAAACCATCGTCATTAGCCTTGCATCGTTCTTGTCAGTTTGCATCTTTGAATTTTCGTCCATCGTTGTCGAGTGCTGGTTTTTAGTTTTAGACTTGGTCTAGTTTAGTCTTGTATCTCGTCGCGGAGTCGAATTGCACGTCAATATCCTTGTCGTCGCGTCCAATTAGAATCTGCCGCTGTCCAGTTCGTTGTTTTCATCATATCTTCCTCATAAGAACTCATAGTTTTACATTCTTGTACTTGTTGGAAACATCAGGTTGTGCTCTACAACTTTTCTGTTGAGGTTGAAGTCAGATTCGGCTTCTATCTATGAGATATTGGGCTGTTAATGTCGACAGTGTAGAGTTTGAATCTAATACATCTGTTTCGGTATTTTCATCATAACTCCTTCATCCAAACTTGGATTGGGATAAACTTATACTTTCTGGAATCGCTGCAAGAAATCCCACAAAAAGTTAGTTGGGGTAATCTTCAAATTCGGCTGTTTTTATCACGCTAAAATTTGGGCAAAGTTAGTTGTGTAATCTTCAAACTTTAGTCCAATTCGGATTCAAATTGCTCAATCTGAGACAGCTTCGGTAAAATTTTCATATATTTTGATTCCCAACTCTATTTTTGACATTCTTATACTTGTTGGAAAGATAAAAAGATCCTCTACAACGTTTCTGTTGGGTAGATCTTCAGATTCGGAGTTTTTGGAGTCTGAAATTGCTAAACAACATTTCTATCCTAGTTGTGCTGCCCAAAAGAAAAAAGCAAAGTGCAACAAAAGCCGCACTGTTCATAAAAAGAAAAGAAGTAAGAAAAAGGTAAGTGCCAAAAAAAATCAGAGAAGATAAATATGTTGAGAAAAAGAGGAGAATTTTCTGTGGTGCATCTTTTGGTTCTAGTCCTTTGTGTTGCTAGTTGCTTGCTTAGCTAGATCTGAGTCTAGGCTAGTTCTAGCACATTGACTATTACTTTGGACTAATTTTCAATCTTGCATTATTGATCTTGAATTGTTGCTACACATATAATAGCCTATCCAAACTCCACATTCTACCCGTACGTTTGTTCAGTGCCTGGGCAATCGCTTTATCCAAGCTTCAGAGAACTTTTGACACCGCCAACGGCCGACAACACCTACTGTACGATAAGAACTTGAAAGAGCTTTGGTTTAGGCTTGCGAGTTGAGCGACTATTCACCACATCCTACGTAGTGATAGGAACATTATACTTGTGATTTTGTTTCTTGTCTTCTGCTAACAATGTCAGGTGATGAGGATTCTTTGCATCATTCTCCCCGCACGAAGGGCATTATTGCTCACTTTGAGAGGATGACGCAGATCACCACCTAGGGCCTTACTGAGGATGTACGACTCACTAATGAGCATATGTCGCTGCAAGAAGATCGTCTTCGGTCCATTGAGGCCGCACAGGGAGTTGCTAACACTACCCTTGCCACCATTTTGTCTAGACTTGATATGCTTGCAGCTGCTGCCTCGAGAACTTCCATGCCACCACCTCGTCTCCCAAGCAACAATAGCGGCGTACTACGTGCACAGCGGATTTCCATTGGTGCCCCGGGTTCCCAGCACATCCCCGCTGCCTCGGCCACCCAGATACACATCGCCAACGCTTCGGTTCAGCACTCTAGGGCTACCGTAGCTTCGAGAGTTGAGTTAGAAGATCAAAACGGTGAGAACTATGATGACTATGCCGCTGATTTGGAGGATGAGAATGCCGTCAATTACGACAACGACCGCGACCATTGTCGGCTACGTTTTAATCGGCAGGGTATGCGACGTGATCCACCGCGACGTGAGTTACGTGATCGTGATGACGTTTTCTCTAAGGTAAAATTCAATATGCCTCCTTTCGAAGGTAAATATGATCCTGATGGATACCTCAGTTGGGAATTACTTGTTGATCAAAAATTTGCATGCCATGATTTCCCTGAGGATAGAAGAGTTAGGGCTGCTACTAGTGAATTCACTGATTTTGCTTCTGTTTGGTGGAGAGAGCATTGCTGCATTCATCCAAATAATATACCCACCACTTGGGAAGCATTAAAGCGGATCATGAGACATAGATTTGTTCCCTCATATTATGCTAGAGATTTATTAAATAAATTGCAACGCCTACGCCAAGGTACTAGTTCAGTGGAGGAATACTATCAAGATTTCAAATTGGCATGTTGCGTTGTGGTTTTAATTGAGAATGAGGAAGCTTCTATGGCTCGTTTCTTAGGTGGTTTAAATCGAGAAATCCAGGACATTCTAGATTATAAGGATTATAATTCGATGACTCGTTTATTCCATCTTGCTTGTAAAGCTGAACGTGAAGTGCAAGGACGACACTCGAGGGCGAAAGCTAACTTTTTTGCAGGTCGCACTACTTCGTGGACGTCTCACACCTCCGCTATTCCGTCCAGCCGTACCACCATACTGATTTCCTCCAACAACAAACCGGCATCCTCTACTTCAATTTCTGCACCACAAGCACCCGCGCGATGAAAAGTGCCACACAAGCTCCTACAAAAGGTTCATCATCGTCGGTCGCTTCAACGGGATGAACAAAAGACACTCAATGCCATCGCTGCAAGGGTTTCGGCCATATGATGAGGGAGTGTCCGACCAAGTGCGTGCTAATAATTCGCGAGGATGGTGAGTACGATTCAGCTAGTGATTTTGACGAAGAAACCTATGCTTTGCTTGCTGAACATGAAGATGGCGACCCAATTTCAGAACATGAAGAAGAGCATGTGAGCGCCGGTGATGCTGACCAATATTTGAGTATTATTGCACAATGTGTGCTTAGTGCTCAGATTGCTCGTGCCGAGCAAAGTCAGTGCCACAACTTGTTTCAAATTAAAGGCATCGTCAAGGAGCGATCAGTTCGTATAATCATTGATGGTGGGAGTTGTAATAATCTGGCCAGCATGGAGATGGTGGAGAAGCTAGCAATCTCCACTAGACTACATCCTCACCCCTACTACATTTAATGGTTCAACAACTGCGCCAAGATTAAGGTAACTCGTATGGTGAGAGTACATTTCGCTTTAGGTTCTTATCATGATTATGTTGATTGCGATGTCGTACCTATGCAGGCATGTTCTATGTTATTAGGTAGACCATGGCAATATGATAAAGATTGTTTGCATCATGGTAGAATAAATCAATACTCTCTCATGCATAATGGCAAGAAGATTGTGTTGCATCCTATGACCCCTGAACAAATTTTGAAAGATGATCTTGCTAGAGCTAGCAGAAATAAAAATCAGGAACTCCCTAAATCTGAAAATCAGATTGTAGCAAGTGAGCTGGAGCAATTTCATAACAAGAATAAAACTGAACCGAGTCTTTCTAAGGAAATAAAATTAAAAGGTTCCAGCTTCCTTGCAACTAAATCTGAAATTTCTGCTTTAGATGTTAGCAATTCTATTTGTAACGGCTTGATATGCAAAGAAGCATTGTTTTCATTTGAGGATATTCCATCTTCTTTGCCTCCGGCTGTTACTAACATTTTGCAGGATTACGCTGATGTATTTCCGCGAGAAATACCGCCTGGATTACCACCTATTCGAGGGATTGAGCATCAAATTGACTTAATTCCCAGTGCTTCGCTGCCCAACTGTGCGCCATACTGTACCAACCATGAGGAGACTAAAGAAATTCAGCGACAAATTCAAGAATTGTTTGATAAATTAATGCCTCGTGCTGACAGTCCATTTCAAGTGTTGGACAAGATTCATGATAATGCATATAAGCTTGATCTGCCTGCAGAGTTTGGGGTTAGTCCCATATTTAACGTTGCAGATTTGAAGCCATACTTGGGTGAAGAAGACGAGCTATCATCGAGGACGACTTCGATTCAAGAAGGGGGGGGGGATGATGAGGACATCTCCACCACTGTTACACGCACTACACCAACACCTGCTGTCACTCCTCCAACAATACAAGGCCCATTCACTAGAGCTCGTGCTCGTCAATTCAATTATCAGGTACTTTCATTCTTAGGGGATAATATTAATTTTGCTAAGGATTTGATACTGCCTAAATCAAGTTGTTACTTGATACTCAGGAATGATGGACCAAGCATAGATACACGAGACAAGCTATGGAGCATAGGAATGAAGAATGGAGATGATGGCAGCACCACAAAGAGAAGAATATCAAGTGGAGGGACATGTGATGATAACCAAGTCGAGTTGGAGTCCAAGACGGATTCGAGTTGGAGTCCGATTCGGCCATCCAGGAGCAGCTGCCTTCGAATGACCATAACTCCCTCATAAGAAGTCCGATTGGGACGTTCTTATAGTCCACGGAGAAGCCCACGACGAGATATTTCCAATGGATCTGGCCCTACGTCCAAATTCCTTCTGAATTGCGGGCAATTAACAATACAATTTTCGACCAGATTCTGATTGGGCCTAGTTGGTGCTGTGACACCTTGTTTCGGGCCTTTGGCCCATGTATTCCTTAGTAGGGTGTGGGAAACCCTAGCCATGCTGCCTCTTCATATTCTCAGCAGCCATCACTATTCAGATTTGGGTTTTGTTAGATTGGTTTAGCTAGGTGCAAACTTAGAATCTTCGAGTTGTGCTGGACAGCCACCTCGTCAAGATCATCAATAGAACCCCACTCTTTTGTTCTTTGTATTCGTGAACCTCAGTTTCATATTTGCAATTCAGACTGCTTTTACTATCGTTCTTGCTTGTTCTTCGGTTGCTTGCAGGAATTGAACCTCGTGTTCAGGTTGATCTTGTTGATCGAAGGATGCCGACTAGAGGGGGGGTGAATAGGCGATTTTAAAATTTTTCTTTTAAACTAGGGTTTAATAACCTAAGATAGCAATAACAAACTTCTAAATATATGAAAGACAATTCAATACAGGTTTTGCACTTTTTAAAAGATTAATAGCAACAATTCAATCACTACAAAAATTAAGCAAGTAGTAGAGGTAACCGAAGAGATCGAGTTTTTCCCGAGGTCTCGGAAATTTGCCGATTTCCACTAATCCTCGTTGAAGCGCTTTTCGCTTGAGCTTATGCTTCGATTTCACTAGAGGTAGCCCTTCTCCTCTCCGGATAGGCGAGCTCCGAGCCTTTACAACCAATCGTCAGGCCTCTCCGACACACCGTCGATGGAGAGATCGCCGGACCTCCCAGGTCGTCTAGGTGACGGCAATCACCAAGAGTAACAAGTCTAGCACCTTGCTTGATCAACCTCAAAGTTTGATGAACAAAATGCAAATGCAATAGGGCTTTGAAACAATTTCACTCAACTAGCACTCAAGATTTCTCAATTTTTGACTTCAATTGCTAGAGAATGGGAGTGAGAGGGTTTGCACACTGTTGCTTAAAGGTTTAGAGATGTATTTCGTGTGTATTGACATCTACAACAGTGATCTATTTATACTCTCAGCAAAAACGGTCGATTTCAAGAAGATTGGGCGAAAGTTGTACTGGCCGGACATTGTCCGGTTACTTCGGACAATGTCCGGTCAGTACAAAAATTTTGACCGTTATTCACGTGAAATACGAGTGTCAGTAGCCGTTTGAAGTAAAATGTGAAGGCCGGACAAATGTATTTGTCCGGACAAAATGTCCGGACAGATGCATTTGTCTGTGTTGATACCCCTGTTCAAAACGACTTGTACACGCCAGACAAATAGATTTGTCCGGACAGATGTATTTGTCTCTGTTGACACTCAAAATAAAACTCTCCAGAAATTTGCATGGGCCGGACATATGGGATTTGTCCGGACAAAATGTCCGGACAAATAGATATGTCTCTGTTAACACTGCAATTTCAATAGCCCAAAATTTGTATTGGCCGGTCCGGTCACTTCGGACAATGTCCGGTCACTTCAGACACATCCTTCGGACAAATACATTTGTCTTAATTCAACATGCCATTAACATTTGTATTGACCGGACATTGTCCAGTCACTTCGGACAATGTCCGGCCTTCATCGGACAGATGCACCGGACAAATGTATATGTCTCTGTTGCACTTGTTTGCAATGTTCTGAAATTGTTTGTATTGGCCGGACATTGTCTGGTCACTTCAGACACTGTCCGGCCAGTACAAAACGAAAATAGACCTCTGAATTTTTTACTCAAATTTGATTTGGGGGCAAATGCAAATGTAAATATGCTTCTAAAAACTTCAAGGTTGATCAAGATACTTGTGCTAAGACCCCTCTTAATAGTACGACCATCTAACCTAGAAAATTTCAAAACAAGAAGGCGCTAGGTTTAGGTATTTGTACTCTTGTCGAGATTTTCGTCGTTTTCGCTTCATGCACTAGTACAGAATTGCAGTCTTCTATCGGTAAAAAACACCCTTCTACTATCGGTTTTTGTACCGATAGAGATAGACACGATAGAACAAGACTGGACATTTTCTATCGGTAAATAACCGACAGAAGAAGTTCACTATTCTATCGGCATATTATGAATCTACCGATAGAAAACCCGTCGTAGTCTTACGTCCATCGGCAGGGAAAGTACCATTATTCTAACGGTTAATTACAAGATTACCGACAGAAAAAATCATAATATTCTATCGGCATATTAGGAGTGTACCGATAGAAAACTCGTCGTTAGCGGTTGGAAAAGTACCACTATTCTAACGGTTAATTACAAGTTTACCGACAGAAAAAAGCATAATATTCTATCGGAATATTTGGAGTGTACCGATAGAAAACTCGTCGTCAGCGGTTGGAAAAGTACCACTATTCTAACGGCTAATTATAAGTTTACCGACAGAAAAAATCATACTATTCTATCGGCATATTAGGAGTGTACTGATAGAAAACTCGTCGTCAGCGGTTGGAAAAGTACCACTATTCTAACGGTTAATTACAATATTACCGACAGAAAAAAGCTTAGTACTCTATCGGATATGTATGAGTTCACCGGCAGGAAAGATCACACTCTTCTAACGGTTAATTTTGATTGTACCGATAGAAAAAAGTACAGTAGTCTCTCGGTTGTTGATGAATTTACCGATAGAGCATTCACATATACAGTACTTTATTTGCATTCACAATACAGTACATTCACATATACAGTACAGATGCAATACAGTATAGATTGGATACACAATACAGTACAGATGCAAGGTAAATTCACAGAACAAATTGACACATTAGGCAGTTATTCACATTTATTCACATATGTATGGACAAATACAGATTGCAATCCAATGTGGACATTTATTCACATATATATATTTATTCACATGTATATGAACAGTCTATGCAGAGTACACAAAAAGGAGAAAATTGTCATGCTGAATGGTTGGGCGCTACTTCCTCCATGACATATTGTGCCCAGATTTGTCGAAGATATATAATCTTTGCATTTTCATATTGGTCTTTCGACATGGCGATCTGCAAGCATGTGTGCATACTGAGTAACTAACTTCGATCCTAATTTAGAACGTGACACCCATTTTTGAAATTTGAGTTAGCTATCGATGCTTACCTGGGGGAATTGGGAAAAGTTTGTCTGCACTAGGTCGTACATGTAGCGCAGCACATAAAACCCGCATTCCCACGATTGCGGCTGCTGATGGCACTGAGATAATTGCATATGCGAAGACATGTTAGCTATATATTGTTTCCATAAACTAATTAAGCATAAACAAAAAGTCTCGTGAGTACCTCATATTCTTTCCAAGCTAGTACGGAGCCCTGCGGTGCGGCATGCCTCCCTCCAGCGGACACATATTTATCAAAAGCCCTGCATTTCAGTTAGTATTGCCAGTTAATGTATTATCATTAGCTAGTGAGGTCAAAATATAAATCAAACATATAAGTTACTTACGCCTCCATATTCCCCTTGAGCACATATTCCATCGATAATCTGTCACGCATCGAATCGAGGTAGTACACCTCGTTCCTCGGCGGACAGATCACGATGAGGATCCAGTGGCCCCTGCATTGTATGTAAAAGAGGACCGCTAGCTCAAAGTACATCTCAGGTGTAATATACAAGATTGAGTTAAATTAGTACGAAATGCACTAACCTTTGGTGGTACGGCACCAGAATGAAGTCCCTGTCCTGCTGCGCCATCAGCGCGCTGGATATGTACTGCTCAGCGTGCGCGGCGTCCTGCTCTAGCATCGTGAGGCTTATTTTCTCTGGGTCGAGGAAACCCACCTTGTCACACGTAGCCTCCGATGCTAGCCTGTACATGCACCTGCATGCGAAGGACGAGATTAACATTAATTTCACAGAAAGTTACTCAGTATTCAAATGAACTGCAACATTAATGCAGAGTTAGCAAACAGAGTTAGAAAACAGCAATACATAGCATCAGCAAACTCACAGGACTCCAGTCCGTATGATGGACATATCGAGCTCCCGCCAGTTGTAGAGGTCGAACAGATCCTCGTGTGCCACGGATATAGTCCCGGGCTCACGGTGGAACTGCCCAGGCCTGTAGGGAACTAAGAAGTTCAGGCTGCGCCGAGCTCGATGTAGGTACCAGTCGTGGAGGTCTCTGGTTGATCGATCCAATTTCCGCAAAGATGCCTTCGACAGGAGTGGGAGCGCGTTCGTGAGCGTCCGCGGCAGTCCCTGTCGCCCTTTGCCCTTGCCTTTGCCGCCCTTGCCTTTTGCCGGGGACTGAGCGCGTACCTTCGAAGGCAAGGGCGAGGTGATGGCGGCTTTCTTCCGAGGTGGAGGCGTGGATGCGCTGGGTGGGGACGAGGCCATCTTTGATGTGTCCAGGTTCGCACGAGATCGGCCCTCATGCCCCGAGCTGGGGGCGCAGTCCCCTGGTAGCCCCGCGGCAGGCCACTTCAATTAATGAGCACGTATGTTAGATTATGCAAGTTGAGAGTACTGAGTAGGATGTAATCTAAAATGTGTAGGATTTACCGGTTGTATTACAAGACACTTCTTGGGCCACTGTACGTAGGAGCCCACTGCCTCAGCAAGTGTCTGCAGTTCCTCTGTTGGGACTGGCAACGGAGAATCGTTGTAGCCCGGCATGGCCATGTCCACCTGTACCTTTGCGAAACCCAACCGCAGAGGTACACAGTGGACCCGGACATCCGGCCCAGACGGATATACGAAGCCGTGTCCAACCACT
The DNA here is from genome assembly GCA_019359835.1 of Pharus latifolius. Taxonomy (NCBI): domain Eukaryota; kingdom Viridiplantae; phylum Streptophyta; class Magnoliopsida; order Poales; family Poaceae; genus Pharus; species Pharus latifolius. The sequence continues at coordinate 32,479,904 of CM033322.1, read as the reverse complement.
TCCTGCCCGGCGCCTACGTGATTCTGTAGGATGCAGCCCTCCGGCCCCTGCAAATTTGTAACAATTAAAATAGGTTAGCGAAACAACTCTAACAGAATGGGAGTGGCATCAACTTAAGTGCACAGATGAAGGCTTGCAGTACCTCAAGTAGATCCACTGGATCCGCGCGTACCTTCGAAGCGCAACTGCTTATCCGACCCCGCGGGGTACCGTCGTCCTGGGGATCCGCATCTGCACTCTTGGCCAGCAATGTTTCTCTCAACCGTGCAAACTCTTCCCTCATTTGTGCGACCTCGGTCTGCTCCTCAGACTGTACCTCAGCCCGTATCTCAGCCCTCATCTCCGCCCGTATCTCCTCCCGTACCTCAGCCCGTATCTTATCGGAGAGGTCAGCTTCCTTTTCCTTCCAGGTGCGGGCCTTCTTCCTCGGTGGACCGGATCTACGAAACCGGCCTTCCACGACACAATGGCTCCCACGGCCCGTGTCCGCCCGGGATGCTCCTTATTTCCTAGAGCCCGGGTGAGGATGTCGTTCTCCCTCTGCGGGGTAAACAATCCCTCCGCTGCCTCCTTCTCAAAAGAGATCTGTTACATTTGAAGGTACCTTGTGAGACAAATTGCCTTATATACACTTGTGCGCACACAGTTTACGAGGCTAGCCAACTTACCATTCGCCTCACAACGTCGGCGTCCCCAGGGGTTGCGAACTGCACAGACCCCGTGGACAACACGGACCCCCTCCCCCTCCACCATCGCTTGCACCTCTCATCCCGGATCTCGGAGAGCGGCAACTCAGGGGTGTCGATCACAGGATTTTGTTCGTCTTCCTTCTTCCACTGTTCCTCCTTCCCCGCATAGCCCCGGGATCCGAGCCGATGCGGGTGGTCGTTCCTCTTCTGGATCGCCCTATTCTTCTCGCTAAGGGCCTTGAACTCCTCTGTCCCCTTCTGCTTGGTGAATTCCTCCCATACCTCCTCCGATATGAAGGGATACTTCTTAAAGGTTTTCCATGTTCCGTTCATGTCCTTCAAGCAGGCAGTCCTAGGTGTATCGTCGGGGATGTTCCACTTAGCCTGTTTCCGAAAAATGCATACAATTAATCACGAGTTAGTTAAACTTTAGTATAAGCCAAGAGAACGTGATTACGAAAGAGTTCAGCGATTTCAGTTCATTTAACCTTCACTTCCGCCCACAACCTATCCCGCTTGTCCGCCGTCACGTCCTTCCAGCTCTGGACGGTGATCTTCACCCTTTCTTTCGCCAACAGCCCAACGTAGGCCGCGTACCTCCCAGCATTCACTACTACAGAAGTGCATTCCACTAACCCTTATTTTCTAACGGTTGTAAGCAATCTAGGAAAAATCCGATAGAATAGGACGACAGCGGCGGAAAACCATCATTTTACTATCGGTTATACACTAATCCAACGTTAGTGAAATGCAAATACTTTTTACTATCGGTTATTACTGTACAAACCGATATAATATATTAAATAGTACTATCGGTTTTTCATTTTTAACTGATAGAGAAATTACTGATTTTTTACTATCGGTTATTACTGTACGAACCGATATAATATATTACAATAGTACTATCGGTTTTTCGTTCGTAACAGATAGTAAAATTACTCACTTTATACTATCGGTTGGTACTGTATTAACCGATATAATATATTGAATAGTACTATCGGTTTTTCTCGGGTAACTGATAGTGAAATTACTGACTTTTTACTATCGGTTATCACTGTACTAACCGATACAATATACTAAATATTACTATCGGTTCAACAACACAAACCGATAGTAAAATGACTTCATATACACTAATGGTTATGACAGTGGGGACCTTATTTTACTATCGGTTAATGTTGTTGAACCGATAGTAAAATTGGACAGCTTAATTAGGTCGACCCCTGCTCTGCGCTCTACATGTTGGAATCATTTCAGCCGCGCACAACTCCAAGCTAGAGTGATCTGGAGAAGCTAGCTGAGAGGTTGATCATATTTCCATCCCCCTCGGTATTGTTATCTTCTCATCACCTCTCTCTCTCTCTATCACTCTTTCACACTCTCCCTCTCTCTCTACTTGCAATTCATTAAACTAGATACATGTATCTCCAAGCTAGCTAGAAGGCTGGGTTGGCTAGCTAGCTATAGCTTGCTGAATTTAAGCAGCTAGCTAGCTGGCTCTTCCAATTAATGCATGCATCAAGTTAATTAGGGTTTCATATATACAAATCCATTTAATGTAATTAAACAACTCATGCATGTACACACATATGGCCTAGCTAATTATGTTTCATTCATATATGCATGCCCTGAGTCATTAATTATTTATTTGATTTGTCAATTTTGTGAAATAATTGTAGATGGACCGAGAATATTGGATGTATGGAATAAAACGTACTACTGTTGAGTATTTGGAGGGTGTGAATGGATTTATTAAATTTGCTGAGCAAGAGAAGGCGAAGAAGGGAGAGAAAGATATGCATTGTCCTTGTATAGATTGTATGAACTTAAAAAGGTTCGGCAACTCTGATCAGATTAGGAGTCATTTGATTCGTCGTGGTTTTAACGCACGCTATACCCGTTGGATATGGCATGGTGAAGATCTTGAGGAAACGAGCACTACCGCTACCACTCAGCAGCACCCGGAAGTGGATTGCAGTAATGATGATCATGATCAAAACATTGATAATGTTCATTCGGAAGTCCATGTAGATGACGACAATTTAGATGAAATGTTACGTGATGTAGAAGAGGACTACAGCGAAAACGATTTAGCTAAATTTCAGAAATTAATTGTTGATTCTGAGAAGCCTTTGTTCCCCGGATGTGAAACATTTACAAAGTTGTCTTCTGTGTTGAGATTATATAACTTGAAGGCAAGCAACGGTTGGAGCGATAAGAGTTTCACGGTGCTATTGGATCTGTTAGCGGACATGCTTCCAGAGGGAAATGAGTTGCCAAGATCGGTTTACCAGGCCAAAAAACTATTGTGTCCGTTGGGAATGGAAATCGAAAGAATACATGCATGCCCAAATGATTGTGTTCTGTACCGTAATGAGTACGAGGATTTGCATGTTTGTCCAAGATGCGGTGCATCGCGGTATAAGCATGGGGACAAAATTTATCACAATGGATGTGATGAGGTAAAGAAAGGGCCTCCGGCCAAAACTGTGTGGTATTTGCCTGTGATTCCCAGATTGAAACGGCTGTTTGCAAATCCGAAAGATGCGAAGTACTTGCGTTGGCATGTTGAAGGTCGGAAACAAGACGGAAAACTAAGACATCCAGCTGATTCCATTCAATGGAGAAACATTAACAGAACATTCGGTGAGTTTGGCGGCGAAGTGAGGAATATAAGGTTTGGGCTGAGTACGGATGGTATGAATCCACACGGAAATATGAGCAGTCGACATAGCACTTGGCCGGTTCTTTTATGCATCTACAATCTTCCTCCTTGGTTATGTATGAAGCGGAAGTACATCATGATGTCGTTACTAATTTCAGGACCCAGACAACCCGGGAATGATATTGACGTGTTTCTATCACCGTTAGTCGAGGACTTACAAAAATTGTGGAGCGAAGGGGTGCGGGTGTGGGATGCACATAAGCGAGAGAATTTCATGTTGCGGGCCATGATATTTTGTACCATAAATGATTTCCCGGCCTATGGAAATTTGTCGGGGTATAGTACGAAAGGAGTCAAGGCTTGTCCTATTTGCCTGGATGAAACTGACAGCATGTGGTTATCGAACTGCAGAAAAACAGTGTACATGGGTCACCGCAGATTCCTTCCGATGCATCACGCCTACCGTAAGAAGAGGAAGTCATTCAATGGGAAGCCTGAGAAAGGATCAGCCCCAGTGTTTGTGACTGGTAAGGAGCTTTACTTGCGCATGAAGGACATCAAAGTTGAGTTCGGTAAATGTTCTAAACCTCCAGGAAAAAATGTTTGGAAGAAGAGATCGATTCTTTGGGATCTGCCATATTGGGAGCACTTACAAGTTCGACATTGCATTGATGTCATGCACGTAGAGAAAAATGTTTGTGACAGTTTGATTGGTTTGTTGTTGAACATTCCAGGAAAGACGAAAGATGGCATCAACGTTCGCCGTGACATGCTCGACATGGGCATAAGGACTGAGCTTGCACCGTTGGAGAAGGGAAAGCGGACATACCTCCCCCCGGCCTGCTATACTTTGTCAAAAAGAGAAAAAACAGAACTCTGTCAGTGCCTACATGGTGTCAAAGTTCCATGCGGGTATTCTGCGAACTTGAAAAAACTTGTGTCCATGAAAGACTTGAAACTGGTTGGTATGAAGTCCCATGATTGTCATGTACTGATGTCACAAATGCTTCCCATTGCTATCAGAGGCATTCTCCCAGTCAAAGTCAGAGAGACAATTACAAAGCTATGTTATTTCTTCAACACAATATCTGGCAAGGTACGTAAGCGTGTACTCCTAGCAAGTTAATTAGCTCCATTCGTGGAACTTGTCAGATTTTTTGGATCTGAATATTTGCTGCAACTGTGTCCTTGCAGGTAATTGATATGGATGGACTGGACGATTTGCAACGCGATGTGACTACCACTCTTTGTCAGCTGGAGATGTATTTCCCTCCATCCTTTTTTGATGTTATGGTCCATCTAATTGTTCACCTTGTCAGAGAAATTAAGTTTTGTGGACCCGTGTTCCTGCGCTACATGTATCCATTTGAGAGATTTATGGGTATCTTGAAGGGATATGTAAGGAATCGATATCGGCCTGAGGGCAGTATTATTGAAGGTTATGCCGCGGAGGAGGTGATCGAATTTTGCACCAACTATATGTCCGGGGTTGACCCAATTGGCGTTCCTACGTCTCGGCATGAGGGCAGGCTTCAGGGCATTGGAACGATTGGATTTAAAGCAGTCGTCCCCTCTAGTGATCTGTATGCAAAAGCCCATTTTTGGGTCTTACAGCACATGACGGGGGTGGAGCCATACATACACGAGCACAAGGAAATGTTACGGAAACAGAATCCCTCGAAGCCAGAGATTTGGGTCACCAGAGAACATAATAGGAAGTTTGCTGGGTGGATCGAAAATAGAGTCCTGCAAGCTTCTGAGGGCGATGTAGATGAAGATGTTACATGGTTGGCCAGAGGGCCTAGATTTACTGTAGGGACTTGGCAGGGGTATGACATCAACGGCTATTCATTTTACACAAAAACTCAGGACGAGAAGAGTGCTATGCAATGTAGTGGAGTGACACTACTTGCTATTTCGGAGGATGCCAGGGCAGTAAGAGCACTCGACTCATATTACGGTGTTATTGAGGAAATATGGGAGCTCGATTATGTATTACTTAAGATTCCTCTGTTTCGATGCCAATGGGTCGAAATCCCTCGAGGTGTTAAAGTCGACAATTATGGGTTTACTCTAGTCGATCTCAGTAGAGTCGCACACAAAGATGATCCATTTATACTTGCTGAGCAAGCCACACAGGTGTTCTACATCGTTGACCCGGCCAACCCAAAGTTGCACGTTGTCCTTCACAGTAAGAGACGTATTGTTGGGGTCGAAGACGTTGTGGATGAAGAAGAGTACGATCAGTTCGACGAACTACCTCCATTTTTAGATGGAATCCTTCAATCTGTCCCTACCGAAGATATTGACGAAACAAGTTACCTGCGAGACGACCACGAAGAAGGATTATGGGTGGACAACCATTCTTGACTAATTTGCAATATGTAAGTGACGTATATTACTTGGATCGAAGAATGTTCAAATCAATTTTCAAAAATTCTTTGGGAAAACATACGTGATGCATTGAGAATCATTTCTGCAAATTTTCATTTCAATTGGAGTATATACTTGATTTGAGCAATAATTGATTCTTTTCACAAATATATATGAAAACTGCAAATTTTCATTCCATGATTGGTCTTTATTGTTATTTTATTTCAAAATTATTGCAAGCCATTTGCATGGGGTTTCAGGTGTCTTTACAAGTGCAAAATGATGTACTGAGACCCATCTGTATTTGTTCTCAGGAAATACCTTTAGATCAATTTAACAGTATTATACTATCGGTTTCAACCTCCAAACCGATATGAAATTAACATATACTATCGGTTTACTGTCATAACCGATAGTAAATACAATACAAAATGATGTACTGAGATCCTCTGTAATTCTTCTAAGGGAAATCCTTTAGGGTCAATGAAATTGTATTTTACTATCGGTTATAACTGTGAAACCGATATGAAATTAAACTATACTATCGGTTTATAGTTCACAACCGATAGTGATTTACACTGTGTTATGCTCCCCTGTTCTTAGTTTACTATCGGTTTACTGTTCACAACCGATAGTGATTTACACTGTGTTATGATCCCCTGTACTTAGTTTACTATCGGTTTACTGTTTACAACCGATAGTGATTTACACTGTGTTACGAAAACCCTAACTTACATGTTTGTACTATCGGTTTTGTGGTGATGAACCGATAGTAAATATTCATTTAATAGGTTATAACCTGCACGATTTTCCCTCCAGTGCAACTGATCACATTCCAAATCGAAAAATACTCGCGCGGAAAACCCTAGAATCGCCGACGTTCGCTTCTTCGCTCCTCTGCGCCACTGGTTCTCCACCGCCTCCGGCATTGCATTGCGCCACCGCCTCCGGCCACTCCACGATCCACTGTAAGTGTTCTTGACCAAATCGCTCGCGTGTATTGCTTAATTCTGTATGCAATGGTTCATATCCCGTTCCATGGATTACAAATAGAAACCTAGAGTAAAATTCATGAACGGTATACACCTATCTGAAATTGTTTCCTGTGATGATTGTAAAGAACAAACCTGAATATTGGATGAACCGATAAGCTCGGTGAAGATAGTTTGAATTGCATTTGCATTAAACTGGGGTTCTTTTTGTATGGAACTAAGCTCTTAGTTAATCTAATTGCAAATTTAGAACTATGTGTAGACTTTGGTGTCAAAAATCTGTGTTTTGGCTACTAACTGCAATGCTAAATTGGATATTTCAGTGACTGAGCCTTACGCCATTCTTCAATTTCTAGAATTTGTGTTGTTTCTGTATGAATGGACAGGACTGGGGTGATTGAAGCTATGAATTGAAGTCTTATTCTGTCATTGATTGCTTTGTCTGGCTCTTAGTCACTTGCGTATTTGAATGTTTATCTACTGCTTGTGCATTCTGTGATTGCTGCTTGAAGTAGAGCTAGTGAAGAAATGAAATTGATTATATGATCTTTTGGCTTTCTTCTGAGTTGGTGGGAGATTGAAGTTTCTATTTCAGTTCTCTCCTTACTTGTGTCGTCCAAATTAGCAAGTCGTATTCTAGACAGCTGATTGATCAGTTGTTATCTTGAATTCTCTCCAGCATTGGTTTGACTACCCTTCTTGTATTAACTTAAAATTGGTTGGTTGTTTAGGCTTTGAGGTTATTTGAGAGAGAGACGATCATCTTGAGTCTGTGTGTTTGTTCCCCGGATTTGCCGTGTAGGCTATAGTTGAGAGGCTATTGGGGAGCGGTCTTTGTTAATTCCTTGCATGATCAATTCATTGATACCGTCAATAGGTGTATGCGTTTTAAGTTAATACATGAACTACAAAATTCATGAACTACAAACTTGATAGCTATGAGAATGACAGAATTGATGAAAATCATAGCATACAGTGTAGTTCACTATCGGTTTCTTACTCAGAACCGATAGTAAATACCATAAACTGATTTTTCTGTTAATTATATCCCATTTTCTAATTTTCATCTCAAATTTAGGTTCATTTATTTTTTAACATACCTTATGTTCCTGCTGAGCAATTACTTTCTGTTCCTGCTGAGCAATTTTTGAAATTTTTCCTAATGCTGACTTGATTACTATCGGTTTGACTTGGAAAACCGATAGTAAATAGTAGTGCCATCATAGTTTGCACAGCTAATATGAATTTTCTGTGAATGACTTCCCATTTTCTAATTTTCATCTCAAATTTAGGTTCATTTATTTTTTAACATACCTTATGTTCCTGCTGAGCAATTACTTTATGTTCCTGCTGAGCAATTTTTGAAATTTTTCCTAATGCTAACTTGATTACTATCGGTTTGACTTGGAAAACCGATAGTAAATAGTAGTGCCATCATAGTTTGCACAGCTAATTTGAATTTTCTGTGAATTACTTCCCATTTTCTAATTTTCATCTCAAATTTAGGTTCATTTATTTTTTAACATACCTTATGTTCCTGCTGAGCAATTACTTTATGTTCCTGCTGAGCAATTTTTGAAATTTTTCCTAATGCTAACTTGATTACTATCGGTTTGACTTGGAAAACCGATAGTAAATAGTAGTGCCATCATAGTTTGCACAGCTAATTTGAATTTTCTGTGAATTACTTCCCATTTTCTAATTTTCATCTCAAATTTAGGTTCATTTAAATTTTAATAGACTTTATTTTCCAGCAGAGAGATTAGCATAGTTTGCACTGCTAATCTTTTAAATTTTCCTGAATATAGACCTTAGTATTATCGGTTTTCCTTTTAAAACCGATAGGAAATATAGTATTTGTTAGTTTGCACTGCTCATCTGAATATTCTGTGAATTACTTTGTCATGTACCTTTCTTCATATCAATTGGATGGTTTGTTTATGGTATTTTAGGTAAAGCCATGTCGGCATCTTCCTCGGCTGATACTAGTGATTCGGCGAGGGCGAACGTAGATGGCGCTGCCTCGTCCCAGCGCAAGAGGAAGGCGCGAGGCGCGACGATGTTGGGTCGTTTGGCCAAACGCGCGGATCTTTCCTGTGAATTCAACCAGTTCGGGAGACCGATCGGGAAGAACGCCGGGCACTATGCTGCCTATGTTGGCTTGTTGGCGAAGGAAAGGGTGAAGATCACCGTCCAGAGCTGGAAGGACGTCAAGGCCGACGAGAGGGATAGGCTGTGGGCGGAAGTGAAGGTAAAATTAATCAAAATCACTGAACTCTTGAGTGATCACATTCCCTTGGTTTATCCTAGAGATTAGGTAAGTCCTACTTATATTTGAAACAGGCCAAGTGGAACATCCCGGACGATGGTCCCAAGATAGCTTGCTTGAAGGACATGAACAACACGTGGAAAACCTTCAAGAGCGTCCTCGTCAGTACCTTCCTCGCTAAAGGCGAATCTCCATGCGAGAAGTACCCCTTCATAACGGAGGAGGTATGGGAGCAATTCGCCCAACAGAAGGGGACTCCTGAGTTCAAGGTATGAATGGTTCCTTTGCTTGGTTACACCATTGTATGCAGTAAGCAGTGGTGCATTAATTTTCTTGTTTCTGGTACGAAGGCCCTCAGCGAGAAGAACAGGGCAATCCAGAGGAGGAACGACCACCCACACCGGCTCGGTTCTCGCGGCTATGCGGGGAAGGAGGAGCAGTGGAAGAAGGGTGAAGACGAGGCGTCGCATTTCGTCGACTCCCCTGACCTACCACTCTCCGAGATCCGCGATCAGCGATGCAAGCGTTGGTGGCTGGCCAGAGGGACCGTGTCGGCCACGGGGACTGTGGCGTTCCCAAACCCCAGGGACGTCGAGGTCGTGCAGCGACTCGTAAGTTGCCTAACTATGATCACTAGTGTGCGCACAACTTTGTATATATTTCTTCCTCACAATGGAGAGCTTTCAATGTAACAGATCTCTTGCTCGAAGGAGGCGACCGAGGGATTGTTCAGTCCCCATAGGGAGAACGACATCCTTACCCGGGCTCTAGGGAACAAGGAGCATCCAGGGCGGACGCGAACCGTGGGGGCTGTGGTGCCATGGAAGGAAGGCTTCTCGGACCCCGGGCAAAAGGCGAAGAAGCCTGGCAGCTGGAAGGAAAGGGAAGAGGAGCTATCTCAGAAGATACGGGCAGATGTGACTGCACAATTCGCGGACATGTTCGCTCAAATGAACGAGAAATATGAACGCCTAAGCCGAGTTGTGCAGTCCAAGGGTTTAGATCCAGCTGCCGAGGTCGACGCTGCCAGGCCGAGTAGTGTTGGCTCGAAGGTTCACGTGGATCCGGTGGACCTGATCGAGGTATTGCAACTCTTGAGCTATATATGCAGTTCGGCTGATGCCACTCCCGTTACGTTAGAATTGTTTCGCTAACTTGTTATAATTGTTGCAAATTGCAGAAGCCGGAGAGCTGTACCCTATTGATCAACATAGGCGACAAACCTGTTGCGGTTGCAAACGGGGTCGTATACCAGTCTTGGGAGGATGTCCGGATCCACTGCGTACCTCTTGAGCCTGGATTCGCAAAGGTACAGGTGGACATGGCCCTCCCGGGCTACAGCTCTTTTCCGTTGCCCGTCCCAACGGACGAAATGCGGACAATTGGCGAGGCATTGGGCTCGTACATACAGTGGCCCAAGAAGGGTGTTAGACTACAGGAGGTAAACCCTAGCCATTCTAGCTTACAACTCAGTTAATATATTTAATTTTCAAAATCTAATTTAAGCGTTTGTACTTAAAGTGGACGATGGATACCAGCACACTTCCTGAGGACACCAGCCCCGCCACAACGCGTGAGCGAACTCCATCGGCCCCCATGCCTCCTCCGACGGCCTCAAACCCTTCGCCATCAAATGAGGCCGACGGCACCACACCCCAACCTTCGAAGGTATACACTCGCTCCCCGCCCAAAGGCAAGGGCAAGGCCAAAGGCAAGGGCAAGGCCAAAGGCAAGGCCAAACAAAGCCAGCCGGGTACGTTCAAGAACGGGTCCCCACTCGTGTCGGAGTACCTTCTGCGCAATATGGATCAAATAACCAGAAGTCTCCACGAGTGGTACCTGACCCGGTCTAGGCGCCACATCAACTTCTTGGTTCACTTCAGGCCAGCCCATTTTCACCGTGAGCCCGGGAGCATATCGGTGGCCCACGAGGATTTGTTCGACCTCCTCAACTGGCGGGAGCTTGATATGTCCATCATACGGACTGGAGTCCTGTGAGTGTGCTGTTGTCTGAAGTTATCACAGTTCGTTTCATAAATCCAATCACTTTTTGTATGCACTACTTACTAATGTCTACTTTGCATCCAGGTGCATGTATAGGCTGGCGTCGATGAGGGCATGTGACAAGGTGGGTTTCCTCGACCCAGAGAAAATAAGCCTCACGATGCTAGAGCACGACCAAGCACATGCGGAGGAATACATATCAAGGGCACTACTAGCGCAGCAGGACCGAGAGTTCATCCTTGCGCCGTACCACCAAAGGTTAGTGCATTTCCTACTAATTTAACTCATTCTTGTATGTTACGCCTAACATATGTATGAAACGGTTCGCTTATATATGCAATGTAGGGGCCACTGGGTCCTCGCCGTCATTTGCCCATGGATGAATGAGGTCTATTACCTCGATTCGATGAGCGACAAGGTGGCGCATGTTTTCACCCTCACATGGCACATAGACGCGTAAGTAACATAGTTGTCTTAAATTTTTCTCTGACTAGCTAATTAATGATAAGATATTAATCGACAATGCTAAATTAAATATAGGGCTTTCAAAAATTATGCTAGTGCTGGAGGGAGGCATGACGCGTCGAAGGGCACAACAATTTCTTGGAAAGAATATGAGGTAATTAATACGGATGGAAGTACTCATGATGAGTCTTTTAATTTAAGCTTAATTAGTTCTTTCGAGTTAATGTGGGTTTATGTCTTTGCATATGCAATTTTTCCAGTGCCATCAGCAGCCACAATCGTGGGAATGTGGCTTCTATGTCATGAGATTCATGTATGACCTGATCAGGAGAAACTTTGCCCAATTCCCTAAGGTAACTATTTTTCCTGACTCAAAGTCGAACTTTAATTGGATGTGACGTACGATCCTAACTTCATACACGCATATATGCAGAGCACCATGTTGAAAGAGCAATATGAGTTGCCTCAATTGAAGGAGCTGCGAACAATTTGGGCTCAATATGTCATCGAAGAAGTGGCTATCAACGATCGATAGTAACTGACTTGTGTTGATTGTTGTATTTGTGAATATATATTGAATGTGTTGATTCATTGATTTGTGAATATATGTGAATATATGTGAATAGATTCATTGATGTATTTGTGAATAAACTCGATCAATATGTGCATAAATTTAGTCTGTCAAATGCATGTGTATATTACTGTATTAGTGTATTTGTGAACAAATTCAATATGTGAATATTGGTGAATATTTGTAAATATTGGTGTATTTGTGAATGATCCAATGTATCTCTGTATTGCTGTATGTATCTCTGTATTGCTGTATGTATATTTGTAAATATTTAGTACTAACCGTGCAACTACATAACCGATAGGAAAAACTAATATTACTATCGGTTATATACTACAACCGATAGAATAAAGTTTCCAGTACTAACTGTGTCCACACAATACTATCGGTTCATATTTAGAAACCGATAGAATACAGTTTCCTGTACTAAACGAGTCTACAAAATACTATCGGTTATATAATATAACCGATAGAATAAATTTTCCAGTACTGACTGTGTCCACACAATACTATCGGTTTATATATAACAACCGATAGAATAAAGTTTCCAGTACTAAATGTGTCGACAAAATACTATCGGTTTATATAAGAGCCGATAGAAAAAAATGTTTAGATTACTATCGGTTTAGATCCTAGCCGATACAAAAGGCCTAAACAATACTATCGGTTTATATAAGAGCCGATAGAAAAAAATGTTTAGATTACTATCGGTTTAGATCCTAGCCGATACAAAAGGCCTAAACAATACTATCGGTTTTTATACGAGCCGATAGAAAAAACTTATACAATACTATCGGTTTAAAACCGAGCCGATAGAAGAAATAGTCGATAGCGATTAGTGAACGTTGGGATTGTAGATGTTTTACTAACGGTTTTTGAACCGATAGAAGTGTGCTGCCCTCTACTATCGTGCCGACCACTATCGGTAAGAGAACCGATAGTAGAGTGGATTTTTAACCGATAGTGAAAAGCATTTCTGTAGTAGTGATTCTTTCCAATCGGCCTCCCAAATTGGTTGAACTCACAAGAAAGATCAGTGCGTTTGGCCAAACGCCCCAACGTCGTCGCGCCTCGCCCCACCTTCTTGCGCTGGGATGTAACAGCCCCATCTTCAGTAGTTACGATGGGGTTAGCCCTAGTCGAACCACTAGTACCATCCGATGAAGACGACGACATGTTTTCCCCTACAAAACCTTCAACAAACCATATATATGGCAAAAGGGAAAATAATACAAAAAGAAAGACATGCATAAATTACTTACTGAACTCTTCAGAAATATTTTCTATCGGTAAACACATGAGCTGCCGATAGACCATAACAATTACCTCCACACAAGACAATTTTTCTATCGGCAAACACGTGAGATACCGATAGAACATAACAATGTTCTCTACATATGGAATTTTGTTGACAAGCCACCATTCACTGTCATCACATAACATTCTCGATGATTTGCTACACTAATATTCATGGGCCAGCATTATTATTTCACACGTAAATATGCACACAAGCATCTAAGTGCCACTGTGCATAATCTTTAGCCTAGCCTGTATGTGAGTCATCAGGACTTCACAGCTATTAGGTTGGGAAAAGTCATGTATATAGGCATTTGAAACATATACATCGAAGACCCATCCACATTGCCATATATTCATACGAAGTGAGTACAAATTCCCAACCAAACTAGTACATTGCATGGCTCATGTCCTTCCAGATCCAAATTAAGTTTTACTACTTGTGCAGAAAAATTTTCTATCGGTAAACACATGAGCTGCCGATAGAATATGTGTAAGAACACCTCCAACATATAATCTGCATTACATGGCAGTTGGATACAATTGATCACACATACAGCAGTATAGAGAAGTTAAAATATCAAAACAGGTTCATTACAGCACTGGAACATATTATGTAAACCCTAATTAAAATCAACATTGCCTGCGGAATGTACATAAGCCAACACAATAGGGAACCCTAGTGTAATTGCAAAACTCGAAGAATTAGTACGTGCAAAACACTAAGATCAAATAAAGAAGATGATGGAAATAGAACGACGAATTAGGGTATTTACGGCGGCGATCAGTTCTGGTGATGGAGAGGCGGTGTAGAACGCAGCAGCGGCGGGCGAAGGACGAAAATAAGAACCGGTGGCAGTGACGAACCAGTGTCCAGCCGGCGATCGTCGTGTGGGAGAGAGGAAGTGAGTGCTCACGGCGAAGGTTGGGGTTTTCTTCGCTCTCGAAGAGACGCAGTGCTCTAAGGTGGAACTGTTCGAGTGGAGGGAAACTAAAGGGCCGTGTACGAGTAATAAAGTAGCGGAGGAACTTTTCTAGCGGTATAACAAAATGATACTGATAGACTTATGTAATTTTCTATCGAAACAACAAAATAATACCGATAGAAAAAGTAAATTTCCCGGAAAAATATTCGAATTAGTGGATGCATTTTTCTATCGGTATAAAGAATAAAATCCCGTGAGACCAATTTTCCACAGAAAATTTTTTAAAGTGCTTGAGATTGGGTGCCATATTTCTATCGGTAAAAACAACAAAATACCGTGAGAGTAATGAAAAGGTGCCCTTTTCTATCGGTATAAACAAAAAAATCCCGTGAGCCCAATTTTCCCCAGAAAATTTTTTTGATTAAGTGCTTGAGATTTGTGTGCCCTTTTTCTATCGGTAAAAACAACAAAATACCGTCAGAGTAATGAAAAGGTACACAATTTAACATCAAACAGACCGTGGTTGAAAGCTGCGGAATGTTAAAGAAAGAGGGAAGATAGCCGGAAAATTGGAAAATTGACATAAAAAGAAATTGTTCATTAATTGTTGTTTTATCACTTACAAAAAAAAATAAAACCCAAAATGCTAGGTCAAGGGGTGGTCTTAGCCCTGGCTGCATGTAGAATAGAGTCAGTTAGACTTGCAGCCAGGATGCAGGACTCCTCTAGCGACAAGTTGTCCCTAGGATCAACTACTACCGCGTCAAGAAGGCCTGCGACCTCCCTCAGCTTCGCTATGGTATCCTTCATAGTCAAACTGCAGCCAGCGATGGTCATATCCGCGGCTTTCTTCTCCTCGCGAAGACGCCTCATCCTCGCCCTAGCATTGTCACCATCCGTCTTCATGTGCTTAATGCGCTGGAAGAGATCGTCAAGGTCAAGCCGTAGCTGAGTGTGCTTGTCTGTAAGGAGCTTGTGCTCCTCCTGGAGGGCCCTCAGGTCAGCCTTCACTTTGGCAGTGTCTTCCACGGCTACCATTCCCTGTGCAAATCAACAGGTCAAGAATGAACTGAACATGGATTAACAATACAGGGGTAAACCGAGGAGATTTAGAGTTCTTACCGGGGAGGCTGTGGATGACGATCCCATGGAGGTTGCCATTGTGAAAGAGAAGATGAGGAGTCGAACCGTTCGAGAATTAGAAAAACAACAAAATACCGCGACGCATGGCGAGGTACTTATAGAGTTTCCAAGGCGACGCATGGCGACACGTTTGAGAATTCAAAGCGGCAGAGTCTTCTTCTATCGGTAAAAACAGGAAAAAACTGTCAGACAACAAATACCGTGAGACAAACGAATTTATTCTAACGGTAAAATAGAACAATACCGATAGAAAACGTTTTGAAGTGCCTGAGAGAAGATGTCCTTCTCTATCGGTATAAATAACAAAATACCGTCGGAAAAAAGGGATTTTTGCTGAACTTAATTTGAAGAGGCTGCGATGAGATTTTTGCAAGTGCTATTTGAAGGGAAGAATTAAATATTTACAGGATAAAGGTACTGTACATGTTAGAACTCATGCTGTGGAGTAAAATTGAGATGTATTAATGCTGTGAACTAGCTTATCATTAAATTCTAAAGAAAAATGTACTGCCTGATGTATTAATGATAAGTTCCTCACCTTGCTGCAGAACTTGTGGGCTGTTTGCTTGGCATTTATCCCTGAAATAGAAATTAATCATCAATGGTTCTCAACCCATAATCCTTCTTCGTGGTCATCTCGCAGATACGTTGTTTCGTCGATATCTTCAGTACGGATAGATTGAATGTCCTCTAAAAATGGAGGTATTTCATCGAATTGGTTATACTCCTCTTCGTCGACAACATCTTCGACCCCAACAATACGTCTCTTGCTGTGGAGGACAACATGCAAGTTTGGATTGGCCGGGTCAACGATGTAGAATACCTGTGTGGCTTGCTTTGCAAGTATGAATGGATCGTCTTGGTGTCCGACTCTACCAAGATCGACGAGAGTAAACCCGTAACTGTCAACTTGAACACCTCGAGGGATTTCGACCCATTGGCATCGAAACAGGGGAATCTTAAGTAATCCGTAATCGAGCTCCCATATTTCGTCAATAACACCGTAATATGAGTTCAGCGCCCTTACTGACCTGGCATCCTCGGAAATAGCAAACAGTGTCACTCCGCTACATTGCGTGCTACTCTTGGCGTCTTGAGCTCTTGTGTAAAATGAATACCCATTGATGTCGTACCCCTGCCAAGTCCCTACAGTGAATCTTGGGCCTCTAGCCAACCATGTCACAGTTTCACTTACGGAGCCCTCGGCAGCTCGCGTGACTCTTTCTTGGATCCACTCAGCAAATTTCCTGTTATATTCTCTGCTTACCCAAACGTCTGACTTCGAAGGATTCTGTGACCGTAACATTACCTTGTGCTCGTGTATGTATGGCTCGACCTCCGTCATGTGTTGTAAGACCCAAAAATGTGATTTTGCGTACACATCACGAGCGGGGACGATAGCTTTGAATCCAATCGTTCCAATTCCCTCAAGCCTACCCTCGTGTCGGGACCTAGGAACACCAATTGGGTCAACCCCGGCCATATAATCTGTGCAAAATTCAATCACCTCCTCGGCGGCATAACCTTCCATGATACTCCCCTCGGGTCGACGACGAGTCCTTACGTATCCCTTCAATACACCCATAGATCTCTCAAATGGATACATGTAGCGCAGGCACACAGGTCCACAAAACTTAATTTCTCTGATAAGGTGAACAATCAGATGGACCATAACATCAAAAAAGGATGGAGGGAAATACATCTCGAGCTGACAAAGAGTTGTAACCACGTCGCGTTGCAAAGCGTCCAGTCCATCGGGATCAATTACCTATGAGGACACAATTGCGCCAAATATTCATATCAGAAAAATCTTCTAATTAAGCTCCACAAATGGAGGTAGTGAACTTATAGTACGAGTGCACGTACTGACCTTGCAAGATATTGCGTTGAAGAAATAACATAGGTTTGTGATTGTCTCTCTGACTTTAACTGGGAGAATGCCTCTGATAGCAATGTGAAGCATCTGTGACATCAAGACATGACAGTCGTGGGACTTCATGCCAACCAGTCTTAGGTCCTTCATAGACACAAGTTTTTTCAAGTTCGCGGAGTACCCACATGGAACTTTAACACCGTGCAGGCACCGACAGAGTTCTGTTTTTTTCGCTCTTGGACAACGTGTAGCAGGCCGGGGGGAGGTATGTACGCTTTCCATTCTCTAAAGGTGCAAGCTCAGTCCTTATCCCCATTTCCACCATGTCACGACGAGCTTTCACACCATCCTTTGTCTTTCCCGGAATGTTCAACAACAAACCAATCAAACTGTCACAGACATTTTTCTCTACATGCATGACGTCAATGCAATGTCGAACTTGTAAGTGCTCCCAGTACGGTAGATCCCAGAGAATCGATCTCTTCTTCCAAACATTTTTTTCTCGAGGTTTAGAATGCTTACCGAACTCAACTTTGATGTCGTTCACGCGTGAGTAAATCTCCTTACCGGTCAGAAACACTAGAGCTGATCCCTTCTCAGGCTTCCCGTTAAATGATTTCCTCTTCTTACGATACGTGTGATGCACCGGAAGAAACCTGCGGTGACCCATGTACACTGTTTTCCGGCAGTTTCGCAGCCACATGCTCTCAGTTTCATCTAGGCAAATAGGGCAAGCCTTGGCTCCTTTCGTACTATACCCCGACAAATTGCCATAGGCAGGAAAATCATTTATGGTGCAAAATATCAGGGCCCGCAAGATGAAATTCTCTTTCTTGTATGCATCCCACACCTGCACACCCTCGCTCCACAATTTCTGTAAGTCCTCGATTAAAGGCGCTAGAAACACGTCAATATCATTTCCGGGTTGTCTGGGTCCTGAGATTAGTAACGCCATCATGATGTACTTGCGCTTCATGCATAACCAAGGAGGAAGATTGTAGATGCATAAAAGAACCGGCCAAGTGCTGTGCCGGCTGCTTATATTACCATGTGGGTTCATACCATCTGTACTCAGCCCGAACCTTACATTCCTAAGTTCACCGCCGAACTCAGCAAATGTTCTGTTGATGTTTCTCCATTGAATAGAATCAGCTGGGTGTCTCAGTTTTCCGTCTTGTTTCCGGGCTTCAGCATGCCAACGCAAGTGCTTCGCGACTTTCGGATTTGCAAACAGCCGCTTCAATCTAGGTATCACAGGCAAGTACCACACAGTTTTTGCCGGGGCCCTTTCCTTACCTCGTGACGTTCACTGTCAATGCGGTCCCTACGCGTATACCTCGATGCGCCGCATCTTGGACAAACATGCAAACTGGAGTACTCGTTACGGTACAACACACAATCATTTGGGCATGCGTGTATTCTTTCGATTTCCATTCCCAACGGACACAACAGTTTTTTGGCTTGGTAAGTAGATCTTGGCAACTCATTTCCCTCTGGAAGCATGTCCGCTAGAAGATCTAATAGTGCCGTGAAACTCTTATCACTCCAACCGTTTCCTGCCTTCAAGTTATATAATCTCAGCACAGAAGACAGTTTTGTAAATGTTGCACATCCAGGGAACAGAGGCTTCTCAGAGTCAGCAATCAGTTTCTCAAATTCACAGAAGTCATTTCCGTTGTAATCTTCCTCTACATCACGTAACATCTCATCTAGATTGTCATCATCATCATCTACGTGCACATCGGAATGAACATTACCAAAATTGGGATGATCATCGATATTATTGCAATCCACATCCGAGTCGTGCTGATTGGTAGTAGTGGTGCTTGTTTCCTCAAAATCTTCGCCATGCCATATCCAACGGGTGTATCGCGCGTTAAAACCACGACGAATCAAATGACTCTTAATTTGATCAGAGTTGCTAAACCTCTTCAAGTTCATACAATCTGTACAAGGATAGAGCATATTTTTCTCTCCCTTCCTCTCCTTTTGTTGCTCAGCAAATTTAATAAACTCATTCACACCATCCAAATATTCAAGAGTAGTACGTTTTATTCCATACATCCAATATTTCCTGTCCATCTACAATTAACAAAATTTAACGAGTAAGCCATGCATGAAACCTGCCCGATTAAGTTATGTATATGTACATGTACAGCCTCTTACAACAGATACATGTGTTGAACCCTAGCTTGACGAAATTAACACTAATTAACCTAGCTAACTACACAATACAAGCTAGTTAGCTCCTAAAACATGACGCATTTCCAGCTACCAAGCTCCCAAGCTTAGAGCTACAAACTTGGAACTACACAATACAGCTAGCTTGCAAGTAGAGAGGAAGGGAGATCTAGAGGGAGAGAGAGATAAGTGTCGACGATTAAGCATACCTTAAAGAGAGGGGCGCAATCAACTTCCCTCCAGCCTGCGCTGATCACCCTAGCAGTGTAGCTGGAACTTTCGTCACAAACAGAGGGACACAGAGTGCAACAGAACAAATTAAAGAACAGCTCAGCAATGGTCGAGTGGGGTTTTCTTTATAATGGACATTTTTCTAATGGTAAATACATGAAATAACCGTCAGACTAACTTAAGTAATTTGCCGCTCACATATTCTATCGGTACAAACACACACATACCGTTAGAGAATATGCATGACTGAACAAATATATGTGCTTCCTATCGGTATATATGTGTACTTACCGTTAGATGATGCATGACACTCGAGCAGTAGTTTTTGTATCGGTAAATATGTGCATTTACCGTTAGACTATGCATGACTGAGCAAATGTATGTATTTTTCTATCGGTAAATATGTGTACTTACCGTTAGAATATGCATGATTGAACAAATATATGTATTTTTCTATCGGTAAATATGTGCATTTACCGTTAGATTATGCATGACTGAACAAATATATGTGCTTCCTATCGGTAAATATGTGTATTTACCGTTAGAATATGCCTGACTGAACAAATATATGTGTTTTCCTATCGGTATATATGTGTACTTACCGTTAGAGGAGGTACTGTTACCAAACTGGGACAAACATGCACATGCCATTTCTCACATTCAAGGAATCATATCAATGTAACATCAAACAGATCTTACATCAAACGGATCTTAACTAGAAGATAAAGCAATATATTTCAAGAAATGCTAATTTGTGGATTAACTAGGAGACACAAAAATACTTTTCGTAGGTAGTTGGGACTTCATCTTGCCAAAGAAATTACAGATGCCAGTTCACAAATTCAGGTACAAACATACACATGCCAGTTCACCAATACAAATTCAGGTACAAACATACACATGCCAGTTCACAAATTGAAGTGCATGTCTGAAACAGCAGTACAAATACACACCTACCTACCAATACAATTAAATACACAAATGCTCCCTGCACATTCAAGTTCATGTCCCAATTAGCAATACATGATACACAAATATACAACAATATACAAATACAACAATTCACACATTCGATGTATATTACAAAAGCCACGTCTGAAATTAACAACAGATCACGACGAGGACCCAGTGGCCCATACATGCATTTTACATAAAAGGGAACCTTTGCAGGTTGCCACAATGCAACTACCGACTACAAGTTAGACCTGATACATCACAAATCCATTCATCCAAAACAGCAAATGTCTGAACCACATTGGACTTAACCATAGGAGTTCAGTTCGAAGACGCCCGAGGAGCTGGAACTGCCGTCGACATACATTTGTACGTATTGGTGATTTCCTCGGACTCAAACTCAATCAACTCAACTCAACTCAACTCAACTCCATTAACAAAAAGAACCTACCTTCCAAGATGTTGTTCTGTGTAGTGATGGTGTAGAATGGCTGTGCAAATAACAACAATTCTTCTTCTCCAAGCAGGTAAGCATCTGGCCACAAGCTGGTGCATGCAAAAACATGTAAGATGCTTTCTATAGGTCCTGATTTGAGAAACACGCCGGGCTTAAGCATCTTCTCGACCGAGCCAACCAAGATCTCGCCCTTCACGTCCTTCCAGCTCTCGACGGTGATCTTCACCATTTCTTTCGCCAACAAGCCAACGTAGGCAGCGTACTGCGATGAAGAACCGTGAAATACGTTGCCCCTCACGAGCATCATCCAAGGACCTGAACAGATCATAATCATATTGAAAAGAAGACACATCAAAATGAAGGATACAAAAAAAGCAGAATTATTGCCATAATCGGATTAGAATAATCTAACAATATTGCAGAAATTTTACGTACCTTCCTTGGGATGCCGACGTCTAGAGGGCGTCGATGGAGGTGCGGAGGTGCAGCGGTCCCCTGTAGAGGTGCGCCGGCCGTCCATGGAGCTTACGGGTTAGGACTACGAGCCCCAGATGAACTGTGAGAATGAAAGAGACATACCCGTGTATTTATACAATTATATATTTTCTATCGGTAAGAAAACAGAATACCGTTAGTAATAAAAACATCTGTAGAAGCCGAATGGTTCTATCGGCACAATAAATATTACCGATAGGAATTTTTGTACCTACTCTATCGGTATGTACGTACATTACCGATAGAATATTACTAGTTGTAGAAGGCCAACAGTTCTAAGATATTTTGTGCAATATTCTACCGGTATAAACATTCATTACCGATAGAATAAAACTATTAGAAGACGAACAGTCCTAAGCAATTTTCTATATATTCTAACGGTAAAAGAATCCATTACCGATAGAATAAAAATATTTGTAGAAGGTCAACTATTCTATCGGCGAACTACATATTGCCGATAGGAATTTTTAATATACTCTGTCGGTATATTCATACAGTAGCGATAGAATAAGTCTAGTTGTTGAAGTCGACCAGTCCTATTGGCGCACAACATTCTTCCGTCAGTACTTATGCATCTCTTCTAACGGAAAATATGTTCATCACCGCTAGAGTAAATCATACTATTTATTCATTGGTAAGTTTCTTAGAAACCGATAGGGAAAATACATCCGTCGGGCTTTTATGTCCGCGAGGCACATTTTCTATCGGTTTTGTGCTGTTTCGCTAATAACCGATAGAAGATAGGGGTTAGTAGACTGCATTTCTGTACTAGTGATGGAGTCTTGATAGCCTTGCTTTGTCTTTCCTCGATGCTTTCTCCTTTGATTTACCTGAGTCTCACATACATAGGTTAGTCGCAAATCTCACGGATGTCATTAATCACCAAAACCCTAATTAGGGCTCAAGATTCAACAGATCTTGCCCATGGCAAAATCAATAACCCTCCAGAGTTGGTTAAGCGATTGCTAAGGCGCATCGTCGTCGTATGGTGTAGTTGGATCATCAAAGTCACTTCCACCAAATCGAAAGCATCCCTCTCATCGAAAGATTGAGACCCATATTCTTCATCAATCTGATACAACAAAATCGATTCAGTGGTCTTGCTACTGAAGATCCTTCCCTGCATCTCCATATTTTTCTTAAGCATTGTGATACATTTAAAATTAATGGAGTTTCACAGGATGTGCTGCTACTACGTCTCTTTCCTTTCTCTCTTTGAAATAAGGCGAGAGTGTGGTTGTACACTCTATCGCCCGCTTCAATAGCGACGTGGGATGAACTCTCCCATGTTTTTCTTAATAAATTTTATTCCTTCATCTAAAATGCATATATTCGAAGCCAGATTGCTTGTTTTTCTCACTAGGGAGGAGAATAACTATACGAAGCATAGGAGAGGTACAAGGAGCTTTTGAGGCCGTGGTGTGAGTCGTGTCCACACCACGGTCTAGAGAAGTGGCTTGTAGTTCAAATGTTTTATAACGGTTTGAATTACTCGGCATGGATGACTGTTGACGCCATAGTTAGCAGTGCACTCATGAACAAAAGCATTGATGAAGCATACGATCTAATTGGAGGTATGACAAAGAACTAAATGCAATGGTGGAACGAACACGTTGCATCTGGTAAGACCAACAGTTTTGAGGTAAGTGTGATGGCTCGATTAGCTGAGCACGTTTCCTTTTTATTCGATAAACTGAAAAATCATGAACAACCTGCTACTTGTACATCTTCTATTAATTTCATTAGACCTATTTGTGAATTTTGTGCATGCAAGGTCATCATGGCCATAAATGCCAATTTAACTAACCAATGCAACAAGCTCATTATTTTTAGGGAATGCGACCATGACAAACTAATTTATTTTCAAATACTCACAACCCTGGACGGTGCAACCATCCGAACCTTTCATGGACAGGATTGAAGCGACCACAACACCAATTCCCTCAACAACAACAAACGTACTAAGTGTCGAGGCCTTCGTTTCAGCAACAACAACCACAACCATACTGGTAACCACATCAACGACAAAATCAACCTGAACAATCCAACATTGAGTGCATGCTAGAAGCTTTTCTAGCAAGTCAAGAGAAGGAAAAGGCTACACTAACCCAAAATATCAACTCTATCTTTACACACGTTCGCAAGCTTGAGACTCATATTGTGCAACTAGGCAACCCCGCACCTAAGATTTCTAATTCTCTTCCTTCTCAACCTATCAACCCTCATGATTCTAAATGTATTAATGTTATATCTTGAGTTGATACTATTGATTTGAATGGAGTAAGAATTCTACAAAGGGAGAAGGTGCAACCAGAACCAACAAAGACGCCTACCAAGGATTCAACGCCGATGGATGAACTTAAGCACGATGATCCACCTCCACCGTTAGATGACCTTGGTAAGGATGATCAACTGAAAGGAATAGAATCAGGTAATAATAAGGTAACACATGTTTCTACACTAATTCCACCTTTTCCTAGACATTACCTCCAGTCTAAGTTTGATAAGTGACGAGGATTATCACCCGAGCTAGTTGGATTAACACATGTTGGGTTCAAGTCAGGTTTGAATACAATATGTGTCTATGTGTCTTAGTAGCTGCTATGGTGATGAGGACATCACTTCTTCGGATACACGCACCAACCAAAATCATCTGCTTGTTACACAAGGACCAATCACGCGTGACAGAGCCCGATTATTGCATTACCAGGTGAACTCATTCCTAAGTTTATATATATGGTTTTGAGAATAGTTTACTATCTAATAGTGATAATATTGTGCTTAGGAACAATGGAGAGGACCAGCAAGGATGCAAGGACCATCAAGGAGTCCAAGTCGAGTTGGAGTCCGAGATGAATTCGAGTTAGAGTCCGGTTCGGCCATCCAGGAGCAGCCTGCCTTCAAATGACCATAACTCCCTCATACGAAGTCTGATTGAGACATTCTTATAGTCCACGGAGAAGCCCACGACGAGATCTTTCCAATGGATCTAGCCCCACATCCAAATTCCTTCTGGATTGCTGGAAATTGATAAAACAAGTTTTGACCAGATTCTGATTGGACCTAGTCGGTGCTGCGTCACCTTTTTGGTTGGGTCAAGTCCCGTGTATTGGGTTCGAGTCCGAGTAGGGAAAGAGTCCATGTCGGTTTCAGGTTTCCTTACCTGGCCACTGATCTCTTTTACCTCCTCTATATAATCATACTGAACCATTAGGGTTCCACGGGTTTTGTTTAGTCATAGTCTTTTCTTCGTGAAGCTATTGAGATATTCTTCTTGGTCGGCTAGATCAACATCAATATTTGTATTCGGAACCCCAACTCTTTTTCATGATTCAATCTATATTTGCAATTTCAGATTGCTTGTTTATCTTGTTCTTGCTTGTTCTTCGATTGCTTGCAGGAATAGATCTTCGTGATCGGGTCGATCGTGCTTCTAGTTCGGTCGATAACAATCCGAAGTTGGTTCAGCGATTGCCAGGGTGTATCAGTCGTGTACGGTTGGTAGCCGGATTGTGAGAGTCATCTTCATAAATCGTAGTTCTTGTTCTCATCGAAAGATCGGACCGCCCACGTCGCATATCACCAATGGACACAGAGTTAGTTTATGATCGCAGCC
This sequence comes from Pharus latifolius, assembly GCA_019359835.1. Taxonomy (NCBI): domain Eukaryota; kingdom Viridiplantae; phylum Streptophyta; class Magnoliopsida; order Poales; family Poaceae; genus Pharus; species Pharus latifolius. Next base: position 32,454,704 of record CM033322.1, on the reverse strand, counting down.
CTTGCACGATCATGAAGCCGCAGATAGTGCGTGGTCAGAGGGTCGCTGACCGTGCGCGACCAAAGAGATCGACCCGAGGGAGTTCAAAGTCTTTACTGGACACATTCTCATGGTCAAAATATCTTCTCCCACGTGTGAAGACAACTGCCAGGAGGTTAACATGTGTGGTTATCCATGATTGCACATGCTTAACCAGCGAAAGAGATAAGTGCGGTTATACAAACTGCACTAGGACAATCGTCCCGAACCGCTTCGCATTTGACGTCCTTTCATTCAGTATAAAAGGATGGTTGATGCACAATGTAAAGGGTGGTTAACAAGCGAGACCACAAGTCAACAAAGCTTGAAGACTTAGGCATACTTAGATAGATAGATAGAAATATAGAAGAGATCATCGTCTATGATAATCTCTTCTCATTTGTAAACCGTTTTGCTCCTATAGTGAAATCCTAACAGGACGTAGGGCTATTACTCCCACCATTGAGGGCCCGAACCTGTATACATCGTTGCGTCCCTACTGTCATTGCTGACCTTAACTTACCTGATAGCACATTGAAAGGTCTCACATACAACTAACAAATTTGCATAAGATCGACAGAGAACCCCGAGTTCAAATCATCAACAATAAGAAATATGACAAATCCCATGATATCTTGAAAAAATTGAATGTAATTGTCCCTTTTGCTGATCTTATCACTCAACTTCCTTCGTATGAAAAATTCTTAAAAGAAATTCTTACAAATAAAAGGGATTTGGATGATTTAGAAATAGTTCTAACTAATGTATGTAAAAGGGTACAATTTCTATTATCATAGGGAATGAGAAAATATTGTTTAAACTACTAGAAATTGCTAACCGCCCTATGTATGTGGGCACCACATGTAGGATGGACTCTCTTGAGACTACATTGTGGGGTGAAGCAATTGAAGATTATGCTGTTGATGAAAACACATTGACAAGCAATAAAAAGGATGATCATGCTACTAAAAACACATCATCATTGCTCAATCGATCCTTAACGGTACAAAATCCTAACAATTCTTGCACAAACAAGGTACTACTTCTCACACCCCTTCCTTCCTCGGTGAAATATATGCTTCTTGAAAAAGATAAACAAGATCCTAACCCTGTAAATGTCAACATAACTGATGAACAACTAAGCACATTGATCAATACATTAACATTGCATTGCAAGGCATTAGGATACTTGATTGATGATCTTATCGGTATTGAGCCTCCGCGTTGATTAAACCTAGCTATGATGAAAACTGAAAAATCTGAATTGCTAGATAATAGGCTCAGTTCTCCCACTACACCAAACATTCAAAACCACAATTGGGAACTGTTACATCTAGGCCTTCATGCCTAACCCTAATTTTGATGATTAATGAAAACAGTGTTTAGGACTAACTGTGCTATTAAGTTTAATTAATACAGGGCTCCGTTGGGAAGATTGTCGAGATGAACAAAATGAACCCAACGCAAAAGGAGTAAAAGCACAAGTCGCAAAAATGAAGACAAGATGCAAATGTGAAAAAGCAAAGGACCTAAGGTAATCCGTATTTTATTTTTACCGATCTCGGCGTTTGGAGATGATCGGTTAGGAAAATTGTTTTTAGCTTTAACCGTACTATCAAGAGGGGTGGCGAAAGTCCTCTCTTTATCTCCAACATAAACCGAGAATCTTAGGTCATTGCATTGCATCTTTTTGAGTTGGATTTGGTTTGAACTTATTTTGAAAATCTGGTTTTTCAGTTCAGTTTTTGACAGTAGAAGTGTTTTTCGATTTTCTAGAAAGATCTAGGCAGATCTGGCTTTTTCTTCTGCTGACACAAATGTAGCCCTTGAAATTATCTTTCAAACGAGCTATTAAACACCTCTTTTGGATTTGTGGATTTAAAGTTATCTCTATTTTAGTTCAAGCTGACTGTCAGTTTGCTGAACTGACTGTCAGTTTGAATGTCAGTTTGTTTAAACTGACAATTGTCCAGAGAGGGTGTATTTTGGGCTCAAAATTTTTTGTACTAAACTGACTGTCAGTTTGTCCATACTGACTGTCAGTTGAGGTTTCGACCACAGTGCTTTTAACAAAGTTTCTATTTGATTTTGGTCGAGTATGTGGTCGAACTGACTGTCAGTTTGTATAACTGACTGTCAGTTGTGGGTTTCAGCTTTCCATAAACGACCACAAACGGCTAGCTATTTTTTATCTGTAAATTTTGTCGGCCGTTGTGCACTGAACTGACTGTCAGTTTGGGTTGCTGATTTTCAGCCCTAGCTCCAACGGTTCGTTTGATTCTTGAGACTATAAAAAGGGGCTTTGGGCATGAGTTTGATATAACAAGCAGTAGCATTTCTTATACACTCTTGAGGTTTAGTTTTTCCACTTAAAATCTTGGTCTTTTGATCAAGTCGAGTGTTTTTCGAGCCACCGAGAGTTTCAGTTCTTTTGCATTTGCATTCACTTAGTTTCTCGGTGCGTGTTTGGAGGTCTAGAGAAGACCTCGCTGCCTGTTACTCTTGGTGAGCGCCCTCACCTAGATGGTTCGGAGGCGTGGCCGTTGACCTCTCCAGAACGGAGATTGTTGGAGAGGCTCGGCAAGCTTGTACAAGGCATCGGTGCTCGCCTTTCCGGAGTGCACAAGGAGCAACCACTAGTGATAATATCCTTTGTGGATATTGAGGCAAAACTCAAGTGATTTGAGTGCTTCAACGAGGATCAGTGGAGACTGGGCGAGTGTCCGATACCTCGGTAAGAATTGTGGTGTTTGTTCTCTATCTTCTCTCTTTAAATATATTAAATTGCATTTGGTTCTTCTTGGTATAAGAACTTGTTTTTATTTGAAGTTTTTTTAAAGCCTCCTATTCACCCCCCCTCTAGTCGGCATCCTTGATCCAACACGTGGTATCAGAGCTAGGTCTCTCGATTCATTAGGCTTTACCGCCTAGAGAGGATGTCGTCAAGTGGAGATTTTCTTCTTGGTCATACCGGTCGTGCGCTTATCTTTGATGGGACAAACTATCCTTATTGGAAAGTGCGCATGTCAGTATTCCTAGAAGCTATGGGGCTTGATGTATGGGATATCGTTAAACTCGGTTTTACTCCTCCTGATGATCCGGCAAGTCAGTCTGAAGACGATAGGAGAAAACGCATTTAAATGCCCGTGCGAAAAATGCACTCTTTGCCGGTTTATCCTTGAATGAGTTCAACCGTGTGAGCAATCTCACGACTGCTCATAAGGTTTGGACCACCCTCGAAGAAATTTACGAGGGCACAACAAAGGTTAAAGCGGCAAAGTTGCTAATGGTGAGGCAAAAATATGAGACATTCACCATGTCATCAACTGAGTCCGTGGATTCCATGTTTACTCGGTTGAATAACATTGTGAATGAACTCAAGGGTCTTGGTGTTGTTTTTACTGACATTGAAATTGTGAGAAAGATGCTTAGGGCTTTACCTGAAAGTTTCGACACTCTTGTGACGGTTCTCACAAACTCCGATTTATCGACCACAACACCGACCGATCTTTATGGGAACCTCATCACCCATGAGATGCACAAGAAGGAGAAGAAAGAAGCAGCTGAACCCTCGGAGACAAAGAAGAAAGCTTTGGCCTTCAAAGCCAACGCAAGGAACGATTTAAGCGATGGCTCCTCCGATGAAGACCTTGCACTCATGGTAAAGAACACTCAAAAACTTCTTCGCAGGTTGCATAAGAAGGGTGTCAACCTTGACACACGACCAAAGGGACCAAAGCAAAACAAGATGTCCAAACAAGAACAAGGCGTAGAACAAAAAGAAGTTCTTCAAGAAGAAAAATTAAGAATCAAAGAAGCTTACTTTGGAGAGTGGATGTCAGGCGAAGAGAGCTCCGTCTCCGACTCCGACAACGAAAGAAGTTTCTCCAAGAAGATGGCCGGATTAGCTCTCGGCAACATCAACACCTCAACTAGTTCATCCATTTGCCTTATGGCCAAAGGCGATGAAAAGGTACACTCTAATGATCCATCTTATGATGATTTAGTTGAAATGATAACCGAATTAAATGAAGTCTTTGGAAAAACTAAAAGGAAGTATAAGGCGCTTAAGGAAGAACATTCTTCCCTACGCGCTCAATACTCCGAGCTTAAAGATTCTTATGAAAGCATGCTCATAAAAGATGTTACAAATACCTCATCTAAGGTAGATGCTTCAACTTCATGTAATTTGGATGATTCTCCCTGTAGTAGTCATCACATTCCATGTGTTTCCAATGATAACATCTTAAATGAAAATAATGAACTTAAGGCACAAGTTGAAAAACTTGGAAAAGGCTTAAAAAACTGCTACAAAGGCAAAATATCTCTTGATCTAATCCTTAGTAAACAAAAATATTCTTTTAGAAAAGAAGGATTAGGATATTTTCAAAAGAAAGGGAAGAAACCAAACTCTAAAACTATATTTGTTAAAGCATGCAACACATTTTGTCATAAATGCCATGAAACTGGTCATTCGCATGAAGCATGTCCCTTAATGACTCCTAATTATTTTGATACTTGCTACATGCTTCAAAAGTCGAGGAAAGGATATGCTATAACAAAGTATGTTGGTGCACCTATGTTAAATAAAAAGAAGAAATCTATTTGGGTGCCCAAAGCTTTGATTGCTAACATTGAAGGACCCAAAAAGGTTTGGGTACCTAAAAGAACTTAATTCTTTGTATGCAGGTGAACTAGAAGACCGGTGGGAGGCATTGGGTGCTCGATAGCGGATGCTCCGAACACATGACCGGTAACAAGAAGTTGTTCACCTCAATAGAAGACAACTCAAGCGAGAACCAAAAGATTACCTTTGACGACAATCGTCAAGGAAATGTGGTAGGCTTGGGAGCAAGTCTCTCATGAAGTTTCAGGTGAAGATCTTCAAGAAGCAATGAAGAACATAACCATTGGAGACATCTAGCCAACAGAAGAAGATCAAGAAGATGATGTCAACGTTGAGAATGTTGATGAAGACACATCATCATCTCATGTTGATCCTCCAGAACAAGTACAAGATGAAGCGCCAAGGCAACATCAAACGATCACCAAGGATCACCCTCTAGACCAAATATTGGGTGACGTCAGTAAGGGTGTTCAAACTCGATCTCGTATTGCTGCTTTTTGTGAACATCACTCTTTTGTATCTTCTTTAGAACCTAAACATGTTAATGAAGCTTTAAATGATCCTGATTGGGTCAATGCCATGCATGAGGAACTGAATAACTTTGCTAGAAATGAAGTTTAGACTTTAGTAGAAAGACCCAAGGATCATAATGTTATTGGAACAAAATGGGTTTTCAGAAATAAGCAAGATGAAAATGGAGTTGTAATTAGAAACAAAGCTCGTCTTGTTGCTCAAGGTTTCACTCAAGTCGAAGGTTTAGACTTTGGTGAAACTTTTGCACCTGTAGCAAGACTTGAAGCTATTCGCATTTTTCTTGCTTATGCATCATGTTTTAACATCAAACTTTTTCAAATGGATGTAAAAAGTGCTTTCTTAAATGGTGAAATATCTGAATTAGTTTTTGTTGAACAACCTCCTGATTTTGAAGATTCTAAATTTCCAAACCATGTTTTTTAAATTGTCGAAAGCTCTCTACAGTCTCAAACAAGCTCCTCGGGCTTGGTATGAGCGTCTTAGAGACTTTCTATTATCAAAAGGTTTTAAAATTGGAAAGGTTGATACAACTCTCTTTACAAAGAAAATTGAAAAGGATTTGTTCATTTGTCAGATTTATGTTGATGATATTATCTTTGGATCTACTAATGAACATTTCTGTCATGAGTTTGGAGAGATGATGTCTAGAGAATTCGAGATGTTCATGATTGGTGAGCTGAGCTTCTTCCTCGGTCTACAAATCAAGCAACTCAAGAATGGTACGTTCGTGAGTCCAACAAAGTACGTGAAGGACCTGCTCAAGCGCTTTGGGATGGAAGACGCTAAGGTAATCAAAACTCTCATGGTGACCAATGGACATCTGGACATGGACAAAAGCGGCAAATCGGTCGATTCTAAACTTTAGAGGTCTATGATTGGAAGTCTTTTATATCTTACTGCATCTAGGCCTGATATCATGTTTAGTGTGTGTTTATGTGCTAGATTCCAATCTGATCCTAAGGAATGTCATTTAACTGCTCTTAAAAGAATCCTTAGGTATTTAAAATATTATCCCAGTTTAGGCCTTTGGTATCCTAAAGATGCAAATTTTGAATTAATTGGTTATTCTGATTCTGATTATGCTGGGTGCAAGATTGATCGTAAGAGCACATCTGGTAGCTGTCAGTTGTTGGGGAGATCCTTAGTATCATGGTCATCTAGGAAGCAAAATTCTGTAGCTCCCTCCACAGCTGAAGCTGAATATATGTCTGCAGGCAGTTGCTGTGCTCAATTATTGTGGATGAAGCAGACATTTTTTGGATTATGGGATTATTTTTGATAAAGTGCCACTCTTGTGTGATAATGAAAGTGCCATTAAAATTGCTAATAATCCTGTTCAACATTCTAGAACTAAGCATATTGAAATAAGGCACCATTTTATTAGAGATCATGTGGCAAAAGGTGATATTGATGTGAATTATGTTAGAACTGATATGCAACTAGCAGATATCTTCACTAAACCCTTAGATGAATCAAGATTTTGCTTTTTAAGGGGTGAATTGAACATTATTGATATATCAAATGCTAGTTGATGTGCTAAAAGTGTTGTTTGTATAAAATAATATTATTTTATTCCCTCTCTAGCCTTAGACTGCTTCTGGTCGAAATTGACCAAACTGACAGTCAGTTTGGTGCTTAGGAGCCTGGTCTTAGTCTCTGGTCGACGTCTTTGTTCTAACTGACAGTCAGTTACGTGCAATTAACTTTGGTCATAGCTCCTGTGTGTTCGAGTCTCAAACTGACTGTCAGTCTCATACACTGACTGTCGTTTCAAAACTCAGTTCTGTGAACTGACTGTCAGTGTGGCACACTGAATGTCAGTTCTATGTCTCTGAGTTTGGAACTGACTGTCAGTTTATCAAACTGACTGTCAGTTGGGGTCTCAAGAACCCTAAATCCCCCGTTTTATTTCCTTGTCTTCTCGGCTTCTCTTCGCCGCCGTTGTTCATCCCCTCTCGTCGCCGGTGTGTGTGTGCGCCCAGTTCCTCATCGCCGGTGCCTTCTCCTCACCGTCGACGTGCGCCACCGTTTCCCCTCTGTGCCGCCACCTCCACCACATTGCGCCACCCTTTGCCGGAGTTTTTTTTCGTGCGCTGTTGTGCTGAGGCTCGCCGGCAATGACTCTTCTTTCCCTCCTCGTGGTGTGTTGCCGTGCAGTGTTTTTTGCCATCTACGACCTCGTCTGCTCTGTTCAGCCGTTCAGTTCAGGTCATTTCTTCCTTTCCTCTGTTTTCAGTCATTTCTTAGTTATGTCTGATCAGCCCGGTCCTTCTCGTCGTGTGGCCCGACGAAAGAACGCGGCAAACAGCCAGCGTTCATCGGGTCAGACGTCCGAGAACCGGCCTTCGCCTCCGCCTGAGCGCATGCCCGTGGATTATTCCCGGTGGCACGCAAGCCGCCTTCGCACGCTCCACTCCACAAACCCCTATCTCTCGCCGCGTCCCACTGGTCACGACGCGTGCGACGTCCTCACTTTTTTCACAAACTTACAGCTGGATCTTTTCACCAGCGTGTACAGCCGTGTCCCTATTTTTGCCCATTGATCTCTGTCCTGGCAGACGATTGCCTCCCGCACAAGCATCGTCTCCCTGGCAGACTCCTTCGCTGCTGTTGGGATTCGTGACTTTGTCGCAGATTCCTCTCTTCGCTGGGCTAAGCAGCCCATTCGCTAGTTCTATTCCACCATCTTCATCTCCCCTCAGCGCGACTTCATGACCTTCATGACGGGCCTCCAGGTCTACACTGTCACGAAGGAGCAGCTTGAGTCAGCGCTTGGACTGGTGCGCCCTCCTTCTGGCCGCCAACTCCACACTCTCCCAGATCTGGAGCATCGAGAGGTGGCCATGCTTTATTCTGGCCCCTTTCAGCTCCGTCACATCGCGGGTTTGCGCCGCGATGTTGACCTGGCTCTGCGGATCCTCCGTCTCACATTGGTCCCCATGAGCGGAGACAGAGCCAGGGTCACCTATTTGGGTCTTCATGTGCTCATCTCCATCTTTCAGGAGGAGCCGTTCGACGTCGTTGATCTCATCATTAGTGAGATTTAGCACGTCCTTCTTTCCCCGCGCTGTCAGTTGATATACGCTCCGTATATCATGGCGGTGCTTCTTCATATCCGAGCTGTGGACTCTAAGCTTCCACGGCCCCATCATCCGCTTCTCTTCTATCCTCCGGGCCAGGCTGATCGCAGGCTCGGTGCTCGCCCTGCTGCGGTTGTGGACCCTGGTTCTCCCGCATCAGATGATGATGCTACGGGGGAGTCAGAGGACGAGGCTCCTGCACAGGAGACTGCTCCAGCTCCAGCAGCGGAGACAGGCACTGGATCAGCATCTTCCTCTCAGCTTCAGGAGATTCTCCAGGTGCAGCAGCAGATCCTCAGCACCCAGGCGGAGCATCATTAGATGATGCTTCGGTTGATTGCACAGCAGGAGGAGATACTGCGTCGCCTGCCTGCTCCCGGATCTTCAGTCCCTCGCAAGAGGGCTCGCCAGGCTTCATCTTCACTGAGCACAACTTCAGGACCAGCTGATCCAGCTCTTGCAACACCAGCTCCGGCTCCAGTTGCTCCTACTCCAGCCACGACTCCGCCCCTGTCTCCTGGAGGCGACGCATCTGGATCTCCAGCAGGCTCCGGAGATTCAGATCTCTTAGGAGTTTTCTCAGATGATGAGCATTAGGCTCTGATTTGTGTTTTTGCCTCCCTTTTTGTGCTTGATGCCAAAGGGGGAGAAGTATTTTTGGATATGTTAGTCTTTTGATGTTTTGGACAGATGTTTATTTTCTTTATATTATGGAGATGCTTTTGCTTATCATATATGTTTGTGTGTGATTTTGGATATGATGTGTTTATCTGTGTAGCTCTGATTAGCTCAGATACCTTGATATATATGATATCTTGATTTTGAGATTTGTATGCTCTGATATGACTTGGTGATATATGTATATCTGTGAGTGCGTGTATGTATGAGATTCTCTGATGTATGTGTGATGATTTATGCTCTGATATGATGAGAAGCACATACTCAGGGGGAGTTATTTCTTTTTTAAACACTTGTTGTCATCAATCATCAAAAAGGGAGAGATTGTTGCATCTAGGCCTTCATGCCTAACCCTAATTTTGATGATTAATGAAAACAGTGTTTAGGACTAACTGTGCTATTAAGTTTAATTAATACAGGGCTCCGTTGGGAAGATTGTCGAGATGAACAAAATGAACCCAACGCAAAAGGAGTAAAAGCACAAGTCGCAAAAATGAAGACAAGACGCAAATGTGAAAAAGCAAAGGACCTAAGGTAATCCGTATTTTATTTTTACCGATCTCGGCGTTTGGAGATGATCGGTTAGGAAAATTGTTTTTAGCTTAACCGTACTATAAAGAGGGGTGGCGAAAGTCCTCTCTTTATCTCCAACATAAACCGAGAATCTTAGGTCATTGCATTGCATCTTTTTGAGTTGGATTTGGTTTGAACTTATTTTGAAAATCTGGTTTTTCAGTTCAGTTTTTGACAGCAGAAGTGTTTTTCGATTTTCTAGAAAGATCCAGGCAGATCTGGCTTTTTCTTCTGTTGACAAAAATGTAGCCCTTGAAATTATCTTTCGAACGAGCTATTAAACACCTCTTTTGGATTTGTGGATTTAAAGTTATCTCTGTTTTAGTTTAGGCTGACTGTCAGTTTGCTGAACTGACTGTCAGTTTGAATGTTAGTTTGTTTAAACTGACAATTGTCCAGAGAGGGTGTATTTTGGGCTCAAAATTTTTTGTACTAAACTGACTGTCAGTTTGTCCATACTGACTATCAGTTGGGGTTTCGACCACAGTGCTTTTAACAGAGTTTCTATTTGATTTTGGTCGAGTATGTGGTCGAACTGACTATCAGTTTGTATAACTGACTGTCAGTTGTGGGTTTCAGCTTTCCATAAACGACCACAAACGGCTAGCTATTTTTTATCCATAAATTTTGTCGGCCGTTGTGCACTGAACTGATTGTCAGTTTGGGTTGCTGATTTTCAGCCCTAGCTCCAACGGTTCATTTGATTCTTGAGGCTATAAAAAGGGGCTTTGGGCATGAGTTTGATATAACAAGTAGTAGCATTTCTTATACACTCTTGAGCTTTAGTTTTTCCACTTAAAATCTTGGTCTTTTGATCAAGTCGAGTGTTTTCCGATCCACCGAGAGTTTCAGTTCTTTTGCATTTGCATTCACTTAGCTTCTCGGTGCGTGTTTGGAGGTCTAGAGAAGACCTTGCTGCCTGTTACTTTTGGTGAGCGCCCTCACCTAGACGGTTCGGAGGCGTGGCCGTTGATCTCTCCAGAACGGAGATTGTTGGAGAGGCTCGGCAAGCTTGTACAAGGCATCGGTGCTCGCCTTTCCGGAGTGGACAAGGAGCAACCACTAGTGATAATATCCTTTGTGGATATTGAGGCAAAACTCAAGTGATTTGAGTGCTTCAACGAGGATTAGTGGAGACTGGGCGAGTCTCCGATACCTCGGTAAAAATAGTGGTGTTTGTTCTCTATCTTCTCTCTTTAAATATATTAAATTGCATTTGGTTCTTCTTGGTATAAGAACTTGTTTTTATTTGAAGTTTTTTTTAAAGCCTCCTATTCACCCCTCTCTCTAGTCGGCATCCTTGATCCAACAGGAACCTCCATAATGATCAAGCTAGGCTCTACATCGAGTAGGACGTTAAACCAGCACTTGTCGGGGGGCAACCCGATTCTTTTTATTTCTTTTATTTTTCTTTTCTTCTTTCTCTTTCTTTTGCTTTCTTTTGTTTTTTTTTCTTTCTCTATTTCAGGACTGACCAATTTCAAACAACAACATTCGGCTCCACATGACATCCTCTTCCTTGAAAGATTATATGTATTATTTTCCTTCCAGTGAGGACAATGCAAGATTTACCTTGGGAGGTGTCAAGGGATTGCCTCAGTAAGTAGAATTTGTTTGTTAAGTAGTAGAACACGTGTGCCCTGAAACAGGAGAAAGATGCACAAAGATGCAAAGTGGTTTTTACAGGTTCGGGTGGAATCGATCCTTCCCTATGTCCTGGGGCTCTACGGAGGAGCCAAAAGGTCCAAGAGCACCATGACTATACTGTAAATAGGGTTATAGTAATAGTCGAGCACTAGAAAGGAAACCAATCATTTCCAAGCATCGGAGATGTACAAGTTGGCATTGGAACAAACAGTTTCTATCCTCGAGCACTAACAAAATATATATTTGATGTGTCCAAGTCTTGACTTGCCTTGCATGGCCGCTTTTTTCTCGTCCCTGATTCCCCGATTGATCTTATGCTTAAAGCCTTCGAACATCGACTCCGCTTCCCTCAAATGTTGCCGAGTAATCGTCGGGCGGTTACGATACGACTACCAAATCTGAAGGTAGTGGTTTGAGTGCTTTAACTCCAGGGAAATTGTGGTATTGTAACTGATATCTCCGCTGACATGTGGGACCATGATGTCAGGGTCTTGGTAGCTCTTCCTTGGCCTGATTCTTGCCACGCGTACGGTAGCAAGAGGCCTTTGTTGTGATGGTTGGGAGCATAATGGATGTTTGCCACGTGGACGATAGTGATGATCATCCTCAACAGCTGAATAATCTCCATGAGGACGACAGCATTGATCGTATTCAACCTTTGGATATGTGCCACATGGACAGTGGCAATGATCATGTTTCGTCAATAGCATCCTCTTCCTTGAAAGCAATGGAGTGCTGACTTGAATGGACACGACGATTGATCTGATCGAGGTGTGACATCCTTGAAAACTTTTCAAACATCACATCAAGTCGTCAGAGTGAAGCACTAGCAAGGTGATCGAAGCGTCACCTAAAGTTCTATATATTTGAGTCAGCACTCCATTGCTTTTGATTTCCATCTTGCTTTCTCCAGAAAAACTCTTCTCTTCTTGATCTAGCATGAACATTTTTCATACTGCCAAGAGAATGAATATGCTTGGGGTCTCTGAGATTGATGAGAATTCCATGAGGCAAATGCAGGCTAAAGGTATCTTGAAGGAGGATGTTGTGGTACAGATCCTAGAGGAGAGTATCCCATCTCCCAAGGACGGGGAGATTGCTATGTTGGAGGCGCCATGGTCCCTTGTTGCAGCAGAAGCTTCTTTTGTTGCTCCTACTCAAGGTTCCTTTGTGGCCTCACTGGCCAAGGATCAGATCTCTCTAATTCAGCGATTGGAGTAGTGCCTCCTTTATACTATAGTCTTTCTTCTTTTTGCCTATGGAGAAGCCTTGTAAAGAAAGAACATTTCATTATTGGAAGGAAATGCTTTTCTGAATTTTTTCGTTTCTTATGAATATTTTAAGTTTAACGTCATTTTTTAATGCTCTTTACGAATGTGAACTTGAGACCCTTCGACCAAGTGGAACTGTGTTACTCAAGGCATCATTGTGGAAAGCACTCATCATTGTGAGCCAAAGCCATGCACAAAGGAGCCCCCAGGACAAGTCATGAGGATTTATCTAGTTCGAGTCTTAAAACCCATGAAACTTATAGAGAGGATCTGTGTTCGTATCGAGTGTCGCAAAAGGACTTCAACCTGAAAATTATGACAAGCCGACATTCTCGCTTCCGCTTCGTCGACCCCCGCTTTCGCGTTTGCTTCCCTCTAAGGCGGATTTGAGAATTAGAAAAATAAAAAGAAAATTCCCTCTCTTTCCGTTTCTCTTAATTTATCAACGTTACCGATCACAATGTATCAATAAGGACTTTAAAAGAAAGCTTTTTTTAATTCATTGAAACTTTTATTAAATTCGAGCACTAAGGGTCGAGCACTTAGTTGCCAAAACAAGGTTTTGGTCTTTAAAGTATGTAGCCTGCACAGAATGGCATTTGACAAATACAAATCTTCTAGAAAGGGAAAATGGATGCCGTGTCAGAGCTTAGGCTTGGACTAGATGAACAATACAGAACTGTATCACGTATTTAATGAGCACAGACATATTTTAATGAGCATAGGATGGCGCTTGACTACCAAAACATGATTTTGGGCTTTTGAGATTAGACGTGCACAGGACGACGCTCGAGAAATGCAATCCTTCTAGGTTGGGAAGGTAGGTGTTGTGCCGGAGCCCGGGCTTTGATGAAATAACCAGTACGGAACTGTATCACATGCTGGTCACATTCCAACTATGCATGAGTTCAGAACCACCCAACGCTTGAAGGCGGTAGGCTTTGGATTTAGAATTTTAAATTATGTCATATGGACCTTCCCATTTAGGGGAGAACTTGTTGCAGAGGGCTACGACTGTTACTTTCTTAAGGACAAGGTATCCTATAGAGAATAATCGGGGACAGACCCTTCGATCATGCTAAAGCCGGAGAGACTGCCGATAATAAGCGATGTGCATCAGAGCTCGATCTTACTTTTCTTCCAGTGGATTTATGTCTTATGAGCACACAGTAGCCTCCTTCTCCTCATTTTCCCTTAGAGTTCGGATAGATCCGAGCCTAAGTTCAGCAGAGAGAACCACTTCCACACCAAACACCAAAGAGAAATGGGTCTCATTGGTTGAGCGATTCGGTGTTGTGTGAAGAGCCCACAAGACTGAGTGCAATTCACTTCGACTAATGGTTTTGTGTCCTTGAACTCAATCATAGATGCAGCGCTTGAGACCTTATAGAAATGAACCATTGGCACATTCCATCGCTCCATTACATTGCAGCTGAGCCACCAAAGCAAAGTTTATTTTGGTTCCCAATTCAGTGCAGAAAGTTTTGAATTGAACACTATCAAATTGGGTGCCATTGTCACAAATAATGTACTTGGGACCCCGAAACGGGTTATGATGGTCTGCCAAAAGAACTTCTTTGCTCCATAGGCAGTGATGCTGGCGGTCATTTCTTCCTCGATCCATTTAGAGAACATTTTGACCACCACGAAAAGGAACTTACAACTCCCAGTGGTCGGGGGGGAGGGTCCTAGGATGTCTATGTCCCAGGCAGCAAAGGGCCATGAGGGGGCGATGGTCTAGAGTGTTGTTGCTGGCATATGTGATGAACGACCATGGAATTGGCACTATTAGCACTTTTTTACCAGCTATTGAGCGTTAGCTAAAGAAGTGGTCTAGTAAAAAACCTTGTCAAAAATCTTTATCGACCAATGTGCCGAAGGAATGATGGGTGCCATATTCTCCTTCATGTATTTCCCATAACAGGTCTAAGTCTTGATCATGGGTCACACATTTCGTTAAGACTCTAGCAGCACCTCTTATGTATAGTTGATGATCGACCAATGTATACATGCTTGCTTTCTGATCCAATCGGTGAGCCTCAACATTGAATGTATTCCTTGATCGGATCCATCTAGGTTTGTTCTTGGTTGATGGCAGCAATTTCTTGGTTGCTGCTTACTGAGGGGGAGCTCAAACGCTCGAAAAAGATGACCTGAGGGATCCTCGGCCCCCCACCCCACATTAGACAAACGAGCGAGCTTGTCTGCTACTTGATTATCGCAACGTGGAATATGCTGCACCTCAAAACCGAAGAAGTATTTTTTTTGAATTTCTTATGTTAGTCACATTGGCTTCCATCATAGAACTTGAGCATTGATAATGCTTGTTTACTTTATTGGCAACAAGCTTCGAGTCCCCTTTACTGATCAAATGGCGAACTTCCAAAGCTCAAGCTTCTCGCAAGCCAGAAAGGAGAGCTTCGTATTCCGCAACAATGTTTGTTGTTGGGAAATTGAGCTTTGTAGCGTAGCTGAACTGACCCCCCATATTTCTGAGCAGGAGGCAACCAGCGCCCGCTCCAATAAGACAATAGGAGCCATCGAAGAACGACGTCCAAATTTCTTCTACCCTAGGGGCGCTGGACTCTTGTTGTGTAGTCTACTTTGCCTTGAAATCCGCAAGAACTTGCAACTTGATCGCCGTTCTAATGACGAACCATAGCTCGGAAGCACCTAGTTCGGCCTACTTAGCAATTCAATCAGTTGTTCCTTTGTTACGATGTGCCTGCCCCAATGGATACGAGGACAGCACTATTATGGGGTGGGCCTGGAAGTATTTTCTAAGTCTGCAAGAAGCCATGAGGAGCGTGTATAGGAGCTTATGAACTTTCGGATAGTGCCCCTTGAGGCCACGAAGTATACTGGCCACTATCACCCCTCGAGTTTCGAACCTTGCATACTCAGAAGTAGTTTCAGAACACCAACTCCTGCAGGCCCTTCTTCATGATCAATGAAGCACCCAAGAAGTTGGAGATGAGTTCCTCTAGGGCCATCTCCAAGGCTTTCCCTCGGACCTTGAGAGCCATCGATTTCTCTGAGTGGTTGGTTGCCTAGGGAGAGAGGAAGACGTCTTGGAGAGATCTAGGAAATGGCGATCTTCGGGCGCGAGAGAGAAGGGATCGACAAGAGAAGAGAAGTTCTTAGAGTTTGTAAAAGATCTCCCTGGTTACCCTCATCCCATTATATAGTGGACAGACTGATTGCACCTGAAGGGGCGTGATTGAGTAATACCGCAAGCAAACAGTTGAACGTTGAGCACTTGAGGGTCTAATTCTGTCGTGGTATAAAAATTACCTCGGCAGATTTGATGACGTGCGCAACACGTGTTCCTCAACGCGAGCTGACCGTACGACGGGTCACCCCGCGTTGGACAATCCCAGAGATTGACACAGGGGTTTATACAGGTTCGGGCCTCAGTGGAGGCCCTAGTCCTGTCGACGTGCTCACGACGAGCGTCGGCTAGGGGGCTCTCTCCCGAAGAGAGGGCTCCAGAACACGCCTTTTTGTCTTTATGGATTGAGTACAAATGAATGTCTTAGGTTACAAAAGAGGGTTACAAGGGTATATATAGACCCCAAAAGACGCAAATTACTGAACTACCCCTGCTGCCACCGTAGGATCAGGGGCAAAACGGTCTTTTGACGAGGTCCAGGGCACCGATTTCTGACACGTGGCGGCTCCCGAAATCAGTGCCCACCTGAGGAGCGCCGGGGGAAACCTCTCCCGAGCCCGGAGAAGGGGCTCCGGGAGAGGGGCTCTCGCTAGCCCGGAGAAGGTGCGCCGGGGGAAGTCTCTCCCGAGCCCGGGGGAGGGCTCCGGGAGACGTCTTCCCCCGGCCCGGAGAAGGGGCTTCGGGAGAGGGGCTCTCCCTAGCCCGGAGAAGGTGCGCCGGGGGAAGTCTCTCCCGAGCCCGGGGGAGGGCTCCGGGAGACGTCTTCCCCGGCCCGGACAAGGGGCTTCCGGGAGAGGGGCTCTCCCTAGCCCGGAGAAGGTGCGCCGGGGGAAGTCTCTCCCGAGCCCGGGGGAGGGCTCCGGGAGACGTCTTCCCCGGCCCGGAGAAGGGGTTCCGGGAGAGGGCTCTCCCTAGCCCTGAGAAGGCGCGTCGGGGGAAGTCTCTCCCGAGCCCGGGGGAGGGCTCCGGGAGACGTCTTCCCCGGCCCGGAGAAGGGGCTCCGGGAGAGGGGCTCTCCCTAGCCCTGAGAAGGCGCGTCGGGGGAAGTCTCTCCCGAGCCCGGGGGAGGGCTCCGGGAGACGTCTTCCCCGGCCCGGAGAAGGGGCTTCCGGGAGAGGGGCTCTCCCTAGCCCGGAGAAGGCGCGCCGGGGGAAGTCTCTCCCGAGCCCGGGGGAGGGCTCCGGGAGACGTCTTCCCCGTCCCGGAGAAGGGGCTCCGGGAGAGGGGCTCTCCCTAGCCCTGAGGAGGTGCGCTGGGGGAGGTCTCTCCCGAGCCCGGGGGAGGGCTCCGGGAGACGTCTTCCCCGGCCCGGAGAAGGGGCTCCGGGAGAGGGGCTCTCCCTAGCCCGGAGAAGGTGCGCGGGGGGAAGTCTCTCCCGAGCCCGGGGGAGGGCTCTGGGAGACGTCTTCCCCGGCCCGGAGAAGGGGCTCCGGGAGAGGGGCTCTCCCTAGCCCTGAGGAGGTGCGCCGGGGGAGGTCTCTCCCGAGCCCGGGGGAGGGCTCCGGGAGACGTCTTCCCCGGCCCGGAGAATGTGCTCCGGGAGAGGGGCTCTCCCTAGCCCGGAGAAGGCGCGCCGGGGGAAGTCTCTCCCGAGCCCGGGGGAGGGCTCCGGGAGACATATTCCCCGACCCGGAGAAGGGGCTCCGGGTGAGGAGCTCTCCCTAGCCCTGAGGAGGTGCACCGGGGGAGGTCTCTCCCGAGCCCGGGGGAGGACTCCGAGAGATGTATTCCCCGGCCCGGAGAAGGGGCTCCGGGAGAGGAGCTCTCCCTAACCCGGAGGAGGTGCACCGGGGGAAGTTTCTCTCAACCCCGGAGAAAGAACTCCCATGGTGATGTTTCTGGCGTTGGCTAGTATTTCCCCCAACAGAAGCCCCCCGCACCCCCGGGGACACTTTGATGTCGCCGGGGGGTGCGATCCGTTACCTTAGAAGCATGGCTCTCTCCCGGGGAGCGAATATAACATCCATAACTCGCCCTCGTCCGGGAGAGGAGCACTATTTAAGTTAGCCATATATTGCCTCGATGTTTGTACGACCTTTCGTATTCACGGTGTAGATCCCTCGAGCTGACACGTGGCAGCCATCGAGGGCACCTCAGCTGCCTATATAAGGAGGGGCCCACCTCAAGGGAGGCACGCTTTCTTTCTCCTTAATCCTCATAATCCACCAAATTCTTCGGGAGTAACCTCTTCCCCGGTCGCTCTCCGGAACTAACTTCTCCCCCGGTTTCACAAAACCCTGCGGGAGACGAAATGTCGTTGAAGGGACGCGGGAAGGCTTCGGGTGTCCCGGAGGACGCAACCTCCGATTATCTCGGGACAACCGAGTTTTCGGCGGGGGACCGGGATACCCTCATCTCCCGGAGGATTTTTACGGAGAGGGACATTCGCGTCCCGGCTGCGGGGGAGACGACCCCACACCCCCGGGAAGGAGAAATTGTGGCCTACATGGCCTTCATCCAGGCGGGCCTGCGGCTCCCGATCCACCCGCTTCTCCGGGACTTCCTCCGGGAGCACGGGATCGCCTTGAACCACCTAACACCCAACGTTCTCGTGAGAATGGGGCTGTTTCTGTGGTTAAGCGAGACAGCCGCCGGAGTGGAGGGGACCCTCCGCCTCTTCCAATACTTCTACCGGGTGCAAGCGAAGAGCTCCCCGGTGGTGAAGCACGGGCCCAAGTCTACTTGCGGCTCCGTGATATTGAAATTCGCTCCCTCCCGGGCGGAAGAGTACCCGGTGGCCGCCTCCCAAGAGCACTGGGAGGGATGGAGCCGGAGATGGTTTTATCTCCGGGCGGGCGACCCGGAGATGATTTACTCCGCGAGGCCGGCGACATTAGGTCGTTCCCCCGGCCCTCCGGTGTTGACGATGGAGGAGCTAACCTCCGTCGCCAAAATGAAGGAGGCTCGTTCCCGAAGGAGCATGCGAGACTTAGCGGAGGAGCTGCTCCTCCTCCGGCTTAGTCCCTTCAGCCGGAGCAGGAAGGGTCCGGGACTGGGCCCGGAGCTTCGTCCCCCGAGATTCCCGGTGGCGCGGCGTAAGTTTCTTCTCTCCGGGAGTTCACACATCGCGGGGATTAGTTTTTAAAACTTTGCTTTTTGCAGTTAGGTCCTACAAGTCCACCCGGGAGAAGGCGAAGCACCTCCTCGGGAGGTACTACGAGGACGAGCACTCTCGGTGTCTCGCTGCCATCGGGGAGGGTCCTCCCCGGAACATCGTCTCCGAGGCCTTCGGGATGACCCTCCCGGAAAGGGTTCCACTTCCAACCCCGGGCTCCCACAGGCGGCGGGAGACGGGGGCGCTCCCGGCGGCCAAGCGCGCTAAGACCGCGCAGGTACCGGGAGAGGGCTCCAATCAAGCCCACCCCCCTTCACCAGCACCGGCACAGAGGCCGGCGGGGACGCCCGATGCACCGGGAAAGACAAGACCCCCGGGGCAGGTGAGGTCCTCCCCGGCCCAGGCGACCTCGGGGACGCCTCGAACGCCGGGGGAGGTGAGGCCATCTCCGGTCCAAAGTACGATGGCCCCCCGGCGACCGGGGGAGACTACTCCGGCTCAAATCACCCCCCAGCGGGGGTCGCAGCCCTCGGAGCCGGGGCATGAAGAGAGCCCCACGGACACGGCCACGCTGGTCGCGCAACTTGATGCCCTGGGGGCATCAGGCGTGTTCGACCACGTGGACATGGAGGAGGATGAGTCCACCTCCGGGGACTACGACGCCACTCCTTCCCCGGAGCAAGCTCTCCGGGAGGATCCCCCGGGGGTGTACTTCCGGGGTGAGGGCGCCTTCGCGCGCCTGGACGCACTCTTCGCCCCCAACGTCTCATCTCTCCCGACGCCGCCTCCCGGTGGAACGAGCCATCACGTCCCTCCAGGGAGTGGACCTTCGGCTACACCACGCTCAGGAGGGGGAGCCCACCGGACGCTACAGCGCTCCCCTCGCGCCGGGGATGGGAGGCCCCCCGCCCCTCCCCCGGGAGACCTTCCCCAAGGCTCCGGGAGTGGGGTCGGTGACAGGGGCCTGCCAATGGGAGGCGACCCCCGTTCCCCGGCGAGGGGGGCGTGTCTCTTCTCCTCAGAGGAGACGCGCAAGCTCTCCTTGAGCCTCGTCACCCCCAAGGTGCGGGCTCATGTCCGGGAGGGCGGCATCGACGAGCGCTACGGAGAGGTCGTCTCCTTGGCTCTACAGGTAAGGACCTTTAACTCCGCACCTTATTGCTTGCATTTGCTAATCCTTTTCTTCTCTTAGACCACCGCTGTAGCCCGCGCCGTCCGGACTCGCCTCGCCCGGGAGAGCGAGGACATGAGGGCGGCCTTAGCCTCCGCGGAAGCGGAGTGCGACGCTGCCGTTCGGGAGAGGGACGCCGCCGTCCAAGCCCGGGAGAGGTTCGTCCGGGAAAGGGACGAGACCACCCAGGAGTTGGAGCGCGTCCGGGCGGAGTTGGCCCCCGCGGAGGCCGCCCGGGACACCGCCCTCCGGGAGCTGGAGGGAGTGCGGGAGCAACTCTCGTCCTCTGAGGGGGCTCACTCCCGGGCACTCCAAGAGGTGGAGTCCGCAGGAGCTCGAGCCCTCGTCTCGGCGGGGAATAGACTCCGGGCCACGCTGATTGGGCTCGGGGTCGAGTTCCGGGAGGAGGAGAATCCCCGCAACCCGCTGACTTCGTTGGCGGAGGCTCGCCGTTTCCTCACTCGGCATATCGCGGCGATCCCGGTGGCCGCGGATGCCCGAGCCCGAGCCCTTGCAACCACCACCACCACCGCGCTCGCGGCCTCTTTGGTGGAGTATCAGGTGGTCGGGGCCCAAGCCATCGGGCACCTCGTCCCTCGGAGCTTCCGGGAGTTCTATTAGCCCCGCCGAGCGGCGCTGGAGGGATTGGCGGGGGCTCTCTACGATCGTGTGATCGAGCCCCCACGAGCGAGGTGTCCCCAAGCAACAGAAGGGGAAGTTTCGGGCGACGCCTCCTCCGGGGGGGACGACGCCGGGCAAGTATGAGCCTCTTGTCCCCCCTGGGTAGCCCCCGGAGACGGGCTGACCCCCCGGGAGTGACGGACCTCCGGAGGTGGGGACGCCTCCCGGGAAAGGGTAGCCCCCGGAGACGGGCTGACCCCCCGGGAGTGGACCTCCGGAGGTGGGAACGCCTCCCGGGAAAGGGTAGCCCCCGGAGACGGGCTGACCCCCCGGGGGTGACGGACCTCTGGAGGTGGGGACGCCTCCCGGGAAAGGGTAGCCCCCGGAGACGGGCTGACCCCCCGGGAGTGGACCTCCGGAGGTGGGAACGCCTCCCGGGAAAGGGTAGCCCCCGGAGACGGGCTGACCCCCCGGGGGTGACGGACCTCCGAAGGTGGGGACGCCTCCCGGGAAAGGGTAGCCCCCGGAGACGGGCTGACCCCCCGGGAGTGACGGACCTCCGGAGGTGGGGACGCCTCCCGGGAAGGGGAAAGCCCCCGGAGCGAAGAAGGTTCCTGGGTGTCCCATCATGAACGGAGGTGCCATCCCTCCGAACTGGAACGGGTGCGGGTACGCGGGGGCCGGAGGCCGCACTATGGCGCGTAACAACTCTTCCAGAGTACGTTGTGCGCGAAACTGTCCCTCCACCAGCGCCCCGAGTAGCAGGTCACCTGAAGTTGAAGGCATTACCTGGGGTACGCTTGGTCCTCCCAAACCGGAACCTTCGGGCAGGCTCGCAGGAGTCGTTCCCCCGCCAAGGATGACGGGAGAGTTGAGTGTTGCGTCCCCCCGAGTGTCCCCGGGAGGGGGTGTCGCGACGACGGCCCCTTGCGCGGGTGGTGCAGGGTTGCTAGGGCCGGCATCGTTGGAGACGGAGGTTAAGTGCCTCATCCTTCTTGGAGCCATGACTATTTGTCACGACTCCCCACGGTCGGCGCCAACTGTCGTGGTATAAAAAATACCTCGGCAGATTTGATGACGTGCGCAACACGTGTTCCTCAACGCGAGCTGACCGTACGACGGGTCACCCCGCGTTGGACAATCCCAGAGATTGACACAGGGGTTTATACAGGTTCGGGCCTCAGTGGAGGCCCTAGTCCTGTCGACGTGCTCCCGACGAGCGTTGGCTAGGGGGCTCTCTCCTGAAGAGAGGGCTCCAGAACACGCCTTTCTGTCTTTATGGATTGAGTACAAATGAATGTCTTAGGTTACAAAAGAGGGTTACAAGAGTATATATAGACCCCAAAAGACGCAAATTACTGAACTACCCCTGCTGCCACCGTAGGATCGGGGGCAAAACGGTCTTTTGACGAGGTCCAGGGCACCGATTTCTGACACGTGGCGGCTCCCGAAATCAGTGCCCACCTGAGGAGCGCCGGGGGAAACCTCTCCCGAGCCCGGAGAAGGGGCTCCGGGAGAGGGGCTCTCCCTAGCCCGGAGAAAGTGCGCCGGGGGAAGTCTCTCCCGAGCCCGGGGGAGGGCTCCAGGAGACGTCTTCCCCGGCCCGGAGAAGGGGCTCCGGGAGAGGGGCTCTCCCTAGCCCGGAGAAGGCGCGCCGGGGGAAGTCTCTCCCGAGCCCGGGGGAGGGCTCCGGGAGACGTCTTCCCCGGCCTGGAGAAGGGGCTCCGGGAGAGGGGCTCTCCCTAGCCCTGAGAAGGCGCGCCGGGGGAAGTCTCTCCCGAGCCCGGGGGAGGGCTCCGGGAGACGTCTTCCCCGGCCCGGAGAAGGGGCTCCGGGAGAGGGGCTCTCCCTAGCCCTGAGGAGGTGCGCCGGGGGAGGTCTCTCCCGAGCCCGGGGGAGGGCTCCCGGAGACGTCTTCCTCGGCCCGGAGAAGGGGCTCCGGGAGAGGGGCTGTCCCTAGCCCGGAGAAGGTGCGCGGGGGGTAGTCTCTCCCGAGCCCGGGGGAGGGCTCCGGGAGACGTCTTCCCCGGCCCGGAGAAGGGGCTCCGGGAGAGGGGCTCTCCCTAGCCCTGAGGAGGTGCGCCGGGGGAGGTCTCTCCCGAGCCCGGGGGAGGACTCCGGGAGACGTATTCCCCGGCCCGGAGATGGGGCTCCAGGAGAGGAGCTCTCCCTAGCCCGGAGGAGGTGCACCGGGGGAAGTTTCTCTCAACCCCGGAGAAAGAACTCCCATGGTGACGTTTCTGGCGTTGGCTAGTATTTTCCCCCAACAAATTCCATGAGGAACAAGCATATTCATCTTTTAGGTTAACAGATTACCGATTAAGTCTGAGCGATTTGACGGGGTTATTTTTCTACTACTAAATCTACTACTAAAGCTATCAATCTAGGGTTTAAAGCAATAAAAGAGTAAGTACGAAAACTAGGGTTTTAGAAAAGGGAAGGAAAACCTAAGGATTCAGGAATTCCATAACCATCAGGCATAATTCTATCCAAGGTCTGAGAATTGCAAATCAGTTTAAGTGTTTTCCAAGACAGATTAAGTTGCTGGTACGATTGTCGGTACAACAGTTATATGATCGCTTCCATGGTTAAGTCTGGTGAGAGCCTCTCTCCTGTTTAGGGTTCCGCATCAAGGTGCAAAAAGACTCAAGAACTTCCTTAAATTCTTGTTAAGTCTCAACAGTTATGTCTATTTCCAGAACGAGAATTTTGGTTTTAGAGAAAGAAACTCAAGAAACTAACTACAAAACTTGAGATCAAGACCGAGAAGGAATTACGCCTTCCAGATTAGGTCATCCCTAACACTAGTAGTGAATTACTGGCAAAATGCCATAACAATACAGAAATAATAAGCAATAAATGAAACTTACTTTGTTGCATCAAAAAATTAGATCTGTCGTCCTTACCAGCTTACAAACACGAAAACTAGAATAAAAATAGAGAAGAGGGCTCTTCTAACCTAACATCTAAAATTTGAAACTAAACTAAAAATAACTCTAAAGACCTAAAGATAGCATGCTTAATTGAGCCAAAAGTTTCTGTATTTATAATACAATAAGTTAATGTGTCCAAATACAACTCTCGGCATGCAGGCGATGGAATCCAGCTTCATACGGCGCACAAAGCGGATAAACCGGAGCCCAAATGAGTCAAAACCACTTGGGAACAGTATTTGGCATGGGCCGTGCCCTGGGCCGAGCACGGGCTATGCCAGGGGTCATGCCCAGCTTGGCCAAGCCCCCCTAGGCCCTTTTCGTCTAGTTTTCGTGTTTGTCGTCGAAATTAGTCCAAACGAACTCAAAACACTCCCAAATTTTGTACGCATGATTCCTAAAACATAACGAACACAACCATGAAAGTGTATTGTTAAAATGATATCAAAAGTTACATAAAATGTTGCAGCAAAGAATTTTCAACACGTTTACAATGCGTTTTCACTAGCAAATCTAGGGTGAAAGGGCTACCAATTTGATCCGTTTGAGACCTAACCTTAGTTTTCGCACTAGGCTCACCGAGATTCTAATATGCGGAATAACAGAATCTTACTCAGAAATACCAAAACCCAAAGGATAATTGAAAACATAGCTCAAAGAAATTGCACAACTCTTTATTTCAAAGAGGGCTTTACCCGTCGAACGTTAGACACACTTGCCTATGTCGAAGGAACTATAAGCTGGATATATGATCCAAGACTGTAATAATATTCGATGATCTAAACTAGACCTATTACAAGGTTTTTATAGTCCAATCGTATGGGTACGTATCAGACTCAGTAACCTAAACGTATTAGACTCATATAACTAACTAACTAACTAATCCTAAATGGATAAGTTTAGTTATATATATTTGGATAGGATTACAATTCCGAACATGGAATGAATTCCTTTTCATGGTCACCAACCAATCCATGGTCGCGAAACCTTTCCGAACACGGTTATGATTATAGAGCCTTATGCAATCAAAACCTAAAGATCCTCCCGGATCATGACTCTCTTGTTGAGAAGGAGCCAACCCCTGTTGCGACCTCTCGATAAAACGGGAGATGTGGAAATTGAGCTTGTCCATCTTCTCTGGTGTACCACTTTGCTGCACGTACTGGTTGATCCTTCCGACCGATTCAAAAAGTCTCCTCTGTGCCATTGCGGGTGGTATCGCCTTCTTCTCCAAAATCACATCTTCGTGTAGAGGTTCGTCTCGTTGATAGACCAAGTCTTCAACAGATGGTACTATGGTATCTGGCTCATCATCCAGCATTGAAGGCTCGAAGAGTTTGAGGTGCTCAATATTGACAACCAAGTAAATATCCATGTATGGAGGTAACTCGAGCTGACAAACATTATTACCCACTTTCCGCAAAACCCGAAAAGGACCATAACGAATGGGTTTGAGTTTCTTACCTTCACCTTTAAGTCTCTCCTTACTTAGATGTAACTATACCATATCACCTTCTTCGAATTGATCATCAACTCGGTGCCGATCATGTCGCACCTTGTACTTGAGTTGAGCTCGCAGCAAGTTCTTTTAAACCTCATGATGGAGCCGTTGAATACCTTCCAGGAACTTTTGTGCTCGATCCTGATCAGATGCTTCCTTGTTGTTATGTGCTGAGGTAGGGATCACAAACTCCATGTCGAATGGACTCTATAGTAGAAATCCTAAACAGACCTCAAACGGTGACTTTCCAGTCGAACCATGCACTGCTCGATTAAAAGCATCCCAGGTATGGTATGCTTTCAGCAGTACTCCTATTTAGCTTGGTGTCCATCATCGTCCAGAGCGATCACCAAAAGTGACTAACGAACCGGGTATCACGATCAGACATGATAGAAGTCGGCAGTCCGAAGTGTGTCCAAACATGTTGAAAGAATACCCGAGCTGCTTCTTCTCCTGTGATAGTCTTTCGACAATGTATAAGAATAATCATTTTGGAGAACCGATCAACGACCACGAATAGATAGTCGTTGCCACATCGGGTCTTAGGCAATCCTCCCAACAAATCCATAGATATGCTTTCCCATGGTCGGGATGGAACTGGCAAAGGAGTGTACAAACCTAATTTCCGATTTGCCGGTTTCAAGATGCTGCAGAGACCACAACCTCGAACAAAACTAGCCACATCTTGCTGCATACGCGACCAGAACACATGTCGGTGAAGATTTTGCAAAGTCTTCGTAATCCCAAAGTGGCCAGCTACCTTCGAAGTATGTGCTTCTCGCATCAACTGGATTCGAGGTGCTCCCCGAGGTATACAAAGTAAATTTCCTTTGTACAAGAGTCCTTCTTGCCGAACGAACTCCGTAGGTTTCTCTATTTCGAGCTCAATCAATGTTGAACGAAAATCAGGATCTTCACTGTACATTGTGGCATAGTCATCATGACATGAGGGCTCGATCTGCATGAATACTGATAAGCAGAGGGTAGTAACCGGTGGTCGCAACAACATGTCCGCCAATTTGTTGTGTACGCCCTTCTAGTACTTCATCACCAGATTAAACTGTTGCAGATACGACATCCACTTCATGTGCCGATGATGAGGACATCCTTTCTATTGATACAATCACAACGCATATGCCTACGTATCAACCGGAGGCCGCTGCTATAATACAAGGGCCAATTACTCAAGCTCGAGCACGTCAACTCAATTACCAGGTGAATACGTTCCTAGGCTTACATACAAGTGTTTTGCAGGGAGGTGCCACAGAAGACCTAGAATTCAAGTCAGGTTTGGCCTTGCAGACCAAGTGGACATCGAATTCGAGTTCGAGTCAATTTCGGCCATCCAGATAGCATCATAATGAAACGGCCATAACTTTTGATCCAGAAGGCTCCTGGGGGTCCACGAGTACTTGACGGAAAGAATTTTTCGTCCTCTTTCCAACGGATCCAGCGTCTTGTCCAAATTCCATATTAGTCAACGGGAATATGCGAAATACTTCGGATCACTTTCCAGTTCGAGTCAAAGTGGGCCTTGGGCCTTGTAATTGAGTCCTACTCAGCCACCCTAAGGTTTTGGCCGACCTACTCATCTCTCCCTCTCATAAATAGCCAGCTGCTGCACCTTTCAGGGGTGGGTTTTGTTTGATTAAGTTAGCCTTTGCTACTTCTTGTAATCGCGCGTGTCGGTTAGACCGCCTGAATTACTCGTCATCGGAACCCCATCGTCTTGTGTTCTTTTCAATCAGATCTTAATCCATATACGCAAATTGAGTTGCTTGTTCATCTTGTTCTTGCTCATTCTTCGATTTCTTGCAGGAACAAAGACCTTCGTGGTCAGGTTGATTGCGCGCCGGCGAGATCAATAACCTTCTGGAGTTGGTGTATCGGTCGCTAAGGCGCAACGTCCTGGACGGTTGTAGTCGGGCCGCCAACATCGACTTCCCCAAATCGAGCGTTATCCTCCTCATCGAAAGATCGGGACCGCAGTTTTATATCAGCCGAGCTTGCTGTAGCTTGGACTGAGTTTGCAAATATTGCAACGGTTCATGGTCGGTGTAGACAATAGTCTCTTTACCCAAGAGATTACACCGCCAATGTTTCACGGCCTGATGCAATGCGCACAACTCCTTATCGTACGTTGGGTAGTTCTTATGAGCTCCCTGAAATAACTCAGAGTGATATGCCACTGGTCGACCTTCTTGCATGAGCATAGCGCCCATGGCATAACCTAAGCAATCGGTTTCTAGCTCGAATGGTTTCTGTAGATTTGGCAAGCTAAAACAGGCGCCTCGCTGATCTTCCTCTTCAGCAAGAGAAACATGTCCTCATGTTTCCCTGTCAACTCGAACTTTTGATCGATCCTGGTTAATGCATGCAACGGAGAAGCCACAATCGAGAAATGTCGGATAAACTTCCGAAGATATTGGCATGCTCCCAAAAAACTGCTCACGTCTATAACTGTTCGCAATCGCCACTCGCGAAGCACTTTTACCTTATCTGGGTTGGTTTGCAACGTACCGTTTTCGACCATGAATTCTAGGTAAAGTAGAGTTTGTTGGCCGAACTCGCATTTCTTACGGTTGAGGCGAAGTCGGTGTTGCCGCAGCTGTTCAAACACCTTTTCGACATGAATGAGGTGCTCATCCCACGAACGACTATAAACCAGTATGTCGTCGAGGTAAACGATCACAAAGTCATCGATGAACTACAATACGTCATTCATAAGATGCATGAAAGTTGCTGTAGAGACCAAACGGCATAAACAGCCATTCGAACATACCTTGTCATGCTTTGAACACGGTCTTCCACGTATCATCCTCTTGGACGCTGAGTTGATGATATCCTGACTTAAGATCTAATTTGGAGAAGACAACAACATACTTCAATTGGTCTAGCAGGTCATCAATACGAGGAAGGGGGTACTGGTTCTCGATGGTGATCTTGTTCAATGCTCGGTAGTTGATGCACATACGCCAAGTCTCATCTTTCTTTGGCACTAACACTACAGGAGATCCACAAGGTGAACTACTTGGTTGAATGACACCGTCGTTCAATAACTCACCAAGTTGTCTCTTGATCTCTTCATTCTACAATACTGAGTTGCGATACATACTCATATTGGGAAGTGTCGCATCGGACACAAGCTGAATTTCGTGCTCGACTGGACGTTTCGGCAGACGACCCTAGGTACTCTCGAACAGATCACTGTTTTTCTCCAGTAGTCTCGACAAATGACCAGAATCCACTCGGCATGCCAATGACAACGCTGGTCGAGTACCCTCACCTTGACCAATGGGTCGAATCATGACAAGCACATATTTGTGCATGCATTGACAATTCGTTTGGTTTGATTTGCGGTAATTAAGTTCGATGGGTTGATGTAGATGTCTCTACTGATCACGAACTTAACTCCGTCTTTGGTGAGGTTCTACTCTTGCGCACCCCGATGCAAGTGAGTGTCTGATCATACAGATACGGACTCCCAAAGATCACCTAACAGATATCGATAGGGACAACACTGACTCGTAATCTATTGGTTCACGTCGGATGTAAACCAACCCAGCGGATATGGTCGCAGGTGTGTGGTTGTCTTTAAACCAAGTTGCCGAACCAGTCCAGCAAAGACCAGATTCTTTTGACTTCCGAGATCGAATATCACTGCGACCACTTCATGCTTCACTTGGATGTTGATGGTGAACAAGTCCTCTGTTGGGTGATGGTTGTTTGATGGATTCAAACCCTTCTCCTTCGGCATTGCCATCAGAGACAAGGTCGTATGCGCCTCATCAACCAAATTCACTCAGACAACCTCTTCGTTGGGTGAAGTTGCAGTAGCCGTGGCTGTTCTTTTCCCTGGTCCATTTTTCTTTGGTCGAAGTTCAAGATGAAGCTTGTAGCATTAATCTTTGGTATGTCCCGCGACTTGACAATGGTCGCAAAAAGTACCCGTGCCTGGCTTTGAAGCGTTTTTCTTTGGACTCGGTTTTCATTTTGTCAAGGTCGCACTGTCCTTCGTGCCTTTGTCGCCGCGGGATTTATTCTTCTTTTCGATCGCCATTGCAGTTGTGCTCGCGGTCGCGATATCTTGGACGCCGAACAGACTTAGCTCAGTACTGATCAATTTCTGAAGTCCAGATGTGTATTTCCAAAATACCTGAGGATCAGACAGTGAAATGCCGATGACTATTGTTTGTCGCTGAAACTTTGTCGTATAGTCCTGAACAGATTGATCACACCGTTGGTACAATCTGTGCCAACGTTCCCATCTCTCCTCAAGGTAACCCATCGGATAGAATTGTTGTCGTAGAAGTCGTTTGAATTGATCCCACACAAGGTCGTCAGCTTCTCCACTGGCGATAAGGGCCTTCCACCAAGTCTTGGCATGGTCCTTCATCTTCAAAGGTGCGAACTTCACCTTTTGAGCGCTACTGAACCCTTTCAGGTCAAAGTAGGTCTCAAACTAGTCGATCCAAGAATCCAGTTGCTCGGCATCGATCACCCCATCATATATGGGTATATCAATCTTAGCGTCAACCTTAAAAGATCCGACAGCTAAGGAGGTGTTGGCGAGGTCGTCGGTCTTGTAGTCGCCTTCGTCTTCATCTACGTCTGCCCTATGCAAGTCTTCACCAGTCTTCACACCCATAACCTTCCCTACTTCAGAAGGTATAATCATGGCCTACTGCTTAATCCAAGCAAGCACAATTTTCATGCCGGTGGAGAGTTTAGCCACTTGTTCGGCTAGGTTAGCTTGAACTGAGGTATCGTCAGACATTGTCGGATACGCGGCTGTAGGAATCGTCAATTGGTCGCCTGGAATTTCGTTGGAGGTTTTGTAACCCTGGCGAGTCTTCGCCATCCACAGGATAGGAAAGTTACTCTAATACCAACTTGATCCATTTGAGACCTAGCCTTGGTTTTCACACTAGGCTCGCCCAAATTCTAATTGCGGAATAACGAGATCTTACTCGGACGTACCGAAACCCAAAGGATGATCGAAAACACAGCTCAAAGAAATTGCACAACTCTTTATTTCAAAGAGGGCTTTACCCGTCGAACGTTAGACACACTTGCCTATATCAAAGGAACTATAAGCTGGATATATGATCTAAGGCTGTAATAATATTCAATGATCTAAACTAGACCTATTATAAGGTTTTTATAGTCCAATCATGTCGTGGTATAAAATATACCACCGGCAGATTTCACGGAAAGACTTGATACGCGGACAACGGCGCGAGCTAACCGAGAGACCGGTCACCTCCCGCTGGGCAACGCAGCAATTGACACGGTGATTTTTATACAGGTTCTGGTCTCGGTGGGGGCCCTAGTCCTGTCGGCACCGTCCGAACGTGAATCCGCTGGGGAAGAGCTCTCTCGGGGAGAGAGGTCTCCAAAAGAGCCTGTTGTTTGAGTGTGTTGAAATGAATTGGAGTCCTCTTCAAATGAGATACAAAAGGGGTATTTATAGGCCCCAAAACATCCAAAAGACCAAAAAACCCTAGCTATGGCCGTTGGATCGAGGGTCGCTGGCGTCATTTCATGGGCCGAAAGCCTTGATGCTTGGCAAGTGTCCTAACTGGTTCCCGAGGCACCTGGGGCCTGGAGGTGGAAAGTTTAGGATTTAGTAGGTAGAGATCGGAGCTGTTATATCCAATCCAAGGGTTCGGTGATGTCATTTTTTGAGCAGAATTAGTAACTCGTTCGCTAGTTGGGTCCAAAAACTATTCCTATTTTAGATTCCATATAAATCCATACGTATTAATTCATCCATCAAACCAAGTAGGCCAATACTGTAACACCGTAATACATAAATCTTGAATACTGTAGTGTCGATCGGTAAGGTCAAATTATTTAGCCAAAGACTTAAAAGGGGTAAGAAGTCATGACTTTGTAGTACGGGTGCGTTTTGTTTACAAAGATACAGCAAATGGTAATCGCGACCGACATATCACGATCCGGCGGCTCATTGATGCATTATTGTAGCCCGGGACGCTGCGTGGGGGGTGGTCATGCATGCATGATCTCTTTTGTATTTGTACGGCGCATTTGGAAGGATTCGTCACCTCCAGAGCTTGGAACTTTTTTAACCCGGGCATGTCAGTTGTCACATGTGAATGGATGATGTCGCCTCGTGATTCGTGCTTTTATTGTATTTTATATGAGATTTGTCAGATTCGCGCACGATGTATGGCAAGGTTGGTCTTTTACCCGATGTTGCCGTATTTTAAGTTAAATTTATCCCATCTATTGGAATTATTGTTTACTCCCTCTTTTCTAAATATAAATCTATTTTTTTTACATATTTCCCAATATAAATTTAGTTACCATCTCGATACACTTATTAATACACATTTACAATTTTGTTCTAATTAATACTCATTTTAAAAACCTCCATTAACATTTATTCTTCTCACTATCAAATTTTATTTACTAAGAGCACTATAGCTCATGATAATGTCTTTTTCTCATTTTGTACATGTTAATTCCCATGTACATAGTTAGTAGGTTTATATTACAAAACAAAGGGAATAGTAAGTTATTATAGTTAAACATGTTAGAAATTTGTTAGATAAATTTTTGGAACTCTTGGCATATTAAAAATGTGGCGATCAAATCAAGCATCACACTGTAAGACACACTTTGTCACATTTCACATTATTCACGAAGGTATTGTGTGTAGCGCAACATAGTGGGCTCTGATACCAACTAACACAGTGAAAAACATGTTGTTGGGGGAAATCTCCGTGAGACTAAGTTCAGGTAAGTTGCGCCACATTCGCCCGGGGACGTGGCCTCTGGTGCCTGCCCCGGGCGCCGCCATTCCTCCTGGGCCACGTCCCGGGCGCTGTCGTCCTTCCGGGGGCAGGAGCCCTTGGTTCTGTGTTACGTGCGGGTCGCATGGCAAGCGCCTCGGGAATCAGCGGCCACCTGTCAAGCATCCGAGGCACCTGGCCAGGAGAAGGACGTTGCTACCCCTCAATCCGATGGTAGCGTCCGGAGTAGTTTTGTCTTTTTGTTTCTTTTGGGGCTATAAATAGCCCTTGTACCCCCTGTTGTAAGGACAGGTGATTCATTATTGCTAGAATAGCCAAACTCACAGGTGTGCTCCGGAAGCCTCTCCCCGAGAGAGCCTCCCCAGCCGACTCCGGTCGGGAGCACGCCGACAGGATTAGGGCCCCCACCAGGACCCGAACCTGTATAAATCCTCGTGTCACTTGTTGTGTTTGTCCGGCGGGGGAGGACCGGTCACCCGGTCAACCCGCGCTGCGTTTTCTTCGCTAGGATCGTCCACAAAACCTGCCGGGGTATTTGCAATACCAAGACAGTTGGCGCCGTCCGTGGGGACCCGTGACAAGACGCCATGGCTCCCTCGAGAACGAGGGCTCGCGCCCTCCCCGGTGATGCTGGTCCCGGTTACCCGGCGCCGCCCGTCCGGGACATGACTGTCCCGGCGCTTCCGCCCGGAGGCAGCCAGACCCAGGTACCGCCTCCCACCTTCCCTCTTAACTTAGGTGGTTCGACCTCCGGTTCGCTCCCCCCGACGGCTCCCCCGGCCCCCCGGGTCGTCCTGCTCGAGGCTTTAGTGGAGGGCCAGCTCCGCGCCCAGCGCTCTATGGACGAGCTGCTCCGCGTGTTGGCGCGGCCACCGGCCCCCACATATGTGCCGTACCCATACCCGGGGGCTATGCCCCCATTTATGGGTCACCCGGCGGCCCCTCCGGTTTTCGGAGGTTCGGCCGCCCCGTATGACCCCACCGGGGTATCCTCGCCCTGCGGGTCATATGTCCGGACCCTCCCCGGCACCCGGGTCCTTCCCGGTGCTGGGGGGCTACTTCATGCCCGGGCCCTTCATGGCACCAGGGGGATACCCCGTACCGGGCCTATTCCCGGGGATGGGGTCCCATTTCATGCCAGGGGTTTTCCCTGTCCCGGGAGCCAGTCCCGCCCAGCGTGTCGCGTTTACCGCACCGTTGGCGGTCGACATAGCAGCTCCCGTATCTCAGCGGACCTCCCCCCGCGTCGGCTCCCCGGTTCCGGACGTCGCCACGGGGGCTCCCCCTCGCCGGTTCCGGATATTACAGGGGCTCCCCCCTTTCCGGTTCCGGTCGTTGCCACGGGGGCTCCCTCCACTTCGGTTCCGAACGTCGCCGCGGGCGCCCCCTCCCCGATTCCGGATGATACAAGGGCTCCCCCGGTTCCGGATGATACAAGGGCTCCCCCCTTTCCGGTCCTGGGGATCTCTGCAGGGGGCTCCCCCCAGCCGGCCCCGATAGCTTCCGGGCCGGCAGCTGCAGTGCATGAGCTCCCTCGTCCCCCGGGGCCGCCCCCGAGGGTGCCCCCGTCGGACCAGGCCCGTTTCTCCCGGGAGGAGGTCGAGCGAATGCATACAACCAAGTGCGGGGAAGAACTTCCCCCGGGCCACGTGCGCGGAGAGCGTCGCTCTCGCACCGGTCGGGGGAAGTGACCCGCCGAGGAGCCAACCTCTCCGGGGGAGAGCCCGGATGTCCGGGAACTCAATCCCAGCCCAGAAGAAAAGCGTCGCCACCGCCACTCCGGCGGACCTCTCAGGCCGCTTCCCGACTCCGATAACGAGGGCGTGTCCCCCGTCAAAGGAAATAGCGACCAGGACCCCCCGGGAAGTGCAGGGGGCTAATCAGCCCCTATGCCGCAGACTTCGAAGCATTCGGTGGCCGCGGCCTTATCGCCCGCCGCACATCGAGCACTATAACGGTGAGGCCAACCCTTACGAATTTGTGCAGGTATACTCCACGGCCATCTCGGCGGTTGGGGGGGACGAGACGGTGCAGTGCAACGTCTTCCCCCTCTACCTCACCGGGATCGCCCGCTCCTGGTTCTACAACCTGAAGGCCGGCTCCATCAAGTCTTTCGCGTAGCTCAAGCGTGAGTTTTGCGTGAACTTCCAGGGGAACTACGAGCGTCCCCTGGACTCCTCGCAGCTGTACACCGTCCGACAGAGGACGGGAGAGACCATTCGAAACTTCTTCAAGCGCTTCGCCCAAGTGAAGAGCAAAGTAGCTCATATCCCCGACTCTACGGTCATTGAAGCGTGCAAGAGCAGGATCCTCCCGGGGGAGCTCCACCGGAGGCTCTCCCGGAGCTGCCCCTCCTCTGCCAACGAGCTTTTCAACGTACTCGAAAAGTACGCTCGGGCGGAGGAGGACGACCTCTGGAAGAAGACCCACGGGGCTCCCGCCCCCGCCAACTGAGCACGACCCCGTCCCAGGCAACGGGGCGTACTCCCTTCTCCCTGGTCTACGGGGCGGAGGCAGTCCTCCCCCAGAGATAGGCTTCCGGTCGCTGTGGGTCGAGCTCCTAGACGGAACCACGACCGCAGCGTACCATGCTAATGAGGCCAACCAGCAACTGGAAATCGACCTCGTGGAGGAGGAACGCGACCGAGCGCTCCTCCGCCACGCCATCTATGAGCGCGAGATGGCGCGCGCGTACAACCAGCGCGTGAGCGAGAGAGCTTTTCGCCTTGGGGACCTTGTCCTCAAGCGCGTGACGGACCCCCAAGCCCAGGGTAAGCTCTCCCCCAAGTGGGAGGGCCCCTACAGGATCTCCGCGGTCCTGGGCTCGGGGGCCTACAACCTCTCCAACCTTCAAGAGCAGGAGCTGAAGCACACGTGGAACTTGCGTTTACTTCGCAAGTTCTATGTTTAGCCTTACGGGCCTGTCTCCTCCCCCGGAGCGATCACGCCGGAGGGGGAGGAGGGACACTGTATTTACTTTTCCCTCCCCCTTCGCGGCTTCGCAGGGGGAGGCACTGTATTTCATTTCGTTATCAATACATAGATCTTGCTCTTCAACTGTCTCATTGTAGGTCCTTCTCATTACCGCCCCTAACGGCGATGCCCTCCCCGCGAGGATGCCCTCCCCGCGAGGAAGCCCTCCCCGTGAGGATGCCCTCTCTGTGAGGAAGTGGGCCCAGACCCAGCAAGTCCCTCTTGTAGGGCGGCTTACGATCAGCCCTCGTGGACTGAGGGTGTAAGCGGCAACCCGGTCCCGAGCGGCCGCGGTAACGAGCCACTTTGGGAGAGTAGTCCCCTACCCAAACACTCAGACCCGTCATCGGGCACTTCCTCCTCCGGGAATAGACGCTCTCCCCAGCGGGATGTCTAATGGCTTTCTTGGATATCTTTTCCCCGGAGACTTTATTCACGGCTCTCCGTTCTCACGGTGACCCGACGATTGTCTCCCGGAAGGATTTTCTCCGGAATCTTCCTCAGGATTTCTGGCCCTATTCTCGGCTCCTCGTTCTCACGGCGACCGGATGATTATCTCCCAGAGAAGTTACGGATTTCTCGGACATTTCTTTCCCGGAGACCCTATTCCCGGCTCCCCGTTTTCACGGCGACCGGACGATCGTCTCCCAGGAAGCTCGCCTCCGGAAATCTCATCAGGTTTTCCTGGGTTTCTTCCACACGAGGCCTTATTCCCGGCTCCCCGTCCTCACGGCAACCGGATGATTGTCTCCTGGAAGGTCTTTCCCTTGGAAACCTCGTTTTAGAATTTCTAACTTGGAAAAATTCTTATGCTACAGGTTATCTTCACCCCGGGGGACTTGCTACCCCCACAGCGCGTGGAGCTACCCTCCGGCCCGCTGTGGGCGGGGGGGTATAAGGAATCCCGGGTGTTGACCACACCGACCACGAGCAAACTTAGCTCATCCTTGTCAAAAGGAGTCGTCTAGACCATCCAAGAAAAAACAAAAGAAGACTCAAAGAAGAAGCAAACATAGCTTTATTGATTGTCAAACCCGGAGGACATCTTCCCCCTCCGGTGGGCAGCGGAAACGGTACAACCCGGGCTCTAACCCGGGGGATTCTCTACATCCTAAGGCTCCTACGCCTAATAGTCCCGGAGGCCCTCCGCTAGCTCCCGGGCCAAGTCCCGGTACAATGCGCGTACGCGGCGTCGAGCTTCCCGGAGCACATTCTCGGGCCAGTACTCGTAGCCCGCCGGTGGAAGAATGCAAAGCAGGGGGACCATCCGGAATCCCGGGCGCGATGATTGTCAAAATTGTCCAAGTGCCACTCTGGATGCCACCTTAACCGGACGAGCTCCCGAACGGCGTCCCCGCTGCGCTCCCCGGAGATGAGGCTTAGCAAGATTAAAGCCGCTTGGGCGTCCCCCGGAGAGCCCCTCCCAGACATTCGCCCGGGAGTAACCTCCCGAGAACCTTGGTAACATTGCATTCAATTCAAGACTTAGAAAAATTTCTAACTCTGTTGCATTTCAAAATGTCTATTTACAAGTGTCCGGGGCTTCTTCTAAGAAGCTACCGGGATCAAAATCCTAAGAAAAGCAAAAAGGGTCCTAACTAAGACCCGGGGGGAGGCTCATACTTTTTCATTTGTGTCCTCCCCCCGGGGGGCTTCCGCTGGGGCCGGGGCCGAGCCATCTACTGCCGGAGGCGCCGGTGCCGGGAACCTCACCCGGATGATCCGGTCGTAGAAGCCCCCGGCGAGCTGCTCCACCTCCCGGCGCGAGGGCTCGAAGAACTCGGGGAAGCTCCGGGGGATGCGGCCCCCGATCGCCCGGGCGCCTACCCCCCGGTGCTCGACGAGTCCGGCCGCGGCTGCGACGACGGGGATCGCCCGGCCTCGCGCCCCGGCGTCCGCTGCCTTCGGAATCACGGAGACTTGTGCGTTATGAAAACGCAAAGCCTCTGCGAGCGTGGCCGAGGGCACCTCCGAGCCACCCCCGGAGCCTAGGCTTACGCCAAGGCTCTCGAGGGCCGAGCGGACGGAGCGGCCCACGTCCACCACCGCCCGGACGCTCGATCCCTCGAGCTCCCGGAAGGCCTCTTCCTTCGCCTTGGCCTCTTCCCGAAGGCGGCCGTTGATGCTCTCTGAGACGTGGAGCTGGGCTCGAACCCGGACCAGCTCCTGGAGAGCTTTGTCCCGCTGACCCAAAAAGGAGGCGGCCCTGTCCTCCGCGTCCTTGAGCCGCCGGATGACGCGCTGCTCAACGCCCCAGGTAATTGCCGCCCCCTAAAAATTCCAGAGTTAGAAATATTTTGGATGCAGGGAGCCAAAAGAAAGCAACAACCGCCTCGGGTGAATACCTGGACTTGAAGGGACCGGAGCTCCGCGAAGCGCTCGTGGAGCGTCCCCTCCGCGACGAAGGCCTGGACCTTTGGGGTCGCAGGCCTTCCGCGTAATGCTCGACCTCCCCTGCGGAAAGCAAGGGGGTCTCCCGCCCGGCGTTGGTCCCACTGCGGCCGGTAACGGGCTCCCGGACCTGGGCGCCCGGCATGACCTCGGTCGGGGTGGCGGTCGTCGTCTTCATCGCCGAAGTGCCCCCCGAGGAAGTGGCTGAGGACGTTTCGGAGGGGGCCCCTTTCCGGGGGGGGATCATCAGACCTTTCCCCTTCCCGGGCAGGAGGGCCCCCGGAACCTCCACTTCCGGGGGGACCTCATAGACCGAGGGGCTCCCCCCCTCGTCCACGGGCCACTCCACCCGCGGAGGCGAGGCCTCCGCGAACCTCACCTCCGGTTTCTCCGGCTCCAAGGGTGCAGGGGGCGCCGGGAGGGCCGCTACCGAAGGCGGCGACGGGGCGTAGTTCGCCGAATCGGACGCCGCCCCGCCTGCGGCCGGCTCCTTCCCCCGGGCCGCAACGGGGCTCTTCGGGGGAGGGGGTGTTACTTCTTTCTGGGCCGGCGCCAGGGCGTGCCCGGTCCCGGGGGTTTCTTCCCGGGGCTTTGCCGGTGTTGAAGCCGGCGTCGTCGATGGGCCGGGGGCTTTTTGAACTCTGGCCTTCTTAGGCTCAGAGCCCCCGGCGACGTCTTTCCCCCGCTTGTGCGACCCGGGGGTGCGGAGGGGCTTCCTCTCCGGCAGCTTCAGCCCGTAGGCCTGAGCTACCAAGTTCCGGGGAGGGCCCTCCCCCACGAGGCGCACAACGCGCTCGTGCTCGTCGGCGAAGTACCTCCCCAGGAGGTTCTCCGCCTTCTCCCGCGCCGCTGGGTACGGCCGGACTACAAGAGGTAAAGAGTTAGTCAAATTTCCAAAAATTTGTAAATGCAATGAAGCATGTAATGGACTTACGTCGGGTCACCAGCTTGACCGGGGGCCGCTGCTCCGGGCCCATGCCGATCCCCCTTCTCTTCCTGCGTGAGAAGGGGGAGATCCTCAGGAGCATCATCTCCTCGGCGGCGTCCCGCATAGAGCGGGTGTGCCGGGAGATGATTACCTGGCCGAGGAGCTCGAGCTCCTCGTCCGTCCACACCGGAGGCTTCGGCGCGGATGATCTGCTGTAAGACGGGGGCTCCGGGGAGTACGCCACCTCGTCGTCCTGGACCCGGAGGTAGAACCACCTCTGGATCCAGTCGCCCCAGTGGTCCCGGGAGGCCGCCGCCGGGTAATCGGCCACCCGGGACGGCAGCATTTGCACCATCACCAAGCCAAAGGGGGACTTGGGTCCCCCCTTCACCAGGTGGGAGCTCCTCGCCGCCGGTTCATAGAAGTACCGGAAGGCGCGTAGGGTGGGCTCCCGCCCGGTCGCCGTCTCGTAGAGCCAAATGAAGAGGCCCATCCGGACGATCGCGTTTGGGGTGAGGTGGTTGAGGGCCACCCCATACTCCTTCAAAAACTCCCGGAGCATGGGATGCACTGGGAGCCGGAGCCCCGCCTCCAGGAAGGCCTCGAAGGCCACGACCTCTCCTGGCCTGGGGCGGGGGGCTCTGTCCTTCTTCACGGGGACCCGGATGTCCCCGTCCTCAACGACCCTGCGCTCGACCAGGGACTCCGCGTCCTCGACCGTGAACTCGGAGGCCCAGATGAAGTCCGGAGCGACCTCCTCCGGGGGCACCTCGGTCGTCTTCGCTCGACCCTTCGGTGCCATCAGGTTTGTTTTTTCCGGTGGCTAACGTTTCAGGAGGCTACGCCTAAAGGTACCGGACGCCTACTACCGGGAGCTAGTTACCGGGAGAGAGCCACCGAGAGAGAGCTACCGGGAGAGCTAAACGCGCAAAGGCTGAGAAGTTTGGAATGAAGTTCCCGGGCCCGCCAAGGCCCTATTTATAGGGGCGAGCCGTGATCCAGATGGCCACCACGTGGCACTCCGCGGAGCAATCTGGGCCGTTGAAGTTCAAACCGTGCGCGGGAAACGAAGGGACTTGCGCGCAAATCGAGGCACAGGTTCGAACCATGAGCACATTTATGGCGAAGCGGCGCGGTCATAAGCGCGTGGCACGGGAACCGAAGCGTCACGGCTCCTGTGGCTTGGCCCGGAGATTTTCCTGGTGACATGTACCATACCCACCAGGGACTCGAGCATCGTCCCCAGGGGGAATGGGGGGCTGCTGTTGGGGAAATCTCCGCGATACTAAGTCCAGGTAAGTTGCCTCACACTCGCCCGAGGATGTGGCCTCCGGAGCTTGCCTCGGGCGCAGCCATTTGCCCGGGGACCTGGCCTCCGGTGGCTGCCCCGGGCGCCGCCTTTTGGCTCCCGGGACCTGGCCTCCGGCGCCGGTCCCGGGCGCCGCCATCTGCCCAGGGACGTGGCCTCCGGTGCCTGCCCCGGGCGCCGCCTTTTGGCTCCTGGGACCTGGCCTCCGGCGCCGGTCCCGGGCGCCGCCATTTGCCCGGGGACCTGGCCTCCGGTGGCTGCCCCGGGCGCCGCCATTTGCCCGGGGACCTGGCCTCCGGTGGACGACACGGTCCCTCTGGCCAGCCACCAGCGCTTGCATCGTGGATCTCGGAGAGCAGTAGGTTAGGGGAGTCAACGAAATTCGACACCTCATCTTCAACCTTCTTCCACTGCTCCTCCTTCCCCACATAGCCGCGAGAGCCGAGCTGATGCGAGTGGTCGTTCCTCCTCTGGATTGCCTTGTTCTTCTCGCTAAGGGCCTTCGTACCAGAAACAAGAAAATTAATGCATCACTGGTTACTCCATACAATGGTGTAACCAAGCAAAGGAACCATACATACCTTGAACTCAAGGGTTCCCTTCTGTTGGGTGAATTGCTCCCATACCTCCTCCGTTATGAAGGGGTACTTCTCGCATGAAGATTTGCCTTTAGTGAGGAAGGTACTAACGAGGACGATTTTAAAGGTTTTTCACGTGTTGTTCATGTCCTTCAAGCAATCTTTCTTGGGACCATCGTCGGGGATGTTCCATGTAACACCCCGATTTTTCCCAAATCTTGGCTTACCTCATCTCTCCCTATATCAGAATGAGATCCCAGTTATGCCAGTATCTTACCCCCAAAAAGTTGGCAATCAAACTCTTGTCATTCAGACCTTTTCACAAATCAGCCCAAATGTATCACAAATCAGCCCTTTTCAGAATTGTCAGAAGCTCAAAAACACTAAAAGTCTCAGACCATCTCCAAACTTTTATCTGATCCAGTAAACACCTTCCTTTTACTATTCTGAACATTTTTGCCTTTTGGAAGAATTTCCAAATCTTACCCTAAACCTGAGTTTCGAGCCTCGCCGTTTTCAAAACCTTAATTACCCTGTTTTACCCTAATTACTCTATTTTCGGATTTTCGTCAAAACCCTCAAATCTTGTTCAAATTCACCAAATTTCCTGCCAGATGAGTCCCAGCATTTTAGTGTCACTCAGCTGCGAAATCAAAGTTCAATTTGGACCCCAAATTTCCAGAATTGCAATCAGGTCCAAACTCCAAAGAAAGATCATCGCAAATCAGTCCAAAATATTTGCATCCAGGTCCCGGCTGCTTTCGACTGGAGCATGTCCACGACCAGAGAACCTCCTGTGCGCGACCTCAACCAGCTGCCGTGCTCACTCCGCCGTGGCAGTCGCCTGTGCCCTTGCCGCCATGTGTGCCCTCGCCGTTCGCCACCGTGGAAGCCACCTCAACAGCGCAATTGCTGCAAGTTTTCCCCGCGCACAGCACGTGCGCTAGCTGCAGTGGCGCAGCACCGCAGAGAACGCTCGACACGTCGCAGCCATGCTCGAGCTAGGTGTCTCCTCGCCGTTGCCTTCGCCGCCTGCACCTGCACCGTCCAGCTGCAAAGCTGCAACGCCGCGCCGTCAGTCGCCTCGCCATCACCACCCCGTCTCGTCGCTTCAAAGTCACCTCGCAGCAGCAACACTCCAAATTGTCGGCCCTTTTGCCTCGCCCGTGCCTATATAAAGCCTTCTGTAGCCGTTGCATCTTCACCCAGCGCCAGAAACCACCTAAGCTCGCAGCTCCGCCGTGAAATATTCTTCCCCGGCGAGCCATTTCCGGAGCTCTCGGTGCCAGCCTCACCCGTTGCTCCCCTCAGCAATCCAAGCCTCCCAGTAAGTTTCCCATCCCCTCTTGAGTGTATCTAAGCTTGGAATCGAGTTCTCTTGCCTTCTGTCGCCGGTGATCGCCGGTTTCCCCAAAAACCTCCAGTGAGCAATTAAACTCTAACCAAGCACTTTTAGCTCTCGAGCCAGTGATCAAATAGGATCAGTAGACCTAGCTTAACACATCTAAGCAATCAAAGTTGAAGAATTTGCTCAAATCTGGAAAACCCCAAATTTGTGTCTTCTTCCCCTGTGCAGTTCGCCAGATTTTAATTCCGGCCGATCTGGCCCCGTCCACCTTGCCCTTTTGATAGTTCCCAATCTCCTGAGCAACTTTACCTTCTAGCTTGACCTTTGAATCGGCCCAGATTTGGAGATATGGCCTTGCCAAAATTCTGCCCAGAACTGTGTCTGTGCCGTGTCGCCACCGTAGTTCATCACCGGATTTGGCCGCCCTCTGGCCACTTTCAACCCTTGATCCTTTTGAATGATTTGTTCCTGTTATCAAGGCCTACCTCCCAGAAAAAGTTGTGCATCAATTGGAGCCCTGGATCAAAGGTTAAGCTTTGCCCTATTTTCTGGCAATGTCTGCACTATGTCAGTGCATGTCAGCCACTGGCATTAGCCTTATTTGACCCCTTCTGGTTGAGCAATGGAAGTGTCACTTTGTCCCCTAGATTCCTGGAGTTGTGTTCTACATCTTTCCCTTCTGTCACTTCTCCAGAAAACCATCCTAATACCAGTTTGAAGCTATGCCAAAGCCGTGAACTGAATGTCGACCCTTCGATGTTCAATCCTTTTTAGCCGTTTCTTCGACCAGAGCCCTTGTGACCTTGCCCTAACCTTTTCCCCTGCATGCATGATATATTTACTTATTATTTTCTATTGCAACTATTTTATGTATGCTTATGTAGCGTATGTGTTGTATTGCTTGTGTCCGCCGCAGAGCCCGAAGCTGGAGGAGCGGAAGAAGTCTTTGAAGATTCGTCCGAGTAATTAGACCCAACAGTGCAAGGCAAGCCTCATTCCTTTGATCATGTCTCACCCAATATTTTCATATGAAGTATATTCACTGTTTCTTACTATGCATGCTTATTTGAGATACAAGTTATGTTTGAATGACATGAGTAGATATTACCTAATGAATCGTGAAACCCCTTTTGTTATTGAACCTTCATATATATGCTTTTGTCACCCTAGGACTCATATACTGAATATCCACATTAAACTTGAAATGGTCAAATGTATGAGAAGTTACATGAAAACTGTTTTGTCAAGAAAACTGATAAGAAGGATCAGTAGTGAGGATTGGATTGTATGGAGAGGGTGCAGTGCGCACCAGGGTATGTGAATGCTCCTCACTATTGGTTCATAAGGACGAGAACCTTGTGCTGTGTCTCTATGCGAATTGTAAACGTACCAACCACTTGCCTGGTATGGGACAGGCACAACTTAGTAGCTTTTTGGTATTAGCAGTTCCCTGCATGGTTTGTCGATCTGGTTTCTCGCGTGGAAACTGGTGGGCCACAGTTCGGCCATGAGTGATGTGAGTTCAGAAAAATAATGAGAGGAAAAGGTGGAAAGAAGGAAGGCGCCCTAGACCTGATTAAGCCGTGAGCGGTTGTAATCTTAAGCGGTCATATGTCTTGCGTGGACACAGACCAAGGCTATGTGTCCTGCGGGAACATAGACCAGAGGCTAGGAAGTAAGGCAGTGGGGAAGACCCACAACGGTACTTGAGACTTAACTGTCTATTTACCGGGCGGGGATACTGTTAATACTGAACTGCAAAAGCGTTGTGTGATCTCGGCCTTGTCACATGTGTATAAGTCACATGGAGTTGGCCCGACTTGAAAGCTGAGTGAACTAGTGGATTTAAAAAGAGGTACACCTTTGCAAAGTGTAAAAGAAGTATCAGATACTCTGTACTCCCAGGTTCAGGAGTCTTTTCGTAGTGGATGTTATCCATGGGTTATAGCACAAGTAATGATTTGTAATGTTTTCATAACATGAGTTAATAAAAGTGATGACTCATGGGAGACCATCACATAACGATTTCTAAAGTATAATTTAAGATTTCAAAGTATTGCTCTTAGAAACTAAAAGCTTTTCTTTATAATTTTAGAGTCAAAATCTACTCTATTCTTATATATATATATATATATATAAAACCAAAATCCCTTTTCTTGATCACTCCTCATCTATATACCTACATTTTTGTAACGAGACTTGCTGAGCATTGTGTAAAAACATGCTCACCCTTGCCTTTGCAAACAAATTCAGAAGAAGGATTTGAGAATCTCGATTCCCCTGGCCTTGAGCACCAAGAAGAGGAAAGAGCCTTACCAGACGATTTGAGCTTCTAGGAGGGTCATGAGCCAAGTTGAGTCCGATGTGGAGGAAGCCCTTCCAGAGCCGCTGCAGAAGGAAATGAAGACCCTTGTGGTTGCTTTTTGTGTTATTTTTCTGTGTTCGGTACTTCGATACCGATTCTTGATTTTGAAAAACTCTCTACTTTTGTATCAACTTTAATTAGTGCCACCCTTGGCATTATGATATTGTAATAGTGGTCCTCGTGACCTTGTACTTGTTTTATCTACCAGCTTTATTATTTAAAGTGAATCCTGTTGTTGTGAGCTTGTGATGTACCTTTCTGTGTGCAATCTACCTGGGCGGTTGCCAAGGTTGATCCTCAAATGGGGGTCTCACATTCCACTTGGCCTGTTTCAAATGGTGCATATAAGCAGGAATTGCTTAATCTTCGGGGTAAACCAAGGGAATGTGATTACTCAGAGTTAAGGGATTTTGATTAATTTTGCCTTCACTTCCGCCCACAGCCTATCCCTCTCGTTGGCCTTAACATCCTTCCAACTCTGGATGGTGATCTTCACCCTTTCCTTCGCCAACAAACCAACATAGGCAGCGTACTGCCCATCATTCTTTCCGATCGGTCTCCCGAACTGGTTGAACTCACATGAAAGATCTGTGCGTTTGGCCAAATGGCACAACATCATCGCGCCTTCCCCTTGCACTGGGACGAAGCAGCAACATCTACGTTGGCCCTCCTCGAATCACTACTATCAGACGAGGAAGATGCCGACATGACTTTACCTAAAATTCCATGAACAAACCATCAATTGATATGAAGAAAGGTACATGTCAAAGTTTATAACTAAAATGGAATGGCAATGATGAACCACCTCTTTTTGTTAAAATATCAAATTTTCATTCAAAAGGCCAAAAATCATCATTTCCTATCAAAATGGTCTTCAAAATGTATTTAAAAGGTTTTTAGAGGCTTTCGACTATCTTGTTTTTTAACCAAATCGGTTTCGAGTGCTAATCAAAATCTATTTGAATTGTGCCAAAACTTGTTTTACAAAAGTCCTAGATATTATTACCCCGAAGAAGTTCGAAATTGAAAACTTTCTCAAAAGAGTTTCAATTTGAAACTTATGGGTGTTTGAATCTCACTAGAAAACTTGCTTTGACTCGAAATATCTTATACATGCAAAACATGAGCTTTGGCTGTTTCTATGGTCTTTATTCGTGACCTTCGGCTCAAAATGATATGAATAACTGATTCAAGCTCTTTCATGTCAAAAATC
This sequence comes from Pharus latifolius, assembly GCA_019359835.1. NCBI lineage: Eukaryota > Viridiplantae > Streptophyta > Magnoliopsida > Poales > Poaceae > Pharus > Pharus latifolius. The sequence continues at coordinate 32,409,939 of CM033322.1, read as the reverse complement.
TCATGGAAATCAAATTTGAACTCAATTTGCAAAAGGTTGTTGAACTTCAACCTTCTTGCTTAAGACAAAGATCATTTGAACATAACTCATGATTGTAAAATCCTATTTGGAAAATTTTTTCAGAAAAATATATTTCATGCAATGAAAATCATTTATGTAAACTTTCATTTCAAATGTATTTGATTTGAGCAATAGTTGATTTTTTTCACAAATCAAATATGAAATCTGCAAAATTCAGACTTCTCATGGTATTGCAAAATTCAGACTTTTCAAATGTACTATCGGTTGAAAATAAGAAACCGATATAAGATATTGATTTTCCTATCGGTTTGACAATTAAAACCGATAGTATTCAAGTTTGTATTCAGGTATAAGGTTGACTATGTGATGAAATATTCTTACTGATGTTCATCAAGTTTGTAATTCTCATATCTATAAAGTCTACAACTCCAATGTTTATTTGTAATGTTTTTATCATAAGCCAGAATTTACCAATCATGATAATTTTGTTATTTGATATGACCAGTTGGACCATCCCAAATCAATATAATGCAAAAGAATATCAATTTAAGAAACTGATTTCATTTCAATTACTCTTTTCTAAAGACTACCTAGTTCTAATTCGAGTTCAATATTTTCATTGAAAGAAAAAGGGATATACTGGGTTAAAGTTCATACAACAAAAACTCCCAGCATGCTACAGAGTACCTAAGAAAAAAAAGAAAGTGCCACTACTTTTTACACAAAATTGGATAATATATAAGATTAGCAGTGCAAACTATGCTAGTCTCTCTGTAGGAACATAAAGAATCATGGCTTTGTGATGAAAATTTAATGAACAAAAATTTCAGATGAAAATTAGAAAATGGGAAATAATTGACAGAAAATTCAAATTAGGGTCTTTTACTATTGGTTCGAAATAAGAAACCGATAGTGGACGACTATGTAACGAAATATTCTTAGTGATTTTCATCAAGTCTGTAATTCTCATATCTATCAAGTTTGTAATTCATGCACTTTTCATCTAGTTTTATATTTGTTATACATTGAACCACATATGAACTATTCAATATAAATTTAAGAAATTGACGTGAGCGGCAAGATCAATGATACTGCGGTTTGGTCAAGAACACTTACAGTCGTTCGTGGAGTGGCCTACGATGGCGCAATGCAGTGGCCGGAGGCGGTGGAGAACCCGAATGCGAGCGGCAATGGTGGTGCAGGAGCGAAAAAGGGAACGTCGGGGAGGCTAGGGTTTTCCGCGCGCGAGTACACACTTATTTGGAAATGTGATTGGTTGGACTCGAGGGAAAATCGTGCAGGTTTAACCTAATATGGGAATCTTTACTATCGGTTAATAATCATAAAACCGATAGTAAAATACAATGGCAGTTACGGTTTGGAGTATTGCCATTGTATTTCACTATCGGTTAAAATTAAGTAACCGATATCAGAAATTAAAATTCCTATCGGTGCGTTAATAAAAATCGATAGTAAATTAATCCACTGTCTACAAGATCAAACCAAATTGTAGAACAGGGTCTCATAACACAATATTATTACTATCGGTTGGGAACAACAAACCGATATTAGACCTTAAATTCATATCGGTTTGGAAATTGATACCGATAGTAAAATACAATGTTAGTGACCCTAAAGGGTTTTCCTGAGAACAATTATAGATGGGTTTCAGTACATCATTTTGCACTTGTAAAGACACCTGAAACCCCATGCAAATGACTTCCAATAATTTTGAAATAAATTAACAGTAAAGACCAATCATGGAACATAAGGAATCATGCATATAGAAACTTTCTTCGAATAGCCAATCAAGATGGAGATATCAAAATGACAAACCAACCAAAAACCACGAGGAATCTGTACTTTGCAGTTTTCATGTTGATTTGTGAAAAGAATCAATTATTGCTCAAATCAAGTCCAATTGAAATGAAAATTTGCAGAAATGATTCTCAATGCATCACGTATGTTTTCCCAAAGAATTTTTGAAAAATGATTTGACAACATGACTTGGTGCATAACCACAATAATCTCAATTTTCACAACATGATCAGTATTTATATTAATTCTTCGATTAAAGATCCAAGTAATATACGTCACTTACATATTGCAAATTAGTCAAGAATGGTTGTCCACACATAATCCTTCTTAGTGGTCGTCTCGCAGGTAACTTGTTTCGTCAATATCTTCGGTAGGGACAGATTGAAGAATTCCATCTAAAAATGGAGGTAGTTCGTCAAACTGATCATACTCTTCTTCATCCACAGCGTCTTCAACCCCAAAAATACGTCTCTTACTGTGAAGGCCAACGTGCAACTTTGGATTGGCCGGGTCGACGATGTATAACACATGTGTGGCTTGCTTAGCAAGTATAAATGGATCATCTTGGTGTGCGACTCTACTGAGATTGACGAGAGTAAACCCATAATTGTCGACTTTAACACCTCGAGGGATTTTGACCCATTGGCATCGGAACAAAGGAATCTTAAGTAATACATAATCGAGCTCCCATATTTCCTTAATAACACCGTAATATGAGTTGAGTGCCCTTACTGCCCTGGCATCCTCTGAAATAGCAAGTAGTGTCACTCCACTACATTGCATATTACTCTTCTCGTCCTGAGTTCTTGTGTAAAATGAATAGCCGTTAATGTCATACCCCTGTCAAGTCCCTACAATAAATCTAGGCCCTCTGGCCAACCATGTGACAACTTCATCTACGTTGCCTCAAAAGCTTGCATGACTCTATTTTTGATCCACCCAGCAAACTTCCTGTTATGTTCTCTGGTGACCCAAATCTCTGGCTTCGAAGGATTCTGTTTCCATAACATTTCCTTGTGCTTGTGTATGTATGGCTCCACCCCCGTCATGTGCTGTAAGACTCAAATATGGGCTTTTGCATACAGATCACTAGAGGGGACGACTGCTTTAAATCCAATCGTTCCAATACCCTGAAGCCTGCCCTCATGCCGGGACGTAGGAACTAAAATTGGGTCAACCCCGGCCATATAGTTGGTGCAAAATTCAATCACCTCCTCGGCAACATAACCTTCAATGATACTGCCCTCAGGCCGATGTCGATTCCTTACATATCCCTTCAAGATACCCATAAATCTCTCGAATGGATACATGTAGCGCAGGAACACGGGTCCACAAAAATTAATTTCTCTAACAAGGTGAACAATTAGATGGACCATAACATCAAAAAAAGATGAAGGGAAATACATCTCCAGCTGACAAAGAGTTGTAGTCACATCGCGTTGCAAATCATCCAGTCCATCCAGATCAATTACCTGCAAGGACACAGTTGCAGCAAACATTCAGATCCAAAAAATCTGACAAGTTCCACGAATGGAGCTAATTAAATTGCTAGGAGTACACGCTTACCTTGCCAGATATTGTGTTAAGAAATAACATAGCTTTGTAATTGTCTCTCTGACTTTGACTGGGAGAATGCCTCTGATAGCAATGGGAAGCATTTGTGACATCAGTACATGACAATCATGGAACTTCATACCAACCAGTTTCAAGTCTTTCATGGACACAAATTTTTTCAAGTTCGCAGAATACTCGCATGGAACTTTGACACCATATAGGCACTGATAGCAGGCCGGGGGGAGGTATATACGCTTTACCTTCTCCAACGGTGCAAGCTCAGTCCTTATGCCCATGTCGAGTATCTCACAGCGAACGTTGATTCCATCTTTTATCTTTCCTGGAATGTTCAACAACAAACCAATCAAACCGTCACAAATATTTTTTTCTACGTGCATGACATCAATGCAATGTCGAACTTGTAAGTACTCCCAATATGGCAGATCCCAAAGAATCGATCTCTTCTTCCAAACATTTTTTCCTGGAGGTTTAGAACATTTACCAAACTCAACTTTGATGTCCTTCACGCGCAAGTAAAGCTCTTTACCAGTCACAAACACTGGGGCTGATCCTTTCTCAGGCTTCCCATTAAATGACTTCCTTTTCTTACGGTAGGCATGATGCACCGGAAGGAATTTGCGGTGACCCATGTACACTATTTTTCTGCAGTTCGGTAACCACATGCTTTCAGTTTCATCCAGGCAAATAGGACAAGCCTTGCCTCCTTTCGTACTATACCCCGACAAATTTCCATAGACCGGGAAATCATTTATGGTGCAAAATATCATGGCCCGCAATATGAAATTCTCTCGCTTATGTGCATCCCACACCCGCACCCCTTCGCTCCACAATTTATGTAAGTCCTCGTCTAACGGTGATAGAAACACGTCAATATCATTCCCGGGTTGTCTGGGTCCTGAAATTAGTAACGACATCATGATGTACTTACGCTTCATACATAACGGAGGAGGAAGATTGTATATGCATAAAAGAACCGGCCAAGTGCTATGCCGACTGCTCATATTTCCGTGTGGATTCATACCATCCATACTCATCCCAAACCTTATATTCCTCACTTCGTTGCCAAACTCACCGAATGTTCTGTTAATGTTTCTCCATTGAATAGAATCAGCTGGATGTCTTAGTTTTTCGTCTTGTTTCCGACCTTCACCATGCCAATGCAAGTACTTCGCATCTTTCGGATTTGCAAACAGCTGTTTCAATCTAGGAATCACAGGCAAATACCACACAGTTTTGGTCGGAGGGCCCTTCTTTACCTCATCACATCCATTGTGATAAATTCTGTCCCCATGCTTATACTGCGATGCACCGCATCTTGGACAAACCTACAAATCCTCGTACTCATACGGTACAGAACACAATCATTTGGGCATGTATGTATTCTTTCAATTTCCATTCCCAACGGACACAATATATAACTAGATGAAAAGTGCATGAATTACAAACTTGATAGATATGAGAATTACAGAGTTGATGAACATCACTAAGAATATTTTGTTACATAGTCGTCCACTATTGGTTTTAATTGTCAACCGATAGGAAAATCATATCTTTGAGTGCACGATCCCTATACCAGTTGCTTATTTTGAACCGATAGTACAAGACCCTAATCAGCCAAAAAACCAAGAGAAGTCTGAATTTTTTGTTAATTATTTCCCATTTTCTAATTTTCATCTGAAATTTTGGTTCATTTAAATTTCCAAAAAAATTCTTTATTTTTCTTAGCTATGACATTAGATTTGCTTAGAGTCTTAAGAGATTTGCCTGAATGTTAAAAATTGACTTGTTTAGTTTGTGATGAGCTAATAAGACATTGATGCTTATAAAAACTTATAAAAAACTTGCAAAACAATGATCAGTAATTCCCCCAGCTCAATCCTACCATTGATGCTTGATCTAAAACCTATCTACTTCTGAACTGCACCATCGATTGTATCAGTTTTGCATAAAGAAATATTTATGCATAATATTCAAAGCAAGTTTTCCGGTGAGATTCAAACACCCATAAGTTTCAAATTGAAACTCTTTTGAGAAAGTTTTCAATTTTGAATTTCTTCGGGGTAATAATATCTAGGACTTTTGTAAAACAAGTTTTGCCACAATTCAAATAGATTTTGATTAGCACTCGAAACTGATTTGGTTAAAAAACAAGATAGTCGAAAGCCTCTAAAAACCATTTAAATACATTTTGAAGACCATGTTGATAGGAATTGATGATTTTTGGCCTTTTGAATGAAAATTTGACATTTTAACAAAAAGAGGTGGCTCATCATTGCCATTCCATTTTAGTTATGAACTTTGTCATGTACCTTTCTTCATATCAATTGATGGTTTATTCATGAAATTTTAGGTAAAGCCATGTCGGCATATTCCTCATCTGATAGTAGTGATTGGAGGACGCTGCTTCGTCCCAGTGCAAGAGAAAGGCGCGAGGCGCGACGATGTTGTGCCGTTTGGCCAAACGCGCGGATCTTTCATGTGAGTTCAACTAGTTCGGGAGACCGATCGGGAGGAACGCCGGCCAGTACGCTGCCTATGTTGGTTTGTTGGCGAAGGAAAGGATGAAGATCACCGTCCAGAGCTGGAAGGACATTAAGGCCAACGAGAGGGATAGGCTATGGGCAAAAGTGAAGGTAAAATTAATCAAAATCCCTGAACTCTTGAGTAATGACATTCCCTTGGTTTATCCCAGAGATTAAGTAAGTCCTGCTTATATGCACCATTTGAAACAGACCAAGTGGAACATCCCCGACGATGGTCCCAAGATAGCTTGCTTGAAGGACATGAACAATATGTGGAAAACCTTCAAGAGCGTTCTCGTTAGTACCTTCCTCGCTAAAGGCAAATCTCCATGCGAGAAGTACCCCTTCATAACGGAGGCGGTATGGGAGCAATTCACCCAAGGTATGTATGCTTCCTTTGATTGGTTACAACGTTGTATGGAGTAACCAACGGTGCATTAATTTCTTGTTTCTGGTACAAAGGCCCATAGCAAGAAGAACAAGGCAATCCAGAGGAGGAACGACCACCCGCACCTGCTCGGCTCTTGTGGCTATGCGGGGAAGGAGGAGCAGTGGAAGAAGGCTGAAGACGAGGTGTCGAATTTCGTCGACTCCCCTGACCTACTGCTCTTCCGAGATCCGCGATCTGCGATGCAAGCGCTGGTGACTGGCCAGAGGGACCGTGTCATCCACGGGGACTGTGGAGTTCCCAAACCCCAAGGACGTCGAGGTCGTGCAACGAATCATAAGTTGGCTAACTTCCTGGTTGGAATCATAGAGTGTAGTAGAAAAAACTATGATCACTCGTGTGTGCACAAGTTTGTATATATTTTTTCCTCACAATGTGGAGCTTTGAATGTAACAGATCTCTTGCTTGAAGAAGGCGACCCAGGGATTGTTCACCCCCATAGGGAGAACGACATCCTAACCCAGGCTCTAGGGAACAAGGAGCATCCACGGCGGACGCGAACCGTGGGGGGTGTGATGCCATGGAAGGAAGGCTTCTCGGAGCCTGGGCAAAAGGCAAAGAAGGCTCGCAGCTGAAAGGAAAGGGAATCGGAGCTGTCTGAGAAGATATGGTCAGATGTGACTGTACAATTCGCAGACATGTTCGCCCAACTGAACGAGAAGTATGAACACCTCAACCGAATTGTGCAGTCCAAGGGTTTAGATCCAGCTGCCGAGGTCGACGCTGGTAGGCCGAGTAGTTGCGGCTCGAAGGTTCACGTGGATTCAGTGGACCTAATTGAGGTATTGCAACTCTTGAGCTATATATATATATATATATGCAGTTCGGTTGATGCCACTCCCGTTACGTTAGAACTGTTTCGCTAACATGTTATAATTGTTGCAAATTGCAGAAGCCGGAGAGCTGTAGCCTATTGATCAACATAGGCGACAACCCTGTAGTGGTTGCACACGGGGTTGTATATCAGTCTTGGGAGGATGTCCGGATCCACTGCCTACCTCTGAAGCCTGGGTTTGCAAAGGTACAGGTGGACATGGCCCTCCCAGGCTACAGCGCTTTTCCGTTGCCCGTCCCAACGGACGAAATGCGGACAATTGACGAGGCATTGGGCTCGTACATACAATGGCCCAAGAAGGGTGTTAGACTATAGAAGGTAAACCCTACCCATTCTAGCTTACAACTCATTTAATATACTCAATTTGCAAAATCTAACTTACGCTTTCGTAACTTAAAGTGGACGATGGATGCCAGCGCACTTCTTGAGGACCCCACCCCAAGCACAACGCATGACCGAGCTCCTTTGGCCCCCATGCCTCCTCCGACAGCCTCGAACCTACCCAAAGGATGGACGCCTCCTCGGAAAGCCCCTTCGCCATCAAATGAGGCCGGCGACACCGCGCCCCAACCTTCGAAGGTATACACTCGCTCCCCGGCCAAAGGCCAAAGGCAAGGCCAAACAAAGCCAGCCGGGTACATTCAAGAACGGGTTCTCACTCATGTCGGAGTACCTTCTGCGCAATATCGATCAGACAACCAGAAGTCTCCACGAGTGGTACCTGACCCGGTCTAGGCGCCACATCAACTTCTTAGTTCACTTCAGGCCAGGTCATTTTCACCATGAGGCCAAGAGCATATCGGTGGCCCACGAGGATTTTTTCGACCCCTTCAACTGGCAGGAGCTTGGTACGTCCTATCATACGGACTGGAGTCCTGTGAGTTTGCTGATCATATATATATGTTGTCGCAGTTCATTTCATAAATCTAATCACTTTGTATGCACTACTTACTAATGTCTACTTTGCATCCAGGTGCATGTATAGGCTGGTGTCGATGAGGGCATGTGACAGGGTGGGTTTCCTCGACCCAGACAAAATAAGCCTCATGATGCTAGAGCACGACCAAGCACATGCGGAGGAATACATATCAAGGGTACTACTGGCGCAGTAGGACCGGGAGTTCATTCTTGCGCTGTACCACCAAAGGTTAGTGCATTTCCTACTAATTTAACTCATTCTTGTATGTTACGCCTAACATATACATGAAACAGTTCACTTTTATATACAATGTAGGGGCCACTGGGTCCTCGCCAATGGTTCACATATCACAAAAACAATCGGACACGTGTGGTTGTACCCTCACTTCAAGGTTTGCAATGACCCAAGCCCGTCACATCAATGGAAATAGAAGGACATATCTGAAATCTTTATAGTTCGTTGGCGAGCTCTTTAATAAGGTTGAGTCCAATGCTATGGCGTCTAAGCAGGTGCTTCAAAAGAATATTCTCTATATTATGTGCTATGTGTGCGAAGTGCCACTTGAAGCACCCATCACTCCAATGGTGATCCGGGAGAATCTTCAAGTCCTGATCGCATACGGCTTCAGGACCTTAACCGTGTTCGGAAAGGTTTTGCGACCATGGATGGGTCCACAACCATGGATTGGTTCGCGACCATGAAAAGGAATTCATTCCCTGTTCAGAATTGTAATCCGATCCGAATATATATAACTTAGCCTATTCGTTCAGAATTAGTTAGTTATATGAGTCTAATACGTTTAGGTTATTGAGTTTGATACATACTCATACGATTGGACTATAAATACCTAGTAATAAGTCTAGTTTAGATCATCGAATACAATCGAGTCTAGATTGAAGTCTAAGACACATAGTTCCTTCGACATAGGCAAGTGCAACCTAACGTTCGACGTGTAAAGCTCTCTTTGAAATAAAGAGTTGTGCAATTACTTTGAACTGTGTTTTCAATCAACCTTTGGGTTTCGGTATTTCCGAGTAAGATCCCGTTATTTCCGCATATTAGAATCTGGGCGAGCCTAGTGCGAAAACCAAGGCTAGGTCTCAAACAGATCAAGTTGGTATCAAAGCAACTTTCCTATCCTGTGACTGGTGAAGACTCGCCAGAATTACAAAACCTCTGGTGAAACTCCAGGTGATCAATTGACGGTTCCTATAGCCGCGTCTCCGACAATGTCTGACGATACCTCCGTTCAAGCTAACCTAGCCAACAAGTGGCTAAACTCTCCACCGACATGGAAACTGTGCTTGCTTGGATTAAGCAGCAGGCCATGATTGTACCTCCTAAAGTAGGGAAGGCTATGGGTGTGAAGACTGGTGAAGACTTGCGCATGGCAGACGAAGATGAAGACGAAGGCGACCACAGGACCGACGACCTCGCCAACACTTGCTTACCTGTCGGATCTTTCAAGGTTGACGCTAAGATTGAAATACCCATATATGATGGGGAGATTGATGCCGAGAAGTTAGATTCATGGCTCAATCAGCTGGAGACCTACTTTGACCTGAAAGGGTTTAGTAGCGCTCAAAAGGTCAAATTCGCACCTTTGAAGATGAAGGACCACACCAAGACTTGGTGGAAGGCCCTTGTCGCCAGTAGTGAAGCTGACGACCTTGCGTGGGGTCAATTCAAATGACTTCTGCAACAAGAATTCTATCCGATGGGTTACCTTGAGGAGAGATGGGAGCGTTGGCACAGATTATACCATTGGCGCGACCAGACCGTCCAAGACTATACTACGGAATTCCGGAGACAAGAAATGGTCATCGGCATCTCACTGTCCGATCCTCAGGTATTTGGGAAATACACATCTGGACTTCAGAAAATGATTAGTACTGAGTTAAGTCTGTTCGGTGTCCAAGACATCACGACCGCAAGCACAACTGCTATGGCGATCGAGAAGAAGAACAAATCCCACAGCAACAAAAGCACAAAGGAAAGTGCGACCTCGACAAAGAAAAAGCTGAGTCTGAAGAAGAACACTTCAAAATTGGGCACGGATGCCTTTTGTGAACATTGTCAAGTTGCGGGACATACCAAGGACAAATGCTACAAGCTTCATCCTGAACTTCGACCGAAGAAAAATGGACCAGAGAAAAGAACAACCATGGCTACTGCGACTTCACCCGACGAAGTTGTGTCCGAGTGAATTCGATTGATGAGGCGGATACGACCTTGTCTCTGATGGCAATGCCAAAGGAGAAGGGTTCGGATCCACCGAACAACCATCACCCAACGGAGGACTTGTTCACCATCAACATCCAGGTGAAGCACGAAGTGGTCGCAGCGATATTCGATCCCGGAAGTCAGAAGAATCTGGTCTCCGCTAGACTGGTTCAGCGACTTGGTTTGAAGACAGCCACACACCCGCGACCATATCCGCTGGGCTGGTTTTCATCCGACGTGAACCAACAGATTACGAGTCAGTGTGTGTTGAAGTTTGCGATCTCTGCACGATATATCGATGAGGTGCAATGCGATGTTGTCCTTATCGATATCTGTTAGGTGATCTTTGGGAGTCCGTATCTGTATGATCGAGATGCTCACTTCCATCGGCGAGCGCAAGCGTACGACCTCACCAAAGACGGAGTTAAGTTTGTGATCAGTAGAGACATCCACGTCAACACTTCAAACTTGATCACCAAAGATGGAGTTAAGTTTGTCGGGACTGTTGGAGGAATACAGTGATATGTTCGAGACTATCCAGGGTCATCCGCCGAAATGTCCAGTCGAGCACGAAATTCAGCTTGTGTCCGATGCAACACTGCCCAATCTGAGTATGTATCGCAACTCAGTATTGGAGGATGAAGAGATCAAGAGACAACTTGGTGAGTTGTTGAACGGTGGTGTCATTGAACCGAGTAGTTCACCTTGTGGATCTCCTGTGGTGTTAGTGCCAAAGAAAGATGGGACTTGGTGTATGTGCATCAACTACCGAGCACTGAACAAGATCACCATCAAAAACTGGTACCCCCTTCCTCGTATTGACGACTTGCTAAACCAATTGAAGCATGCCATTGTCTTCTCCAAGTTGGATCTTAAGTCAGGATATCATCAAGTCAGCATCTGAGAGGAGAATACGTGGAAGACCGCGTTCAAAACACGACAAGGTCTGTTCGAATGGCTGGCCATGCCGTTTGGTCTCTACAACGTCCCGACAAATTTCGTGCGTCTTATGAATGACGTATTGAGACAGTTCATCGACGACTTTGTGATCGTTTACCTTGACGACATACTTGTTTATAGTTGTTCGTGGGATGAACACCTCATTCATGTCGAAAAGGTGTTCGAACAGTTTCGGCAACATCTACTTTGCCTCAACCGTAAGAAGTGCGAGTTCGGCCAACAAATTCTACTTTACCTCGGATTCATGGTCGGCAACGGTACATTGCAAATCGACCCGGATAAGGTAAAAGTGATTCGCGAATGGCCGTGACCGCGAACATTTACGGACGTGCGCAGTTTTGTGGGAGCATGTCAATACCTTTGGAAGTTCATCCGACACTTCTCGATTGTGGCTTCTCTATTGCATGCATTAACGAGGATCGATCAAAAGTTTGAGTGGACAAGGAAACATGAGCATGTGCGGCAAAGTGGTACACCAGAGAAGATGGACAAGATCAGTTTCCGCATCTCCAGTTTGATCGAGAGGTCGCAACAGGGGTTGGCTCCTTCTCAACAAGGGAGTCATGATCCGGGAGAATCTTCAAGTCATGATTGCATACGGCTTCGCGACCTTAACCGTGTTCGGAAAGGTTTCGCGACCATGGATGGGTCCGCGACCATGGATTGGTTCGCGACCATGAAAAGGAATTCGTTCCCTGTTCGGAATTGTAATCCGATCCGAATATATATAACTAAGCCTATCCGTTTAGAATTAGTTAGTTATATGAGTCTAATACGTTTGGGTTATTGAGTCTGATACGTACTCATACGGTTGGACTATAAATACCTTGTAATAGGTCTAGTTTAGATCATCGAATACAATCGAGTCTAGATTGAAGTCTTAGACGCATAGTTCCTTCGATGTAGGCGAGTGCGATCTAACGTTCGACGTGTAAAGCTCTCTTTGAAATAAAGAGTTGTACAATTACTTTGAACTGTGTTTTTGATCAACCTTTGGGTTTCGGTATTTTCGAGTAAGATCCCGTTATTTCCGCATATTAGAATCTGGGCGAGCCTACTGCCAAAACTAAGGCTAGGTCTCAAATGGATCAAATAGAAAGGTGTCTGGGGAGACTCCTAGCACGGGCCCATGAGTAAATTAAATATTTATTAAAATTTAGGTGATTTCAATAAAACATAAATAACTTTTAATTCAAAAATGGAATATAGATGATATTTGGTCTCTATATAAAGATAACTCAAAGATCTATAATTTTCTCAATATAATCAAGAATTAATTTGAATTAGATTAATGCATAAATCAAGAAACAAAAATTGTATACAATTTGGCCGCATGGAAATTGAGGAAAAAATAAAAAATTCTTGGCATCCACTGCCTTGCGAGGTGCTCTCGCTCTCTCTCCTTTCGCACGCGAAAAAAGAATATTTTAATTGCAGGCGTTGGGTGGGGCGCTCGCGTTGGACTCCGCCTAACTTGCCTACTGATCGCAACCGAAAGGGTCGTGATTGTGTAATAACCGCAAGTGAATGGTTGAACGTTGAGCACTTGAGGGTTGAATTCCACGAGGAACAAGTGCATTCATCTTTCTAGCTCAATGTATCACTGATTAAGTCTAAATGAGTTTTGGGTTTCGGGAATTCCATAACCATCCGACATAATTCTATCCAAGGTCCAAGAATTGTAAGTTAATTTCAATTGCTTTCACTGTCACGTTTGGTGAGAGCCTCTCCTGTTTATGGTTCCACATCAAGGCGCTAATAACTCAAGAAGTCCCCTAAATTCTTGCTAAGGCTCAACTATTATGTTTGTTGCCGGAACGAGGATTTAGGGTTTGAAGGAAGAAAACATTATGAAATTACTCCAAAACTTCAAATAAAGACCGAGGAAGAATCACGCCTTCAGGATTAGGTCATCCCTAACCCCAGAGGGGATCTACTCACTAAAAGCCATAATAATGCAGAAAATAAGAATAACAATTAAATAAAAACTTACTGATTGCTTGAAAATTGAAGTTTTCATCCTTGTCGGCTGACAAAAGCAATAAAATAGAGAAGGGGCTCTTCTAAATGGAAAGGTAGCTAAAAACTACTCCTAAACCTAAAAAAAGCATGTTTAATTGGGCTAAAAGCTTCTCTATTTATAGTATACAGGAAAATGTGTCCAAAAATAACTTCTTGACGTGCAGGCAATGAAGTTTGGCTTCAAACATTGAGAGAACGGATAAATCAGAGTCAAAACCGACCAGATTCGACCATTTCTGACCCAATACGAATAAAATCAACCAAATCTGGCTAAAAACAACCAAACCCGACTAGTTTGAGTCAAAACTGGATCAAAATGGCCCACAAACGACCAGTTTGGATCAAACCTGCTTCAAAACGGCCCATCTATGACCAATCTTGGTCAAACTCGCCTCACAACGACCAGTTTGGGTTAAAGCTGATCAAAACCGAGCCAAGGAGTCCAATTGGAACACGACCGGGACACGTGGCGTAATCTCAACCACACACACGTCGTGGCCGAAACCGAATCGATCACGACCAGGACACGTGGTGCAATTACAGCCAAACAAGTAGTGTAGCCGAAACAGAGTGGGAATCTTTTCGACCGTGTTGTATTCAATCGGGTCTCTTTTTTGAGTACAAGTTGGTTGTCGCCTGGTTTTGTACGAATAAGATTCTTTACCCACCAATTCGACTTCGACCAAGAGTCTTTTGCTTCTCCATTTGTGCTTCTTGGTCATTGGAGGCTCAAATGTGGTCGAAATTGCCTCAAATTTGGAGGGTTTGATCCCTGAAACATGATGAATACAACCGTGAAAGAAATGTGTGAAAATAATCAAATTTTACACAAAATGTCACATCAAAGGAGTTTTAAGCATGATTTTGCATGTTTTCAATACTAAACCTAGGGTAAAAGTGCTACCAAGTTAGCACTTATCAAATTCCCTCAAGTTAGCATTTTGCTTGTCCTCAAGCAAAGAATGTGAATCATTTTGCAGAATTGAGACGCCTTGATTTATCTGATTTTCAATAAACAATATTCTGAAGATTCACAACACATCTATGCATATGAGGCAATTGATCTTAACCATTTAAATTTTCCAAATGCATATATTAAGGTTATCAAATTTCAACCTTAGAAAAGAGAGAGCTTAATTAATTAAATTTTCTTAACAATCTTCTTTCATATAGGATTTAGAATAAATCATGCAAAGAAAACACTCGTTATGCTGCGATTTATACAAAGTTGCTAGATTGTCCTTTTCTAAAGAAAAATTAAAACACTTATTCTCTTTTTTGTTGTTGTTTTTTTTATTATTTTTCTTCTTCAACATTTTCATGATCTTGGCCAGAATGTTTTTACTGGATCATTCCGTCGCGGCTAGAGGAGACACAGCTGAAGACGCTTACTTAAGTGTACTTATAAAAGGCAGTTTTGTCGGTTTCCCGAGCCCCTGTAAGCAATCTTAATGCTCCGTATACCTTCCCTCACCAACTGGTCGATGATTCACCACCGCCTCCCCCCAACGGGTTGTATATACGTTACATGAGACTAGACAAAGCCGTCGCTTAAGCAACCATTTTAATGAAAATATTTTTGTGTGTATAAGTTAAGTAAAACTTCCCTTCCCTAGTTGGTCGACGATTCACCACTGCCTCCCCCTAGTAGGTCGATTATACTTTACTCTTACACATTTTTTTTATTTTTAAAGAGAAGGGCTATTAGCAATCTAGGCATAAAAGGTACATAAGAGAGTTAATTCTAAAAAATGGTTTTATTAGAAATCTTCAATTTGGAAGAAGTCAAGTACAATTTAATAGATAAGTTATAGCTTTAATGGTCAATTTAAGATAAAAACTCAACATAAGCAATGGAAATTTTTAAAAGAGCTAAGTTCAATAGATCATTTGCAAAGATGTGGTAGAATAATCATCTAATTGGTTAAGGATCATCTTCAAAACCAGTCATTCCAGGTGATAAATCTATTTTTATTTTTCAGTTTATGATGGAATGTGGTGGAATGATGATTCGATGAAGACTAAACATGTGGTGAAATCAACATCCCCCAAGCTAAATCAGACTACACAAACGATTAAGTCAACACCCCTCCAAGCTAAATCAGACATTGTCCTCAATGTATGGAGAGAGATACAGATTACCGTTTGCGGTTGTGGTTCAGGTTGGTAGATGTTGTGAAAGATGATGTAATGAAAGAGGATGTTGTGGTCCACGTAGCTCCAATGGTGCAGTCCAAGGCGTCGCAAGTGAAAACCTGAAAATAGAAACAAAAAGAAACAAAAAGAAAAGAAAAAGAAAAGAATATACTTGCATACCTTGGAGATCACTCGTTGGAAGCCGGTGGAGGAGAATGGTAGAACTGTGGCGATGTATAGGATGGATATGTAGGTGGATGACAGAGTTGTGGGGAAAGTCGGTGGGTGTGGAGATTGTCCCCGTAGTGGGTATGTAAGCCTGGAAATGTGCCGTCCGGAAAAATGTGGCCTGCGTGTACATCATAGTCATAGATGCTGTTGCCGCGGCCCTGGAGTTGGTTCATCCTGGCATCCATCACAATCCTGTATTCTGTAAATTCTGACCTAAAGTCGGAGAGACTAGTGCACAAGGACTCTATGGAAACATACAGAGCGACAATAACAGTCGCTGCTGGTTGGTTAGACTCAGCAACACATGAGGAGTTAGAATCAGATGAGCTAGATGGGAGCATTCTCCAATTCTTCTCATTACATAAGCAAGCCCGAGAAATATTGGGTAAAAGGATCGATGGAATACCATCAATAATCCAACGAAAAGAGTTCTCTTCCCTCCTACAAAACCCCATTGAAAATAATGCATTCAAATCTAAGGTGGATGCTGGCACAGATTCTTGATAATCCTGAGCATCGAATCCTAAGGATTTTGCTATGTGAGTGATTAAGCCACCTAAGACAATGGTTGAGGTTTTGCATAAATCTTTCCCAATACTTTCATGGCAATGGGCAAAGTAGGCTGCAGATGTTATATGAATTTTATCTAACATAGCCCACAAAAATTCAACCTCGGTTTCTAAAACTTTATCATGAGTACTGTCACGGCCCAAAATTGTTCCGGCCATGAGATGCTGTAAATAGCGAAAGGTTGGATTACAAATGTTGGCGGCCTTGGATTTACCCGGTCGAAAAAGATGTTGCCCTTCCTCTGCTATATCACTCCAATTTTTATCGGGGGTGCAAATAATAGAAGCATGTAAAGTTCCGTGGGTTTTAAACGCTAACAGCTTTGCAAATTCATCTATTGAAAAATTATAATCCACATTCACAAATCTAAATCGAACACCTTCAGATTCATCGGGGGGAACACATATTGTGATTTGTTTGAAGGAGGCTAGAATCTCCCAAACGACTTCGCAAAAAGTCGGAACCGGAACTCCTATAAGTGAGTCGCGATCCACATTACTAAGCAGGTGTTTAACATCATCTTCAATTCCTAGAGATCTATTGGCATGAACATCTAAAAATCTAGTAGGCCACAAAGGTCTCTTCTTTATGTGGACAAATCTAGTAAGATGATCAGGGTTTGTAAAGTAAATATGCGGGAAATCTAGATCTGAGAAAGTTTGAGGAGACATACCGCGTTTGCGCTTCATTACCTTCTTGACATTGCGTCAGGGAGTCGTCATTACCATAGAAAACTTCAGATCCGGGGGTGTCGAGGCGTGAGGAGCCGGAATCCGTGGTTAGATTGAAGTTTGAACGGTTGGATTTGGAATTCTAGGGCTAGGTTTTTGGAAGTGTGTGAGAAAACCTTGGGCTAAAACTATGGTGGATGCTATTTGGAGAAGATTGGAGGCTTTAAATAGGGTGCTAGGTTGATTTAGAAAAGGTTTGGGGTGAGAAAAGTACAAAAATGAGGCAAAAAGGAAATTTTTGGCTGAAAAAGGAAAGGAAACCGAGCCTGGCATGACTACGTGCATGGGGCGTGCCCAATTCGGGCACGAGGTGTGCTTCAGGTCATGATCGCCTCAGGTTTTACCCGCTACGACCAGGTGGTTGCACCGACAGTGCCACTTCCACGGGCACGGGTTGTTTGGTTTGGTTGCACCCGCATACGACTAGCCAGTCGCACTGACAAGGCCATGTACACAAGCATCGATTTTGTTTGGTTCGGTTGGAAATTTGGTTTTGGGCTTTTCGACTACCTAGTCGCACAGACGAGCACACGACCATGAGCATGGGTCATGGAAAACACGAGCACGGGACGTGCCTCCTAGTTTTTGCCATGTGTCGAGCTCGAGATCGTGGTCATATCAGGAGGTTTTTCTAAAACTTTTTGAAACTTTCTTTGAAAAGCTGCTCGAAACCGGCACTGCTCGAGGTCGAGGTCGTGCTCAGCTCGGGTAAAACGAAAAGCTTTTTGTTTTATTTGAAAATCTACCCGAAAGCGGCACTGGTTGCGCTCAAGGTCGTGCTCTCCTTGGGAGTTTTGAAAATTTTCACCTGAAAGTGGCACTGGTCATTCCTCTGGTCATGCTGGAATTAGGTAACAAGGAAAACTTGAAGTTATTGAAAAATCATCAAACCGAGCTCACCACTGGTCGTAAATCTGGTCGTGGTCGAATCGGCCGAGAAGAGAAAATGATTTTTTTGAAAGTTTTAACCAAACCAAGCCCCAAAATTGGTCGCGCAAGTGGTCGTGGTCATCTCGGCCAGTGTGAAAATTATGATTTTTTTGGTTTTTTCAAAAAGAGTTAGCCCCAATCTACAAAAACAAGTTTTGGATGGTCAAACGGCGTCAGAATTGAGCGATTTTCGTGCCGCTGTGTTCATAAAAGAGAACTACATGTTAGTGTATAGGATTGCCTCCCTGCCAATGCTAATTTAATGTCCCGGTCGATGGAATGTCCTCCGTCATTCCAAAATGTATGGAATCAAAAGAATCGATCGAGTTTAGCATACTTACCTGGTCTCCCGCATTGTAAAGCTTTATACGGTGCATGTTTACCTTGAAAGTGGTGCCGTTTTGCGCTCGCAGTTCAACGACACCATACAAAAATACCTTTTCTATCACGTATAGCCCAGCCATTGCGATTTCAATGTCCCTGGGAACAATTTCAACCAAGAATTGAATAATAGAATCAAATCACCTTATTTAAATTCACGGTTGAGGATTCATTTGTCGTGCCACTTCTTCGTGTTGTCTTTATAGATCAAGGCACTTTTGTAGGAGTTGTTCCAAAGCTCTTCTAGTTCATGTAATTCAAGGAGTCGCCTTCGCCCCACTTTGTCAAAATCCCGATTGAGTTCTTTTAACGCCCATAACACCCTGTGTGACAGTTCAACAGGCAAATGGCAGTTTTTACCAAATACAAGTTTGTAAGGCGTTATACCTAGTGGAGTTTTGAATGCAATGCGATATGCCCAAAGGACATTTGGACGTTTGAGCGCCCAATCCGTACTAGACGGAGCCACCACCTTCTACATGATCAACTTGATTTCCCTATTTGAGACTTCAACCTATCCACTTGTTTGAGGGTGATATGCAAGAGAAAGTTTATGAAGTACCCCATATTTCATTAGCAATTTCTGAAATTGGTAATTAGTAAAATGCGCACCGCCATCACTAATTACTACTTGTGGTATACCAAATTGGGGAAAGATGACTGTTTTGAAAAGATTAATCACATTTTTTGATTCATTTGTTGGTGTAGCAACAGCCTCTAGCCATTAAGAAATATAATCAACCACAACCAAAATATAGGAGTTACCCATAGAAGATGGAAAATGTTGCATATAATCTACCCCCCATACATCAAAAAGTTCAATTTCAAGAATATTTGTTAAGGGCATTTCATGTCATTTACTCAAATTTCCCGAACGTTGGCAAGGGTCGTATTTTTGCACAAAATCATAAGCATCTTTAAATAAAGAAGGCCAAAACAAACCTGATTAAAATACCTCAGTTGCTGTTTTTGAAGCTCCGGCATGTCCACCACATGGAGAGGAATGACGGTGTTCAAGAACGCTTTGGATCTCATGTTCGGGCACACATCTTTGAAATATGTTGTCAACTCCCTTTTTCGAAAGATTTGGATCGTCCCAGTAATAGTGTTGGATGCCATGGAGGAAGCGCTTTTGTTGTCTACTTGTCAACCCTAGAGGAAGTTCATGGTTAAATAAATAATTTGCAATATCAGCATACCATGGTTCTTGTTGAATCAAGTAAAGGTGCTCATCTGGTAAAGCATCATTGATGTGAACATCGGTGGTATCGGTCAAGAGTCACGAGAGATCGATGATGACATTCTTAGCACCCTTTTTTATCTTTGATCTCTAAATCAAATTCCTGCAGTAATAGGATCCATCATGCAAGTCGTGGCTTGGTTTCTGTCTTGGTCAAAAGATACTTAAGAGCAGCAAGATCTGTATGCACAATAAATTTTGAACCAATTAAATATGGACAAAATTTATCTAGGGCATATACTATAGTAAGCAATTCTTTTTCAGTCGAAGTGTAATTACTTTAAGCATCATCCAAAGTTTTGTTTACATAGTATATATCATATAAAATCTTGTTGTTCTTTGCCCTAGAACAACGCCAATTGCATAATCACTAGCATCACACATCAATTCAAAGGGTTCATTCCATTTGGAGGTTGTTGGGGGAAATCTCCGTGAGACTAAGTCTAGGTAAGTTGCGTCACATTTGCACGGGGATGTTGTAACGCCCCAGTTTTTGACTATCTTTTCTGCTTACGAGTCAGCATATATTCTTTGGAATCCCTGTTGTCTCAACCCTATCTTGATGTTAGGTGTGCCACTACCTTAACCTAAAAAGTTGGCTGCTAAACTTCATCCCAGATCATTTTCACATTTCAGTCCAAAAGTGTTTCAATTTAGTCCTTTTCAGAAGTTTCGGAAAACCCAAAAAGGCTAAAAGTCCCAGATCATCTCCAATCCAAATCTGATCAAGTGATAACCTTTCTTTCATTTTTCTGAACATTTTTCCCTTCTGGAAGAATTCCAGAATCTCGACCAAAACCCTAGTTTCAGCCTCGACAAAAGTTCAAACACTAATTACCCTGTTTACCCTAATTACCCTGTTTTCGATTTTTGTCAAAACACCAGATGTTATCGGATTTTATCATTTTTCCTGGTAGATGAGATCCAAGACATTTAGTAGCCTCATCTGCGAAACCAAAACTCAGATCAGCCCTTTGGATCTCCATATTTACAAATAGGCCCAAGTACCCGAGTTAAAATCCTTACAGATTGGTCCAGATCTCTCGCAAATCAGTCCAAAGTTCGCAACCAGGTCCCTGTGAAGTTTTCAACCAGCGCCCGCCCTTTTTGCCGCGCCGTTGAACTCGCCGCCGGTGAAGTGCCTCGCGCTACCACCTTCACGGCCACGTAGCCACCAACCATGCACAGCTGTACCGCCACCGTGGAACGCCTCAACCGCACCATGCCATGTTCTTCCCCGCGCGCGCGTGCCTGCTGCTGCTGCCAGAAGCCTCACGCCACATGGCCGGCATCCAGGAGATCGTCGCCACACCACCCTGACGGAATCCTGATTTCCCGCGATTCATCGTCTCTGGCAAAGCCCCGCCGTGTCCCGAAATACCTCGATGACCGCCCCAGCGCCAGAAGAAAATCCCTCTGGCGATTGCTGCTGCTCCCGAGAGCTTCACCCGCGGCTATATAAGCCCCCCCTTGCCCAGCGTTTCTTCACACACCATTCCACAACTTCAAACCGTAGCTTCCTTCACCAGAGAGTAGTCCAGTTCTTCAGCGCCGCCGCGAAGGTCTTCTTCCCCGGCGAGCAACCTTTGAAGCTTACGGCGCCAGCTTCGCCCGAAGCTTTCCCCTCCAAACCAACGCCACCAGTAAGCTCCCTTCATCCCTCTCTTCGTACCATAGTGTTTAATTGGTCCCCGGCGCACCTCAACGCCGGCAATCACCGGAAAACCGAAATCCCCTGTGCCCGTAATGCCGAATGATTTAGTCCGAATTAATCCTCGTGCCAGTGATAAGAATTGACCAGTGCACCCAATTGAGCAAGCCTGCAAACTTAGATTTCAAAATTGAGCAGCGATCATAGCCTTTCCGAAGTTTGCGCGCCACCAGTGAACTGGTCCTCGTCGCCAAGCTTCTCCGGCCATTCTCCGGCCAATTTGACCTTGCAAATAGTCCCCTCACCTCACCCTCTCACTCCCTGAGCAGTGAATCGACCTCAAACCTTTTAAATCAGAAACGCCCAATTCAGGAGTCGTCTTCTCCAGCGCCGGTCGCCGGAATTTTTCTCCGGCCGATCTAGCCCCGTACACCTTGTCCTTTAGATAGATATCAACCCCCTGAGCAGTTTACTCTACTAGCCCGACCTCTTAATCGACCTGAATCAAAAGTTATGGTCATGCCAAGGTTGCTGTCCAGTGGCTCAGTTCATGTCCAGGCCACCGTGTTTGCTCACCGGATTTGGCCACCCTCCGGCCACTTTCAGCCTTTGAGCCTGTTGAGAATTTTGTAGCTGTTGTCAATGCCTAAACCCCAGACAAAGTTGTGCATCAATTGGAGTCCTGAGTCAAAAGTTATGCAATGCCCTAGTTTCTGGCCATGTCTAGCACTATGTCAGTGCATGACCACCAGTGGCATTGGATGATTTAGACTTGTTTCATTTGAGCAATTGAAATGCCACTTTGTCCAGTAAGTCCTTTGAGCCATGATCTACAACATTCCCTACTACCATATCTCCAGAAAACAGACCTAGAACCGATTTAGAGCAATGTCAAGCCATGAGTCGAATGTCAGCCCTTCGACATTCAAGCCCTTTGAGCCCATCTCTTCAACCTATGTCAAGTGACCTTGTCCAAACCCTTACCCCTGCATGCATGATGTATTTACGTATTATTTTCTAGTACTTGTGTGCTTATATAGTGTGTATATGTTGTTTGTACCCGTCGTGGAACCAGACGGTGAAGGAGCAGAGGAGATCCCCGAAGATTCATTTGAGCAGCTAGACCCGTCACTGCAAGGCAAGTCTCAAACCCTTGATCATGTCTAGCCTATTATTTTGAAATGAAGTATGTTAACTGTTTTCAAGTATATGCATGCCTTAGATTCAAATAAGAACTATGTTTCAAGAAAATGATTAGATATGACCTAAATGATTGTAAAGCCCCTTTTGACATTGAATACCCCTGCACCCTTGTTACCCTAGAATATCATGCTTAGGTTATGCTACGCTTAAAGATTATATGATAAATGTTGAATGGTCACATATGAGAAAAGCATGTTCAAAACCCCTTTTGTGAAAGAAAATATGATTGAAATCGATAGTGAGGATGGTTTGATAGGATGGTGCTGTGTGTGCACTGGGAATGGGAAAGACTCCTCACTAGAGATTCATAAGGACTAGAACCTTGTGCTGTGTTTCTATGTGGCATGAAAAACGTACCAACCACTTGCCTGTTTATGGGACGGGCGCAACTTAGTAGCTTTATTTATTATTAGCTTTTCCCTGCAATGGTTGTCGATCCAGTGTCTTGTGAGAACTGGTGGGCCGCAGAAGGCCATGAGTGATGTGAGTTCAGAAAAATCATGAGAGGAAAAGGTGGAAAGAAGGAAGACGCCCTATGCCAGATTAAGTCGTGCGCGACTGTAATCAAGAGAGGCTATGTGTCTTGCGAGAACATAGACCCAGGCTAGGAAGTAAGGCAGTGGGGAGGACCCACAACGGTACTTGAGACTTAACTGTCTATTTACCGGGCAGGGAAATAGTTAATGCTAGGACTGTAAATTGTTGTGTCATCTCGGCCTTGTCACATGCGTAAGAGTCGCATGGAGAGGTACCGACTTGAAAGCCGAATGATCGGTGGATTAAGGTGGTACACCTTTGCAAAGTTTAAAAAGTATCGGATACTCTGAGCTCCCAGGTTATGGAGTCTGCGCGCTGTGGATTCTATTCACGTCGATGCAGCACAAGTAGCTTTTGGAAAGTTTTCACAAAATCAGAATAAAAGTGGTGACTCATGAAAGACCGCCACACACAACATTTTCTGAGAATTTAGCTTAGGGTTTTAAAAGCACTGCTTTTGAAAATGAAAGTCCTTTCTCCAAAGACTAAGTGTGAAAATCTATTCTATATACATATATGAAGCCAAGGAGCTATTCTTTGAGAAATTCCCCCTCATCTATATATACATGCATTGTTACTTGGGACTTGTTGAGCACCATGTGGACAATATGCTCACCCTTGCTTTTACAAACGAATTTAGAAGAAGGATTCGTCGACCCCGAATCTTATGGTCTTGAACCCAATGTGGAACAAGAAGAAGAAACTGAAGACCCATCTGGTTAAAGGGTTATGCACCAAGGTGGAGTTCGATGTGGAGAAGGCCCGTGCAACACCGCTGCTGCTGAAAAAGAAGACCAATGAAGTCCTTTTGTTTACTATTACTGTTTTATTTTGTGCCGACCTTTGTGTCGAAAACTCCTTAATTTGTATCAACATTTAAATGCGTCATTTTGGCGCTAAGTTATTGTAATGTTGGTCCTTGTGATCAGCACTTGTTTTTAATTACTCGCATTTTTATATAATGCATCTTGTTATTGTGAGCTGCAATGTGCCTTTTCTGAGTGCAATCCACCTGGGCGATTGCCACTGGAATCCTCAAATGAGGGTCCCACAGATGTGGCCTTCGGGCCTGGCCCGGGCGCTGCCTTTTGGCCCCCGGGACCCGGCCTCCGGCGCCGGTCCCGGGCGCTGCCATTTGCCCAGGGACGTGGCCTCCGGTGCCTGCCCCGGGCGCCGCCTTTTGGCCCCCGGGACCCGGCCTCCGGCGCCGGTCCCGGACGCCGCCATTTGATCGGGGACGTGGCCTCCGGTGCCGGCCCCGGGCGCCGCCATTTGCCCGGGGACATGGCTTTGGCCCGGGGACCTGGCCTCCGGCGCATGTCCCGGGCCTCATCGCCCTTCTAAAGGTAAAGTCTCGAGTTGTTGATCACGTGCAGGTCACGCGAGGAGCGCCTCGGGAATCAGCGACCACCTGTCAAGCATCCAAGGCGTTTGGCCGGGAGAAGGACGTTGCTACCCCTCAATCCGACGGTGGCTTCCGGGGTAATTTAGACTTTTTGCTTCTTTTTAGGGCTATAAATAGCCCTTGTACCCCTCTGTTGTAAAACAAGTGATTCATTTATTGGAATAGCCAAAACTCACAGGTGTGCTCCGGAAGCCTCTCCCCCGGAGAGAGCCTCCCCAGCCGACTCCGGTCGGGAGCATGCCGACAGGACTAGGGCCCCCACCGGGACCCGAACTTTTATAAATCCTCGTGTCAATTCTTGTGTTTGTCCGGCGGGGGAAGACCGGTCACCCGGTCAGCCCGCGTCGCATTTTATTCGCTAGGATCGTTCACAAAACCTGCCGGGGTATTCGCAATACCACGACAGTTGGCGCCGTCCGTGGGGACTCGTGACAAGACGCCATGGCTCCCCCAAGAACAAGGGCTCACACCCTTCCCGGTGACGCCGGTCTCGGAGACCCGGCGCCGCCCATCCGGGACACGGCTGTCCCGGCGCTTCCGCCCGGAGGTGGTCAGGCCCAGGTACCGCCTCCCGCCTTTCCTCTTAACTTAGGTGCTTCTACCTCTAGGTCGCTCCCGGTGACCACGGGGACCTCGGCCGGGACCAGTCTCCCCCCGACGGCTCCCCTGGCTCCCCGGGACGCCCTGCTTGAGGCTTTAGTGGAGGGCCAGCTCCCTGCCCAGCGCTCTATGGATGAGCTGCTCAGCGTGCTGGCGCGGCCTCCGGCCCCCACATTTGCATCGCACCCATACCCGGGGACTGTGCCCCCGTTTATGGGTTACCCGGCGGCCCATCCAGTCTCCGGAGGTCTGGCCGCCCCGTATGATCCCGTTGGGGGGTTCCCTCCCCCTGCAGGATATACGTCCGGACCCTTCCCGGCACCCGGGCCCGTCCCGGTGCCGGCGGGCTACTTCATGCCCGGGCCCTTCGTGGCACCAGGGGGGTACCCCGTTCCGGGCCCATTCCCGGGGCAGGGGCCCATTTCATGCCGGGGGTTTTCCCTACGCCGGCAGCCAGTCCCGCCCCTCGCGTCGCGTTTACCACACCGGGGGCGGTCGACAGAGCAGCTCCCGTGCCTCAGCGGACTTCCCCCCGCATCGGCTCCCCAGTCTTGGACGTCGCCGCGGGGGCTCCCCCCTCGCCGGTCCCAGATGTTACAGGGCTTCCCCCTTTCCGGTTCCGGTCGTTGCCATGGGGGCTCCATCCACTTCGGTTCCAAACATCGCCGTGGGCGCCCCCTCCCCGGTTCCGGATAATACAGGGGCTTCCCCATTTCCGGTCCTGGGGGTCTTCGCAGGGGCCTCCCCCCAGCCGGCCCCGAAAGCCTCCGGGTCGGTAGCTACAGTGCATAAGCTCCCTCCCTCGGTGGAACAGGTCCGTTTCGCCCGGGGGGAGGTCGAGCGAATGCATTCACCTGAGAGCGGGGAAGAACTTCCCCCTGGCCGTGGGCGTGGGGAGCCTCGCCTACGCACCGGTCGGGGGAAGAGACCTGCTGAAGAGCCAGCCTCTCCGAAGGAGAGCCCGGACGTCCAGGAACTCAGCCCCGGTCCAAAAGAAAAACGTCGCCACCTCCACTCCGGCGGACCTCTTGGGCCGCTTCCCGACTCCGATAATGAGGGTGTGTCCCCCGTCAAAGAAGGCAACGACCGGGGCTCTCCCAGGAAGTGCAGGGGGCTAATCAGCCCCTGTGCCGAAGACTTCGTAGCATCCGATGGCCACGGCCCTACCGCCCCCCGCACATCGAGCACTATAACGGTGAGGCCGATCCTTACGAATTTGTGAAGGTATACTCCACAGCCATCTCTGCGGCCGGGGGCGACGAGTCCGTGCAATGCAACGTCTTCCCCCTCTACCTCACCGGCATAGCCCGCTCCTGGTTCTACAACCTGAAGGCCGGCTCCATCAAGTCTTTCACGCAGCTCAAGTGGGAGTTCTGCGCGAACTTCCAGGGGAACTACGTGCATCCCCTGGACTCCTCGCAGTTGTACACCGTCCGACAGAGGACTGGGGAGACCATCAGAAGCTTCTTCAACCGCTTTGCTCAAGTGAAGAGCAACGTGGCCCACGTCCCCGACTCTACGGTCATCGAAGCATGCAAAAGCGGGATGCTCCCGGGGGAGCTCCACCGAAGGCTCTCCCGGAGCTGCCCCTCCTCCACCGATGAGCTCTTCAACGTACTCGAAAAGTACGCTCGGGCGGAGGAAGACGACATCTGGAAGAAGACCCAGGGGGCTCCCTCCCCCGCCGACCGGGGGGCCAGGGATCCCCTCAAACGCCCCAGGCAGGGGGGGCGTAGCGAGCCACGGCCTTGGGACAGCTTTGTCCTCGAGGGTGGAGGCGGCTCGCGCGATCCCCCGAGGGGCAACCGCCCCTTTCCCAAGCCAAAAGGCCATGGGGGAGGACAGTCCTTGTGTGGCCGGGAGGGCCCTGTGGGGAGAAGCTGGGAAGGATCGTGGTGCATCTTCCATGCGTCCAGTACCCACGCTACCCGAGATTGCCACCAGCTGCTGCAACACTTCGCGGCGTTCCTCGATCAGCGCGGGCAGGGGGGGACTCCGGCCTCCTTGCTCCCTCGGCCAGCTGTTCCGGCCCTTCCCGCTCCCGCGGGGGGTCAGCAGACGCAGATGGAGGAGGGGGAGCCTTCAGAAGCTCTCCCCTTTCAAACTTCTCAGCGCCGCATCAACGTCATCGTGGGAGGGTCCGCCTCCGGGCGGGACTCTAAGCGCCAGCGTAAGGAGTACGTGCGCGAGGTTAAGGTTGTGGGGGTGCTACACACGTCTCCGCCACCCAAGTGGTCGGACGTCCCCCTCACCTTCACGGCGGAAGACGCGCGAGGGGTTTGCTTCCCCCACGACGACGCGCTCATCGTCTCCGCGACCATCTACAACTGCCACCTGGCTCGCATCCTCGTGGACGGCGGGAGCTCCACCGATGTCCTATTCCTGAAGGCCTTCAAAGAGATGCAGGTGGATGAGAAGCTCCTGCAGCCCGCAGCCGGGCCCCTGCAAGGTTTTGTCCCGGGGAAGGCGATCCACCCCGTGGGCAAGGTAGATCTTCCTATGACATTCGGCACCCCGGAGAACTACCGGACCGAGCTGGTCCGCTTCGACGTAGTGGACCTCCCCTCCTCCTACAACGCGATAATGGGGAGGACCACAATCAACCGGCTGGGGGCTGCCACCCATCAAAACTACCTCTGCATGAAGATCCCCAGGCCGCATGGCGTGATCAGCGTCCGGGGAGACCAAGACATGGCCCGTGCTCTGTATGAGCGTGCTGCCGCCACAATCGGAAGCGTCAACCACATAAAGACGCCCGGGGGGGAGGCCTCTCCCCCGGATCCAGACGTCGCTGCGCCACCGCCCGGGAGGCCCCTCCTCAAGCCGCGTCCGGAAGGGGGCCTCCGGAAGGTCCTGCTGTCCTCGGGCGACGAAGACAAAACCGTCCGGATCGGGGCGGAGCTCCCCGAGGAGCATGCAGCGCAACTTGCGGCTTTTCTGCGCAAAAACTCCGATGTTTTTGCGTGGAAGCCTTCGGACATGCGGGGCGTTGCCCGGAAGGTCATTGAGCACAAGCTCGCAGTGGCCCCCGATCACCCCCCGATCAAACAAAAGCTGCGGAAACTCTCCCTCGAGCGCCAAGAGGCAATCAAGGTGGAGATCACCCGGCTCCGAGAGGCGGGGTTCATTCGGGAGGTCCTGCACCCCGAGTGGCTCGCGAACCCCATCCTCGTGAAGAAGTCAACTGGCAGGTGGCGGATGTGCGTGGACTTCATCAACCTTAACCGCGTCTGCCTCAAAGACAACTTCCCGTTCCCGCGGATTGACCAGCTCATCAACTCCATCGCGGGGTGCGACCTCATGAGCTTCCTAGACGCCTACTCGGGCTACCATCAAGTCCGGATGGCGGAAGGGGACGAGGAAAAGACAAGTTTCATAACTTTCCTTGGAACCTTCTGCTACGTCCATATGCCCTTCGGGCTCAAGAACGCGGGAGCGACCTTCCAGCGCCTCATGACGCTGGTTTTCAAAGATCAAGTCGGCCGCAACGTCGAAGTATACGTTGATGACGCGGTCGTCAAAAGCCCCCGCGCAGCCTCCCACATTGACGACCTGGCGGAGACCTTCCGCAACCTCCGCGCGTTTGGGCTCAAACTCAACCCGGAGAAGTGCGCCTTCGGGGTGCGCGGGGGGAAGCTCCTAGGTTTCCTCGTGTCCCAGCGGGGCATTGAGGCAAACCCCAAGAAGATCCGGGCATTCCTCGACATGCCCCCGCCGCGCTCCATCAAGGACGTCCAGCGGCTCTCCGGCCGCCTGGCTGCGCTAAGACGCTTCGTCTCCCGGTCGGGGGAGCGAGGCCTCCAGTTCTTCAAGATCCTCCGAGGGCTCGAGGGGTTCCGCTGGACCCCCGAGGCCCAGGAAGCCTTCAACGACCTCAAGAAGTACCTCACGAGCCCTCCAATGCTCGTGAGCCCGTCTCCAGGAGAGCCCTTGCTCCTCTACCTTGCCGCGACCCCCGTCGCTGTCAGCATGGTCTTGGTGAAGGAGCAAGGGGGGCAGCAGCGTCCCGTGTACTACGTGAGTGAGGCCCTCCAAGGGGCCAAAACTCGGTACACGGAGATGGAGAAGATCTGCTACGCCCTCCTGATGGCGTCTCGGAAGCTTCACCATTACTTCCTGGCACACCCCATCACCGTCCCGTCGTCCCTCCCTCTGGGGGAGGTACTGCGGAACAAAGAAACCACCAGCCGGACTGGGAAGTGAGGGGCCGAGCTCGCCCCCTCCTCCCTGTCCCTCACAGGCCGCTCCGCCATCAAGTCATAGGTCCTCGCAGACTTCGTCGCAGAGTGGACTCCTACCTCCGGGTCTGGGGACGAAGACCTCCCTGTGCCGCCCCGACGCAGTGACCACTGGACCCTCATGTTCGATGGGTCGCTGTGTCTCACTGGGGCTGGGGCGGGAGTAGTCCTCCGGAGCCCCGAGGGGAAGGAACTCGAGTACGCCGCGCGGCTCGAGTTCCCCGCAACCAGCAACGTCGCCGAGTACGAGGCTTTGCTCCTCGGGATGCGCCTTGCGCGCTCCCTGGGGATCTGGCGCCTCCTAGTGAAGGGAGATTCTCAGCTCGTAGTTTGCCAAATGGACAAGTCTTACCTGTGCCATGACGCAAACTCGAGTCTTTATTTGCAAGAGGTGCGGAAGATGGAGAGGCACTTCGACGGCCTCGAGGCCCGGCATATCCCGCGAAGGGACAATGACCGGGCCGACGCCTTGGCCCAGGCGGCCAGTGCCCGGGTACCGCTCCCCAAAGGGGCCTTCTTGGAAATCATCACGAAGCCCTCGGTGGCCTCCCCGGACAAGGACGACGAGCCTCACGTCCCGGAGGTCGCCGAGATCACCCGGACTCCGTCATGGATGGACCCCCTCATCTCCTTCATCAAGGGGGAGGGGGACCCTCCTAATGAGACCGAGGCTAAGCGCCTCCGGGCCAAAGCCCAGGCATATCTCCTGCTGGAGGGGAGGCTCTACAAGCGGGGGGCTTCCGCCCTCTTGCGCTGCCTCCCCCGGCCAAAGGGACTCCAACTTCTCGAAGACATCCACGCGGGGAGCTGTGGTTCTCACCTAGCCCCGCGTGCCATCGCGGCTAAGGCTCTTCGACAGGGCTTCTACTGGCCCACGGTCATGCGCGACGCGCGAGACCTTGTCTCCGCGTGCGAAGCATGCCAGAAGATGGACAAGGGCTCAAATCTCCCCCCTGTAGCGCTGCAGACTATCCCCATCACTTGGCCCTTCGTGCGCAGGGGGATGGACCTCTTAGGGCCCTTCCCCCCAGCGCCCAGAGGATACAAGTATGCAGTGGTCGCGGTCGACTACTTTACAAAGTGGGTTGAGGCGGAACCCTTGGCCAGCATCACGTCCCGGGGCAGTTCAGCGGTTTTTCTGGAAAAACGTCGTTTGTCATTTTGGTCTCCCCCGGGAAATCACCGTGGACAACGGGACCCAATTCGACTCAGCTTATTTCCGGGAATTCTGCGAAGGCCTGGGGCTCGTCATCCACTTTGGCTCAGTGGCCAATCCCCGGAGCAATGGGGCCGTCGAGAGAGTCAACGGCGTGATCCTACAGGGATTGTGCCGGAGACTCGAGCAAACTGCTTCTAAGCGGGGTGCATGAGCAGAGGAGCTCCCTAGCATCCTCTGCTCCATGCCCACGACCTCGTCCCGGGTGACGGGGCGTACTCCCTTCTCCCTGGTCTACGGGGCGGAGGCAGTCCTCCCCCCAGAGATAGGCTTCCGGTCGCTGCGGGTCGTGCTCCTAGACGGAGCCACGACCGCAGCGTACCAGGCCAATGAGGCCAACCAGCAACTGGAAATCGACCTCGTGGAGGAGGAACGCGACTGAGCGCTCCTCCGCCACGCCATCTACGAGCGCGAGATGGCGCGCGCATACAACCAGCGCGTGCGCGAGAGAGCTTTTCGCCTTGGGGACCTTGTCCTCAAGCGCGTGACGGACCCCCAAGCCCAGGATAAGCTCTCCCCCAAGTGGGAGGGCCCCTACAGGATCTCCGCGGTCCTGGGCTCGGGGACCTACATGCTCTCCAACCTTCAAGAGCAGGAGCTGAAGCACACGTGGAACTTGCGTTTACTAACAAGTTCTATGTTTAGCCTTACGGGCCTGTCCCCTCCCCCGGAGTGATCACTCCGGAGGGGGAGGAGGGACACTATATTTACTTTTCCCTCCCCCTTCGCGTCTTCGCAGGGGGAGACACTGTATTTCATTTCATTATCAATACATAGATCTTACTCTTCAACTGTCTCATTGCAGGTTCTTCTCATTACCACTCCTAACGGCGACGCCCTCCCCGTGAGGATGCCCTCCCCACGAGGACGCCCTCCCCGCGAGGATGCCCTCCCCGTGAGGATGCCCTCCCCGTGAGGAACTGGGCCCAGACCCAGCAAGTCCCTCCTGTAGGGCAGCTTACGATCAGCCCTCGTGGACTGAGGGTGTAAGCGGCAACCCGGTCCCCAGCAGCCGCGGTAACGAGTCACTTTGGGAGACTAGTCCCCTACCCAAACACTCAGACCCGTCATCGGGCACTTCCTCCTCCGGGAGTAGACGCTCTCCCCAGCGGGACGTCTAATGGCTTTCTTGGATAGCTTTTCCCCGGAGACTTTATTCCCGACTCCCCGTTCTCACGGTGACCGGACGATTGTCTCCTGGAAGGATTTTCTCCGGAATCTTCCTCAGGATTTCTGGCCCTATTCCCGGCTCCCCGTTCTCACGGCGACCGGATGATTGTCTCCCAGAGAAGTTACGGATTTCTCGGACATTTCTTTCCCAGAGACCCTATTCCCGGCTCCCTGTTTTCACGGCGACCGGACGATCGTCTCCCAGGAAGCTCGCCTCCCGAAATCTCATCAGGTTTTCTTGGGTTTCTTCCACACGAGGCCTTATTCCCGGCTCCCCGTCCTCACGGCGACCGGATGATTGTCTCCTGGAAGGTCTTTCCCTTGGAAACCTCGTTTTAGAATTTTCTAACTTGGAAAAATTCTTATGCTACAGGTTATCCTCACCCCGGGGGCCTTGCTACCCCCACAGCGCGTGGACTACCCTCCGGCCCGCTGTGGGCGGGGGCGATAAGGAACCCCCGGGTGTCGACCACACCGACCACGAGCAAACTTAGCTCATCCTTGTCAAAAGGAGTCGTCCAGACCATCCAAGAAAAAACAAAAGAAGACTCAAAGAAGAAGCAAACACAACTTTATTGATTGTCAAACCCGGAGGACATCTTCCCCCTCCGGTGGGCAGCGGAAACGGTACAACCCGGGCTCTAACCCGGGGGATTCTCTACATCCTAAGGCTCCTACGCCTAATAGTCCCGGAGGCCCTCCGCTAGCTCCCGGGCCAAGTCCCGGTACAATGCACGTACGCGGTGTCGAGCTTCCCGGAGCACATTCTCGGGCCAGTACTCGTAGCCCGCCGGTGGAAGAATGCGAAGCGGGGGGACCATCCGGAATCCCGGGCGCGGAGGGGACAATTCGGCGAGATGATTGTCAAAATTGTCCAAGTGCCACTCTAGATGCCACCTTAACCGGACGGGCTCCCAGACGGCGTCCCCGCTGCGCTCCCCGGAGATGAGGCTTAGCAAGATTAAAGCCGCTTGGGCGTCCCCCGGAGAGCCCCTCTCGGACCTTCGCTTGGGAGTAACCTCCCGAGAACCCTGGTAACATTGCATTCAATTCAAGACCTAGAAAAATTTCTAACTCCATTGCATTTCAAAATATCTTCTACAAGTGTCCGGGGCTTCTTCTAAGAAGCTACCGGGATCAAAATCCTAAAAAAGCAAAAGGGTCCTAACTAAGACCTGGGGGGAGGCTCATACTTTTTCATTGGCGTCCTCCCCCCGGGGGGCTTCCACCGGTGCCGGGGCCGGAGCATCCGCTGCCGGAGGCGCCGGTGCCGGGAATCTCACCCGGATGATCCGGTCGTAGAAGCCCCCGGCGAGTTGCTCCACCTCCCGGCTCGAGGGCTCGAAGAACTCGGGGAAGCTCTGGGGGATGCGGCCCCCAATCGCCTGGGCACCGACCCCCCAGTGCTCAACAAGCCCCGCCGTGGCCGCGACGACGGGGATCGCCCGGCCTCACGCCCGGGCGTCGGCAACCTCCGGGATGACGGAGACCTGCGCGTTGGGAAAACGCACGGCCTCCGCGAGGTTCGCCGGGGGCACCTCCGAGCTGCCAGAGGAGGTTTGCCCAACAGAGGGGAAATGTAGCAGGCCGAGGACGAGGGCGAGGAGGAAGACAAATGGCAGGCCGAGGAGGCCGACTAAACTTCACCTCCCTTCAAGAAGCGGACAATGCCTCTGACATTCTCCTAGGTAGATTCTTGATCCAGTCTGCATCTGTTTTAATACTGTTTGATCCTGGAGCTACAAACTCATTCATATCAGAAGATTTTGCATTTAGAGTGGGAATACCTATGGTACCTCTAGAGTACTCTATGGCTATACAGACCCCAGGAGCTAAGCTGCCTGTATATTCAGCTTGTCGTCATATAACCTTCGAAATAGAAGGGGTAGAGTTCTTGGCTAACCTATTAGTCCTAGAACTGCAAGGCCTAGACATTATAATAGGAATGAATTGGTTATCTCAGCATAAAGGTCTAGTGGATTGTGAAAAGAAAACTCTAAGCCTTGTTAGTAACCAAGGGAAGGAAGTCCTATTCCATGCGGAAAGATCATCGGTCGAAAAACTGCAAGGATCAGTCCATGCGCTTCAGGAAGTATGCTTGGATCAAGTGCCCACAGTACATGAATACCCGGATGTATTCCCAGAAGAACTCCCAGGGATGCCACCTGACAGGGAGATAGAGTTTACCATCGAGCTTAAACCAGGAGCGGCACCTATAGCTAGGAGACCATATAGGATGCCGGTAACGGACTTAGAAGAGTTGAAGAGTCAGTTAGAGGAACTGGAGGGTAAAGGATTTATCCGACCCAGTGCTTCACCTTGGGGAGCTCCGGTTTTGTTCGTGAAGAAGAAGGACGGAACTTTACTGATGTGTGTAGATTACCGAGCTTTGAATGAAGTCACTATTAAGAACAAGTACCCATTACCAAGAATTGATGACTTGTTCGACCAACTTCGAGGAGCCAAAGTATTTTCCAAGATAGATTTGAAATCTGGATACCATCAGCTGAAAATCAAGAAGGGAGATATACCGAAGACTGCTTTCACTACAAGATACGGGCTATATGAATTCACAGTAGTGCCCTTTGGATTAACCAATGCTCCGGCAGCTTTCATGAATATCATGAACAGTACATTTATGGATTATCTTGACAAGTTTGTCATAGTATTCATAGATGACATTATGATATATTCCAAGAGTACGGAAGAACATGAGCAACATTTACACCTAGTCTTGGGAAGGCTACGAGAGAGGCAATTTTATGCCAAGTTTGACAAATGCGAATTTTGGATGTCAAGAATTTCATTTCTTGGACATGTGTTGACAGCAGAAGGAATTTCAGTGGATTCAGCTAAAATCTCCGCAATCAAGGAATGGAAGCAACCTACCTCAGTTTCAGAGATTCGAAGTTTCTTGGGATTAGCAGGATATTATAGGAGATTCATTGAAGGATTTTCCCAAATAGCCAAACCTCTTACGAACCTGCTAAAGAAGGATGTTACTTTTGAATGGACCATTAAGTGTGAAGAAAGTTTTCAGAAGCTGAAGCAGAAATTGACAACAACACCGGTCCTCACATTACCAGACAGCAAAGAAGATTTTGTAGTTTACTGTGATGCTTCAAAGCAAGGAATAGGCTGTGTGTTAATGCAGCAAGGTCGAGTAGTAGCTTATGCTTCACGTCAATGGAGACCACATGAGGAAAATTATCCGACTCATGATTTGGAGTTAGCAGCAGTGGTGCACGCTTTAAAGATATGGCGGCATTATCTCATTGGACATAAGTGTGAGATCTTTACAGATCATAAAAGCCTCAAGTATATCTTCACACAGACGGAGCTCAATATGAGTCAGCACCGATGGCTCGAGCTGATCAAGGACTACGACCTCAGCATACTCTACCATCCAGGGAAAGCCAACGTAGTGGCAGATGCCTTGAGCAGGAAGGCTTATACCCTACAAGGAGCTACACCCAAGAACCCGTGCTTACGGTAGGAATTTCAGAATCTTGAAGTAACCATAGTGCCATCTGGGATATTAGCTACATTGACTGTGGAGTCTCAACTCCAAAAGCAGATTGAGGATGCTCAGAAAGAAGATGAGGAGATACATAAGATCAAGAGCCACATCAGATCAGGAAAAACCCAGGATTTCATTGAAGATCATCAAGGAATTGTATGGTATCGGGGAAGGATTTGTGTGCCCCGAAATACAGACCTTAAGGAATTAATTCTTTTCGAAGCTCATAAAACCCCATATTCACTACACCCTGGAAACACCAAGATGTACAAGGATTTGAAGACGCAATTCTGGTGGAATGGAATGAAGAGGGAAATCGCGGAATATGTCGCAAGATGTGACACTTGCCAAAGGATTAAGGCCGATCATCAGAAGATAGCCAGAAAGCTGCAACCCTTACCAGTGCCAACTTGGAAATGGAAAGAGATTGGTATGGATTTTATCACAGGACTTCCCAGAACACAAGGGGGATATGATTCCATATGGGTCATTGTGGACAGACTCACGAAAGTTGCTCATTTTATACCAGTCAAGAAAACGTATAATGGCAACAAATTAGCGGAGCTATACCTGCAGCGAATAGTGACACTGCATGGTATCCCGAAAAAGATCGTTTCAGATCGAGGAACACAATTCACATCCAAATTCTGGAACCGACTCCACGAAGCTTTGGGAACCCAATTGCAGTTTAGCACTGCATATCATCCACAGACAGGAGGACAGACTGAGCGTGTAAATCAAATCTTGGAAGACCTTCTCAGAGCTTGCATCTTAGATTATGGAACCTCTTGGGAAAAGTGCTTACCATTTGCGGAGTTTACTTATAATAACAGTTACCAAGCTAGTCTGCAAATGGCACCCTTTGAAGCTTTGTATGGGCGCAGGTGCAGAACTCCACTACATTGGGACGAGCCAGGAGAAAGGCAAGTCATTGGACCCGAACTAATCGAAGAAGCTGAAGCACACGTCAAGCTCACCAGAGAACGATTAAAGGCAGCACAGTCACGCCAGAAGAGCTATGCCGACAACCGAAGAAGGGAATTGTCGTTTGCACCAGGCGAATCAGTTTATCTCAAGGTTACACCGTTAAAAGGGTTGAGAAGATTCCATCAGAGAGGAAAACTGTCCCCAAGGTACATTGGGCCTTTCAAAGTCCTTAAGAGGAAAGGAGAGGTATCTTACAAACTGGATTTACCATCAGATCTTGGAGAAATTCATGACGTGGTTCATGTCTCGCAACTCCGCAAGTGCCTCAAGGAACCAACGGATCAGATAGAACACCAGGGGATTCCGCTTCAGAAGAATCTCACGTACCTCACTCAACCACTGCAAATACTGGCTAGTGATGAGCGTCAACTCAGAAGAAAGAAAATCAAGCTTTGCAAGGTTCAATGGGAAGATCACTCAAAGGAAGAAACGACTTGGGAGAAAGAGGATGATCTGCGGCAGGCTTATCCCTACCTCTTCCCTTCTCTAGGTAAATCTCGGGGCGAGATTTCTTTAAGGAGGGTAGGCTTGTAACACCCTAGTTTTGGGGGTGAAAAGTTTTGCATAAAAACCCTGCATGCATGTATCTCTGTAGTAGTAGCCAGACCAGCTGAACTCTAATATCTCCCAAACCCTAAAAATCTCCAAATCTATTCTCTAGATCCAGATCAAGATCTGACCATCCAGATTTAACCTACCAGTTACCCTGAAGATAAAAGTCTTCAGGAGCCAGATCAGATTCGGACCCCAACTCCCAGTACCTAAGCCTCTCTCTGTTTTCGAAAACAGGAAAATTCATATTTACCCTAAGTACCCCAGTTTCCAGATAATTGAGTTATCTTGATTTAACCCTATCCAGACTCAAGTAACCCCTGGAATATGTTCCTAGGTTCATCCTCAACTCACTTCAAAAAGTTGGGAGCCAGATTAATTCATCTAAACACTTTTCGCATATTAGTCCAAATTTTACTGCGAATAGGTCCTTTTCTGTTTACCTGGAGGCCTGAAAAGGCTAAAATCCACGAATCAACTCAAACTCCAGAATTTCTTCAGGAAACACCTTCCAAATACTATTTGATACAGATCTCCCTTTTGATCAGACTTCCAAAACTCTCTCCAATCACCAGAAGTCGAGATCGACAAAACCCAGATCTGTTTTACCCTAATTTTACCCTATTTTCGAAAATAGGTGAAATCCCTCAAACCTTATCAAACTTTCTCCAAATTTGAGCTAAATGAGTATTAATAGAAATATTATACTCAACCATGAAATCAAATCTCAAATTAAACCTCTTTAAGACCAGATTTGCAATTTAGTCCAAAACCCATCAAAAATCATCACAACCAGGCCCCTGGTTCGACCACGAGCTACTGTTCATCACCTGACCACTCAGTTCGACTTCGACCAGGCGCTCAATCGACCACAGCAACCGGTTTCGAGCACGAGCACAGGAGCTTCGACCTCACCGCTGCTACTGCTCCTTCGACCGTTGCTACGCCGTGAGCTCCTAGCCATTGATCACCAGCAAAGCCATCTTAGCCGCTGCCTCGTCGCCACGTGGAGGGTTCCTATTCGCCACTGTGGATCGCCTTCTCCAGCACCGGCAGGATCTTGCTTTCCCGCGTTGCGCCCGACAGCCACAGCAAAATCGTGCCACGTTGCGGCCATGCCACGATTGAGCTTCACTTCACCATCTCTTCGTCGCAGTGACAGCAGCGCAGCCGACACGACCGGTGAAGACGTCGTTTCGCCGCCTGTCTTCGCCGCCGGTCACTTCCCAGTCAATTCAAGCCGGCTTCAACTCCCCGTGCAATTGTAGACGTTGGGAGCCCCCATAGCCTCGCCTATTTAAACCCCCTGGACTAAGCAACCATCTTACACCCCTTCACACCAACAATCAGTAAAACTCGCCGTCTTCTTCGTCTTCTTCGGCGAGCTCGAGAAGAGGCTCACGGTGCCAGGCCAATCCACTGCACCGAACTTCAAATTGAAGCTACCAGTAAGTAACCCTCATCCACTTACCTGTGTAGTAGCAGCCAATTGAACTCTATCGCACCACCTCGCCGGGAATTGCTGATTTTCCCCGACAACTCCGGCGAGCAATTAAACCCTAATTAAACCGATTTAGCTCTCGAGCCTGTGATCAATATTGATTAGTGAACTTATCTAAGCATCTCTAAGCAACCAGAATCGAAGAATTTGCTAAAATATGAAGAATCCCAACTTTGCACCTTGCATGTAAGCTGGAGCTCGCTGTTAAGCTTCTCTGGTGTTTCTCCAGACAATCTAGCTTCACACATAGCTTTTGTATGCCCCAGAGACCCTCCTCAAGCAAGGACTCGAGTTCAATTGCCCTAGAACAGAAATACCCAAATCAGGATTTAGTTCATCTTTCCTCCAACCAATATCTTCTCAATTCCGCCACTCCAGCTCAACCCACCTTGCCATCTAGATGTTTTGGACCATTTTGAGCAACTTTGTCTTCTACCACGACCCCTAATTCGGCCTAGAACAAGAGTTATGGCTATGCCCTAGTTGCTGTACTGTTGTGCTGCAGGCACTCCAGGCCAGTCAACTTCTTCGCTGGTTTTCATCACCTTCCAGCCATCTCCTGCCCTAGATCCTGTTGAGACATTTGTTCCTGTTACAAATGCCTAACCACCAGACAAAGTGGTGCATCATTTGGAGCCTTTAATCAAAAGATATGGCTAACCCTAGTTTCTGGCCGTGTCAAGCCTATGCCAGGCTATGTCAGCCAGTGGCATTAGCCCTGTTCACCCACCTCTGGTCATGTAAAACAGAAACTACTTTGTCAAATAGTTGTCTCACTACCTTGTGCACCATATGCTTGGATCAAAACCTACTTTGGCCACTGGAAACTGCTCAAACCATGTCAATGCCATTCTAGAGCACTATCAGCCTATGTCAGCCAGTGGCATTGAGCCTTTTCACCCACTTCCAGCCATGAACTTTGGAAATAACTTTGTCCCTTAGACTCCTGACGTTGTGATCTACACTTTTCTCTACTGTCACAACTTGAGTTGAGCCCTCTATCACCCATTGACCTTATGTCGATGCCTTGAATCGAATGCCAACCTAAAGACGTTCGCTGTTTTTGGGCGAACCAGTCACAACCTTGATATTACCCTGATATTTTGGAACCTTGTAAACCTTGACAGCTAATCTTAACCCTGGTTTCCATAGTTAAACTCAAATCGCTTTCAAACCTTGTATCACCAGAGTATTTTCTCCTTGCATCTTTGCGTGTAGTGAATTAGTAAGAATAGGATTGATTGTAATGCCTGTTTGCTTGTTTGATCTTGTTCAGAGCAAGAGTCCGGGGTTGAAGATCTTGTCGCTGAACCGTCATCGACTGCTGATACTTACGACGCGGAAGGCAAGTCATACTTTGACCATATTGAACCTATATTTTATGAATTGCTATGCTATTCCAGGAGTAAATATCTCATTAATATTGCATGTGTTGAGATCAATAATATTATGGCAGTGATAGATTGAATACTTGAAGAATGTGAACTTGTTAGGATAGCAAGCCATGAACTAATAAAAGTATGTACATATACATTTATATTCATGAAATAGAACCCCTAGCCGTGACCAGTATTTTGGTATGGAATGGTGGTAGCACTGGAGGTGCTTGGCTGCACTAGATGTGCAGGCACTGAAGGTGCATGGTTTGTGGTATGATCTGGTCACTGGCATATAAGGACTAGAACCTTGTGTTGTGCGTCTAGTGGCATAAAAACGTACCAACCACTTACCTGGTATGGGACAGGCGCAATCTAGTAGCTTTCTTAGTATTATCAGTTCCCTGCATGGCTTGTCGATCCGGTTTCTCGCGTGGAAACTGGTGGGACGCAGTTCGTCCATGAGTGGTGTGAGATCAGAAAAATTATGAGAGGATAAGGTGTAAACAAGGAAGACGCCCTACGCCAGATTAAGTCGTGCGCGACTGTAATCAAGAGAGGCTATGTGTCTTGCGAGAACATAGACCCAGGCTAGGAAGTAAGGCAGTGGGGAGGACCCACAACGGTACTTGGGACTAGATTGTCCACTTACCGGGCAGGGATGCTGTTAATACTAGACTGCAAAACGTTGTGTGATCTCGGCCTTGTCACATGCGTATAAGTCGCATGAAGTTGGCCCGACTTGGAAGTCGAGTGAAAAAGTGGATTTAAAAAGAGGTACACCTCTGCAGAGTTTAAAAATGTATTCGAATACTTCGTGCTCCCGAGTTTTAGGAGTATGCCGCGGTGGATTAAATCCATGGGGTGTGACACAAGTATTGTTTTATAAACTAAAATTGGTTAGTTCAAGATTACCCAAGTGGCATGTGTTGTCACGATAAGGGGCGTTGCCGTGGACTGTCATGTGTTGACGTGTCGCGGTAATACCATAATCTAATAAACAGGTGATAACTAAGAGGCATGTGGTTTATGCCCTAAAGTATACGAAATACTGTTATGAGTATAAGATTGAAAGGCTTGAATAAAAATAATGTGATATGAGGATATATCGCCTTGGATATGGGATATATGTATCACCATCAATATGATTTATTTACTGCCATGGGTATGATCGGGATTTGAATAAGAAAAGAGAAAGAAATGTATTTTGAAAAACCTTTCACTCTTTCCCCAATAGCATCGGTTCATGTCATATATATATATATATATATGTATCTCTACCTTCCCTATGACTTGCTGAGTACGTAAGTACTCACCCTTGCAACAACTCATCAATAGATGGAGCGTTCTACGACCTTGGAGGATACCCTGAAGATGCTGCAGACTCAGGAGAAGATGAGCAGTTCCCTTCGGAGCCCTGATGTGGTGCTGTCTTGCTGT
Organism: Pharus latifolius; assembly: GCA_019359835.1. Lineage (NCBI taxonomy): Eukaryota > Viridiplantae > Streptophyta > Magnoliopsida > Poales > Poaceae > Pharus > Pharus latifolius. The sequence continues at coordinate 32,368,981 of CM033322.1, read as the reverse complement.
CAACCTCTGTTTCCTGTGGATTGCTTTTGGGCCTAGCTTCCGCCGATTAGATGACTTATTTTGTTAGACCCTTGTGCCTTGTAAGGCACTGTACCTCGTTTTGTATTAAGGCCTGATGGCCATACAATTATGACTATTGTACTATTTTGCTGCTTCAATATATTCCTGTGTTTGACTCATCCTGGGAAGTCAAGTGGTTTATGGGACCAGCCGCACCGAGCTGGGCTCCTCACAGGTGATGTCACTGTCGTGGCAGACGTGACACCCGGTCAGCCCGCGTCACGTTTTCTTCGCTAGGATCGTTCACAAAACCTGCCGGGGTATTCGCAATACCACGACAGAGGTTGTATGATGGGAGCAGTAGTTAATGCCATTTTCAATCGATTAAAGGCATCAAGACATTTTTATCAAAATCAAAAGGCACATCTTTACCAAGCATATGTGTGAGAGGTTTAGTAGTTTTTGAAAAATCCTTAATGAAAAGATGGTAAAACCCTTCATGTCTCAAGAAACTGCTTATGCCCTTCACATTTGTTGGTGGTGGAAGACTTGCTATGACCTCGATTTTTCCCTTGTCGACTTTAATCCTTCATTCATAAATCACGTGGCCAAGTACCACACCTTCTTGAACCATGAATTCGTCGCACCTGCTTAAAACTCGAGAAAGATTTTATAGACAATCATCGAAAGAGGAACCATAAATGCTAAAATCATCTATAAAGACTTCCATTATTTCCTCGATAAATCTGAAAAGATAGACATCATACATCGTTGAAAGGTTGCAAGCGTGTTACATAGTCCAAACAGCATTCACCGGTAAGGAAAAGTACCGAAAGGACATGTAAACGTTGTCTTATCTTGATCATCGAGATGAATTCACTACTACAGAAATGCAGTCCGCTAACCCTTATCTTCTAACGGTTATATGCAATCTGGAAGAAAACCGTTAGTGTACGAGGACCGTAGTGGAGAAGAAATTTTGTACTAACGGTTATGGTCTGGGAAACCATTAGTGAATAGCACGTAACTTTTACTATCGGTTATTAATTTACGAACCGATAGAAGAGAGGAAAGTTCACTAACGGTTGTGTTTTTGAACCGATAGTAAAATTACGTCATTTTTACTATCGGTTATTAGTGTACGAACCGATAGAAGAGATAAAATTTTACTATTGGTTTGTTTATTCAACCGATAGTAAAAGGACGTCATATATACTAACGGTTATGACAGTGGGGATCCCTTTAGAAGAGAGAAAAGTTCACTAACGGTTGTGTTTTTGAACCCATAGTAAAATTACGTCATTTTTACTATCGGTTATTAGTGTACGAATCGATAGAAGAGATAAAATTTTACTATCGGTTTGTTTATTCAACCGAGAGTAAAATGACGTCATATATAGAAATGGTTATGACAGTGGGGACCTTTAAAAGAGAGGAAAATTCACTAACGGTTGTGTTTTTGAACCGATAGTAAAATAGTATAAGACCCCTATAATGGGTTAAACGCGTGGGAGTTTTCCCTCCAGTCCAACCAAACACATTTCCAAATAAGTCTCTACTCGCGTGCGGAAAACCCTAGCCTCCCCGATGTCCCCTTTTTCGCTCCTGCACCACCATTGCCACTCGCATTTGGGTACTCCACCGCCGCCGGCCCCTACATCGTGCCATCATAGGCCACTCCACGAACTGTAAGTGTTCTTGACCAACCCGATTAGAATTGTTCTTGCCACTCGTGTCAGTTTCTTAAATTGATACTGAACTCGATTAGAAATAGGTAGTCTTTAGGAAAGAGTAATTGAAATGAAATTAGTTTCCTAACTTCATACAAGCATGTAGAGCGCCATGTTGAAAGACCAATACGAGTTGCCTCAGTTGAAGCAGCTGCAACAAATTTGGGCTCAATATGTGATGGATGAAGTGGCTATCAACGATCGATCATAAATGACTTGTGTAATATATATTGAATGTGTTAATTGGTTTATGTGTGTACTTGTATTGGTATATTTGTGAATAAACTCAATATGTGAATAATTAGGTTCAATCTATCCAATGCATGTGTATATCTTTGTATTAGTGTATTTGTGAATAAATTCAATCTCTGAATAATTTGATTCAATCTGTCCAATGTGTGTCTGTCTGTATTGTTGTATCTGTTAATGATCCTTTGTAATACTATTGGTTCATATCCTACAACCGATAGAAGAAAGTTTCCAGTACTAACCGTGTTGAGTAACTAACCGATAGGAAAACTATAGAGTACTATCTGTTTCCAGTGTAGAACCGTTACAAGAAATCTAACATCACTATCAGTTGAGTTCACTGAGTCGATAGAAGAAATTATCATTCGCGATTAGTGAACGTTGGAATGTAGGTATGTTACTATCGATTTGCATCCGATAGAGTTGTGCTACGTTTCTTCTATCGTGCCGATCACTAGCGGTAAGAGAACCGATAGTAGAGGTGATTTTAAACCGATAGTGAAAAGCAATTCTGTAGTAGTGATTGGGATTTGAAAGAATTCTGAATACCCATCAGAAAACAAAAATATGCATGGTTGGCTAGCCTTTCCAACATTTGATCAATGAAAGGTAATGGAAAGTGATCGTTCCTAGTGGCGCTATTTAATGTACGATAATCAATGCACATGCGCCATCAAGTAACAAGTCTAGTAGGGATCAACTCAATATTAGCATTCTTAACCACAGTCATACCCCCTTTCTTTGGAACCACATGAACAGGACTAACCCAATTACTATCAGGGATAGGATAAATGATACCCGCATCTAATACTTTAGAAATTTCGGCTTTTACAGTTTCCTTCAAATTTGGGTTTAGTCTTCGTTGACGCTCAACGGAGATTTTAGTTTCATCAACTAGAGAGATCCTATGCATGCAAATTTCAAGGCTAATCCCTTTGATATCATCAATTGAATAACCTAGAGTATTGCGATGCACACAAAGTAAAGAAATCAATTGTTCTAGTTGTGAATCGGTCAAGTTTGCATTAACAATGACAGGTTGCATCTCATCATCATCCAAGAACACATATTTCAGTGAGGAAGGAAGAGTTTTAAGTGTAGATTTACTCACCTTTTCCTTATCTGTGATGTCGGAATTCGAGATGTCCTCTTTTGATGTTTCTTTTGTTGGTTCATCATTGTTTTGTTCATCTTCATTGCCGTTGTCCGATTTTTCGTTGTCGAATATTTCATCTGTTCCTTCTACAAAAGTGAGTCAAAGCGGCGACTCCTCTTCTAGGACTTCTTCTATATCATTCACACTGCAAAGTTTTTCCTCATACATAGGGCAGTTACCATGGTTAGATATTTTAAACAAAATTTTCTCCTCCCCTATGTGAAAAGTAATTCTTCCCTCATGAACATCAATGAGGGCACTTGATGTCCGGAGCATTGGCTGTCCCAATATGATAGGTATAGCAACATCTTCATCCATATGAAGAATGACAAAATCAACTGGAAGATAAAATTTACTGACTTTTTGGCATTGTTGGGTCAAAGAAGAGTGCATGGAATTTTTTCCAAGTGTTGGATAATAGCTGTCTTCTCAAGCAAAAAATCTTTTTCTGGATTTTTCTTCATGGCAGATTGCATACAAAAGACTTACTTGTTAGAAAGCCATTTGTTTTGGACAATCATGACTGTGTCTGCTGTTTGAATGGCGTCATGGAATCTCAACTCCTTTTTTTCCTATGCCCGTTTGCTATTTCCTGTTGGAGTTGCATTGGTATCAGTTGGAATATCAACGATAATATTTGGGACATGTTACTGGAATGACACAAATACTTCCCGGTCATTCAGGATTTTTATTGGGAAGTGGTGATTACGGGCTTCTTGTCTTTTTGGAAATTCAGGAATAAATTCATTTTTCAGAACTTGTTAGGAAACTTGGAAGATTGGTTGAAGCTATTCATCTTTGATATTGAACTTATTGTTTTCAGAATCAAACCATGTGTTAAAATGGGTCTTTCTAGTTGGATTGACCTTTTGTAATTTTCTTTTTGGTTTCCCTTTTGACTATTGTATTATCTTCTTGATAATATATATTTTACAGTAGGTTTCCCTACTGTTCCCCTCAAAAAAAATTTACTGACTTGAAGAGGCACTTCTTCCAGGAAACCTTCCGGATGTTTTACCGAATGATCGGTAAGTTACAGAACCATGCATGTGGGCTTGATCTCACCCATGCTCCAATGTTGTGCGATGGTTAAGGGCATCACACTAACGCTTGCGCCTAGGTCGTAAAGAGCTCGATTTATGTGTACCGTACCTATGTTGCAAGGGATGGAGAAGTTCCCTTGACCCCACAACTTTACCGGTATCCTATTCTGAATTAGAGCACTATAAATTTCGGTTAAAGCAACGGTTTGAAATTCACTCAAATCCCTCTTTTTAGAAAGTATATCTTTCAAGAATTTTTCATAAGAAGGCATTTGAGTTACTAAGTCAGTAAAAGGCATAGTCACATTAAGCTTTTCAATATTTCAACAAAATTTTCAAATTGCTTATCGAGTTTCGCTTTTACATGCCTTCCCAGAAAAGGTGGAGTTGGATTATAAATACATGTTACCTAATTATCTCCACTTTCCTTTTCTTGTGGTTCGGCTACCTTGTCATCATCCTTTGCCGGCTGTGATGGTACTTCTTCAATTTCATTTGTCGACGCAGGTTTGGTTGGTGGTGTTCATTCCGGTAGCTTTGTTCCACTCCTTAGGATCACTGCCTTAGAAACAAGAGGTTTAGAACAAGCTATAGAATTAATTTTGTCAGAATTTTGGGGATTGATAGGTTGAGAAGGAAGAGAGTTATCGTTTTTTGGTGCAGGATTTCCCAATTGTGCGATTTGAGTCTCGAGCATGCAGACGTGAGTTGATATGGAGTATATCTTTTGGCTCATGGACGTCTTCTCTTTCTCTTGGTTTGCTAGAAAGTTCTCTAGCATGCGCTCCATGTTCGACTGTTCCGGTTGTCGTTGATTTGGCGGTCGATAAGGTTGCTGATTTTGTGGTTGGTTTGAGTTTGATATTGGGGGTTTTGTTGTTGTAGTTGCTGCTGTCCAAAATTTTGTGTTGGCGTTGAGGTTGCTGATTTTGTGCTAACCATGCAAAATTTTGATTGTTGCGCCATCCAGAGTTATAAGAGTTAGGAAAAACGTTACCTTGCCGTTGTTGCATACCCTCAAAAGCATTTGCCTGTTCCATGGATGGGTTAAATTGGTATTCATGGCTATAGTGGACTTGTACGCCACACAGTTCACATATAGGTGTAATCACATTAACAGAAGAAGCAGCATTCAATCCAAGAATATCAAGTTTATCCGCTAAAAGTGTTACCTGTTCGGCTAATTGTGACATTACAGTTACATCCATGCTATTGGTCGGAGCTTGTTGAGTAGCTTGTTCGATTCCTCATTGTGTATAGTTCTGAGTTATACCTTCGATGAGATCGTATGCTTCGTCTACACTTTTGTTCATCAGTGCACCGCCAGCTGCGGCATCTACTGCCATTCGTGCATTGTAGTTTAATCCGCTATAAAATGTTTGAACTATAAGCCACTTCTCTAGTCCATGATGCGGACATTTGATCAACAAGTCCTTGTACTGCTCCCAAGCGTCGTAAGTGATTCACCTACCTACTGAGAAAAAGATGCAATCTGATTGCAAATTTGAATAGTTTTAGCAGGAGGGAAAAACTTACCAAGAAAAGCTCATGAGAGTTCGTCCCAAGTAGTGATTGGCACACAAGGAAGAGTGTATAACCATGCTCTCGCCTTCTAGTGAAGCGAGAAAGGAAAAAGCCTCAAGCGAAGTGCATTCTATGTTACACTATGAATCTTGAAAGTATCACAATGCTCAAGAAACATTTGTAAATGTAGTGGTGGATCTTCAGCGTGAAGACCACTGAACTGGTTTTGTTGAACCAAATTCAAAAGCGTAGGTTTTATCTCAAAATTATTTGATTCAATCGGTGGTCTAAGAATATCTGATTGCAATCCCATGCTGATCTGGGTTGCATAATCCTTGAGTCTTCTTTTGTCCTCCATTGGTGGTTGTATTTTAATGTCATCAAAAGTATGCGGGTTTTCCTCCAATATTACCTGTCTTGCCTCGTACTGAAGTTGACGAGCGGTTTTGATAGGTGTGTCTGAGCTATCCAGCTTTGCACTACTTCCTTGAAAGGTTAGTAGTGCAAAGAAAAGAAGAAAAAGAAAAAAGAATCAAGATTGAGAAGTGAGACTGACTTATATCAGCGAAAATTAATCTAAAACGACGAATTACCGTTGTTCCCCGCCAACGGTGCCAAAAACTTGATAGCAACCGAAAGGGTCGTGATTGTGTAATAACTGCAAGTGAACGGTTGAACGTTGAGCACTTGGGGGTCAAATTTCATGAGGAACAAGTGTTTCGTCTTTCTAACTTAATGGATTACCGATTAAGTCTAAACGAGTTTTGGGGGTTGTTTTTCTACAACTAAGTCTATCAATCTAGGGTTTGCAAGCTGGAATGAAAATATAGGGTTTCGAGAATTCCATAACCATCCGGCATAATTCTATCCAAGATCCGATAATTGTAAGTTAATTTCAATTGTTTTCTAAGACAAATTAAGTTTCCAGTTCGGGGCGCTGGGTCAACAATCAGTGGATCGCTTCCACTGTCACGTTTGGCAAGAGCCTCTCTCCTATTCAGGATTTCGCCTGAAGGCGCTAAGAACTCAAGAACTCCCCTAAATTCTTACTAAGGCTCAACTGTTACGTCTATTGCCAGGACGAGGATTTAGGGTTTGGAGGAAGAAACATCATAAAATTGCTCAAAAACTTGAAAATAAAGACCGATGAAGAATCACACCTTCAGGATTAGGTCATCCCTAACCCTAGAGGAGACACTACTACAGAAGTGCATTCCACTAACCCATATTTTCTAACGGTTATAAGCAATATGGAAAAAATCCGATAGAATAGGACGACAGCGGCGGAAAAGTGGCAATTTACTATCGGTTACACACTAGTTCAACGTTAGTGAAATGCAAATACTTTTTACTATCGGTCATTACTGTACAAACCGATATAATATATTAAATAGTACTATCGGTTTTCCACTTTTAACTGATAGTAAAATTGCGCAGTTTATGCTATCGGTTATTACTGTACCAACCGATATAATATATTAAAACAGTACTATCGGTTTTCCATTTTTAACTGATAGTAAAATTACTCACTTTATACTATCGGTTCGTACTGTACCAACCGATATAATATATTACATAGTACTATCGGTTTTTCTCGCGTAACTGATAGTAAAATTACTGACTTTTTACTATCGGTTATTACTGTACTAACCGATACAATATATTAAATAGTACTATCGGTTATATAAAACAAACCGATAGTAAAATGACTTCATATACACTAATGGTTATGACAGTGGGGACCTTATTTTACTATCGGTTTGTGTTGTTGAACCGATAGTAAAATTGGACAACTTAATTAGGTCGACCCCTGCTCTGCGCTCTACATGTTGGAATCATTTCAGCCGCGCATGACTCCAAGCTAGAGTGATCTGGAGAAGCTAGCTGAGAGGTTGATCATATTTCCATCCCCCTCGGTATTGTCATCTTCTCATCACCTCTCTCTCTCTCTCGATCACTCTTTCACATGCACTCTCCCTCTCTCTCTCTACTTGCAATTCAGTAAACTAGATACATTTATCTCCAAACTAGCTAGAAGGCTACGTTGGCTAGTTAGCTATAGCTTGCTAAATTTAAGCAGCTGGCTAGCTGGCTCTTCCAATTAATGCATGCATCAAGTTAATTAGGGTTTCATTTATACAAATCCATTTAATGTAATTAAGCAGCTCATGTGCACACATATGGCCTAGCTAATTATGTTTCATGCATATATGCATGCCCTGAGTCATTAATTATTTATTTGAATTTGTCAATTTTGCGAAATAATTGTAGATGGACCGAGAATATTGGATGTATGGAATAAAATGTACTACTGTTGAGTATTTGGAGGGTGTGAATGGGTTTATTAAATTTGCTGAGCAAGAAAAGGCGAAGAAGGGAGAGAAAGATATGCATTGTCCTTGTATAGATTGTATGAACTTAAAAAGGTTCAGCAACTCTGATCAGATTAGGAGTCATTTGATTCGTCGTGGTTTTAACGCACGCTATACCCGTTGGATATGGCATGGTGAAGATCTTGAGGAAACGAGCACCGCTACCACTCAGCAGCACCCGGAAGTGGATTGCAGTAATGATGATCATGATCAGAACATTGGTAATGTTCATTCGGAAGTCCATGTAGATGACGACAATTTAGATGAAATATTACGTGATGTAGAAGAAGACTATAGCGAAAACGATTTAGCTAAATTTGAGAAATTAATTGTTGATTCTAAGAAGCCTTTGTTCCCCGGATGTGAAACATTTACAAAGTTGTCTTCTGTGTTGAGATTATATAACTTGAAGGCAAGCAATGGTTGGAGCGATAAGAGTTTCACGGCGCTATTGGATCTGTTAGCGGACATGCTTTCAGAGGGAAATGAGTTGCCAAGATCGGTTTACCAGGCCAAAAAACTATTGTGTCCGTTGGGAATGGCAATCGAAAGAATACATGCATGCCCAAATGAATGTGTTCTGTACCATAACGAGTACGAAGATTTGCATGTTTGTCCCAGATGCGGTGCATCGCGGTATAAGCATGGGGACAGAATTTATCACAATGGATGTGATGAGGTAAAGAAAGGGCCTCCGGCCAAAACTGTGCGGTATTTGCCTGTGATTCCCAGATTGAAACGACTGTTTGCAAATCCGAAAGATGCAAAGTACTTGCGTTGGCATGTTGAAGGTCGGAAACAAGACGGAAAACTAAGACATCCAGATGATTCCATTCAATGGAGAAACATTAACAGAACATTCAGTGACTTTGGCGGGGAAGTGAGGAATATAAGGTTTGGGCTGAGTACGGATGGTATGAATCCACACGGAAATATGAGCAGTCGACATAGCACTTGGCCGGTTCTTTTATGCATCTACAATCTTCCTCCTTGGTTATGTATGAAGCGCAAGTACATCATGATGTCGTTACTAATTTCAGGACCCAGACAACCTGGGAATGATATTGACGTGTTTCTATCACCGTTAGTCGAGGACTTACATAAATTGTGGAGCGAAGGGGTGCGGGTGTGGGATGCACATAAGCGAGAGAATTTCATGTTGCGGGCCATGATATTTTGCACCATAAATGATTTCCCGGCCTATGGAAATTTTTCGGGGTATAGTACGAAACGAGGCAAGGCTTGTCCTATTTGCCTGGATGAAACTGAAAGCATGTGGTTATCGAACTGCAGAAAAACAGTGTACATGGGTCACCGCAGATTCCTTCCGATGCATCACGCCTACCGTAAGAAGAGGAAGTCATTCAATGGGAAGCCTGAGAAAGGATCAGCCCCAGTGTTTGTGACTGGTAAGGAGCTTTACTTGCGCATGAAGGACATCAAAGTTGAGTTCGGTAAATGTTCTAAACCTCCAGGAAAAGATGTTTGGCAGAAGAGATCGATTCTTTGGGATCTGCCATATTGGGAGCACTTACAAGTTCGACATTGCATTGATGTCATGCACGTAGAGAAAAATGTTTGTGACAGCTTGATTGGTTTGTTGTTGAACATTCCAGGAAAGACGAAAGATGGCATCAACGTTCGCCGTGACATGCTCGACATGGGCATAAGGACTGAGGTTGCACCGTTGGAGAAGGGAAAGCGGACATACCTCCCCCCGGCCTGCTATACTTTGTCAAAAAGAGAAAAAACAGAACTCTGTCAGTGCCTACATGGTGTCAAAATTCCATGCGGGTATTCTGCGAACTTGAAAAAACTTGTGTCCATGAAAGACTTGAAACTGGTTGGTATGAAGTCCCATGATTATCATGTACTGATGTCACAAATGCTTCCCATTGCTATCAGAGGCATTCTCCCAGTCAAAGTCAGAGAGACAATTACAAAGCTATGTTATTTCTTCAACACAATATCTGGCAAGGTACGTAAGCGTGTACTCCTAACAAGTTAATTAGCTCCATTCGTGGAACTTGTCAGATTTTTTGGATCTGAATATCTGCTGCAACTATGTCCTTGCAGGTAATTGATATGGATGGACTGGACGATTTGCAACGCGATGTGACTACCACTCTTTGTCAGCTGGAGATGTATTTCCCTCCATCCTTTTTTGATGTTATGGTCCATCTAATTGTTCACCTTGTCAGAGAAATTAAGTTTTGTGGACCCGTGTTCCTGCGCTACATGTATCCATTTGAGAGATTTATGGGTATCTTGAAGGGATATGTAAGGAATCGACATCGGCCTGAGGGCAGTATCATTGAAGGTTATGCCGCCGAGGAGGTGAACGAATTTTGCACCAACTATATGGCCGGGATTGACCCAATTGGCGTTCCTACGTCCCGGCATGAGGGCAGGCTTCAGGGCATTGGAACGATTGGATTTAAAGATGTCGTCCCCTCTAGTGATATGTATGCAAAAGCCCATTTTTGGGTCTTACAGCACATGACGGGGGTGGAGCCATACATACACGAGCACAAGGAAATGTTATGGAAAAAGAATCCCTCGAAGCCAGAGATTTGGGTCACCAGAGAACATAATAGGAAGTTTGCTGGGTGGATCGAAAATAGAGTCCTGCAAGCTTCTGAAGGCGATGTAGATGAAGATGTTACGTGGTTGGCCAGAGGGCCTAGATTTACTGTAGGGACTTGGCAGGGGTATGACATCAACGGCTATTCATTTTACACAAGAACTCAGGACGAGAAGAGTACTATGCAATGTAGTGGAGTGACACTACTTGTTATTTTGGAGGATGCCAGGGCAGTAAGGGCACTCGACTCATATTACGGTGTTATTGAGGAAATATGGGAGCTCGATTATGTATTACTTAAGATTCCTCTGTTTCGATGCCAATGGGTCGAAATCTCTCGAGGTGTTAAAGTCGACAATTATGGGTTTACTCTCGTCGATCTCAGTAGAGTCGCACACAAAGATGATCCATTTATACTTGCTGAGCAAGCCACACAGGTGTTCTACATCGTTGACCCGGCCAACTCAAAGTTGCACGTTGTCCTTCACAGTAAGAGACGTATTGTTGGGGTCGAAGACGTTGTGGATGAAGAAGAGTACGATCAGTTCTACGAACTACCTCCATTTTTAGATGGAATCCTTCAATCTGTCCCTACCAAAGATATTGATGAAACAAGTTACCTGCGAGACGACCACGAAGAAGGATTATGGGTGGACAACCATTCTTGACTAATTTACAATATATAAGTGACGTATATTACTTGGATCTTTAATCGAAGAATTCTTCAAATCATTTTTCAAAAATTCTTTGGGAAAACATACGTGATGCATTGAGAATCATTTCTGCAAATTTTCATTTCAATTGGAGTATATACTTGATTTGAGCAATAATTGATTCTTTTCACAAATATATATGAAAACTGCAAATTTTCATTCCATGATTGGTCTTTACTGTTAATTTATTTCAAAATTATTGGAAGTCATTTGCATGGGGTTTCAGGTGTCTTTACAAGTGCAAAATGATGTACTGAGACTCATCTGTAATTGTTCTTAGGAAATACCTTTAGATCAATTTAACAGTATTATACTATCGGTTTCAACCTCCAAACCGATATGAAATTAACATATACTATCGGTTTATTGTCATAACCGATAGTAAAATACAATACAAAATGATGTACTGAGATCCTCTGTAATTCTTCTAAGGGAAATCCTTTAGGGTCAATAGCATTGTATTTTACTATCGGTTATAACTGTGAAACCGATATGAAATTAAACTCACTACTACAGAAATGCTTTTCACTATCGGTTAAAAATCCACTCTACTATCGGTTCTCTTACCGATAGTGGTCGGCACGATAGTAGCGGGCAGCACACTTCTATCGGTTCAAAAACCGTTAGTAAAACATCTACAATCCCAACGTTCACTAATCGCTATCGACTATTTCTTCTATCGGCTCGGTTTTAAACCGATAGTATTGTATAAGTTTTTTCTATCGGCTCGTATAAAAACCGATAGTATTGTTTAGGCCTTTTGTATCGGCTAGGATCTAAACCGATAGTAATCTAAACATTTTTTTCTATCGGCTCTTATATAAACCGATAGTATTGTTTAGGCCTTTTGTATCGGCTAGGATCTAAACCGATAGTAATCTAAACATTATTTTCTATCGGCTCTTATATAAACCGATAGTATTTTGTCGACACATTTAGTACTGGAAACTTTATTCTATCGGTTGTTATATATAAACCGATAGTATTGTGTGGACACAGTCAGTACTGGAAAATTTATTCTATCGGTTATATTATATAACCGATAGTATTTTGTAGACTCGTTTAGTACAGGAAACTGTATTCTATCGGTTTCTAAATATGAACCGATAGTATTGTGTGGACACAGTTAGTACTGGAAACTTTATTCTATCGGTTGTAGTATATAACCGATAGTAATATTAGTTTTTCCTATCGGTTATGTAGTGGCACTGTTAGTACTAAATATTTACAAATATACATACAGCAATACAGAGATACATACAGCAATATACATACAGCAATACAGAGATACATTGGATCATTCACAAATACACCAATATTTACAAATATTCACCAATTTCACATATTGAATTTGTTCACAAATACACTAATACAGTAATATACACATGCATTGGACAGACTGAATTTATGCACATATTGATCGAGTTTATTCACAAATACATCAATGAATCTATTCACATATATTCACATATATTCACAAATCAATGAATCAACACATTCAATATATATTCACAAATACAACAATCAACACAAGTCAGTTACTATCGATCGTTGATAGCCACTTCTTCCATGACATATTGAGCCCAAATTGTTCGCAGCTCCTTCAATTGAGGCAACTCATATTGCTCTTTCAACATGGTGCTCTGCATATATGCGTGTATGAAGTTAGGATCGTACGTCACATCTAATTAAAGTTCGACTTTGAGTCAGGAAAAATAGTTACCTTAGGGAATTGGGCAAAGTTTCTCCTGATCAGGTCATACATGAATCTCATGACATAGAAGCCACATTCCCACGATTGTGGCTGCTGATGGCACTGGAAAAATTGCATATGCAAAGACATAAACCCACATTAACTCGAAAGAACTAATTAAGCTTAAATTAAAAGACTCATCATGAGTACTTCCATCTGTATTAATTACCCCATATTCTTTCCAAGAAATTGTTGTGCCCTTCGACGCATCATGCCTCCCTCCAGCACTAGCATAATTTTTGAAAGCCCTGTATTTAATTTAGCATTGTCGATTAATATCTTATCATTAATTAGCTAGTCAGAGAAAAATTTAAGACAACTATGTTACTTACGCGTCTATGTGCCATGTGAGGGTGAAAACATGCGCCACCTTGTCGCTCATCGAATCGAGGTAATAGACCTCATTCATCCATGGGCAAATGACGGCGAGGACCCAGTGGCCCCTACATTGCATATATAAGCGAACCGTTTCATACATATGTTAGGCGTAACATACAAGAATGAGTTAAATTAGTAGGAAATGCACTAACCTTTGGTGGTACGGCGCAAGGATGAACTCTCGGTCCTGCTGCGCTAGTAGTGCCCTTGATATGTATTCCTCCGCATGTGCTTGGTCGTGCTCTAGCATCGTGAGGCTTATTTTCTCTGGGTCGAGGAAACCCACCTTGTCACATGCCCTCATCGACGCCAGCCTATACATGCACCTGGATGCAAAGTAGACATTAGTAAGTAGTGCATACAAAAAGTGATTAGATTTATGAAACGAACTGTGATAACTTCAGACAACAGCACACTCACAGGACTCCAGTCCGTATGATGGACATATCAAGCTCCAGCCAGTTGAGGAGGTCGAACAAATCCTCGTGGGCCACCGATATGCTCCCGGGCTCACGGTGAAAATGGGCTGGCCTGAAGTGAACCAAGAAGTTGATGTGGCGCCTAGACCAGGTCAGGTACCACTCGTGGAGACTTCTGGTTATTTGATCCATATTGCGCAGAAGGTACTCCGACACGAGTGGGGACTCGTTCTTGAACGTACCCGGCTGGCTTTGTTTGGCCTTGCCTTTGGCCTTGCCCTTGCCTTTGGGCGGGGAGCGAGTGTATACCTTGGAAGGTTGGGGTGTGGTGCCGTCGACCTCATTTGATGGCGAAGGGTTTGAGGCCGTCGGAGGAGGCATAGGGGCCGAAGGAGTTCGCTCATGCGTTGTGGCGGGGCTGGTGTCCTCAGGAAGTGTGCTGGTATCCATCGTCCACTTTAAGTACAAATGCTTAAATTAGATTTTGAAAATTAAGTATATTAACTGAGTTGTAAGCTAGAATGGCTAGGGTTTACCTCCTGTAGTCTAACACCCTTCTTGGGCCACTGTATGTACGAGCCCAATGCCTCGCCAGTTGTCCGCATTTCGTCCGTTGGGACGGGCAACGGAAAAGAGCTGTAGCCCGGGAGGGCCATGTCCACCTGTACCTTTGCGAATCCAGGCTCCAGAGGTACGCAGTGGATCCGGACATCCTCCCAAGACTGGTATACGACCCCGTTTGCAACCGCAACAGGTTTGTCGCCTATGTTGATCAATAGGGTACAGCTCTCCGGCTTCTGCAATTTGCAACAATTATAACAGGTTAGCGAAACAATTCTAACGTAACGGGAGTGGCATCAGCCGAACTGCATATATAGCTCAAGAGTTGCAATACCTCGATCAGGTCCACCGGATCCACGTGAACCTTCGAGCCAACACTACTCGGCCTGGCAGCGTCGACCTCGGCAGCTGGATCTAAACCCTTGGACTGCACAACTCGGCTTAGGCGTTCATATTTCTCGTTCATTTGAGCGAACATGTCCGCGAATTGTGCAGTCACATCTGCCCGTATCTTCTGAGATAGCTCCACTTCCCTTTCCTTCCAGCTGCCAGGCTTCTTCGCCTTTTGCCCGGGGTCCGAGAAGCCTTCCTTCCATGGCACCACAGCCCCCACGGTTCGCGTCCGCCCTGGATGCTCCTTGTTCCCTAGAGCCCGGGTAAGGATGTCGTTCTCCCTATGGGGACTGAACAATCCCTCCGTCGCCTCCTTCGAGCAAGAGATCTGTTACATTGAAAGCTCTCCATTGTGAGGAAGAAATATATACAAAGTTGTGCGCACACTAGTGATCATAGTTAGCCAACTTACGAGTCGCTGCACGACCTCGATGTCCCTGGGGTTTGGGAACGCCACAGTCCCTGTGGCCGACACGGTCCCTCTGGCCAGCCACCAGCGCTTGCATCGCTGATCGCGGATCTCGGAGAGTGGTAGGTCAGGGGAGTCGACGAAATGCGACGCGTCGTCTTCACCCTTCTTCCACTGCTCCTCCTTCCCCGCATAGCCGCGAGAACCGAGCCGGTGTGGGTGGTCGTTCCTCCTCTGGATTGCCCTGTTCTTCTCGCTGAGGGCCTTCGTACCAGAAACAAGAAAATTAATGCACCACTGCTTACTGCATACAATGGTGTAACCAAGCAAAGGAACCATTCATACCTTGAACTCAGGAGTCCCCTTCTGTTGGGCGAATTGCTCCCATACCTCCTCCGTTATGAAGGGGTACTTCTCGCATGGAGATTCGCCTTTAGCGAGGAAGGTACTGACGAGGACGCTCTTGAAGGTTTTCCACGTGTTGTTCATGTCCTTCAAGCAAGCTATCTTGGGACCATCGTCCGGGATGTTCCACTTGGCCTGTTTCAAATGGTGCATATAAGTAGGACTTACCTAATCTCTAGGATAAACCAAGGGAATGTGATTACTCAAGAGTTCAGTGATTTTGATTAATTTTACCTTCACTTCCGCCCACAGCCTATCCCTCTCGTCGGCCTTGACGTCCTTCCAGCTCTGGACGGTGATCTTCACCCTTTCCTTCGCCAACAAGCCAACATAGGCAGCATAGTGCCCGGCGTTCTTCCCGATCGGTCTCCCGAACTGGTTGAACTCACAGGTAAGATCCGCGCGTTTGGCCAAACGACCCAACATCGTCGCGCCTCGCGCCTTCCTCTTGCGCTGGGACGAGGCAGCGCCATCTACGTTCGCCCTCGCCGAATCACTAGTATCAGCCGAGGAAGATGCCGACATGGCTTTACCTAAAATACCATAAACAAACCATCCAATTGATATGAAGAAAGGTACATGACAAAGGAAAACCGATAGTACTAAGGTCTATATTCAGGAAAATTTAAAAGATTAGCAGTGCAAACTATGCTAATCTTTCTGCTGGAAAATAAAGTCTGTTAAAATTTAAATGAACCTAAATTTGAGATGAAAATTAGAAAATGGGATGTAATTCACAGAAAATTCAAATTAGCTGTGCAAACTATGATGGCACTACTATTTACTATCGGTTTTCCAAATCAAACCGATAGTAATCAAGTCAGCATTAGGAAAAATTTCCAAAATTGCTCAGCAGGAACATAAAGTAATTGCTCAGCAGGAACATAAGGTATGTTAAAAAATAAATGAACCTAAATTTGAGATGAAAATTAGAAAATGGGAAGTAATTCACAGAAAATTCATATTAGCTGTGCAAACTATGATGGCACTACTATTTACTATCGGTTTTCCAAGTCAAACCGATAGTAATCAAGTCAGCATTAGGAAAAATTTCAAAAATTGCTCAGCAGGAACATAAAGTAATTGCTCAGCAGGAACATAAGGTATGTTAAAAAATAAATGAACCTAAATTTGAGATGAAAATTAGAAAATGGGAAGTCATTCACAGAAAATTCATATTAGCTGTGCAAACTATGATGGCACTACTATTTACTATCGGTTTTCTAAGTCAAACCGATAGTAATCAAGTCAGCATTAGGAAAAATTTCAAAAATTGCTCAGCAGGAACATAAAGTAATTGCTCAGCAGGAACATAAGGTATGTTAAAAAATAAATGAACCAAAATTTGAGATGAAAATTAGAAAATGGGAAGTAATTCACAGAAAATTCATATTAGCTGTGCAAACTATGATGGCACTACTATTTACTATCGGTTTTCCAAGTCAAACCGATAGTAATCAAGTCTGAATTAGAAAAAATTTCCAAAATTGCTCAGCAGGAACATAAAGTAATTGCTCAGCAGGAACATAAGGTATGTTAAAATATAAATGAACCAAAATTTCAGATGAAAATTAGAAATGGGATATAATTAACAGAAAATTCATATTAGCTGTGCAAACTATGATGGCACTACTATTTACTATCGGTTTTCCAAGTCAAACCGATAGTAATCAAGTCTGAATTAGGAAAAATTTCCAAAATTGCTCAGCAGGAACATAAAGTAATTGCTCAGCAGGAACATAAGGTATGTTAAAATATAAATGAACCTAAATTTGAGATGAAAATTAGAAAATGGGAAGTAATTCACAGAAAATTCATATTAGCTGTGCAAACTATGATGGCACTACTATTTACTATCGGTTTTCCAAGTCAAACCGATAGTACTCAAGTCTGATTTAAGAAAAATTTCCAAAATTGCTAAGCAGGAACATAAAGTAATTGCTCAGCAGGAACATAAGGTATGTTAAAATATAAATGAACCAAAATTTCAGATGAAAATTAGAAATGGGATATAATTAACAGAAAATTCAGTTTAGGGTATTTACTATCGGTTCTGAGTAAGAAACCGATAGTGAACTACACTGTATGACAAATTGCTATGATTTTCATCAATTCTGTCATTCTCATAGCTATCAAGTTTGTAGTTCATGAATTTTACTCTAGGTTTCTATTTGTAATCCATGGAACGGGATATGAACCATTGCATACAAAATTAAGCAATACACGCGAGCGATTTGGTCAAGAACACTTACAGTGGATCGTGGAGTGGCCGGAGGCGGTGGCGTAATGCAATGCCGGAGGCGGTGGAGAACCAGTGGCGCAGAGGAGCGAAGAAGCGAACGTCGGTGATTCTAGGGTTTTCCGCGCAAGTATTTTTCGATTTAGAATGTGATCAGTTGCACTGGAGGGAAAATCGTGCAGGTTATAACCTAATAAATGAATCTTTACTATCGGTTCATCACCATAAAACCGATAGTAAAAACATGTAAGTTAGGGTTTTCGTAACACAGTGTAAATCACTATCGGTTGTGAACAGTAAACCGATAGTAAACTAAGAACAGGGGATCATAACACAGTGTAAATCACTATCGGTTGTGAACAGTAAACCGATAGTAAACTAAGAACAGGGGATCATAACACAGTGTAAATCACTATCGGTTGTGAACACTAAACCGATAGTAAACTAAGAACAGGGATCATAACACAGTGTAAATCACTATCGGTTGTGAACGATAAACCGATAGTATAGTTTAATTTCATATCGGTTTCACAGTTATAACCGAAAGTAAAATACAATGCTATTGACCCTAAAGGATTTCCCTTAGAAGAATTACAGAGGATCTCAGTACATCATTTTGTTTTGTATTTACTATCGGTTATGACAATAAACCGATAGTATATGTTAATTTCATATCGGTTTGGAGGTTGAAACCGATAGTATAATACTGTTAAATTGATCTAAAGGTATTTCCTGAGAACAAATACAGATGGGTCTCAGTACATCATTTTGCACTTGTAAAGACACCTGAAACCCCATGCAAATGGCTTGCAATAATTTTGAAATAAAATAACAGTAAAGACCAATCATGGAATGAAAATTTGCAGTTTTCATATATATTTGTGAAAAGAATCAATTATTGCTCAAATCAAGTATATACTCCAATTGAAATGAAAATTTGCAGAAATGATTCTCAATGCATCACGTATGTTTTCCCAAAGAATTTTTGAAAAATGATTTGAACATTCTTCGATCCAAGTAATATACGTCACTTACATATTGCAAATTAGTCAAGAATGGTTGTCCACCCATAATCCTTCTTCGTGGTCGTCTCGCAGGTAACTTGTTTCGTCAATATCTTCGGTAGGGACAGATTGAAGGATTCCATCTAAAAATGGAGGTAGTTCGTTGAACTGATCGTACTCTTCTTCATCCACAACGTCTTCGACCCCAACAATACGTCTCTTACTGTGAAGGACAACGTGCAACTTTGGGTTGGCCGGGTCAACGATGTAGAACACCTGTGTGGCTTGCTCAGCAAGTATAAATGGATCATCTTTGTGTGCGACTCTACTGAGATCGACTAGAGTAAACCCATAATTGTCGACTTTAACACCTCGAGGGATTTCGACCCATTGGCATCGAAACAGAGGAATCTTAAGTAATACATAATCGAGCTCCCATATTTCCTCAATAACATCGTAATATGAGTCGAGTGCTCTTACTGCCCTGGCATCCTCCGAAATAGCAAGTAGTGTCACTCCACTACATTGCATAGCACTCTTCTCGTCCTGAGTTTTTGTGTAAAATGAATAGCCGTTGATGTCATACCCCTGCCAAGTCCCTACAGTAAATCTAGGCCCTCTGGCCAACCATGTAACATCTTCATCTACATCGCCCTCAGAAGCTTGCAGGACTCTATTTTCGATCCACCCAGCAAACTTCCTATTATGTTCTCTGGTGACCCAAATCTCTGGCTTCGAGGGATTCTGTTTCCGTAACATTTCCTTGTGCTCGTGTATGTATGGCTCCACCCCCGTCAAGTGCTGTAAGACCCAAAAATGGGCTTTTGCATACAGATCACTAGAGGGGACGACTGCTTTAAATCCAATCGTTCCAATGCCCTGAAGCCTGCCCTCATCCCGAGACGTAGGAACGCCAATTGGGTCAACCCCGGCCATATAGTTGGTGCAAAATTCGATCACCTCCTCGGCGGCATAACCTTCAATGATACTGCCCTCAAGCCGATGTCGATTCCTTACATATCCCTTCAAGATACCCATAAATCTCTCAAATGGATACATGTAGCGCAGGAACACGGGTCCACAAAACTTAATTTCTCTGACAAGGTGAACAATTAAATGGACCATAACATCAAAAAAGGATGGAGGGAAATACATCTCCAGCTGACAAAGAGTGGTAGTCACATCGCGTTGCAAATCATCCAGTCCATCCATATCAATTACCTGCAAGGACACAGTTGCAGCAAATATTCAGATCCAAAAAATCTGACAAGTTCCACGAATGGAGCTAATTAACTTGCTAGGAGTACACGCTTACGTACCTTGCCAGATATTGTGTTGAAGAAATAACATAGCTTTGTAATTGTCTCTCTGACTTTGACTGGGAGAATGCCTCTGATAGCAATGGGAAGCATTTGTGACAACAGTACATGACAATCATGGGACTTCATACCAACCAGTTTCAAGTCTTTCATGGACACAAGTTTTTTCAAGTTCGCAGAATACCCGCATGGAACTTTGACACCATGTAGGCACTGACAGAGTTCTGTTTTTTCTCTTTTTGACAAAGTATAGCAGGCCGGGGGGAGGTATGTCCGCTTTCCCTTCTCCAACGGTGCAAGCTCAGTCCTTATGCCCATGTCGAGCATGTCACGGCGAACGTTGATGCCATCTTTCGTCTTTCCTGGAATGTTCAACAACAAACCAATCAAACTGTCACAAACATTTTTCTCTACGTGCATGACATCAATGCAATGTCGAACTTGTAAGTGCTCCCAATATGGCGGATCCCAAACAATCGATCTCTTCTTCCAAACATTTTTTCCTGGAGGTTTAGAACATTTACCGAACTCAACTTTGATGTCCTTCACGCGCAAGTAAAGCTCCTTACCAGTCACAAACACTGGGGCTGATCCTTTCTCAGGCTTCCCATTGAATGACTTCCTCTTCTTACGGTAGGCGTGATGCATCGGAAGGAATCTGCGGTGACCCATGTACACAGTTTTTCTGCAGTTCGATAACCACATGCTTTCAGTTTCATCCAGGCAAATAGGACAAGCCTTGACTCCTTTCGTACTATACCCCGACAAATTTCCATAGGCCGGGAAATCATTTATGGTACAAAATATCATGGCCCGCAACATGAAATTCTCTCGCTTATGTGCATCCCACATTCGCACCCCTTCGCTCCACAATTTTTGTAAGTCCTCGACTAACGGTGATAGAAACACGTCAATATCATTCCCGGGTTGTCTGGGTCCTGAAATTAGTAACGACATCATGATGTACTTGCGCTTCATACATAACCAAGGAGGAAGATTGTAGATGCATAAAAGAACCGGCCAAGTGCTATGTCGACTGCTCATATTTCCGTGTGGATTCATACCATCCGTACTCAGCCCAAACCTTATATTCCTCACTTCGCCGCCAAACTCACCGAATGTTCTGTTAATGTTTCTCCATTGAATGGAATCAGCTGGTTGTCTTAGTTTTCCGTCTTGTTTCCGACCTTCAACATGCCAACGCAAGTACTTCGCATCTTTCGGATTTGCAAACAGCCGTTTCAATCTGGGAATCACAGGCAAATACCACACAGTTTTGGCCGGAGGCCCTTTCTTTACCTCATCACATCCATTGTGATAAATTCTGTCCCCATGCTTATACCGCGATGCACCGCATCTTGGACAAACATGCAAATCCTCGTACTCGTTACGGTACAGAACACAATCATTTGGGCATGCATGTATTCTTTCGATTTCCATTCCCAACGGACACAATAGTTTTTTGGCCTGGTAAACCGATCTTGGCAACTCATTTCCCTCTGGAAGCATGTCCGCTAACAGATCCAATAGCGCCGTGAAACTCTTATCGCTCCAACCGTTGCTTGCCTTCAAGTTATATAATCTCAACACAGAAGACAACTTTGTAAATGTTTCACATCCGGGGAACAAAGGCTTCTCAGAATCAACAATTAATTTCTGAAATTTAGCTAAATCGTTTTCGCTGTAGTCCTCTTCTACATCACGTAACATTTCATCTAAATTGTCGTCATCTACATGGACTTCCGAATGAACATTATCAATGTTTTGATCATGATCATCATTACTGCAATCCACTTCCCGGTGCTGCTGAGTGGTAGCGGTAGTGCTCGTTTCCTCAAGATCTTCACCATGCCATATCCAACGGGTATAGCGTGCGTTAAAACCACGACGAATCAAATGACTCCTAATCTGATCAGAGTTGCCGAACCTTTTTAAGTTCATACAATCTATACAAGGACAATGCATATCTTTCTCTTCCTTCTTCGCCTTCTCTTGCTCAGCAAATTTAATAAATCCATTCACACCCTCCAAATACTCAACAGTAGTACGTTTTATTCCATACATCCAATATTCTCGGTCCATCTACAATTATTTCACAAAATTGACAAATTCAAATAAATAATTAATGACTCAGGGCATGCATATATGAATGAAACATAATTAGCTAGGCCATATGTGTGTACATGAGCTGTTTAATTACATTAAATGGATTTGTATATATGAAACCCTAATTAACTTGATGCATGCATTAATTGGAAGAGGCAGCTAGCTAGCTGCTTAAATTCAGTAAGCTATAGCTAGCTAGCCAACCCAGCCTTCTAGCTCGCTTGGAGATACATGTATCTAGTTTAATGAATTGCAAGTAGAGAGAGAGAGGGAGAGTGTGAAAGAGTGATCGAGAGAGAGAGAGAGGTGATGAGAAGATGACAATACCGAGGGGGATGGAAATATGATCAACCTCTCAGCTAGCTTCTCCAGATCACTCTAGCTTGGAGTTGGGCGCGGCTGAAATGATTCCAACATGTAGAGCGCAAAGCAGGGGTCGACCTAATTAAGTTGTCCAATTTTATTATCGGTTCAACAACACTAACCGATAGTAAAAT
This sequence comes from Pharus latifolius, assembly GCA_019359835.1. Lineage (NCBI taxonomy): Eukaryota > Viridiplantae > Streptophyta > Magnoliopsida > Poales > Poaceae > Pharus > Pharus latifolius. The sequence goes on along the minus strand of CM033322.1, from coordinate 32,346,127 downwards.
AAGGTCCCCACTGTCATAACCATTAGTGTATATGAAGTCATTTTACTATCGGTTTGTGTTGTTGAACCGATAGTAATATTTCATATATTGTATCGGTTAGTACAATAATAACCGATAGTAAAAAGTCAGTAATTTCACTATCAGTTACCCGAGAAAAACCGATAGTACTATTCAATATATTATATCGGTTAATACAGTACGAACCGATAGTATAAAGTGAGTAATTTTACTATCTGTTACGAACGAAAAACCGATAGTACTATTGTAATATATTATATCGGTTGGTACAGTAATAACCGATAGTAAAAAGTCAGTTATTTCACTATCAGTTAAAAATGGAAAACCGATAGTACTATTGAATATATTATATCGGTTTGTACAGTAATAACCGATAGTATAAAGTTCGCAATTTTACTATCAGTTACAAAAGAAAAACCGATAGTACTATTTAATATATTATATCGGTTTGTACAGTAATGACCGATAGTAAAAAGTATTTGCATTTCACTAACGTTGGATTAGTGTGTAACCGATAGTAAAATGATGGTTTTCCGCCGCTGTCGTCCTATTCTATCGGATTTTTCCTAGATTGCTTACAACCGTTAGAAAATAAGGGTTAGTGGAATGCACTTCTGTAGTAGTGACTATACTATCGGTTTATCGTTCATAACCGATAGTGATTTACACTGTGTTATGAGCCCCTGTTCTTAGTTTACTATCGGTTTAGTGTTCACAACCGATAGTGATTTACACTGTGTTATGAAAACCCTAACTTACATGTTTTTACTATCGGGTTTGTGGTTATGAACCGATAGTAAATATTCATTTATTAGGTTATAACCTTGCACGATTTTCCCTCCAGTGCAACTGATCACATTCCAATTTCCAAATACTCGCGCGGAAAACCCTAGATTCACCGACGTTCGCTTCTTCGCTCCTCTGTGCCACTGGTTCTCCACCGCCTCCGGCACTGCATTGCGCCACCGCCTCCGGCCACTCCACGATCGACTGTAAGTGTTCTTGACCAAATCGCTCGCGTGTATTGCTTAATTTTGTATGCAATGGTTCATATCCTGTTCAATGGATTACAAATATAAACCTAGAGTAAAATTCATGAACTACAAACTTGATAGCTATGAGAATGACAGAATTGATGAAAATCACTAGCAATTTGTCATACAGTGTAGTTCACTATCGGTTTCTTATTCATAACCGATAGTAAATACCTTAAACTTAATTTTCTGTTAATTATTTCCCATTTTCTAATTTTCATCTGAAATTTTGGTTCATTTACATTTTAACATACTTTATGTTCCTGCTGAGAGACTAGCATAGTTTGCACTGCTAATCTTATAGATTTTACTGAATTCAAACTTGATTACTATCGGTTTGACTTGGAAAACCGATAGGAAATAGTAGTGCAATCATAGTTTGCACTGCTAATTTGAATTTTCTGTGAATTACTTTCCATTTTCTAATGTTCATCTCAAATTTAGGTTTATTTAAATTTTAACAGACTTTATTTTCCAGCAGAGAGATTAACATAGTTTGCACTGCTAATCTTTTAAATTTTCCTGAATACAAACCTTATTACTATCGGTTTTCCTTTCAAAACCGATAGGAAATAGAGTATGTCTTAGTTTGCACTGCTCATCTGAATTTTCTGTGAATTACTTCCCATTTTCTAATGTTCATCTCAAATTTAAGTTCATTTAAATTTTAACAGACTTTATTTTCCTGCAGAGAGATTAGCATAGTTTGCACTGCTAATCTTTTAAATTTTCCTGAATACAAACCTTATTACTATCGGTTTTCCTTTCAAAACCGATAGGAAATAGAGTATGTCTTAGTTTGCCCTGCTCATCTGAATTTTCTGTTAATTACTTCCCATTTTGTAATGTTCATATGAAATTTTGGTTCATTTAAATTTCAACAGACTTTATGTTCATGCAGAGAGACTAGCGTAGGGCACAACAATTTTAATTATGAACTTTGTCATGTACCTTTCTTCATATCAATTGATGGTTTGTTCATGGTATTTTAGGTAAAGCCATATCGGCATCTTCCTCGGCTGATAGTAGTGATTCGGCGAGGGCGAATGTAGATGGCGCTGCCTCGTCCCAGCGCAAGAGGAAGGTGCGAGGCGCGACGATGTTGGGTCGTTTGGCCAAACGCGCGGATCTTTCCTGTGAGTTCAACCAGTTCGGGAGACCGATCGGGAAGAACGCCGGGCACTATGCTGCCTATGTTGGCTTGTTGGCGAAGGAAAGGGTGAAGATCACCGTCCAGAGCTGGAAGGACATCAAGGCCGACGAGAGGGATAGGCTGTGGGCGGAAGTGAAGGTAAAATTAATCAAAATCACTGAACTCTTGAGTAATCACATTCCCTTGGTTTATCCTAGAGATTAGGTAAGTCCTACTTATATGCACCATTTGAAACAGGCCAAGTAGAACATCCCGGACGATGGTCCCAAGATAGCTTGCTTGAAGGACATGAACAACACGTGGAAAACCTTCAAGAGTGTCCTCGTCAGTACCTTCCTCGCTAAAGGCGAATCTCCATGCGAGAAGTACCCCTTCATAACGGAGGAGGTATGGGAGCAATTCGCCCAACAGAAGGGGACTCCTGAGTTCAAGGTATGTATGGTTCCTTTGCTTGGTTACACCATTGTATGCAGTAAGCAGTGGTGCATTAATTTTCTTGTTTCTGGTACGAAGGCCCTCAGCGAGAAGAACAGGGCAATCCAGAGGAGAAACGACCACCCACACCGGCTCGGCTCTCGCGGCTATGCGGGGAAGGAGGAGCAGTGGAAAAAGGCTGAAGACGAGGCGTCGCATTTCGTCGACTCCCCTGACCTACCACTCTCCGAGATCCACGATCAGCGATGCAAGCGCTGGTGGCTGGCCAGAGGGACCGTGTCGGCCACGGGGACTGTGGCGTTCCCAAACCCCAGGGACGTCGAGGTCGTGCAGTGACTCGTAAGTTGGCTAACTATGATCACTAGTGTGCGCACAAGTTTGTATATATTTCTTCCTCACAATGGAGAGCTTTCAATGTAACAGATCTCTTGATCGAAGGAGGCGACCGAGGGATTGTTCAGTCCCCATAGGGAGAACGACATCCTTACTCGGGCTCTAGGGAACAAGGAGCATCCAGGGCGGATGCGAACCGTGGGGCCTGTGGTGCCATGGAAGGAAGGCTTCTCGGAGCCCGGGCAAAAGGTGAAGAAGGCTGGCAGCTGGAAGGAAAGGGAAGTGGAGCTATCTCAGAAGATATGGGCAGATGTGACTGCACAATTCGCGGACATGTTCGCTCAAATGAACGAGAAGTATGAACGCCTCAGCCGAGTTGTGCAGTCCAAGGGTTTAGATCCAGCTGCCGAGGTCGACGCTGCCAGGCCGAGTAGTGTTGGCTCGAAGGTTCACGTGGATCCGGTGGACCTGATCGAGGTATTGCAACTCTTGAGCTATATATGCAGTTCGGCTGATGCCACTCCCGTTACGTTAGAATTGTTTCGCTAACCTGTTATAATTGTTGCAAATTGCAAAAGCCGGAGAGCTATAGCCTATTGATCAACATAGGCGACAAACCTGTTGCGGTTGCAAACGGGGTCGTATACCAGTCTTGGGAGGATGTCCGGATCCACTGCGTACCTCTGGAGCCTGGATTCACAAAGGTACAGGTGGACATGGCCCTCCCGGGCTACAACTCTTTTCCGTTGCCCGTCCCAACGGACGAAATGCGGACAATTGGCAAGGCATTGGGCTCGTACATACAGTGGCCCAAGAAGGGTGTTAGACTACAGGAGGTAAACCCTAGCCATTCTAGCTTACAACTCAGTTAATATACTCAATTTGCAAAATCTAATTTAAGCGTTTGTACTTAAAGTGGACGATGGATACCAGCTCACTTCCTGAGGACACCACCCCCGCCACAATGCATGAGCGAACTCCTTCGGCCCCCATGCCTCCTCCGACGGCCTCAAACCCTTCGCCATCAAATGAGGCCGACGGCACCACACCCCAACCTTTGAAGGTATACACTCGCTCCCCGCCCAAAGGCAAGGGCAAGGCCAAAGGCAAGGCCAAGGCCAAAGGCAAGGCCAAACAATGCCAGCTGGGTACGTTCAAGAACAGGTTCCACTCATGTCGGAGTACCTTCTGCGCAATATGGATCAAATAACCAGAAGTCTCCACGAGTGGTACCTGACCCGGTCTAGGCACCACATCAACTTCTTGGTTCACTTCAGGCCAGCCCATTTTCACCGTGAGCCCGGGAGCATATCGGTGGCCCACGAGGATTTGTTCGACCTCCTCAACTGGCGGGAGCTTGATATGTCCATCATACAGACTGGAGTCCTGTGAGTTTGCTGTTGTCTGAAGTTATCACAGTTCGTTTCATAAATCTAATCACTTTTTGTATGCACTACTTACTAATGTCTACTTTGCATCCAGGTGCATGTATAGGCTGGCGTCGATGAGGGCATGTGACAAGGTGGGTTTCCTCGACCCAGAGAAAATAAGCCTCACGATGCTAGAGCACGACCAAGCACATGCGGAGGAATACATATCAAGGGCACTACTAGTGCAGCAGGACCGAGAGTTCATCCTTGCGCCGTACCACCAAAGGTTAGTGCATTTCCTACTAATTTAACTCATTCTTGTATGTTACGCCTAACATATGTATGAAACGGTTCGCTTATATATGCAATGTAGGGGCCATTGGGTCCTCGCCGTCATTTGCCCATGGATGAATGAGGTCTATTACCTCGATTCGATGAGCGACAAGGTGGCGCATATTTTCTCCCTCACATGGCACATAGACGCGTAAGTAACATAGTTGTCTTAAATTTTTCTCTGACTAGCTAATTAATGATAACATATTAATCGGCAATGCTAAATTAAATACAGGGCTTTCAAAAATTATGCTAGTGCTGGAGGGAGGCATGACGCGTCGAAGGGCACAACAATTTCTTGGAAAGAATATGAGGTAATTAATACGGATGGAAGTACTCATGATGAGTCTTTTAATTTAAGCTTAATTAGTTCTTTCGAGTTAATGTGGGTTTATGTCTTTGCATATGCAATTTTTTCAGTGCCATCAGCAGCCACAATCGTGGGAATGTGACTTCTATGTCATGAGATTCATCTATGACCTGATCAGGAGAAACTTTGCCCAATTCCCTAAGGTAACCATTTTTCCTGACTCAAAGTCGAACTTTAATTGGATGTGACGTACGATCCTAACTTCATACACGCATATATGCAGAGCGCCATGTTGAAAGAGCAATATGAGTTGCCTCAATTGAAGGAGCTGCGAACAATTTGGGCTCAATATGTCATGGAAGAAGTGGCTATCAACGATCGATAGTAACTGACTTGTGTTGATTGCTGTATTTGTGAATATATATTGAATGTGTTGATTGATGTATTTGTGAATAAACTCAAAATGTGAATAGATTCATTGATGTATTTGTGAATAAACTCGATCAATATGTGCATAAATTCAATCTGTCCAATTTGTGAACAATATGTGAATATGTGAATATTGCTGAATTAGTGTATTTGTGAACAAATTGATCAATATGTGAATATTGCTGAATATTTGTAAATATTGGTGTATTTGTGAATGATCCAATGTATCTCTGTATAGCTGTATGTATATGTGCATGATTCTAGTACTAACCGTGCCAGTACATAACCGATAGGAAAAACTAATATTACTATCGGTTATATACTACAACCGATAGAATAAATATTACATTACTATCGGTTCATATGCAACAACCGATAGAATAAAGTTTTCAGTACTAAACGTGTCTACAAATTACTATCGATTATATACTACAACCGATAGAATAAATATTACAGTACTATCGGTTCATATGCAGAAACTGATAGAATAAAGTTTTCAGTACTAAACGTGTCTACAAAATACTATCGGTTATATAATATAACCGATAGAATAAAGTTTCCCGTACTAACTGTGTCCAGACAATACTATCGGTTTAGATAATACCCGATAGAAAAAAATATTAACATTACTATCGGTTTAGATCCTAGCCGATAGAAAAAGCCTAAACAATACTATCGGTTTATATACGAGCCGATAGAAAAAATGTATATAATACTATCGGTTTAAATTTGAGCCGATAGAAGAAATAGTCGATAGCGATTAGTGAACGTTGGGAATGTAGATGTTTTACTAACGGTTTTTGAACCGATAGAAGTGTTCTGCTCCTCTACTATCGTGCCGACCACTATCGGTAAGAGAACCGATAGTAGAGTGGATTTTTAACCGATAGTGAAAAGCATTTTTGTAGTAGTGGGATCTACTCGCTAAAAGCCATAATAATGCAGAAAATAAGAATAACAATTAATTAAAAACTCACTTGATTGCTTGAAAATTGAAGTTTCCATCCTTGCCGACTTATAAAAGTAATAAAATAGAGAATGAGGCTCTTCTAAACTAAAAAGTAGCTAAAAACTACTACTAAACCTAAGAAAGCATGTTTAATTTAGTCAAAAACTTCTCTATTTATAGTACACAGGAAAACGTGTCTAAAAATAACTCCTTGATGTGCAAGTGATGAAGTTTGGCTTTGAACGGTGCGAGAATGGATAAATCTTAGTCAAAACTGACCAGATTCGACTAGTTCTAACCCAATATGACTAAAACCGACCATATCTGACTAGAAACGACCAAACCAGACCAGTTTGAGTCAAAACCGGATCAAACAGCCCACAAACAACCAGTTTGGATCAAACCCGCTTCAAAACGGCCCATCTACGACCAATCCTAGTCAAACCCACCTCACAACGACTGGTTTGGATTAAAACCGATCAAAACTGAGCTGAGGAGTCCAATTCAAACACGACCAGGACACGTGGTGTAATCGTAGCCACACGCGCATCGTGGCCGAAACCGAATCGATCACAACCGGGACACATGGCGTAATTACGACCAAATACGTGGCATAGCCGAAACCGAGTGGGAATCATTTCGACCGTGTTGTATTTGACTGGGTCTCTTTTTCGAGTACAAGTCGTTTTTCGCCCGGTTTCATATGGATAAGATTCTTTACCCACCAATTCAACTTCAACCAGGAGTCTTTTGCTTCTCCAGTTGTGTTTCTTGGTCGTTGGAGGTTCAAATGTGGTCGAAATTGCCTCAAATTTGCAGGGTTTGATCTCTGAAACATGATGACTACAACCGTGAAAGTATTGTGTGCAAATAATCAAATTTTACACATAAAATGTCGCAAAGAAGTTTTAAGTATGATTTTACATGTTTTCAATACTAAACCTAAGATAAAAGTGCTACCAAGTTAGCACTTATCACCTGCGTTGGAACTTATCTGAAATCTATCTCAGATATGTTTGAAGCTTGTTTCATTTGTTTATATTATGGATATATTTGGTTGACAGTTAAAATAGACCAAGTCAATATATGGTCATGAGTAATTATATGGTATAATAAAAAAATAGCTATAGATATATGTTTGATTTATGGTAAGTATTTCAAATGATAATATCAGTTTGAATCCGCTACATTATGTGTTTTTTCCCTAAAATTTTGTTTTATAACAACCTGGCCGACATATCGGGTATGGTGGCCGATATATTGGTTATGTGTGGGCAATATAGCGGTGACATGTTGGTATGATGGGTGTACTGGGTATGGCGAGTGGTATATTCCAATTCTTAGATATGCTACATATTTTGCATTGTTTAATATTGATTATGAAACTATATATGTTAGAATTGAAATGTGCACCTTATGTTTGTTTTATTAACAATTTTTTCATATTTTACATGCATACTAAAATATTTTTTCAACAAAAACACATGCACATTTATGTCAACACATTACCCCATATGTCACTCAACCACTAATGTGTCCACCATATGCTTTTTAGAACATTGTTTGTAGTCAACACCTATTGCGACTAGAACCAAATTAGTAGTCCAAGTGTAGCAAATAAATCATTAATTAACACACATTTGGCTATAATGACAAAGAAAAATAGTCAAATCTTAACTAAATCTATCTAATTTGCTAAATATTGATCGTGAAGTAAATGGGAGAAACTATGATGACACTGGTAAGATTTGATATGACAAAAGTTGGTTAACAACCAAACATACATTATATTTAGACAATCCATACGTGAAGTCTTGGATAGACATATCTAAAAATTCCAAATACTCAAAATTAAATATCAAAAAAATTAGATATAATTATCTATCAATAATCAAATAAATTAATTTCAAACATATTGATGTGACCAAAATTCTTAATATTCCCGATAAGTCTCAAGTATCATTTGAAATCGGGTATACTGACGGTGACGGAAACTACCCCCCGAAATAAACCTGAAATATTATGTTGCACGCAGCCACATATCATGCATCTGTCATTCAGTCATTGCACGAGCCACGCAGATGGCCACGCTTAGTCCAACCCTGCATACTAATCTATTGCATAGTTTGCGTCTTTTGGAAGTGTTGTGAGGCAAAAGCAATGTTCTCGTGGCGCGTGTGTGGTTAGTGGCGGACCGGCACAGACACCTACGAGATCGGCTGACCCTATTATCTCGAGTTGTGGATATTTAAGCTTTCAAGTTGAACTTCACAACCATGTACCACGTGTGGTGTACCATCTCTATTACGGCACACAATAATACACAATAATATGAAAAAGGCTCAAATGTGGGTACTGACATGTTTTAAAAAAGATGTATTTATTAAAACCATAGATGATAAAATTTATCATTGAATATTTAAGAATCAATTCTACAGAAAAAAAACAAGTGTGAAACTCTTTTAATTAAAGTTATTAATCTCAATTTACAAGTTTTGAGTATTTTTGAGAGCTAAATTTAAAACTATTAAAACTATGAAAATTGATTTATAGAAATCAATAAAAAAAACATAGGGTTTTGAGAATTGTAGATACGATTTTTAGCTAATGCGGTAGATTGATGAATTAATCACCCAAATTTTCAACTCATTAGATTGATGCTTGGAAACCAAACAATAGTTCTAGATGATCTTATCTATTACTCTAACTCAACTAAGCAAAAAACCTTCCTAGATTAATTGTTAGAGCGCAACATTTGTATGTTGCCTTATCATACAAATACTGTTCGTCTCATAAAGAATAAATAATACTACAAATGAAGTACAAATCTAGAGTTTAGGGTAAAAAAATTCAATCAAATAAATTGGCAACCTTTAGAACAAACACATGAAAAAATAGTCCCTCCGGATTAGGTTATCGCTAACCCTAGACAAAAAATTACCCACGCAAAACCCTTAAGGAAACCAACAATCAAAATAAAATAAAAACATACTGAATAATATTAATGAAGAAAAGTGACCATCTAGATCGCGTTACAAACTTGATTCAAAACTAAACTAAACCTCAAAATTAGAGAGAAGGAACTAAATCTAAATTTCAGGATGATTTTTTTGGGTCAAAACCTTGTGTATTTTTAGGAATTATTTTTCGAAATAAGCCACATTTAAAAAAATTATAAAAATGACCATGCTTATCGTTTTTTGCAAACATGACTTGCCATGACTTGGCAGGTAACTTGTCGCACGCTAAGTAGACCACAACAGGTTGTTGAGTGCTAAGGACTCAAAAACTTCCCTAAATTCTTACTAAAGCTCAACTGTTATATCTGTTGTCAGAATGAGAATTTAGAGTTTAGAGGAAGAAAATGTAAGGAATTGATTGCAAAACTTAAGATTGAGACCGAGGAGGAATTACGCCTTCCGGATTAGGTCATCCCTAACCCTATAAGTGAATTACTCGCAAAAAGCCATAAAATATAGAAATATAAGAAATAAAAGAAAACTTACTTGATTGCATCAAAGAATTAAGTCTGCCATCCTTACTGCGGTGAGCTAACATCCCACCCACTTGGTAGCACGTTCGGTTTCTGAACATTTTCCGAATAAAACTAGATTATCCAACAAATGTTCAGAACAAGGTAGCGAAATAGAAACATGAGCTTAATGAAACATGGCTTAACATAACAAGGTACTTAGTTACATATACATACATATGTATGTTTATTACAACAAAAGTGATAGTTTAGGGATGATCGTAGCGGTTGATCTTCATCGCCAGTGCTTAGGTTGGATTGAAATCACAAATGTCCTTCTCTGGGTAAACCTCTTCTTCTGCACCGGTCGGCATCACATCGCTGATGGAGTATTCAAAGTTTTATAAGGATATACAAATAGAAAGAATGAGTGTCAAGGCACTCAGCAAACAATTTGAAAATCTAAATGCGTCATATAGACCTTAACTAGTCAAAGGAATGTTATATTATAACAATAATAAATTTTCTATCAAAATTTATTTGTGATTGTAAAATACTCCATTTATTAAACAAAACTCTACTGAACACTTGTACCATATGGTGAGACCACCTATAGGCCTCGTTTCCTGCCATGATGCAACTTCCAACCTGAAAGTAAAGAGTGAATATTCACGTTTTACTTTGCAGAGGGGTATCAGTTTACCCACAGAAACTATTTATTTCCATGTCGGTATTCGTCAATATCACTTAGCAATTCTTGAAATGCGTGACACCATCAAGAGAATATAACCTTTTCCAAATCCTTTCACTAGATTCCTCCACAGGCATGGCATCGCCATACCTTTTGTAGTCGACTCATCTGCTACACCACCAGTTGATCACATAGCTCTGGGGCCCGCCCTTGGGTCATGATTTCATTATACATACACATATAAATATACGTTCCCATGTGAAGGTATACTAGTTTCTGGATAAGATACTTGACTAGACTTGTCCCATACCAGGTCTATGGTTGATACGGGTAATACAACGCTTGGTAGAAATGATAATTTGTTGTATCCTTGACTTCATAAACATACTTTATCACGAGATTCGAGCCCTCCTTCGGCTCTCATCAAGATTACTCAACTTCTATATACAGCACCTTCATCAGGGCTAGCATCTATTTTCTATAAAATATTCCTTTTGATGCAAAATGGTAAAACTACATAAATTATCAATTAGATGATAATAAAATAACATCAACCAAGCAAGATCAATATGGTCAAGAATAAAACTTGCTTGGAATAGCAAATTCAGAATCCAAGATGTGTATATTGCCCTGGGGCTCTTCGCTCAGATCCGCTCCTAGAATTAAAATAATTAAGTATGTAAGTTTTTAGAAGAACATTGGTGATCACTATGTAAGGATGCAGCATTAAGTGCTAAACACTCTTGCCTCTCTAGCAACGTGGAAACCCGACCCGAACTAACTCTTAACGTCCTCTAGTGCATTTGAAGATTTTCAAGGGTCACCCTCCCAAATAGGACGAAATTTCAAATTAAGTTTACTTGAACTGCATAGTGGAATTGTATAAAACCTCGGGTCGGTAGTTTCTAAAAAGAATAATAATATTTGCTTTTATTTCATAATTACTAAAATAATGTAATTAAATTAAGTACGATTGGTTTAAAACAATTTAATTGACTAATGGATTAGTTTAACTTAATAGATTATAAAAGTGAATCTTAGTTTTCGAGATTTTCTTTTATTTAAATAGAAGGGTTATCATTTTAGACATTAATTCGAATCATGTTTATGCGAAGATCACTAGTACATAAATGCTTTCTTCTAATGGTTCAAAACACACCTTTACTAACGGTTTTCGTACCGCTAGTGATTGGTGTTGCATCTAGGCCTTTATGCTTGATCTGATTTTGATGATTAATGAAAACAAGCGTTTCAGACTAATTGTGTTTTTGAGTCACTTGATATAGAGCCTAGTTGGAAAGACGTACAAGATGATCAAGGTGAACCAACGTGAAAGAGAAAAAACACAAGTCACAGATACAAAGACGAGACGCAAATCGCAAGGTTAAAAATGCAAAGGACCTGAGGTAATATTTATTTTTATTTTGATCGATCTCGGTGTCTGGAGTTTGATCGGTTTAGGAAATTACTTCTTAGTTTTAACCATACTATAAAGAGGGGTTTCACGTCCTCTCTACATTTTCAACATAAATCGAGAAACTACTTGGTCATTGCATCTCATTCGTTTCGGTTGGATTGATTTGGTTTTTGAGTTGAGTTTTTGACAGAAGAAGAATTTTTACATTTTCTAAAAAGATCTAGGTAGATTTGGCTTTTGCCTTTGTTGACAAAAATATAGCCCTTTAAATTATCTTTCAAACGAGATATCAAACACTTAAATCGAACCTCTGGATCAAACGTTATAACTATTTTTATCCATACTGACTGTCAGTATGCTATGCTGACTGTCAGTCTGAATGTCAGTCTGTTTAAACTGACATTTGTCCAGAGAGTGTGTTTTTTGTGCCAAAATTCTTTTGACCTAAACTAACTGTCAACATGCCATGCTGACTATTAGTATGAGGTTCGACCTCGAGCTGATTGTTTTGAGTTTCTGTTTTAATTGGTCGTTTTTGTGGTCAATACTGACTGTCAGTATGTGATACTGACTGTTAGTATGAGATGTCAGTTTCCATATACGACCACAACGGCTAGCAAATTTTATCCGTAATTTTTGTGAGCCGTTGAGGTAGACATTGACTGTCAGTTTGACACACTGACTATCAGTTTGTGATGTTTTGTTTCCTTTTTCTACCTCAAACGGCTAGCTGAGTTTTCTCCGGATTTTACTTCTTTCTGGTTGTGACCCATGCTGACTGTCAGTATGCACTGTTAATTTTTCAGCTTGTGCACAACTGCTCTTTTGATTCTTTGGGCTATAAATAGAGGCTTTGAGCAGTTGTTTTATACACCAAGTAGCCTCCTTCTCATACATACACTTGAGCATTTGTTTTAAAGTTAAAAATCTTGATCTGTTGATCAAGTCTTGAGTTTTGTGGTCCACCGAGTTCTTTTGTTCATATCATCTGCATACTTAGAGTTTCTCGGTGCGTGTTGGAGGTCTAGAAGAGACCTTGCAGCTTGTTACTCTTGGTGAATGCCCTCACCTAGACGGTTTGGTGGCGTGGCCGTTGACCTCTCCTGTTTGGAGATTGTCGGAGAGGCTCGGCGTGATTGTAAAAGGCATAGGTACTCGCCTTTCTGGAGTGGACAAGGAGCAACCACTAGTGAGTAATATCCTTCGTGGATATTGAGGCAAGACTCATTCATTTGAGTGCTTCAACGAGGAGTAGGGGAGACCGGGCGAGTCTCTGAGACCTCGGGAAAAATCTTGTGTTTGTCTTCTACTCTCTTCTATTTCAATTGAGCAATAAATTCATTCGTTCTTTCTTTGCAAAAGTTATTTTAAATTGAAGGTTTTAAAGCCTCCTATTCACCCTCCTCTAGTCGGCATCCTCGATCCTACACGTGGTATCAGAGCTTGGTCTCTCAATTAAGTAGGCTTTACCGCCTAGAGAGTAGATGACGTCAAATGAGGGTTTTCATCTCGGTCATATTGGTCGTGCGCCTATCTTTGATGGGACTAACTATCCTTATTGGAAAGTGCACATGTCGGTATTTTTAGAGGCCATGGGGCTTGATGTGTGGGACATTGTTAAGCTTGGATTTACTCCTCCGGATGATCCGGCAAGTCACTCCGATGACGAAAGGAGAAAACTACACTTAAACGCCCGTGCTGAAAATGCTCTCTTTGCCGGTTTGTCTTTAAACGAGTTCAACCGTGTGAGCAATCTTATCACTGCTTACAAGGTTTGGACCACCCTCGAGGAAATATACAAGGGCACTACCAAAGTCAAAGAGGCAAAGTTGCTCATTGTAAGGCAACGATATGAGACAATCACAATGTCATCAACTGAGTCCGTAGATTTCATGTTTACTCGGTTGAACAACATTATCAATGAACTCAAGGGTCTATGAGTTGTTTTTATTGACATCGATATTGTAAGAAAAATGCTCAGGGCTCTTCCAGAAAGTTTTGACACTCTGGTGATGGTACTAACCAACTCCGACCTATCGACCACCATACCGACGGATCTCTATGGGAACCTCATCACTCATGAGATGCATCAAAAGGAGAAGAAGGAAGTGGCCGAACCTTCGAAAACGAAGAAGAAGGCGTTGGCTTTCAAAGCCGGCTCCAAAAAGGACTCAAGCGACGGCTCCTCCGATGAAGATCTAACTCTTATGGTAAAGAACACTCAAAAACTTTTCGCAGGTTACACAAGAAAGGAGTCAACATCGACACATGACCAAAGGGGCCAAAGCAATCAAACTTCAAGGACATCATATGCTATGGATGTCATGAAAAAGGACATATAGCCTCGAGATGTCCAAACAAGAACAAGACTTGGGACAAGAAGAAGAAATTCTTCAAGAAGAAAAATGGTGCAAGCAAAGAAGCCTGCTTCAGAGAATGGATGTCCGGAGGAGAGAGCTCCGACTCTGACTCCGACGGTGAAGGAAGTTGCTCCAAGAAGCTAGCCGGACTAGCTCTCGGCAACATTTCGACTAGTCCATCCCTTTGTCTTATGGCTAAAGGTGATGAAAAGGTACAATCTAATGATCCTTCATATGATGAACTAGTTGAAATGATTACTGAATTGAATGACATTTTTGGAATCACTAAAAAGAAGTATCGAGCACTTAAGGAAGGACATTCTTCTTTACGCACTCAATACTCAGAGTTAAAAGATTCATATGAAAGTCTGCTCATTAAAGATATTACTAATGCTCCATCTAAGGTAGATGTAGCCACTTTATGAGATCTAGATGATACTCCTTCTAATGTTATTCCTACTAGTTCTCTGGATATATCATGTGCTTCAAATGAAACAATTTTAAATGAAAATAATGAACTTAAGACACAAATTAAAAAACTTGGAAAAGGATTAGAAAATTGCTACAAAGGAAAAATATCTCTCGATCTTATTCTTAGTAAACAAAAATGCTCATTTAGAAAAGAAGGTCTTGCATACTTTTCGAAGAAAGGAAAGAAACCAAATACAAAAACCATTTTTGTAAAAGCATGCAACACATTTTGTTATAAATGCCGTGAAACTGGTCATTCGCATAAAGCTTGTCCTTTAATGACTTCAAACTATTTTGATACTTGCTACATGCTTCAAAGGTCAAAGAAAGGATATGCTATAGCAAAGTTTGTTGGTGCACCCATGATAAATAAAAAGAAGAAATCAATTTGGGTGCCCAAAGCTTTGATCGCTAACATTGAAGGATCCAAAAGGGTTTGGGTACCTAAAAAACTTGATTCTTTTGTTTTTGTAGGTGAACTATAAGACCGGTGGAAAGTATTGGGTGCTAGAGAGCGGATGCTCCGAGCATATGACCGGTAACAACAAATTGTTCATCTCATTAGAAGACAACTCGAGTGAAAACCAGAAGATCACCTTTGGCGACAATCGTCAAGGAAGTGTAGTAGGTTTGGGTAAAATTGCAATATCCAATGATCTTTCAATTTCGAATGTTTTACTTGTTGAATCTCTGAATTTTAATTTTCTTTCCATTGCAAAAATTTGCGATTTTGGATTTCGTTGCACTTTTTATCCGAAGGAAGTTTTAGTTGAAAGTTTAAAAGATAATTTTTTGATCTTTAAAGGCTTTCATTTTGAAAATCTTTATCTTGTTGATTTTCACTCTAAAGATGCATCTCTCTCAACATGTCTTGTCTCTCAAACCTCAAAAGGTTGGCTATGGCATAGAAGACTTGCACATGTTGGAATGCATCAACTGAAAAAGCTTTTAAAACATGATTTGGTTGTTGGCTTAAAAGATGTGAATTTTGAAAAGGATAAACCCTGTAGCGCTTGTCAAGCTGGCAAGCAAGTAGCTACTTCACATCTAATTAAGTGCGTTCTTTCAACTTGCAAACCTTTGGAACTATTGCATATGGATTTATTTGGACCTTCTCAGTTCCAAAGTATCAGGGGTAACAACTATGGTTTTGTTATTGTTGATGATTTTACTCGCTATACTTAGGTCTTCTTTATTTCTCAAAAATCTGAAACCCCCGAAGTTTTCAAATGTTTTGCAAAACGCGTTTCCACTGAATTCGAACTTTCCATCAAGAAAATCCGTAGTGATCATGGTGGAGAATTCGTTAATTCAACTCTAGTTGATTTTTGTGACTCTTTGGGCATTAAACACGAATTTTCTACTTCTTACACTCCATAGCAAAATGGAGTTGTAGAAAGGAAAAATTGAACATTATTAGAAATGGCAAGAACAATGCTAAGTGAGTATGACACTCCTACTCGCTTTTGAGCTGAAGCCGTGCATACTGCTTGCTATTTTATTAATCATCTTTATTTGCATCCTCCTTTGAATTTAACTCCCTATGAGCTTCTTATTGGACGTAAATCAAATATTTCTTATTTTCGAGTTTTTGTTTGTAAATGCTATATCCTTAGAAAAAGAAATTTTGGTGGTAAATTTCAAAGAAGAGTAGATGAAGGTTTTCTAGTCGGATACTCTACCACTAGCAAGGCTTATAGAGTCTTTAATAAAAATACTAGTTGCATTGAAGAATCATGCGATATAGAATTTGATGAAACTAATGGCTCGCAAAAGGAGCAAGTTCCCTGTGATGTTTCAGGTGAAGATCTTCGAAAAGCTGTGAAGAACATTACCATTGGAGACATCAAACCAAGAAAAGATGATCAAGAAGATTATGAGAATATTGAGAATGATGATCAACTTACATCATCACCTCATATATATTGATCAACCAGAGCAAGATCAAGAAGAAGCAGCACAAGAAGAAGCACCAAGGCAACATCAAACCATCACCAAGGATCACCCTCTAGATCAAATATTGGGTGATGTGCTATACATGATGAACTTAATAATTTTTCTTGGAATGAAGTTTGGACTTTAGTAGAAAGACCCAAGGATCATAATGTAATTGGAACAAAATAGGTTTTTAGAAATAAGCAAGATGAAAATGGTGTAGTTGTTAGAAACAAAACTTGTCTTGTTGTACAAGGTTTTTCTCAAGTCAAAGGTTTAGACTTTGGTGAAACCTTTGCACCGGTAGTAAGACTTGAAGCTATTCGTATACTTCTTGCTTATGCATCAAACTTCAATATTAAGTAATTTCAAATGGATGTAAAAAGTGCCTTTTTAAATGGTGAGATATCTGAACTAGTGTTTGTTGAACAACCTCCCAGTTTTGAAGATTCTAAATTTCCAAATCATGTGTTTAAACTGTCTAAAGCTCTCTATAGTCTCAAGCAAACTCCTCGAGCTTGGTATGAATGACTTAGAGACTTTCTTTTATCAAAAGGTTTTAAAATTGGGAAAGTAGACACAACTCTCTTTACAAAAATGATTGGAAAAGATTTGTTCATATGTCAGATATATGTTGATGATATTATCTTTTGATTTACTAATGAACATTTCTGTTATGAGTTTGGAGAAATGATGTCTAGGGAATTTGAGATGTCAATGATCGGTGAGCTAAGATTCTTCCTTGGACTTCAAATCAAGCAACTCAAGAATGATACGTTCGTGAGTCAAACGAAGTACATGAAGGACTTGCTCAAGCACTTTGGGATGGAAGATGCTATAGCAATCAAAACTCCCATGGCTACAAATGGACATCTGGATATGGACAACAATGGAAAATCGGTCGATTCTAAACTTTATAGGTCTATGATTGGTAGCTTGCTATACCTTACTGCATCTAGGCCTGATATCATGTTTAGTGTTTGCTTATGTGCTAGATTTCAGTCAGCCCCTAAGGAATGTCATTTGATTGCTATTAAAAGAATCCTTAGATATTTAAAATACTACCCAAACTTAGGCCTTTTGTATCCAAAAATGCAAACTTTGAATTAATTGGTTATTCGGATTGAGATTATGCTGGTTGTAAAATTGATAGAAAAAGCACATGTGGAAGTTGTCAATTATTGGGGAGATCACTAGTATCATGGTCATCTAAGAAACAAAATTTTGTAGCTCTCTCCACCGCTGAAGCGGAATATGTGTCTGCAGAAAGTTGTTGTGCTCAAATTTTGTGGATGAAGTAGATATTTCTGGATTATGGAATTAAATTTAAAAAAGTGTCACTCTTGTGTGATAATGAAAGTGCCATTAAAATTGCTAATAATCCTGTTCAACACTCTAGAACTAAGCATATTGAAATACAGCACCATTTTATAAGAGATCATGTGGCAAAAGGGGATATAGATGTCAGTTACATTAGAACTGAATTGCAACTAACAGATATTTTCACCAAACCCCTAAATGAGACCATATTTTGCTTTCTCAGAGGTGAATTGAACATTATTGATATTTCAAATGCTAGTTGATGTTCTATTTGTTTTAAAATATATATTATTCTCTATCTGGTCGAATTAATTGTCCATACTGACAGTCAGCATGACAAACTGGCTGTCAGTTCCTTTGCTCAGGAGCCTGGTCGTAGCCTCTGGTCTAAGTCGTTGACCATGTTGACAGTCAGTTTTCACAAACTGACTATCAGTTATGTGGTTCAACTTTGGTCGTTGCCTCTGGTCAAAGTTGGTGACTCACACTGACTGTCAGCTTCAAAACTCAGTTCTATGAACTGACTATCAGTGTTGTACACTGATTGTCAGTTGTATGTTTCTGGTTTTTGAACTGACTGTCAATATATCACACTGACTGTCAGTATGGGACCTCGAACCCTAAAAAACCTGTTTCTTTGTGTCTCTTCGCCTCCTCCTGTCGCCGCCATTGCCTCTCTCGTCGCCGCTGCCTCCTCTTGCCTTATTGAGCCGCGCCACGCCACACGTCACCGCCGACAAACTGTGCGCCGCCGCACCACATCTCGCCAGTGCCTCGCCACACTTGGCCGCCGCCGCACCACCGCACCGTGCCGCTCCTCGCCGGCGTTCTTGCTGCACCTCACTGTGTGTTTGTTGCATCTAGGCTTTTATGCCTAACCCTAATTTTGATGATTAATGAAAACAAAGTGTTTCAGACTAACTGTGCTTCTGAGACTTTTGATACAGAGCGTGTTCGGGAAGAAATGCAATGATGAGGACATCATACCTTCAGATACGCGCATTGAACCGGCCCTTGAAGGTCCCATAACAAGAGCTCGAGCACGACTACTTCATCAACAGGTGAACTCGCTCCTAAGTGAATCGCATTGTATTTTCGAGGATGGATTGCTATTTAATGATGCTATTATACTTAGGAATCATGGAGAGGATCACCGCAGGCATGGAGACCAGCAAGGAAGCAAAGGAGGCCAACAACCACGTCGAATTCGAGTTGGAGGTGAACCCATCCGCAAGGAAGCAAAGGAGGCCAACAACCACGTCGAATTTGAGTTGGAGTTGAAGCCCATCCCGTCACCAATTCGAAGTTCGAGTCCACCTCGGAATCCAGGAGCAGTCTGCACTAAAATCGTCGTACAGGACGCATACGGACTCCGTTTTCAACGTTTTATATACCGTTGGAAAGATAAGGAGATAAGCTTTCCAATGGAACTGGTCCCACGTCAAAATTCCACCGGACCCAATGGGAATCGTCGAAACAAGTCAGCGTCCAGAATCTGTTAGGGTGCTGCGCCACCGTTTTTGGGCCGTTGGCCCATGTACCTCGTTGGAGCCCATTAGGGCGCGTCCAGAGTTCCTTGGCCTACCCTAACACCTTATATTCAGTAGCCGTCATCCGAGTTAGGATTGGGTTTTGCTTAGATTATTCTGTCTTCGAACAGTTTCGCCGCTTGATCGGTTTGTGAGACCCCAACTTGTGAGATTAATCATTCGTATTTGCAATTCAGTTTGCTTTCTTCCGTGTTCTTGCTTGTGTTCTCGATTCGCAGCAGGGATAAGCTTTCTTGGTGAGGTCAATCACGCTCACGCGAGATTGATAACCAACGGAGTAGTGGTGTTGCGATTGCGGGGTTCAGATCGTGCCTGATTTGAAGTCGGATCGTTCTACGTCGAAGCTCCACCAATCGATCTATCACGTACCTTTCGGAAGATCGGGCACCCAGTGTCACATCAAGTGGTATCAGAGCCTCGGTTGCCCATCAGGTTTACTTGTATCCCCTTTGTTCATTATTCATCTTTCACCTAGAGTCCAAAAAATTGCCCCACAAAAATAATTGAGTTTGCCGTCATATCCATGGTCCAAGCCATTTTGTGCCCTTCGCGATTTCGTTTTCAGTTTCGCGTTGTTGAATTTGTATCCATCGTCATCGTCTTGTTGCTGGTTTAGCGTAAGTTCTTGATCTAGTTTGAGTCTTGCATCTTGACGTCGAGTCTAACGCCATCATGTCGTCGTCGCCGCCGCGTCCAAATCGGGTGTCGATCTGTCAAGTTCAGTATTTTGCTTTTATCTCCTTCATCTGAATTCCAAATTGGACAAATTCAGAGACTAAATTGTAGCTCAGAAAATTATCTACAACTTTGTCCATTTTTAGAAGTTCTAGAAACGCCGTTTTCAAGTCCAAAATCGCGTTGGAAGTGAATCTGTTTGATTTCGGATTTCCTACACAGACTGTATTGCGGGGCCCATATCTCCTAGATCCGTTATCCAAAATTGGTGTTCCATATATGCAAATTGATCAGCACGAAACGATCTACAACTTTTCTGTTATACGTTTTAGCGTTTGAGGCATCAAAAAATCCGAAAACAGCATAGGAAGTTTCTGCATAGTAGATCTGTTTTTTTTTTTCAGCGAGAGAAAATTGAGTGTTTGTGTATATATCTTGTAATCTCTCATATGCGGCACTATTGATATTTAAAAAAAAAGGTGAAAAAGGCAAGTGCATAAAAAAGAAGCCGCACAAAGATAAAAAAAAGAAAAAAAAAGAAAAAAAACCAAGGAGAAAAAAAAAGAAATAAAAAAAAATCAGAAGTGCTTGCATCCTTTGTATCGACAGTGTTACGTCATTCGTTTTGTTTGTTTGAGCTAGGTCTGAGAACGAGTTTAGGCTAGCAACTTTGACAAGTACTTTGGATATTTATTCAGCTTTGCTATTCTAATTTCGATGATTGCATATTCCTTGCTACTAAATATTGCATATCCAAGCTCCACATACTTCTTATCAGGTACGGATTGGGTCTTGCAATCGCTTCACATACTGTTGGTATACCTCTGAGTTGTGCTACCTGTCGCCTTGGTAAGAACCTAGTAAGAACTTGGTAAGACGCAGGAGAGTGTGTGATCCCACTTCCCCATAACCTAGTAGTTGCTAGGGATAATATTTTCTGTTATCTTTTGTTGTCTTGCTCACAATGACAGAAAGTTCCAATGGGAAGGACAGGGTTTCTACTGAGGACTGTGTGCTGCACAGCGAGGTTAGGGACTTGTTGGGCGGTTTGGAGGAGAGGCTGGCCAAGATGCTCAGTGAACATGCCACGGCTTCACAGCATCAGTTTGAGGGCCTCGACAGACGCGTGTCCACCCTTGCTGGACGAATTGAAGCTTTGGAGCCACAACAGCCACCCTTCCATGACGATGACCAAGACGTTGAATATGGCGACAATGGAGAGGTGAACCAACGGACGACACAAGAGGCACGACTACGTCAATGCCTTCGCCGCAATCAGCATGGTATGGGAGGTAATAACAACCACCATCATGGTCGTGCCAATGATGATCCTTTTGCTAAGGTGAAATTTTCCATCCCTCCTTTTCATGGTGCCTATGATGCTGAGGTTTACTTAGATTGGGAGATGGCTGTTGAGCAAAAGTTTAATTCTCACTTAGTTCCTGAGCAACATCGAGTTAGGCAAGCCACTAGTGAATTTAAAGACTTTGCTATCATCTGGTGGAATGAACTTGCTACCCTCCGCTTACAACCTAACACATGGGCTAGGTTAAAAGAAGCTATGCGTGAACGTTTTGTTCCTCCTTCCTACCAACGTGATTTGCGTAAGAAATTGCAGCGCTTAGAGCAGGGTAATATGTCTGTCCAGGAATATTACGCTGAGCTACAAAAGGGCATGATACGTTGTGGGGTACAAGAGGAAACCGAAGATAAAATTTGTCGGTTTTATGGGGGGTTGAGGCGTGAAATTCAGGATATTATTGACTACAAAGAATATACTACTATCAATCGTTTGTTCCAGCTTGCTATGTTGGCAGAAAAAGAATTGCAGGGATGACATTTAGCGGACCGGAGACAACGGAACAACTTCTCCAACAACTTTGTTCCTCGGACTACGCAATCTGGTCGCGACAAACAAACTGTGCAGCCACCTGTCCCTTCCAAGAGTGCCTCGCGTCCAGCACCATCTTCATCACCTTCGCGACCTCCTGAGGTAAGCAAATCTGTGCCTTTGCAGGCACCGGCAGCGAGCTCCGTTTCGGTGGCTTCCATGGGACGTTCTACAGGGATCGTGTGCCACCGCTGCAAGGGCATGGGTCATGTACAGAAAGATTGTGCTAGCAAAAGGGCATATATTGCTACGGCTGATGGCGGGTATGTTAGTGCTTCTGATGTTGAAGATGAATATTCCCTCGCCACTAACGTTGCAGGCGAAGAAGAGGACAAGGAGTGCAGTGATGAGGAGGTACTTGGCACCGCAGCAACAGAGACCTACAGAACCATCATTGTGCAGCGCTCGATGAGTGCCCAAGTTGAGACGGATGACAAGTTGCAGCGTCACAACTTGTTCAACATGTTCCTCATCGTCAAGGACTGCCGCGTCCGCACCATCATTGATGGCGGCAGCTGCAACAATTTGGTGAACACCGACTTGGTCCAGAAGCTTAGCTTGACCACGAGAGCACACCCCCATCCCTACCACATTCAGTGGTTCAATAACAGCGGCAAGGTCAAGGTAACTCAAACAGCAAGAGTGCATTTTTCTATTGGCTCCTACCACGATTTTGCTGATTTTGATGTCGTACCTATGGATGCTTGTGCCCTTTTGTTGGGGCGTCCTTGGGAGTTTGATACTGATGCAACTCACCATGGTCGAGCTAATAAGTACACTCTTATCCATAAGGGAAAGAAACTTACGTTGCTTCCTATGTCCCCAGCTGAAATTGTGCAATATGAAAAGGATGGGACGCGTATAAGCAAAAGAACCTGTTACAATCTGAAAATCAGCAAGTAATAAAATTGAAAACTCCTACTTTGCTTGCAAATAAAATTGATCTTGCTGAAATTGATGAGCCTAATGGGATATGCTATGCTTTGGCTTGCAAAAAGGCATTGTTTTCGCTTGAGGACATGTCTTTTTCGGTGCCCCCCGCTGTTGCTAACCTTTTGCAGGAGTACAAGGATGTGTTTCCCTCTGAGCTTCCACCGGGGCTGCCACCTGTGAGGGGAATTGAGCACAAGATTGATTTGATTCCAGGGACGAGCTTGCCAAACCGTGCTGCTTATAGGACCAATCCCGAGGAAACTAAGGAGATACAGCGACAAGTCCAAGACCTTTTGGACCGTGGGTACGTACGTGAGAGCCTTAGTCCTTGTTCTGTTCCTGTTCTTTTGGTTCCTAAAAAAGACGGCAGTTGGCGCATGTGTGTTGATTGTAGAGCCATTAATAACATCACCATTCGATGTCGCTATCCTATTCCTAGGTTAGATGACATGCTTGATGAGTTGAGTGGTTCTATTATTTTCACAAAAATTGATTTGCGTAGTGGGTACCACCAGATTCGAATGGCTTTGGGAGATGAATGGAAAACTGCTTTCAAAACTAAGTTCGGGCTTTATGAGTGGTTAGTCATGCCTTTTGGTTTAACTAATGCACCTAGCACTTTCATGCGTTTGATGAACGAAGTTTTGCGTGCTTTTCTTGGCAAATTCGTGGTGGTATACTTTGATGATATTCTCATTTACAGCAAGTCACATGATGAACATATTGAACATTTACGAGCTGTTTTTACTGCCTTGCGTGATGCACGTTTGTTTGGTAACCTTGAGAAGTGCACCTTTTGCACCGATCGAGTCTCGTTTCTTGGCTATGTTGTCACTTCACAGGGAATTGAGGTGGATGAGGCGAAAATTGAAGCCATTACTAGCTGGCCGATTCCGACGACTGTCACACAGGTGCGCAGTTTTCTTGGTCTTGCAGGATTTTATCGGCGATTTGTGCGGGATTTCAGCACCATTGCAGCACCTCTCCACGAATTGACAAGGAAAGGAGTTCCTTTTCGTTGGGGACCAGCGCACGACCATGTTTTTGACGTCCTCAAAGCGAAGCTTACACAGGCGCCTTTGCTACAACTTCCTGATTTTGACAAGACATTCGAGCTAGAATGTGATGCGAGCGGCATTGGCATTGGAGGAGTGCTCATACAAGGAGGTAAACCCGTTGCCTTCTTTAGTGAGAAGTTGAGTGGTCCATCTTTGAATTATTCTACTTATGATAAAGAATTGTATGCTTTAGTGCGTGTTTTGCAAACTTGGCAACATTATCTTTGGGCTAAAGAATTTGTCATACATTCTGATCATGAATCTTTGAAGTACATTAGAGGACAAGCTAATCTGAATAAACGACATGCTAAATGGATTGAATTCATAGAGTCGTTTTCATACATCATTAAACATAAGAAAGGAAAAGACAATGTTATTGCAGATGCTTTATCTAGGCGATATACCATGTTGTCACAACTTGATTGCCGAATTTTTGGCCTAGAAACGATCAAAGCTTTGTATGACACTGATCTTGATTTTAAAGATGCTTATGCTCAGTGCAAAGCGGGACGAACTTGGAATAAATATGTGTTGCATGATGGTTTGCTATATCGTGCTAACAAGCTATGCGTTCCAGCTAGCTCGGTTCGTCTTTTGTTGTTGCAGGAAGCACACGGAGGCAGATTGATGGGACATTTTGGCGTGAAGAAAACGGAGGAGGTGCTGGTCACACACTTCTTTTGGCCACGGCTGCGGCGCGACGTCGAGCGCTACGTCGCACGCTGTACTACATGCAACAAAGCTAAGTCCCGTCTTAATCCCCATGGTCTTTATATGCCTCTACCTGTTCCTAGTGCGCCTTGGGAGGATATATCGATGGACTTTGTTTTAGGATTGCCTAGGACCAAGAAGGGGGGGGATAGTATTTTTGTGATAGTGGATCGATTTTTGAAGATGGCACATTTTATTCCTTGTCATAAGAGCGACGATGCCACAAACATAGCTGATTTATTTTTTAGAGAAATCGTTTGCTTGCATGGTGTGCCTATTACTATTGTTTCAGATCGCGATGCGAAATTTTTGAGCCACTTTTGGATATCGCTTTGGAACAATTGGGGACAAAGTTGCTGTTTTCTACTACATGTCATCCCCAAACTGACGGACAGACAGAGGTCGTTAATAGAACTTTATCAACCATGTTGCGAGCTGTCCTAAAGAAGAATTTGAAGATGTGGGAAGAGTGTTTACCGCATGTTGAGTTTGCTTACAATAGAGCGGTTCACTCCACCACCAAGGTAAGTCCTTTTCAGGTAGTATATGGTTTTACTCCTCGTGCTCCAATTGATCTTTTGCCTTTACCTGCCGATGAGAGAGTTAATTGTGATGCTCAACAACATGCTGAATTTATTCTTAAGATGCATGCTGCAACTAAGAAAAATATTGAGAGGATGACTGAAAAATATAGGATTGCTGGTAGTAAAGTTAGAAAGGACGTAAAACTTGAACCGGGTGATTTAGTGTGGTTGCATTTGAGAAAGGATAGATTTCCAGAATTGCGCAAGTCTAAGTTAATGCCACGTGCTGATGGTCCTTTTAAAATTCTTGCAAAGATAAATGACAATGCATATAAGTTAGACCTGCCTGCAGATTTTGGGGTTAGTCCCACATTTAACATTGCAGATTTGCGACCATACATGGGAGAAGAAAGTGAGCTTGAGTCGAGGGCGACTCAAATTCAAGAAGGGGAGTCTGATGAGGACATCATACCTTCAGATACGTGCATTGAACCGGCCCTTGAAAGTCCCATAACAAGAGCTCGAGCACAACTACTTCATCAACAGGTGAACTCGCTCCTAAGTGAATCGCATTGTATTTTCGAGGATGGATTGCTATTTAATGATGCTATTATACTTAGGAATCATGGAGAGGATCACCGCAGGCATGGAGCCCAGCAAGGAAGCAAAGGAGGCCAACAACCACGTCGAATTCGAGTTGGAGGTGAAGCCCATCCGCAAGGAAGCAAAGGAGGCCAACAACCACGTCGAATTTGAGTTGGAGTTGAAGCCCATCCCGTCACCAATTCGAAGTTCGAGTCCACCTCGGAATCCAGGAGCAGTCTGCACTAAAATCATCGCACAGGACGCATACGGACTCTGTTTTTGACGTTTTATATACCGTTCGAAAGCTAAGGAGATAAGCTTTCCAATGAAACTAGTCCCACATCAAAATTCCACCGGAGCCAATGGGAATCGTCGAAACAAGTCAGCATCCAGAATCTGTCAGGGTGCTGCGCCACCGTCTTTGGGCCGTTGGCCCATGTACCTCGTTGGAGCCCATTAGGGCGCGTCCAGGGTTCCTTGGCCTACCCTAACACCTTATATTCAGTAGCCGTAATCTGATTTAGGATTGGGTTTTGCTTAGATTGTTTTGTCTTCGAACAGTTTCGCCGTTTGATCGGTTTGTGAGACCCCAACTTGTGAGATTAATCATTCGTATTTGCAATTCAGTTTGCTTTCTTCTGTGTTCTTGCTTGTGTTCTCGATTCGCAGCAGGGATAAGCCTTCTTGGCGAGGTCAATCACGCTCACGCGAGATTGATAACCAACGGAGTAGTGGTGTTGCGATTGCGGGGTTCAGATCGTGCCTGATTTGAAGCCGGATCATTCTACGTCGAAGCTCCACCAATCGATCTATCACGTACCTTTCAAAAGATCGGGCACCCAGTGTCACATCATGCAAGATGATGAAGATGAACCTGACATGAAATGAAAAAGCACAAGTCACAAACAATATGGTCAAGATGCAAATCGAGAAACGCAAAGGACCTAAGGTAATAAGAGTTTTTATTTTTTCTAATTTCGGCATTTGGAGTTAGATCGGTTAAGGACTTTGTTGCTTAGATTTAACCGTACTATAAAGAGGGGTTGCAAAGTCCTCTCTAAATTTCCAACATGAACCAAGAAACTTAGGTCATTGCATTGCATCATTTTTTGGTGGGATTTGATTTGAATTTGGTCTTAAAAGATTTGGATTTTTAATTGAGTTTTTGACAACAGAAGGGTTTTTCAAATTTTTAGAAATATCTAGGCAGATCTAGATTTTGCTTCTGTTGACAAAAATGTAGCCCTTAAAATTATCCTTCAAATGAGATTTTAAACTTTCAATTTGGACTTCTGGATTTAAATTTATAGCTGTTTTTGTTCATGCTGACTGTCAGTTTGCTATACTGACTGTCAGTTTGAATATCAGTTTGTGTTAACTGACAATTGTCCAGAGAGTGTGTTTTTCGGGCCTAAAATTTTTTTGTACTAAACTGACTTTTAGTTTGTGTTTCGACCACAACTGTTTTTATCTGAGTTTCTGTTTAAACTGGTCGATGTTTTGGTCGAACTAACTATCAGTTTGCATAACTGACTGTCAGTTTGGGGTTTCAGTTTCCATATATGACCACAAACGGCTAGCTATTTTTTATCCCTAAATTTTGTCGGCCGTTGTGTATGTAACTGACTGTCAGTTTGTGTTGCTGATTTTCAGCCCTAGCTCCAATGGTTCTTTTGATCCTTGAGACTATAAATAAAGGCTTTGAGCTCGTATTTTATATAACAAGCAGCCTCCTCTCATACACATTCTTGAGCTTTAGTTTCTTATACAAAATCTTGATCTTTTGATCAAGTCGAGTGCTTTTCAGATCCACTGAGTGCTTTCTGTTCGCATCATTTGCATCCTATTAGTTTCTCGGTGATTGTTAGAGGTCTAGAGAAGACCTTGCTGCCTGTTACTCTTGGTGAGCGCCCTCACCTAGACGGTTCGGAGGCGTGGCCGTTGATCTCTCGGTTCGAAGATTGTTGAAGAGACTCGGCAAGGTTGTAAAAGGCATCGGTACTCGCCTTTCCAGAGTGGACAAGAAGCAACCATTAGTGGATAATATCCTTTGTGGATATTGGAGCAAGACTCAATTTATTTTAGTGCTTCAACGAGGATTAGGAGAGACTGGGCGAGTCTCTGAGACCTCGGTAAAAATTGTTGTGTTAGTTCTCTCTGTCTCTTTATTTCAATATATTAAATTGCTTTTGGTTCTTATCTTTGCAACATTTGTTTTTTTAATTGAAAAGTTTTAAAGCCTCCTAATCACCCCCCTCTAGTCGGCATCCTTGATCCTACAGTCTTGCCATCCGTGCCATGCCTCTCATGTTTGTGTCTCTACCTTATCGAGCCGTGTCTTCACTTTGCAGTGCTGTGGCCCCGTCGTCGTCACTTCTTCGGCTCCTCTGTTCGTCCCTCAGATCAGGTCCCTGTTCTTCTTCTCTGTTTCTTTTCACCATGTCTGAAGAACGCTGCAAACAGCAGCCGTTCAACGGGTCAACCGTCTGAGACCCGATCCTTGCCGCTGCCCGAGCGTGTCCCCGTGGATTATTCCCGGTGGCACACGAGTCGCCTTGCACCCTCCACGCCACAAACCCCTATCTTTCCCCGCATCCCACTGGTCGCGACGCCTACCAGGTTCTCACCTTCTTCACGAACCTGCAGCTTGATCTATTCACCAGTGTCTACAGTCGCGTTCCTATCTTCGCTCACCGCTCTCTGTCTTGGGAGACGATTGCCTCTCGCACAGGCATCGTCACCCTGGCAGATTCTTTCGCTTCCGTCGGGATCAGAGATCTTGTCTCTGATTCTTCTCTTCACTTGGCTGATGAGCCCATTCGCCAGTTTTACTCCACTGTCTTCATCTCTCCCCAGCGCGACTCGCTGACCTTCATGACAGCCTCCAGGTCCATACTGTCACGAAGGAGCAGCTAGAGGCCGCTCTCGGACTGGTTCGCCTAGCTTCTGGTCGCCAGCTCCATACCCTACCAAACCTTGAGCATCGGGAGGTGGCCATGCTCTATTCCGGCCCCTTCCAGCTCTATCACATCACTGGCCTACGCCGTGATGTTGATCTGGCCCTGCAGATCCTCCGTCTCACTTTGGTCCCCATGACCGGAGACAGGGCCAGAGTCACTTATCTTTCCCTCCACGTTCTCATCTCTATCTTTCAAGAGGAGCCATTCGATGTTGCTGACCTCATCATCAGTGAGATTCAGCACGTCCTCCTTTCTCCGCGTCGCCAGCTGCTGTATGCTCCATACATCATGGAGATGCTTCTTCATATCCGGGCCGTTGACTCGAAGCTCCCTCGGCCCCACCATCCACTTCTGTCTATCCTCCGGCCCAGGCCGATCGGCGTCTTGGTGCTCGCCCTGCAGCTGCAGCTGGACCTGACTCTTCTGCATTTGACGATGATGCAGCTAGTGAGTCAGGCGATGAGGTTGTAGGACAAGCAGTAGATCCGGCTCCTACCGGAGACACAGGCACCAGATCCACCTCTATCTCTCAGCTCGATCAAGTGATCCAGACCTAGCAGCAGATCCTCATCACTCAGTAGGAGCGTCATCAGATTCTCCTTCGTCTGCTTGCCCAGCAGGAGGAGATTCTGAGTCGCCTACCAGCCTCAGTCTCTCCAGTCCCTCGCAAGAGGGCCCGCCAAGCGTCTTCCTCGCCGGGATCTGCTTTCGTCCCTACTGCTTCAGACCCTACTGCACCGGCCTCCGCAGCCCCAGCTTCCACTCCTCCAGCTTCACCAGGCGTCGACCCGATTGGATCTCCAGCAGGCTCCGGAGATAAAGTCGTTCTAGGTCTCTCCAGTGAGGAGGATTAGGCTGTAGTGTCTACTCCCGCCTTTTTGTGCTTGATGCCAAAGGGGGAGAATTTTGTTGACATTGATGTTTTCTTATATATGGATGGATATTTATCTTATATGATATTATGGATGTTTTGTTTATATGATATGGATATTTATCTTATATGATATTATGGATGTTTCGTTTATATGATGTGGATGGTTTATTGTTTATATATGTGTGATGATTCGAACTTATCTTCGTGATGATACATGTCATATATTTATTTGAGATATCGTGCATACACTCAAGGGGAGAATTATGATGTTGATTTGAGATCTCGTGCACATACTTAGGGGGAGTTATTCAATTTTTTTACCAAACACTTGTTGTCATCAATCATAAAAAAGGAGGAGATTGTTGTATCTAGGCCTTTATGCCTGATCTGATTTTGATAATTAATGAAAACAAGCATTTCAGACTAATTGTGTTTTTGAGTCACTTGATACAGAGCCTAGTTGGAAAAACGTACAAGATGATCAAGGTGAACTAACGTGAAAGAGAATAAGCACAAGTCACAAGATACAAAGACGAGACGCAAATCGCAAGGTTAAAGATGCAAAGGACATGAGGTAATATTTGTTTTTATTTTGACCGATTTCGGTGTCTGGAGTTTGATCGGTTTAGGAAATTATTTCTTAGTTTTAACTGTACTATAAAGAGGGGTTTGACATCCTCTCCACATTTCCAGCATAAACCGAGAAACTACTAGGTCATTACATCTCATTCGTTTCGGTTGGATTTGATTTGGTTTTTGAGTTGAGTTTTTGACTGCAGAAGAATTTTTGCATTTTCTAGAAAGATCTAGGCAGATCTGGCTTTTGCTTTTGTTGACAAAAATATAGCCCTTTAAATTATCTTTCAAACGAAATATAAACACTTAAATCGGATCTCTAGATCAAAAGTTTTAATGTTTTTATCCATGCTGACTGTCAGTATGCTATGTTGATTGTCAGTCTGTTCAAACTGACATTTGTCCAGAAGTGTTTTTTGTGCCAAAATTCCTTTGACCTAAACTGACTGTCAGTATGCCATGCTGACTGTCAGTATGAGGTTCAACCTCAAGCTGATTGTTTTGAGTTTCTGTTTTAACTGGTCATTTTTGTGGTCGATACTGACTATCAGTATAAGGTGTCAGTTTCCATATACGACCACAACGGCTAGCAAAGTTTTATCCATAATTTTTGTCAGCCATTGAGGTAGACACTGACTGTCAGTTTGGGATATTTTGTTTCCTTTTTCTACCTCAAACGGCTAGCTGAGTTTTCTCCGGATTTTACTTTTTTCTGGTCGTGACCGATGCTGACTGTCAGTATGCACTGTTAATTTTCCAGCTTGTGCACAACGGCTCTTTTGATTCTTTGGGCTATAAATAGAGGCTTTGAGCAGTTGTTTTATACACCAAGCAGCCTCCTTTTCATACATACACTTGAGCATTTGTTTGAAAGTTAAAAATCTTGATATGTTGATCAAGTCTTGAGTTTTGTGATCCACCGAGTGCTTTCGTTCATATCATCTGCATACTTAGAGTTTCTCGATGTATGTTGGAGGTCTAGAAGAGACTTGCAGCTTGTTACTCTTAGTGAACGCCCTCACCTAAACGGTTTGGTAACATGGCCGTTGACCTCTCCTATTTGCAGATTGTCGGAGAGGCTCGGTGTGATTGTAAAAGGCATCAGTGCTCGCCTTTCCGGAGTGGATAAGGAGAAATCACTAATGAGTAATATCCTTTGTGGATATTGAAGTAAAACTCATTCATTTGAGTGCTTCAACGAGGATTAGGGGAGACCGGGCGAGTCTCCAAGACCTCGGGAAAAATCTTGTGTTTGTCTTCTACTCTCTTCTATTTTAATTGAGCAATATAAATTCATTCGTTCTTTTTTGTAAAAGTTGTTTTAAATTGAAGGTTTTAAGCTTCCTATTCACCCCCCTCTAGTCGGCATCCTTGATCCTACAATCGGCACGATAAAACAAGACTAGCATTACTCTAGCAGTTTTGAACCGTTCGAAAAGCCTACACATAGTCTAACGGTTAACTAGTACTATCCGTTAGAACATTACACTATATTGTAACGGTCGTTCATACTATACCATTAGAACATTGCATCATCTTCTAACAGCCAATATTATGGAACCGTTAGAAGAGTCTATAATATTCTTACAATTCTTTTACGTTAATCATTAGAATAGGTTCATCTAGTCTAACGGTTTACTAATACTATCCGTTAGAACATTATACTATATTCTAATGGTTGTTCAGAGTATAGTCTGTAATTTTCTAACGATATACGCTAGACAACCGTTAGAATATAATGTAATGTTCTAACAGATAGTACTAGTTAACTGTTAGAAGATGGTATAGAATTCTATCAGATAGTTGTAGTGAACCGTTAGAATATGTTATTCTCTTCTAACTTTATTTGTTATTTACCAGTTAGAATAAGAGAACAAGATTAAATACACAATACAGTACAGATGCAAAAAAAAGGTACATTCACAAATACACATTGAACAGACTGACACATTGGACAGTTATTCACATTTATTCACATATAGACCAATACAAATACAAAAAACAACAATTGACATAGAGTAGACAAACAGAAAAAAAGAAAAATTACAACAAGTGAGCTAAGCCAGTCATGGCAGCTGGTTGACCACCACTTTGTCCATCACATATTGAGCCCAAATTTGTCACAGCTCTCTAATCTTTGCATTACCGTATTTGTCTTTGAACATGGCACTCGCATGCATGTGTGAAATAATTAACTTCCTAGTTTTGAATGTCACATCCAATTTTCAAATTTGAGTTAGCTAAAATGCTTACCTGAGGGAATTGGGCAAAGTTTGTCCTAACTAGGTCATACATATACCGCAGCACATAAAACCCACATTCCCACGATTCTGGTTGCTGATGGCACTGAGATAATTGCATATGCGAAGACATGTTAGCTATTCTTTCCATAAATTAATTAACCATAAACTAAAGACTCGTGAGTAGTTCGATCCTTACTAATTACCTGATATTCTTTCCAAGAAATTTGGGAGTTCTCCGATGCGCCATGCCTCCCTCCAATGGACACATATTTTCGAAAACCCTGCATTTAAGTTAGCATTGTCGGTTAATATGTTATCATTAGCTAGTGAGGTCAAAATTTAAATCAAACATGTTACTTACGCATCCATATTCTCCTTGATCACGTATTCCTTTGGTACCTGTCGCGTATCGAATCGAGGTAGTACAACTCATTCCTCCACAGATAGATCACGAGGAGGATCTAGTGGCCGCTACATTGTACATAAAAGAGAACCGCTTAAAGTATATATCTAAGGTGTAACATACAAGAATGAGTTAAATTACTAGAAAATTTGCTAACCTTTGGTGGTACGATACTAGAATGAACTCCCTGTCTTGCTGTGCCAGCAGTGCCCTTAATATGTGTTTCGCCGGGAAGATCTCTCTTCCGGGATATTGGCCCCTTTTTCGTGGTGCGGGTGGGCCAGTATACATAAGTATACACTTAAGAGAATAGAGAATGCATAATCTTTAAGGGAAACACTGTATTTCATTCATTCTGAAAAGAATTACAAATAGAGAATGCATAATCTTTACATGCTCTCATTGCGTCAAGGAAAGTACATCTTGACTTCAGGAGATTGCATGGTTCATGGTTACTCAGGTATTTTGAAAAGCTCTTGGTTAATTATATCTGCAGAACAAGTCCGCAGAAAACCTCTAATTAAGCTATGCTGATGATCATCGTCTTCAATCTTCAAAATAACTTTGCCATTTGATGAATGTATGCAATGCGTATGCCCATGCATGCAAGTACACAAATCCATAACCTTGTCAGCCTATGGTGCTATCACAAAATGTGGTGAACACTGGAATATCCATCAATGTCCAACCAGGGGATTGTTCGGCCTCCTCGATCATAAACAAGTGGATGCCTTCGCCTCATCAGTACCCGGCATGAATGGTGTCCGGCTTTGCCAGTCACGGACAAAAGTATGTCGCCTTCGCGTCATCAGTACCCAACGACATGAAAAAGTGGATGGAATGACATGTGATAACATCTTGACTTCCTTAACTTCAGGAAATACATATTACATGATAGGCAGCACATCAGAACATTCATCAATGGCTTTGATTGTTTTGACAACTTCTGACATGATTGGACTGAACTAGCTTCCCTTCGACAAACTAGATGAGAGTCTTTCGAGATTCTCTGATCTTCTTGAAACTTGGAGGAATAGTTTCTGGACGGATCTTCGATTATTCATCAAAATTTGAGATCAATCGGACCATCAGATTGAAAATTATCTTCAATGAGTGTTCATATATCAAGCTGAACTTCAGCGAGACAAAACTTGTTTGCATTGGTCTTCTGGAGATCTTCTTGACTTTGGATTGACATGATAATTGGAAGAATTGATTCACCATGAGTCTACTATTTTCCATGAAAATTTGGGGTCGATCAAACTTCTGGATGAGAAGTTATTATCGATCTTCTCCCGTGGGACAAGCTGAAACATCTTCTGGACAAAGCATCTCTTCTGACCAAATTCGACCTTAGAGATCTCTGATTGGCTTGAAACTTGGTGGACATGTTGTACCTGTAATCCCCTATTCACCATGAAATTTGGAGTCGATCGAACTTCTGGTTGAGAAGTTATCACCGATCTTCTCCCGTTCGGGCAAGCTAAAACTGCATTGGACAGAGTCTATCGTCTAGTCAAATTCAACCTTAGAGATGTCTGATTGTCTTGAAACTTGGTGGACATGTTGTACCTGTACTCCCCTGTTCACCATAAAAATTTGGGTTCGATCAGACTTCTGCATGAGAAGTTTTCATCGATCTACTCCTATGGAACAAGCTAAAACGACAGTGGATAGAGCATCTCTTATGGTCAAATTCAACCTTAGCGATCTCTGATTGACTTGAAACTTGGTGGACATACTGCACCTGTGGTGCCCTATTCACCATAAACATTTGGGGTTGATCGGACTTTTGGATCAGAAGTTATCATCAATCTACTCCAGTGGAATAAGCTGAAACAGCTTCTGGACAAAGCCACTTTTCTGGTCGAATTTCAACCTTAGAGCTCTCTGATTGTCTGGAAAATTGGTGGACAAGTTACACCTATGGTACCCTGTTCACCATAAAAATTTGGTGTCGATCGGTCTGATGGATCAGAAGTTATCATCGATCTACTCTCATGGAATAAGTTGAAACAGCTTCTGGACAGAGCCTTTTTTCTGGTCGAATTTCAACCTTAGAGATCTTTGATTGGCTTGAAACTTGGTGGACATGTTGCACCTATGGTCCCCTATTCACCATAAAAATTTGGAGTCGATCGGACTTTTGGATCAAAAGTTATCATTGATCTACTCCCATGGAACAAGCTGAAATGACACTGGACAGAGCCTATTTTCTTGTCGAATTTCAACCTTAGGGATCTCTCATTGGCTTGAAACTTGGTGGACATGTTGCACCTGTTGTCCCCTATTCACCATAAAAATGTGGGGTCAATCGGACTTCTGGATTATAAGTTATCGTCGATCTATTTCCATAGAACAAGCTGAAACGGCACTATGATGGCTAACACGGGCACCACGAACGAGGCCTCCATCTCTGGTATGATGCATAATGAATGCTATGCATATGAACAAGACTCACCCATGGCAACTTTCAAAGCTTGCTCGAGTAGATCTACAGAGAAAGAAAAGCAGGGCTTCTCCTGTGCCGGTCTTCTTATCTTGTTCGCCTTTTTGTTTACTTGTTCGTCTACCTGTTAGTGTCTGGAACATGTGCTTCTGGGCCTATATGCCTGTATCCTATGTGCCTGCCTTGCACCTTCATTTCACTTGCGTGTCCCTGTGTGTCTCCAAAAGGCTAGCATCCCCTCTCTATTTATAGAGGCTTCAGGTTGGTTGTAACCATCCAATAACCAGAGATATTTAGGGAATTTGAATTCGAATAGGAGATATATTTTTTTATTTAAATAAACCAAAGGATAAAAAGAGATTATCCCCTTTTTGAATTTGAATAGGAGATAGACTTTTGTTATTTAAATAAACAAAAGGTTAGAGATAAGTCATGTTCGAACTCGAGTTGCATGTTGGTCTAATCAGGTTTGACCGTTTGACCACGTTTGACCAGGCTGTTGTCTGTTGACCAAGTTTGAGTAGTCCAATTTTGACTAGTTTGTTGACCAGGTTTGACCAATTCAATTTTGACCGATTTTTTGACTAGTGGAGTTTTGTCCTGGTTTTTATCATCATTTTTTACAGCCCAAATATATATGTATTTTTATTTTAGCCTTTTGGCCATATGAGATTTTTTTAATGAGAACAAATGCCCCTCACCGAGTTGCATTTGTGCACGAAGCAGCTCAAACTTAACTTGGCGAAACCGACTGTTATTTCTGAGTTTCGATGCTTGAAACTAGCATCAAGCAACGAAATCTGCATGTAATTAACTTACAGATACTTTGGTCGAAGATGAGGCGATCGAAGAAACTGTGGTCACTGATGCTGCTCAATGTGACCAAAAAATTGTTGAAGAACTTTTCTCGATGATGGCAAGAGGTGGAAGCTATGTGACAATTAAAGCCTTGAAATTCTGCTGCATCCGTCTAGCTACCATGGAGCCAACTAGCGAGAGAAATTGACAGCTTCATCAGTTCCTAAGTCATGGCGAAGAATCATGCCACAACCTAAAGCTTTTTATCAACCTTACTGCGTCCGTCTTGCAACCACGGAGCCAACCAGTAGAGTTGAAGGGTTTCACATATCCACGTGAACCACACTGGCACGCTTCACTGCTCCCATCAATGGTTACATTGCAAACTTTGTTTGGTCAAGATATCACATCGCCATCTTCAGACCTAACTTTAGCGATGTTAACCTGCATATCAAAGAAAAGAAAACAACTTCTTTCTTTGGAGATTTGGGGTAGAACATTCCCATAAAAAGGGTCAAAGAAAGGAATAACACATCTTTCTTTGGATTGTTGGGTAAATCCTTCCCATAATTAAGAGCTTCCAAGAAAAGAAAGAAACATCTTTCTTTAAAACATTGGGGCAAAACCTTCCCATAATGATGAACATCAAAGAAAGGAACACATATCTTTCTTTAAAACGTCAGGGCAAAACTTCCCATAATGATGAACATCAAAGAAAGGAAACACATATCTTTCTTTAAAACGTCGAGACAAAATCTTCCCATAATAAAGAACATCAAAGAAATGAAAGAAACATCTTTCTTTGGAGTGCTGGGGCAAGACCTTCCCATTAGAAGAGAACACAAAACAAAGGAATAAAGCATCTTTCTTTCAAGTTTTGGAGTAAAACTCTCATAATATTAAGATCATCAAAGAAAGGAAAGAACATCTTTCTTTGTAAAATTAGGGTAAAATCTTCCCAAAATAAAATAACAAAGAAAGGCAAATACATCTTTCTTTAAAACTTTGGGGGTAAAACCCTTCCATAATAAACATTTTTTTATTTTGAAATAGAATATTAAAGAAAGGAAAAGAGCACCTTTATTTTTAAAATATGGGGAAAACCATCCCAAAATAAAAAACTTTTATTTTAAATAGTGTTTTAAAGAAAGGAAAAATACTTCTTTCTTTAAAATATTGGGGTAAAATCTTCTCAAAAGAAATTTTATTTTGAAATATTGGCTTTTCTTTAAACATCAAGCCATGGATATCATCCCCGGATACAACTTCATTTGCAACTTCATTTACTCGTGAAGATGTGTATGTAACAAAGTGCTTCAGTAAAAGTCACCAAAGGCAGCAGGAACCTTTTCAAGTCTTTCTCTTCTGCTAGAGAACACCAAGACTTCACACACCTTGCACTGACTTCATCGAATTGGGAGTCATGGTTATGGCTGGTTTGACTTAAATAGCTGGAAGGTTTGTAGGGTGAAAGGATTGCTGAATTTTGCCTTACTTTTGCCGAAGATGGTGGATGGTTTTCTTCATTACTTTATTGGAGGATTTCTTGAAGGTACTCCTTGAGATTTTCTTGTAAGCTTCTTTAAGGATTGCCCATTGAGGGTTGTTTCTTTACTTTGAAACTTCAAAATTAGCCAATCCACATCTTGCAGTGACTAAATAATCCCCGCAGGCTTGATTTTTTTTAATATAACCCTTGTTAATGCCTCACAGGAGTGGAAAGTGGCTGCATATTGAACTATGACTTGTGCTAAGACAAGTAGCCCTTTCCTACTCTTTATCTTCTAGTTTCTCCTGGGCTTGATGTCTCCATAGATCTGAAGAGAGGCATTGGATAGCAAAATACATAGTGAACTAGTTGCTTCAGATAGGACGAGAATTAGCATCCTACTGCCCTTGGTTACACATACTTTTACACCTACTATGTGCTTTGTGTGGAGGTCATTCCATTGCAAATAAAGCCAAGTTGATTCACTCTTTACTCAGTACATGAATCCTTCAGCCGCAAAACCAGGGATGATTGACTTGACAAAAGCTAAGAAAGCCTTTCATTGTTGGGTATTGCCACCCGTAAAAGAAAACATTTTTTTGAAATGTTTTTTTTGAAAAAATTTTAACACAAAAAGAACTTAATCAAAAGCAAAAGGGGTGAAAGAAAGAAAAGAAGGGGTGAGGAAATCATGGCAAAGACAATCATGCAAAGTACTTCTTTAGAAACCTGCCATTGATGGGAGGCATTGGGCGGTTTCCTGTTGATCAATGAGTTGGTACGCACCACCATCATATGCCTGCTCGATGATGTATGGTCCTTCCCATTTAGACTCAAACTTGCCTTTGACTTTGCTTGTGACTACAATGGGGCATCGAAGAACAAGCACAAGTTCACCTTTCCTGAAGACACACGGCTTGACAAGCTTGTCATATGCCCGTACCATGTTTTGATGGTACAACTCGATGTCTTAAAGTGCATGAAGACAATTTTCCTCCAAGGTATCCATCTCTTGAAAACAAAGCCGAATCTGTTCGTCATGTGTGAGTTCTTCTTGAAGAGTGATTCTTAATAAGGGAATCTCAACCTCTAATGGCAACACGACTTCACTCCCAAACACTAAGGAATAGGGTGTTGCCTGTGTTAGAGTGTGCACCATTACGCGATAAGCCCATAATGCTTCGAAAAGATGATCATGCCAGTCTCTTCAGTATCTTCTGACTGTCTTCTTCAAGATCTTGTCCAATGTTTTGTTGAAGGCTTTAATCAATCCATTGGCTTGAGGATAAGATCCTTTAGAATAATTCCACTAGATCTTGTACTTCGCTACAAAATTATAGATCTTTTGTGACTTGAAGGCTTTTCCGTTGTCGGAAATGATGCGATGAGGTATCCCGAAGCAGTAAAGGATGTTGCGCTCTAGAAAATTGATGACATTGTCAGACTTCACTTCTCATAATGGGATTGCTTCAGCCCACCTGGAGAAATAATCAGTCGCTGCCAAAATGAAACGATGTCCCTTGGATGAAGGAGGCTCAATGGGACCAATGACATCAATGCCCCAGGCGTCGAACCGCCATGAAGGGATAGTGGGATGAAGTGGAACCGGTGGTCGATGCTTGAAATCACCATGTATTTGACAATCATGGCAAGACTTAGCCATCTTGAGGCAATCAGTCATGATACTAGGCCAATAGTAACTAGCAAATTTAATGCTGTGATACATTTTTGGTCCACTTTGATGACCACCACAAACTTCGTGGCAAACTTCTTGCAGAATTTTATCAGCTTCTCTTCGGGAAAGACATCGAAGGAGAATTTGATTAAAAGACCGCCAGTATAGAACCCCCACTTTGTACGTGTATGTTGGGAGTTGTCGTTGTAGCTGGCATCTCTTCACAGGGTCATCTGGTAGGGTGCCGTGATTGAAATAATCGAGGAAGGGTTTACGCCAGTCTTCCTCTTCAATATGAGAAGTGAAAATTGTAGTAGGATCAAGGATGCTGAGTGGGGGGGTGAATAGGAGGCTTTTAAAAACTTTAATTTAAAACAACTTTTGCAAAAAGGAGAATCAAATGCAGTTCAATATATTAATAGGAAAAGATTGAGAGAACGAACACAACGATTTTTTACCGAGGTCTCGGAGACTCGCCCAGTCTCCCCTAATCCTCGTTGAAGCACTCAAGTAAATTGAGTCTTGCTCCAATATCCACGAAGGATATTATCCACTAATGGTTGCTCTTTGTCCACTCCGGAAAGGCGAGCACCGATGCCTTTTACAACCTTACCGAGTCTCTCCAACAATCTTCAA
This sequence comes from Pharus latifolius, assembly GCA_019359835.1. Lineage (NCBI taxonomy): Eukaryota > Viridiplantae > Streptophyta > Magnoliopsida > Poales > Poaceae > Pharus > Pharus latifolius. The sequence continues at coordinate 32,306,067 of CM033322.1, read as the reverse complement.
ACAGAGAGATCAACAGCCACGCCTCCAAACCGTCTAGGTGAGGGCGCTCACCAAGAGAAATAGGCAGCAAGGTCTTCTCTAGACCTCTAACAATCACCAAGAAACTAATAGGATGCAAATGATGCGAACAGAAAGCACTCGGTTGATCTGAAAAGCACTCGACTTGATCAAAAGATCAAGATTTTGTATAAGAACTAAAGCTCAAGAGTGTATAAGGTTGTGAGGCTGCTTGTTGTATGAAATACAAGCTCAAAGCCTCTATTTATAGCCTCAAGTCTCAAAAGAGATGTTGGAGCTTGGGCTGAAAATCAACAGCTCAAACTGACAGTCAGTTTGGGTCACGACCAGAAAGAAGTAAAATCCAGAGAAAACTCAGCTAGCCGTTTGAGGTCGAAAATGGAAACAAATCAGTGCAAACTGACAGTCAGTATGAGGAAGTGACAGTCAGTTCCAAACTCAACGGTTAACAAAATTTACGGATAAAAATTAGCTAGCCGTTTGTGGTCGTATATGGAAACTGATAATACTAACTGACAGTGAGTTCGACCACAAAACGTCCAGATCAAATAGAAACACAAGCAAATCAGTTTGAGGTCGAAATACAAACTGACAGTCAGCATGGGCATACTGACAGTCAGTTTAGTACAAAAAATTTCAGCTTAAAAAACACATTCTCTGGGCAACTGTCAGTTTAACTGAACTGACATTCAAACTGACAGTCAATTTAGCAAACTGACAGTTAGCATGAACAAAAATAGTCATAACTTCAAAACCATAAGTTCAAAATGAGAGTTTAATAGTTATTTTGAAAGATAATTTTAAGGGCTACATTTTTGTCAACAAAAACAAAAGCCAGATCTGCCTAGATATTTCTAGAAAATATAAAAACTCTTCTGCTGTCAAAAACTCAACTGAAAATCAAATCTTTCAAAACACATTAAAATCAAATCCAACCGAAAAGATGTAATGCAATGACCTAGTAATTTCTCGGTTCATGTTGGAGATTTAGAGAGGACTTGCAACCCCTCTTTATAGCACGGTTAAATCTAAAAATAAAATTTCCTAAACCGATCAATCTCTTTACGCTGAGATCGGTAAAAATAAAATCAGTATTACCTTAGGTCCTTTGCATCTCTCGATTTTCTCTTCATCTTTGAGCTTTGCGTCTTATGCTTGATCCATTCTACGTCGGATTCATCTTGTTCATCTCGTATATCTTCCCAATAGAGCTCTGTATCAAAATATCTCAGAAGCACAGTTAGTCTAAAACACTTTGTGTCGTGGTATTGCGAATACCCCGGCAGGTTTTGTGAACGATCCTAGTGAAGAAAACGCGACACGGGCTGGCCGGGTGACCGGTCTTCCCCCGCCGGACAAACACAAGAATTGACACGAGGATTTATACAGGTTCGGGTCCCGGTGGGGGCCCTAGTCCTGTCGGCGTACTCCCTACCGCAGCCGGCTGGGGAGGCTCTCTCGGGGGAGAGGCTTCCGGAGCACACCTGAGAGTTTTGGCTATTCCAATAATGAAATCACTTGTTTTACAACAGAGGGGTACAAGGGCTATTTATAGCCCTAAAAAGAAGAAAAAAGTCTAAACTACCCCAGGCAAATGGCGGCGCCCGGGACCGGCGCCGGAGGCCGGGTCCCGGGGGCCAAAAGGCGGCGCCCGGGGCGGGCACCGGAGGCCACGTCCCCGGGCAAATGGCGGCACCCGGGACCGGCGCCGGAGGCCGGGTCCCGGGGGCCAAAAGGCGGCGCACGGGGCAGGCCCGGACGCCACGTCCCCGGGCAAATGTGACGCAACTTACCTGGACTTAGTCTCGCTGAGATTTCCCCCAACAGCAGCCCCCCATGCCCCCCGGGGACGATGCTCGAGTCCTTGGTGGGAATGGTACATGTCACCGGGAAAATCTCCGGACTAAGCCACCGGAGCCGTGACGCTTCGATTCCCGTGCCGCGCGCTTATGACCGGCGCCTCGGTTTGCGTGCCAGTCCCTTCATTTCTCGGGCACGGTTTGAACTTCAACGGCCCAGGTTGCTCCGCAGAGTACTACGTGGCGCTCATCTGTATCACGGCTCGCCCCTATAAATAGGGCCTTGGGGGCCCCGGGAAGTTCATTCCAAACTTCTCTACCTTAGCGCATTTAGCTCTCCCGGTAGCTCTCTCCCGGTAGCTAGCTCCCGGTAGCAGGCGTCCGGAACCTTTAGGCGTAGCCTCCTGAAACGTTAGCCACCGGAAAAAACAAACCTGATGGCACCGAAGGGTCGAGCGAAGACGACCGAGGTGCCCCCAGAGGAGGTCACTCCGGGCTTCCTCTGGGCGTCCGAGTTCACGGCCGAGGACGGGGAGTCCATGGTCGAACGCTGCGTCATTGAGGATGGGGACATCCGGGTCCCCGTGAAGAAGGATAGAGGCCCCCGCCCCAGGCCCGGAGAGATCATGGCCTTCGAGGCCTTCCTGGAGGCGGGGCTCCGGCTCCCGGTGCATCCCTTGCTCCGGCAGTTTTTGAAGGAGTATGAGGTGGCCCTAAACCACCTCACCCCGAACGCGATCGTCCGGATGGGCCTCTTCATCTGGCTCTATGAGACGGCGATCGGGCGGGAGCCCACCCTACGCGCCTTCCGGTACTTCTACGAACCGGCGGCGAGGAGCTCCCACCTGGTGAAGGGGGGTCCCAAGTCCCCTTTGACTCGGTGATGGTGCAGATGCTGCCGTCCCGGGTGGCCGATTACCCGGCGGCGGCCTCCCGGGACCACTGGGGCGACTGGATCCGGAGTTGGTTCTACCTCCGGGTCTGGGACGACGAGGTGGCGTACGCCCCAGAGCCCCCCTCTTACAGCAGGTCGTCCGCGCCGAAGCCTCTGGTGTGGATGGACGAGGAGCTCGAGCTCCTCGGCAAGGTGATCATCTCCCGGACCACCCGCTCTATGCCGGACGCCGCCGAGGAGATGATGCTCTTGAGGATCTCCCCCTTCTCACGCGGGAGAAGGGGGATCGGCATGGGACCGGAGCAGCGGCCCCCGGTCAAGCCGGTGACCCGACGTAAGTCTCGGCTACCTGATGCATTGCAGTTACAAATTTTTGGAATTTTGACTAACTCTTTACCTTTTGTAGTCCGGCCGTACCCGGCGGCGCGGTAGAAGGCGGAGAACCTCCTGGGGAGGTACTTCGCCGACGAGCACGAGCGCGTCGTGCACCTCGTGGGGGACGGCCCTCCCCGGAACTTGGTGGCTGAGGCCTACGGGTTGAAGCTGCCGGAGAGGAAGCCCCTCCCCACCCTCGGGTCGCACAAACGGGGGAAGGACGCGGCCGGGGGCTCTGAGCCTAAGAAGGCCAGAGTCCAAAAAGTCCCCGGCCCGTCGACGACGCCAGCGGCGACACCGGCGAAGCCTCAGGACGAGACCCCCGGGACTGGGCGCGAACGGGCGCCGGCCCGGAAGGAAGTAACTCCCCCTCCCCCGAAGAGCCCTGCTGAGGCCCAGGGGAAGGAACCGGCCGTGGGCGGGGCGGCGTCTGACTCGGTGTACTACGCCCCATTGCCGCCTTCGGTAGCGGCCCTCCCAGCACCCCCGGCCCCCTTGGAGCCGAAGAAGTTGGAGGTGAGGTTCGCGGAGGCTTCGCCTCCGCGGATGGAGTGGCCAGTGGACGAGGGGCGGACCCCTCGGTCCTCGAGGTTCCTCCGGAAGTGGAGGCGCCGGGGGCCTTCCCTCCCGGGAAGGGGAAAGGGCTGATGGTCCCTCCCCGGGCGGGGACCTCTTCCGAGAGCTCCCCGGCCACTTCCGCGGAGGCCACCTCCTAGGCGACGAAGACGCCGACCACGCTGCCGGACGCCCAGGTCCAGGGACCCCTCACCGGCCGCGACGGGACCGGCGCCGGGCGGGAGACCCCCCTGCTTTCCGCGGGGGAGGTCGCCCGCTATACGGGGGGGCCTGCAGACTCGGAAGGTGCAGGCCTTCGTTGCGGAGCGGACGCTCCATGAGCGTTTCCGGGGGCTTCAATCTCTCCAGGCCCAGGTAACCCGAGTCGGTGACGTCTTCCTTCGTGCCCTGCACTTGAATTTTTTCTAACTCTATAGTTTGTAGGCGGCGGCCATTACCTGGGGCCTTGAGCAGCGGATCGGCCGGCTGCTTGAGGATTCGGAGGACAGGGCCGCAACCTACTTGGGGCAGCGCGACGAAGCCCTCCAGGAGCTGGCCCGGGTCCGGGCCCAGGTTCACGTCTCCGAGGACGTCAATGGCAGCCTTCGGCAGGAAGCCAAGGCGAGGGAGGAGGCGTTCCGGGAGCTCAAGGGCTCGAGCGTCCGGGCGGTGACGGATGCGGGCCGCTCCGTCCGCTCGGCCCTCGAGAGCCTTGGCGCGAGCCTAGGCTCCAAGAGCAGCTCAGAGGTGCCCCCGGCGACCCTCGCGGAGGCCGTGCGCTTTCTCAATGCGCAGGTCTCCGTCATCCCGGAGGTTGCCGACTCCCGGGCGCGAGGCCGGGCGATCCCCGTCGTTGCAGCCGCGGCGGGGCTTGTTGAGCACCGGGGGGTCGGTGCCCGAGCGATCGGGGGCCGCATCCCCTAGAGCTTCCCCAAGTTCTTCGAGCCCTTGCGCCGGGAGGTGGAGCAGCTCGTCGGGGGCTTCTACGACTGGATCATCCGGGTGAGATTCCCGGCACCAGTGCCTCCGGCAACGGATGCTCCGGCCCCGGTACCGGTGGAAGCCCCCCGGGGGGAGGACTCCAACGAAAAAGTATGAGCCTCCCCCCGGGTCTTAGTTATGACCCTTTTGCTTTTTTAGGATTTTGATCTCAGTAGCTTCTTAGAAGAAGCCCCGGACACTTGTAAAAAGATATTTTGAAATGCAATGGAGTTAGAAATTTTTCTAAGTCTTGAATTGAATGCAATGTTACCAGGGTTCCCGGGAGGTTACTCCCGAGCGAAGGTCCGGGAGGGGCTCTCCTGGGGATGCCCAAGCGGCTTTAATCTTGCTAAGCCTCATCTCCTGGGAGCGTAGCGGGGACGCCGTCCAAGAGTCCGTCCGGTTAAGGTGGCATCCAGAGTGGCACTTGGACAATTTTGACAATCATTGTGCCGAATTGTCCCCTCCGCGCCCGGGATTCCGGATGGTCCCCCCGCTTCGCATTCTTGCACTGGCGGGCTATGAGTACTGGCCCGAGAATGTGCTCTGGGAAGCTCGATGCCGCGTACGCGCATTGTATCGGGACTTGGCCTGGGAGCTAGCGGAGGGCCTTCGGGACTATTAGGCGTAGGAGCCTTAGGATGTAGAGAATCCCCCGGGTTAGAGCCCGGGTTGTACCGTTTCCGCTGCCCACCGGAGGGGGAAGATGTCCTCCGGGTTTGACAATCAATAAAGTTGTGTTTGCTTCTTCTTTGAGTCTTCTTTTGTTTTTTCTTGGATGGTCTGGACGACTCCTTTTGACAAGGATGAGCTAAGTTTGCTCGTGGTCGGTGTGGTCGACACCCGGGGGTTCCTTATCCCTCCTGCCCACAGTGGGCCGGAGGGTAGCTCCGCGCGCTGTGGGGGTAGCAAGGCCCCCGAGGTGAAGATAACCTGTAGCATAAGAATTTTTCCAAGTTAGAAAATTCTAAAACGAGGTTTCCAAGGGAAAGACCTTCCAGGAGAGAATCATCCGGTTGCCGCGAGAACGGGGAGTCGGGAATAAGGCCTCGTGTGGAAGAAACCCAAGAAAACCTGATGAGATTTCCAGAGGCGAGCTTCCTGGGAGACGATCGTCCGGTCGCCGTGAGAACGGGGAGCTGGGAATAGGGTCTCTGGGGAAGAAATGTCCAAGAAATCCGTAATTTCTCCGGGAGGCAATCATCCGGCCGCCTTGAGAGCGGGGAACCGGGAATAGGGTCTCCGGGAGGCAATCAGCCGGTCGCCGTGAGAACGGAGAGCCGGGAATAAGGCCAGAAATCCTGAGGAAGATTCCGGAGAAAATCCTTCCGGGAGACAATCGTCCGGTCGCCGTGAGGACGGGGAGCCGGGAATAAAGCCAGAAATCCTGAGGAAGATTCCGGAGAAAATCCTTCCGGGAGACAATCATCCGGTCGCCGTGAGGACGGGGAGCCGGGAATAAAGTCTCCGGGGAAAAGATATCCAAGAAAGCCATTAGACGTCCCGCTGGGGAGAGCGTCTACTCCCGGAGGAGGAAGTGCCCGATGATGGGTCTGAGTGTTTGGGTAGGGGACTAGTCTCCCAAAGTGACTCGTTACCGCGGCCGCTGGGGACCGGGTTGCCGCTTACACCCTTAGTCCACGAGGGCTGATCGTAAGCCGCCCTACAGGAGGGACTTGCTGGGTCTGGGCCCAGTTCCTCACGGGGAGGGCATCCTCGCGGGGAGGGCGTCCTCGCGGGGAGGGCATCCTCACGGGGAGGGCGTCGCCTTTAGGAGTGGTAATGAGAAGAACCTGCAATGAGACAGTTGAAGAGCAAGATCTATGTATTGATAATGAAATGAAATACAGTGTCTCCCCCTGCGAAGCCGCGAAGGGGGAGGGAAAAGTAAATACAGTGTCCCTCCTCCCCCTCCGGCGTGATCGCTCCGGGGGAGGGGACAGGCCCGTAAGGCTAAACATAGAACTTGTTAGTAAATGCAAGTTCCACGTGTGCTTCAGCTCCTGCTCTTGAAGGTTGGAGAGCATGTAGGTTCCCGAGCCCAGGACCACGGAGATCCTGTAGGAGCCCTCCCACTTGGGGGAGAGCTTATCCTGGGCTTGGGGGTCCGTCACGCGCTTGAGGACAAGGTCCCCAAGGCGAAAAGCTCTCTCGCGCACGCGCTGGTTGTATGCGCGCGCCATCTCGCGCTCGTAGATGGCATGGTGGAGGAGCGCTCGGTCGCGTTCCTCCTCCATGAGGTCGATTTTCAGTTGCTGGTTGGCCTCATTGGCCTGGTACGCTGCGGTCGTGGCTCCGTCTAGGAGCTCGACCCGCAGCGACCGGAAGCCTATCTCTGGGGGGAGGACTGCCTCCGCCCCGTAGACCAGGGAGAAGGGAGTACGCCCCGTCGCCCGGGACGAGGTCGTGCGCATGGAGCAGAGGATGCTAGGGAGCTCCTCTGCCCATGCACCCCGCTTAGAAGCAGTTTGCTCGAGTCTCCGGCACAATCCCTGTAGGATCACGCCGTTGACTCTCTCGACGGCCCCATTGCTCCGGGGATTGGCCACTGAGCCAAAGTGGATGACGAGCCCCAGGCCTTCGCAGAATTCCCGGAAATAAGCCGAGTCGAATTGGGTCCCGTTGTCCACTGTGATTTCCCGGGGGACACCAAAATGACAAATGACGTTTTTCCAGAAAAACCGCTGAATTGCCCGGGACGTGATGCTGGCCAAGGGTTCCGCCTCAACCCACTTTGTAAAGTAGTCGACCGCGACCACTGCATACTTGTATCCTCTGGGCGCTGGGGGGAAGGGCCCTAAGAGGTCCATCCCCCTGCGCACGAAGGGCCAAGTGATGGGGATAGTCTGCAGCGCTACAGGGGGAAGATTCGAGCCCTTGGCCATCTTCTGGCATGCTTCGCACGCGGAGACAAGGTCTCGCGCGTCGCGCATGACCGTGGGCCAGTAGAAGCCCTGTCGGAGAGCCTTAGCCGCGATGGCACGTGGGGCTAGGTGAGAACCACAGCTCCCCGCGTGGATGTCTTCGAGAAGTTGGAGTCCCTCCGGCCGGGGGAGGCAGCGCAAGAGGGCGCTGAAGCCCCCCGCTTGTAGAGCCTCCCCTCCAGTAGGAGATATGCCTGGGCTTTGGCCCGGAGGCGCTTAGCCTCGGTCTCATTAGGAGGGTCCCCCTCCCCCTTGATGAAGGAGATGAGGGGGTCCATCCATGACGGAGTCCGGGTGATGTCGGCGACCTCTGGGACGTGAGGCTCGTCGTCCTTGTCCGGGGAGGCCACCGAGGGCTTCGTGATGATTTCCAAGAAGGTCCCCTTGGGGAGCGGTTCCCGGGCACTGGCCGCCTGGGCCAAGGCATCGGCCCGGTCATTGTCCCTTCGCGGGATATGTCGGGCCTCGAGGCCGTCGAAGTGCCTCTCCATCTTTCGCACCTCCTGCAAATAAAGACTCGAGTTTGCGTCATGGCACAGGTAAGACTTGTCCATTTGGCAAACTACGAGCTGAGAATCTCCCTTCACTAGGAGGCGCCGGATCCCCAGGGAGCGCGCAAGGCTCATCCCGAGGAGCAAAGCCTCGTACTCGGCGACGTTGTTGGTTGCGGGGAACTCGAGCCGCGCGGCGTACTCGAGTTCCTTCCCCTTGGGGTTCCAGAGGACTACTCCCGCCCCAGCCCCGGTGAGACACAGCGACCCATCGAACATGAGGGTCCAGTGGTCACTGCGTCGGGGCGGCACAGGGAGGTCTTCGTCCCCAGACCCGGAGGCAGGAGTCCACTCTGCGATGAAGTCTGCGAGGACCTGTGACTTGATGGCGGAGCGGCCTGTGAGGAACAGGGAGAAGGGGGTGAGCTCGGCCCCCCACTTCCCAGTCCGGCCGTTGGTTTCTTTGTTCCGTAGTACCTCCCCCAGAGGGAGGGACGACGGGACGGTGATGGGGTGTGCCAGGAAGTAATGGCGAAGCTTCCGAGACGCCATCAGGAGGGTGTAGCAGATCTTCTCCATCTCCATGTACCGAGTTTTGGCCCCTTGGAGGGCCTCACTCACGTAGTACACGGGGCGCTGCTGCCCCCCTTGCTCCTTCACCAAGACCGTGCTGACGGCGACGGGGGTCGCGGCAAGGTAGAGGAGCAAGGGCTCTCCTGGAGACGGGCTCACGAGCATTGGAGGGCTCGTGAGGTACTTCTTGAGGTCGTTGAAGGCTTCCTGGGCCTCGGGGGTCCAGCGGAACCCCTCGAGCCCTCGGAGGATCTTGAAGAACTGGAGGCCTCGCTCCCCCGACCGGGAGACGAAGCGTCTTAGCGCAGCCAGGCGGCCGGAGAGCCGCTGGACGTCCTTGATGGAGCGCGGCGGGGGCATGTCGAGGAATGCCCGGATCTTCTCGGGGTTTGCCTCAATGCCCCGCTGGGACACGAGGAAACCTAGGAGCTTCCCCCCGCGCACCCCGAAGGCGCACTTCTCCGGGTTGAGTTTGAGCCCAAACGTGCGGAGGTTGCGGAAGGTCTCCGCCAGGTCGTCGATGTGGGAGGCTGCGCGGGGGCTTTTGACGACCGCATCATCTACGTAGACTTCGACGTTGCGGCCGACTTGATCTTTGAAAACCAGCGTCATGAGGCGTTGGAAGGTCGCTCCCGCGTTCTTGAGCCCGAAGGGCATATGGACGTAGCAGAAGGTTCCGAGGGGAGTTATGAAACTCGTCTTTTCCTCGTCCCCTTCCGCCATTCGGACTTGATGGTAGCCCGAGTAGGCGTCTAGGAAGCTCATGAGGTCGCACCCCGCGATGGAGTTGACGAGTTGGTCAATCCGCGGGAGCGGGAAGTTGTCTTTGGGGCAGGCGCGGTTAAGGTCGATTAAGTCCACGCACATCCGCCACCTGCCGGTTGACTTCTTCACGAGAACGGGGTTCGCGAGCCACTCGGGGTGCAGGACCTCCCGAATGAACCCCGCCTCTCGGAGCCGGGTGATCTCCACCTTGATTGCCTCTTGGCGCTCGAGGGAGAGTTTCCGCAGCTTTTGTTTGATCGGGGGGTGACCGGGGGCCACTGCGAGCTTGTGCTCAATGACCTTCCGGGCGACGCCCCGCATGTCCGAAGGCTTCCACGCAAAAACATTGGAGTTTTTGCGCAGAAAAGCCGCAAGTTGCGCTGCATGCTCCTCGGGGAGTTCCGCCCCGATCCGGACGGTTTTGTCTTCGTCGCCCGAGGATAGCAGGACCTTCCGGAGGCCCCCTTCCGGACGCAGCTTGAGGAGGGGCCTCCCGGGCGGTGGCGCAGTGACGTCTGGATCCGGGGGAGAGGCCTCCCCCCCGGGCGTCTTTATGTGGTTGACGCTTCCGATTGTGGCGGCAGCACGCTCATACAGAGCACGGGCCATGTCTTGGTCTCCCCGGACGCTGATCATGCCATGCGGCCCGGGGATCTTCATGCAGAGGTAGTTTTGATGGGTGGCAGCCCCCAGCTGGTTGATTGTGGTCCTCCCCATTATCGCGTTGTAGGAGGAGGGCAGGTCCACTACGTCGAAGCGGACCAGCTCGGTCCGGTAGTTCTCCGGGGTGCCGAACGTCATAGGAAGATCTACCTTGTCCACGGGGTGGATCGCCTTCCCCGGGACAAAACCTTGCAGGGGCGCGGCTGCGGGCTGCAGGAGCTTCTCATCCACCTACATCTCTTTGAAGGCCTTCAGGAATAGGACATCGGCGGAGCTCCCGCCGTCCACGAGGATGCGGGCCAGGTGGCAGTTGTAGATGGTCGCGGAGACGATGAGCGTGTCGTCGTGGGGGAAGCAAACCCCTCGCGCGTCTTCCGCCGTGAAGGTGAGGGGGACGTCCGACCACTTGGGTGGCGGAGACGTGTGTAGCACCCCCAAAACCTTAACCTCGCGCATGTACTCCTTACGCTGGCGCTTAGAGTCCCGCCCGGAGGCGGACCCTCCCACGATGACGTTGATGCGGCGCTGAGAAGTTTGAAAGGGGAGAGCTTCTGAAGGCTCCCCCTCCTGCGTCTGCGCCTGCTGACCCCCCGCGGGAGCGAGAAGGGCCGGAACAGCTGGCCGAGGGAGCAAGGAGGCCAGAGTCCCCCCCCTGCCCGCACTGATCGAGGAACGCCCGAAGTGTTGCAGCAGCTGGTGGCAATCTCGGGTAGCGTGGTACTGGACCCGTGGAAGCTGCACCACGGTCCTTCCCAACTTCTCCCCGCGGGGCCCTCCCGACCGCGCGAGGACTGTCCTCCCCCATGGCCTTTTGGCTTGGGAAAGGGGCGGTTGCCCCTCGGGGGGTCGCGCGAGCCGCCACCGCCCTCGAGGACGAAGGTGTCCCGAGGCCGTGGCTCGCTACGCCCCCCCTGCCTAGGGCGTTTGAGGGGATCCCTGGCCCCCCGATCGGCGGGGGCGGGAGCCCCCTAGGTCTTCTTCCAGATGTTGTCCTCCTCCTCCTGAGCGTACTTTTCGAGTACGTTGAAGAGCTCATCGGCGGAGGAGGGGCAGCTCCGAGAGAGCCTTCGGTGGAGCACCCTCGGGAGGATCCCGCTTTTGCATGCTTCGATGACCGTAAAGTCGGGGACGTGGGCCACTTTGCTCTTCACTTGAGCAAAGCGCTTGAAGAAGCTTCTAATGGTTTCCCCAATCCTCTGCCGGACGGTGTACAGCTGCGAGGAGTCCAAGGGACGCACGTAGTTCCCCTGGAAGTTCGCGCAGAACTCCCGCTGGAGCTGCGTGAAAGACTTGATGGAGCCGGCCTTCAGATTGTAGAACCAGGAGCGGGCAATGCCGGTGAGGTAGAGGGGGAAGACGTTGCACTGTACCGTCTCGTCCCCCCCGGCCGCGGAGATGGCTGTGGAGTATACCAGCACAAATTCGTAAGGATCGGCCTCACCGTTATAGTGCTCGATGTGCGGGGGGCGGTAGGGCCGCGGCCACTGGATGCTACGAAGTCTTCGGCACAGGGGCTGATTAGCCCCCTACACTTCCCGGGGAGAGCCCCGGTCACTGTCTTCTTTGACGAGGGACACACCCTCGTTATCGAAGTCGGGAAGCGGCCCAAGAGGTCCGCCGGAGTGGCGGTGGCGACGTTTTTCTTCTGGACCGGGGCTGAGTTCCCGGACGTCTGGGCTCTCCTCTGGAGAGGCTGGCTCTTCAGCGGGTCTCTTCCCCCGACCGGTGCGAGTGCGAGGCTCCCCACGCCCATGGCCAGGGGGAAGTTTTTCCCAGCGCTCAGGTGAATGCATTCGCTCGACCTCCCCCCAGTCGAAACCGACCTGTTCCGCTGAGGGAGGGAGCTTATGCACTGTAGCTACCGGCCTAGAGGCTTCCGGGGCCGGCTGGGGGGAGCCCCCTGCGAAGACCCCTGGGACCGGAAAGGGGGAAGCCCCTGTATTATCCGGAACCGGGGAGGGGGCGCCCACGGCCCCGCGGCAAGGTCTGGGACAGGGGAGCCGATGCGGGGGGAAGTCCGCTGAGGCACGGGAGCTGCTCTGTCGACCGCCCCCGATGCGGTAAACGCGACGCGAGGAGCGAGACTGGCTCTCGGCGTAGGGAAAACCCCCAGCATGAAATGGGCCCTCGGCCCCGGGAATGGGCCCGGAATGGGGTACCCCCCTGGTGCCACGAAGGGCCTGGGTGCTGGGAAGGGACTGGACGTATATCCCGCAGGGGGAGGGAACCCCCCGGCGGGATCATACGGGGCGGCCAGACCTCCGGAGATCGGAGGGGCCGCCGGGTAACCCATAAACGGGGGCACAGTCCCCGGGTATGGGTGCGACGCAAATGTGGGGGCCGGAGGCCGCGCCAACACGCTGAGCAGCTCATCCATAGAGTGCTAGGCGCGGAGCTGGCCCTCCACTAAAGCCTCAAGCAGGGCGTCCCGGGGAGCCGTCGGGGGGAGACTGGTCCCAGCCGAGGTCCCCGCGGCCACCGGGAGCGACCTGGAGGTAGAAGCACCTAAGTTAAGAGGAAAGGTGGGAGGCGGTACCTGGGCCTGACTGCCTTCGGGCGGAAGTGCCGGGACAGCCGTGTCCCAGACGGGCGGCGCCGGGTCTCCGAGACCGGCGTCACCGGGAAGGGTGCGAGCCCTTGTTCTTGGGGGAGCCATGGCGTCTTGTCACGAGTCCCCACGGATGGCGCCAACTGTCATGGTATTGCGAATACCCCGGCAGGTTTTGTGAACGATCCTAGCGAAGAAAACGCGACGCGGGCTGACCGGGTGACCGGTCTTCCCCCGCCGGACAAACACAAGAATTGAAACGAGGATTTATGCAGGTTCGGGTCCCGGTGGGGGCCCTAGTCCTGTCGGCGTACTCCCTACTGGAGCCAGCTGGGGAGGCTCTCTCGGAGGAGAGGCTTCCGGAGCACACCTGAGAGTTTTGGCTATTCCAATAATGAAATCACTTGTTTTACGACAGAGGGGTACAGGGTCTATTTATAGCCCTAAAAAGAAGCAAAAAGTCTAAACTACCCCAGAAGCCACCGTCGGATTGAGGGGTAGCAACGTCCTTCTCCCGGCCAAGCGCCTTGGATGCTTGACAGGTGGTCGCTGATTCCCGAGGCGCTCGTCGCGTGACCTGCACGTGATCAACAACTCGAGACTTTACCTTTAGAACGGCGATGAGGCCCGGGACATGCGCCGGAGGCCAGGTCCCTTGGCCAAAGTTGGCGCCCGGGGCGGGCACCGGAGGCCACGTCCCAGGGCAAATGGCGGCGCCCGGGACCGGTGCCGGAGGCCGGGTCCTAGGAGCCAAAAGGCGGCGCCCGGGGCGGGCACCAGAGGCCACGTCCCAGGGCAAATGGCGGCGCTCGGGACCGGCGCCGGAGGCCGGGTCCCGGGAGCCAAAAGGCGGCGCCCGGGGCAGGCATCGGAGGCCACGTCCCCGGGCAAATGGCGGCGCCCGGGACCGGCGTCGGAGGCCACGTCCCCGGGCAAATGGCGGCGCCCGAGACCGGCGCCGGAGGCCGAGTCCCGGGGGCCAAAAGGCGGCGCCCGGGGCAGGCACCGGACGCCACGTCCCCGGGGAAATGGCGGCGCCCGGGATTGGCGCCGGAGGCCGGGTCCCGGGGCCCAAAAGGCGGCGCTCGGGGCAGGCACCGGAGGCTACGTCCTCGGGCAAATGGCGGCGCCCGGGACCGGCGCCGGAGGCCGTGTCCCGGGAGCCAAAAGGCGGCGCCCGGGGCGAGCACCGGGGGCCACGTCCCCGGGCAAATGGCGGCGCCCGGGACTGGCGCCGGAGGCCACGTCCTCGGGCAAATGTGACGCAATTTACCCCAACACTTTGTTTTTATTAATCATCAAAATTAGGGTTGGGCATAAAGACCTAGATGCAAAAACAATAATATCAACTTCAACTTCTTCTGATATTAGTTCCAAAACTGTAGGAAGCTACCACCTTTCTTCAATGATGACTTGTGATGATTCCCCATCTGGAAGAGCAATTGTTGCAGCAAGCTTTGCTAAAGCATCCGCTGATGCATTTTGACTTTGAGGCACATGAGAAATCTCAATATGCTCGAATTTCTTCATAAGCCTCCTTGCTGCTTCATGTTATGGCATCAATGCTGGCTTTCGAACTTCCTAAATGTCATTGACTTGGCGTGCAATGAGTTGAGAGTCACCGAATGCATGGAGGTGACGAATATCCATGGAAAGTGCCAATAATAAGCCGAAGATAAGTGCTTCATACTCAGCTTCATTATTTGAATATTCTTCCTTTAGGAGAGAAAAAGAGTGATGTATCATCCCGCCTTCTGGTGTTTTGAACACGAGACCTACTCCGGCTCACCTTCTTGGCATACCATCAGGGTCTAGTTCAGTTCGGGAGGCACCATCCAAGTACAACTCCCATCCCTTCGTGTTGGAGGTGAAGACTTCTTCGTCAGGCAAGTCAATGGCCAACAGAGAATCGTCCGGCACCGGATGTGCTACGAGAAAATCAGATAAGGCTTGACTCTTAACTGCCTTCTACGGGACATAAGTGATATCATACTCCATCATAAGTAAAGCCCATTTACCGAGTCGCCCCATGAGAACCGGATGACTCAATATGTATTTCATTGGATCTACTCTTGCGATGAGCTAGATCTGATGTGATAACATATAATGTCATAGCTTCTTCAAAGCAAAGATAAGGGCCAAACACAACTTTTTAATGGGTGAATAATTGTGTTCAGCACCTGCCATGGTGCGGCTTAAATAATAGCACACCACCTCCTTTCCTTCATCATCATGTTGGTCAAGAAGTGTGCCTAATGAGTTAGGCTGCACTGCTACATAAAGGATGAGAGGCCATCCTTTATTGGTGCTAATAGAACGGGCGGGTTGAGCAAGTATTCTTTAATTCTGTTGAGAGCATCTTCACACATCTTGTCCACTCGAATTCTACTTCTTTCTTCATCAACCTGGTGAAAGGTTGGATGCAACCTGAAAGGTTAGAAATAAAACGCCGTATATAGGCAAGTTGGCCTTGAAGTGACTTCAACTCCTTCAGGTTCCTTGGCAGGGGCATCTGTATAATCGCCTTGATCTTCTTTGGGTCAATCTCAATGCCACGGTGGCGCACAATAAATCCTAAAAAGACACTAGACTGAACATAAAATGCACACTTGAGGGGGTTCATCTTCAGTTGATGCTTACACAATATTTCAAAGACAATGCAGAGGTCCTCTTGATGATGTTCACGTTTCTGAGTTTTCACCACTAAGTCATCAATATAACATTCTATCGAATGATGAATTAATTCATCAAAGATGAACGTCATCGCTCGCTGATAAGTAGTGTCAGCATTCTTCAATCCAAAGGGTATGACTGTATAATAGAAATTCCCTTTTGGCGTACGAAAGGCGGTGTCGATTGCATCATGTTCATCCATGTTGATCTGGTTGTAGCCTGATGATCCATCCATGAAGGAGAGAGCACCATAGCCCATAGTGGCATCAATGATGATCTCCGTGATAGGCAAGTGGAAGTCATCTTTTGGACAAGCTCGTTCATATCCCTGAAATCAAAATAAACACGTACCTGCCCATTCTTCTTTCGCACCGGGACAATATTAGCCAGCTAACGTGGGTATTGCACTTCCTTGATGAAGCCAGCTATGATTAGCTTATCCACCTCAGCAATAATTTGCTCTTGTAACTCTGGGCGGAAGTGTTGCGGATGTTGTTTCACTGGGCGAAATTGTGGATCAATTGCCAACTTATGAGTGGCGACCCGAGGGTCAAGCCCCGGCATATCTTTATAAGACCAAGCAATCCTTGTACTCCATTAAGAAGTTTCGATAAGTTTCGCGCTCTTCAGGCATGAGGGTTGCGCTAATAAAGGTGGGGCGCGGATCCTCCTCACTTCCCAAATTGATCTTCACGAGCTCATCAATAGTGAGTTGTCCTCCATCTTCAAGTTGCTAAGGTGCAGTGCAACATCTAGCACTTCTCCATGTTCAGAAGGCATTGCTTCATGCATCCTGGCCAAGAGATGTTGCTCGTCTCCATCCCAATGACTTTGACTTGTAGCAACTCTAAAGGATCAAGGTTGATGAAGAGTCCAATCGTCTTCATTGGAACATGAAAATTCAAATTCATTATACCTTTGTGGGATGACGCCAGTCACTATGGTATGACATGTGACTCTTTGTGCATCATCAGCTTCATCATATTCATCGTCAGGGCTGGCATAGCCCAAGCCATACTTTGGGTGGAGGTCACGAGACTTGTGCCCCTTCTGGATGAGCTTTTCTGATTGCTCCCACCATTCTTCACAAATTACCGACAGAGATGGCAACCTTTGATTCCTTTCCAGCTTCACTCTAGCCCATTTGAGCAGATTGGCTATTCGGGGCTCAGTCTTCATGGCGATTAAAAGCTGCTTTGAGGTCAGTCAAAAGACTGGGTTGTTCAATAATAGGATCGTATTCCTGCTTCTTTGGAACTTTGTAGAAGATAGTGGGTGAAGCAGAATCATGTGGGTCCGGAACATGCCAAACTTCCAATGGTGTTGTCACAGATGTATGGCATGATGGAGGCTGCTTGAAAGTAGCACTTGTCGCTGCCTTTTCGAACTGCTTTATTCTTCTTTTGACAAGTCCTCGCTTCTGCATGAAAACCGTTTGTGCTCCCGATTTTCCACATGCATCAAAGATGAAAGGATATGAGGACTCATCCTGGGCCGCAATTGTCTTGTAATTTGCTTGAGCGCCTTAGCAACGTAGGTGCAGAAGAAAAGAAGTAGCTTCCGCTTTCAACAGTAATGGAGCAAAAGAGTTTTTCTCCCGCAGGGCTGATGTAGGGGTTGAAGGGTCATATAAGTAAGGGACAGTTGCGAATGATTTTTCGCAACTGGAATCCCTGCTCCTATAGGCACGCTTTGCAAACTCCCTCTTCCTGGCAGGTAGGGATGGTGCAATGAGGAAATTCGCTTGTGAACTCGACGCGATCAGAGCATCTACAGCTGGCGTCGATCGTCCTTGCTGCCTCCTAGGAACTTCACTTGGAAAATAATATTTCGCATTTGTGAGATTCGACTCTTGGAAGGTATATGGATTTTTGTTAGCAACTATCCTCTACTGATCTCCATTGCCATCTATGAACTTGAGGCATTGATGCAGAGTTGATGGAATTACCTGATACTTGTGTATCCAGGGTCTCCCTAACAGGGCAGAGTAGGAGGTGTTTACTTCGATGACGAAGAACCGCACCTTGAAACTGAAAGTGGACATTTGGAGCTTCAAAGTAATTGCCCCCATGGCCGCCCTTCCTTGATTGTCGAAGCAACATATCATCACATATGTGGGCTCCAAGTCTTCAAATGAGAAACCTGCACGAGTTAAACTTCAAATTGAAAGAATATTTAGTGAGGACCCTGGATCAACCAAGACTCGTCGGAGGTAGGCACTCCCGATGTCCCTTCTATGTAGAGAGGGCAGCTGTGATCGCCATTCTCTATGACCTTGTCTTCATCATAAAAGGTGATCTCATTTATCCGACGGCATTGCAAAGAAAACAGTGCTTCACCATTGCCACTTCGTACAACTCAGGAGCTTGTAGTTCTTTAATAAGGGCCTACCGAAGATCGGGCACCAATATTAAAGCATCATACACACTCAAAAGTGCAGGAATGCGCTTCAGATGTGCAATGATATTATAATCAATTGCCTGCTGCCCTTGCTTCTCTTCTTCAGCAACACGGGCATTTGGTGGGCCACTTGGTACATTGGCAGTTTTGTTAAGTAAAGCCTTATCTTTTTCTTCTCTACACAACCGAGACTTGAGAGGTTCAAGACAGGCCTTGCCTCCTCACAGGTTCATGTTGACTTCTTCAACTTGAACTTTTGTAGGTAAAATGTCAATACAAAGTACTTCATGGTATTGCACCGTAAACATCTCCTCCAAGTCAAATGTATTGGAGTTGTAACCTACAAGAATCACATTGCACGAGGCAATGTTTAAAGAAGGTGATGGTATTTCAGCATCAGTTGCCTCTACTGGTGTAGAGGATCACCCCCAATCTTTAGGCAAGAACTGTGCCAAAGTAGGAAGAGGGCGGCTCAGTCGAGGGAAAGATTCATCTCCTTCTGACAGAGGGACAAATCTTGGTGGCATGCGTCAATGGCTTGGAACAAGTTGCCTCTGCCTTGCTTGTGACTTGATCATTGAGATGTAAGTAGCATGATCCTGAATGTGGTTTTGGAGTTTATGTTGTGGGTGTCTTCGCTCCATCATCTCCCACGGTCTTCCTCCGTGTTTGGAAAGAGTTGGAACCGGCCAATGATTGACTAGATGGTGCTCTGCTTGCTCAAGTGGCAACCACAAGCCTCTGTCTTCATTATCTGCTTGCATGGATGAAGGACCTTCACAAACTGTTGTAATGTTTGTGGTACGATAATCGGGATTGATAGCCTGGGGCTTTAAAGCAAGCCGCTTCTCATCAATCGCCCTTTGGAGACACTCCTTGAAGGCACAACAATCTTCAATTGTATGCCCAACGTACCTATGGTACGGGCAATATAAAGGATTGTCTGTCATCCCGACTTGATCAAGTCTTCTTGGCTCGGGAAGATTCAAATCTTGTTGCACCATTAGTTGATCAAAGAACTTCTTTACTAACTCTCGGCGGAAGATGTACTGCTTCTTCAACAACTCTTGGACAATTGGACGTTGAACAGCCGGGCGTTGCAATCTTGGTGCGGGTTCACGTCTTGAACCCAACATTGAAACATTGTAATGTGCACTAGGTGCATGCACAGCATTGTGGGATTCAGCCGGTGCCTTGGCCTTGACTCCGGTGTTGGGAGGATTGGTTGCTGAAATGAATCTTCTTGCATTATCAGCATGACCAACATTCTTGTACAGCTCCATGATTTGAGGAGACTTCTCAAACTCCAATTTGGTTGCTGCTACCGCTATGCCAAAAGTGGTGAAGGTCTTGGGCTCACGCCTTGAAATATCTATGGACCAATGCTGTTGCATCCCATGGATGCACATGTGAATGGCCTCTTCTTGATTCATTTCCCTGGCAAGACGCACATAGTTGTCGCGGAAATGGATCAAGTAGTCATCAATCTTCTCATCACACTTTTGCTTGACTTTGGACAACTCCAAAGCTGAGATGTCCTTTTACATAGTCACAAAGTGTGTCTTCAAAAGTTTCTTCATACCTATCCAATTGTGAATAGACCCAATCGAAAGACGGCTGTACCAATGGAAAGCAGAGCTGGTCGAGGACCCTGAGAACTGCCTCAGAAGAAGTGAGGGCTTCAAAGTAGCAGTGTCTCCACAAGCTGCTTCAAAGTAGGCTAAGTGCTCCCTCGCATCGCCAGTGCCATCAAATTGACGGAAATTAGGCGGATGCCATCCAGACGGGAAAGGCACTAAATCATGCCATGCTTCATAAGGCTTCTCAAGTTTGGTTTCAGGAGTTTGAGGAGCTTTCTCAGTTGTAATCTACTTCAATCTTCAGTTGATTAAGTCTTCCACGTAGCTGTGGCAATCCTTCAATGCAGCAGGTGTTGGTGCAACATTTGCAGCCATGGTGGGAATAGAAAAGAGAGGTGGAGCACCCACTATCTGCGGTGTGTTGCTCACCACTATCTGCAGGGTGGGATTGTGCTGCAGCCTCCAACTCTGCTATTTGAGGATCAATGACTAGTTGGGGCAAATCTGATGGTATTGCTCTATGACCAGATCTGGTTAGAGTTTCAACCAACTGATTAAACTTCGCTCCCAATTCACCAATCATCTTCTTGTATTCACGATCTCGTTCTTCAAAGGCACGCCGTACGGAAGGATCAAGTGTAGGAGGATTAGCATCTGCCCCTTGCTCTTCATTAGCATTGGTTTCATCACCTGCATTGCCTTGATCTATAGCCATGTTAACTGGAGCAGTGTTGTCATCACAAACACTACTTCCAAGGTACTGTTCCTTATCAGAAGCGATGGAAGGAGCAAGATTGGAATAGTGTAGTAAATGAGGGAGTTGTTGGAAAGAGGTTGACTCAGAGTCAGAAAGCTCTTTGACGTGCTCTTGTCCTCAAGAGAGTCTCCATGCCTTGTCGGGTTGCAACCTCCCATAATTGAGCAGGGTCCTTCGGAAGACGGGACGCGATGTCGACATAAGGGCGGGAAGATTGCCCCTTGTCAGCATCTTTTCCGGAAGTGATGAGAAGACAAGGAACTTTTGCCACTGCTTCTTTTGTTGATGCATCTTGATCTTTTTGTGCTTCGGCAAACTTGGACCAAGAACAGACACCTTTCAAGAAAGATATGAATGCTTTGGGGAACATAGGTTTTGGGTTTGGAACTATCTCCTCATCCGAAGGGTATGAGAACTCTTGAGTAAAAGGAGGAGGCCTCTAGTCAAAGTCAGTATCACCCTCAGGTTGAGATGTCACCATCCCGCAAACCATGGCATCTTCTCCAATGACTTGAGTACTTGACACCTCAATCATTGGTGCAAGATCTTTGTAGCCTCCTGGGGAGGAGTCATCACATCTTCTAGTGGTGCTTACTTCATGATAACATCATTTGAAGGCTCAACTTCTTGTTTTGTAGTGGTTAAAGGAGCCTGAACTTGCACAGCTTCGTAGGGGAGAATGACTGATCAGAGCTGTCTTCGGTTGGGAACTCCTGCACCCTGAGATGATATTCCTACAAGGGTTAATGGAGATGATACCTTCTCCTTTTTCTTGCTTGGGCTTGGAACATCTCTAGCTGATTGATCATGATGCCACCTTGGAGCTAGACGGTCAAGAAGGTAATGATACCTTTGACTCTGTTCCAGTGTCAGCGACATGCGGAACATGATGTTCTCATCATCAGGACGGATGCTGTTGTCGGGCCGTACAGGAATTTGTACATTTTTCAGTACAAGATCCTCCAACTCTTGGCGCAACATGCGACGATTCCTCCTACATCGATCACGCTTGCGTTGATTGCACGTAGGGACATGAGGGGCCTTGAGCAGGCCAGGTGGTATTGGAAGAAGAGGAGGAGCTTGAGAAGGAGGTATCCAAGTGCGTCTTGCTTGAGATAGTAAGTCGACTTGCTTTCTAGGCGAAGTAGGTACCTGCAAAGAGCCCCTGCCTTGCCGAGATGAAGTCAATGGGGTGAACTAGTCCGCACACGCCATTCTTGATGGACACGTGGTGACTGCTCTGACCGACGAGACCACTGGTTCCAACGAGGTGGAAGTGGTGCTTGTCTAGGCCGGTAAGTCGATGTAGGTGAGGGCCTTTGACGAGGCGCCCAAGTCTGGTGCCTGTGCTGAGGATGGCATCTTAGGGTGTCATGTCTTGAATCCCTTCTAAGCTGAGAGGAGGAATCAGACATATCACGACCTCGCAACCGCTCCTGCAGACTCTTCATTTGGGTTCGCAGTTGTTGGAGTTGTTGTTGTACATCATCAACACCAGGAGCAGGTACCTCATTTGGTAACACTGCAAACTTGTTATCAATACTGGATGGGCCAGCCTCTGCAGAAAAATGGAAGCATGACTCCCAACCAGTTACTTTAACCTCGGGGGTGAAAGAACCCATTGGACCAAGCATTCTTGCTCGCTTGGTTGAATGGCGCCTCCATAATTCCCTCATGATGGCAAGTCTCAATAAATCCTTGATCTTGCCATTCCGAATTACCCATTCGTCAGGGAACAAGCCATAGGGCGGAGTCACTATGTAGGGATAGCGACAAGTCCTGTCGATGAGATCATTCACACCGAGCGACCAATCCTCTTCAAGGATACCAACGCAGGCGATGCGGGCACCAAGTTGTTCCTACAAAGTACTCACCTTGCGGTACTTCCTTCTAAGGTTACACAACATGTTGGGATTGAAGGCACGGCGGGCAAATGACATCTGCCTCCGTAGAGTATAGGAGGCATTCTCCAGTGCATTGAATAACTCAACCTCAGTGCGCTGCACGCCTGGAGTAGGCAATGCAGGATCGATGAGTGGAGCATCCAAACGAAGAGAGGTGGCATGGTGCTGCCTGTTGGTGGCTTGCTGACGAAGCTGTTGAGCAGCTTGAACATCACCTTGAATGTCGGTGACGACAGCATTCTTCAGAAGGTTGCGTGCTTCTACCATCAAGGCACCTTGCTCCTTCTTGGCTTTAGTAGAGGCACGTTTATGTGCTTTCTTTGACTCTATTTCCTGGAACTCTACAGGCTCTTGAGTCTGATGGAAGTACGTTGTGTAGTTGTACTTGAAGATTTCCACCAGGGGCAATGTCCCAAACTGAACCATTAAAACTTCCTTGTTTGTGTGAGCAAGTTTGTTGGGGAAGGACTCACTTGCAAAAAGGGGTTCCTTGATCAACTTATGCATCATCACATTTACTATGCAGGCGCTCCATAGACGAGCAGCCATATGCATGATGGATGAAAGACAGAGGGCATGCAGAAGCGAGTCGGACGACCATCGGAGCACAGCAAAGATGAGAGAACCAAGTCCCATTGGGCGTGCCATTTTGTTTCGTCGGGAAGATCTCTCTTTCGGGAAATTGACACCTTTTTCGTGGTGCGGGCATACCTATATACATAAGTATACATATAAGAGAATAGAGAATGCATAATCTTTAAAGGAAGCACTGTATTTCATTAATTCTAAAAAGAATTACAAATTACAAGTCCCTTTGGGATTTACATGCTCTCATTGCCCCAAGGAAAGTACATCTTGACTTCAGGAGATTGCATGGTTCATGGTTCCTCAGGTCTTTTGAAAAGCTCCTGGTTAATTACATCTGTAGAACAAGTCTGCAGAAAACCTCTGATTAAGCTGTGCTGATGATCGTCGTCTTCAAACTTCAAAATAACTTTGCCCTTTGATGAATGTATGCAATGCGTATGCCCATGCATGCAAGTACACAAATCCATAGCCTTGTGAGGTGCTATCACAAAATGTGGTGAACACTGGAATATCCATCAATGTCCAGCTAGGGGATTGTTCAGCCTTGTCGGTCACGAACAAGTAGATGCCTTCGCCTCCTCAGTACCCGGCATGAATGGTGTCCGGCTTCGTTAGTCACGGACAAAAGTATGTCGCCTTCGCCTCATCAGTACCCAACGACATGGAAAAGTGGATGAAATTACTTGTGATAACATCTTGACTTCCTTAGCTTCAGGAAATACATATTGCATGATAGGCAGCACATCGAAACATTCATCAATGGCTTTGATTGTTTTGATAACTTCTGACATGATTGGACTGAACTAGCTTCTCTTCGACAAACTGGATGAGAGTCTTTCGAGATTCTCTGATCTACTTGAAACATGGAGGAATAGTTTCTGGACGAATCTTCAATTGGTCATCAAAATTTGAGATCAATCGGACTATCAGATTGAAAACTATCTTCAATGCAATGTTCATACATCAAGCTGAAATTCAGTGAGACAAAACTTGTTTGCATTAGTCTTCTGGAGATCTTCTTGACTTTTGATTGAGGTGCTAATTGGAAGAGTTTCTTCACCATGAGTCTACTATTCGCCATGAAAATTTGGAGTCGATCGAACTTCTGGATGAGAAGTTATCATCGATCTTCTCCCGTGGGACAAGCTGAAACATCTTTTGGATAGAGCATCTGTTCTGGCCAAATTCAACCTCAGAGATCTCTGATTGGCTTGAAACTTCGTGGACATGTTGTACCTGTACTCCCTGTTCACCATAAAAATTTGGGGTCGATCAAACTTCTGGATGAGAAGTTATCACCGATCTTCTCCCGTTCGAGCAAACTGAAATGGCACTGGACAGAGCCTATCGTCTAGTCAATTTCAACCTTAGAGATGTCTGATTGTCTTGAAACTTGGTGGACATGTTGTACCTATACTCCCCTGTTCACCATAAAAATTTGGGGTCTATCGTACTTCTGGATGAGAATTTATCATCAATCTACTCCTATGGAACAAATTGAAACGGCATTGGACAGAGCCTCTCTTCTAGTAAAATTCGACCTTAGGGATCTCTGATTGGATTAAAATGACACTAGACAGAGCCTCTTTTTTGGTTGAATTTCGACCTTAGAAATCTCTGATTGGCTTGAAACTTGGTGGACATGTTGCACCTGTGGTACCTTGTTCACCATAAATATTTGGGGTCGATCGGACTTCTAGATTAGATGTTATCATCGATCTACTCCTATAGAACAAGCTGAAACGGCACTAAAATGGCTAACACGGGCACCACGAACGAGGCCTCCATCTCTGGTATGATGCATAATGAATGCTATGCATATGAACAACACTCACCCATGGCAATTTTCAAAGCTTTCCCAAGTAGATCTACAGAGGAAGAAAAGCAGGGCTTTTCCTATGCTGGTCTTCTTATCCTGTTCGCCTTTTTGTTCACCTGTTCGTCTACATGTCCGTCTCTGGCACCTGTGCTTCTGGGCCTGTATGCCTGTATCCTGTGTGCCTGCCTTGCCCCTGCCTTGCACCTACGTTGCACCTGCGTGTCCCTGCGTATCTCCAAAAGGCTAGCACCCTCTCTTTATTTATAGAGGCTCCAGGTTGATTACAACCATCCAATAACTAGAGATATTTAGGGGATTTGAATTCGAATAAAAAATATATTTTCTTATTTAAATAAACAAAAGTATAAAAAGAGATTATCCCTTTTTTGAATTTAAATAGGAGATAGACTTTTGTTATTTAAATAAATAAAAGGTTAGAGATTAGTCCTGTTCGAACTTGGGCTGCATTTTGGTTTGACTAGGTTTGACCATTTGACCACATTTGACCAGACTGTTGACCAGGTTTGACTGTTGGACCACGTTTGACCAGACTGTTGACCATGTTTGACCAGTCCAATTTTAATCGATTTGTTGACCAGGTTTGACCAATCCAATTTTGACTGGTTTTTTGACAAATGGAGTTTTGTCCTGGTTTTTATTATCATTTTTTTACAACCCAAATATACATGTAGTTTTATTTTTGCCCTTTTGGCCATATGAGATTTTTTCTAATGAATTTTTATTACAAAAATTCATCAAACAATATGTACTGCTCGGTGTGTGCTGCGTTTTGCTCTAGCATCATGAGCCTTATTTTCTCTAGGTCGAGAAAACCCACCTTGTCAGACACCCTCGTCAACGCCAGCCTGTACTGGACCTGCATGCAGAGGACGACATTAGTATTGCATAGAAAGTTACTACATTTACTAAATGAACTACAACAATATATAGGATCAGCAAACTCACAAGACTCCAGTCCGTATGATGGACATATCAAGTTCCCACCAGTTAAAGAGGTCGAACAGATCCTCGTGCGCCACAGATATGCTCCCAGGCTCAGAGTGGAACTGTCCAAGCCTGAAGGGAAGTAGGAAGTTCAAGTTGTGCCGGACCTAGTGTAGGTACCACTCGTGGAGCTTTCTAGTTGTGCGATCCAATTTACGCAAAATTGCCTTCGCCACGAGTGAGAACTCGTTCCTGAACCTATCCAGCTGTCCCTTTTCCCCTTTGCCTTTGCCCTTGCCTTCTGCCGGGGAGTGAGTGCGTACCTTCGAAGGCAAGGGCAGGTGTTGATGGCTTTCTTTGCAGGCGAAGGGGCTTTCCTAGGAGGCGTGAATCCTCTGGCTCGAGTGGAGGTCGTCCTTTGAGGTCGAGGGCCGGAGGAGATCCCTCAGGCCCTTTGTTGGGGGTGGGGTCCTCAGGTAGTACTCCGGCAGGCCATTTCAATTTATGAACATGTATATTAGATTTTGCAAGTTGAGTGTATTAAGTAGATTGTAAACTAAAATGGGTAGGATTTACCTGCTGTATTATAACACATTTCTTGGGCCACTGTACGTAGGAGCCCACTGCCTCAGCAACTGTCCGCATATCCTCTGTTGAGACTGACAACGGAAAAGTGGTGTAGCTCGGGAGAGCTATGTCCACTTGTACCTTTGCGAACCCCAACTCTAGAGGTATGCAGTGGATCCAGACATCCTCCCCAGATAGAAATAAGAAACCCTTGGGCAACCACAACGTGCTGGTCGCCTAGGTGAGTTACTAGGCTGCAGCTCTTCGGCTCTTCCAAATTTGTAACAATTAAAACAGATTAGTGAAACAACTCTAACAAAACGGGAGTGGCATCAACTTAAGTGCATAGCTCAAGGCTTACAATACCTCAAGAAGATCCACCGCATCCGCGAAGACCTTCGAAGAGCAACTGCTCGGCCGATCCCGCGGGGTACCGTCACCCTCGGGAGCTGGATCTACAACCTTAGACAGCATCATTTGTTCAACCTATCCTAACTCTTCCCACATCTTAGCGAATGTGGCCTCGACCTCTGCCTGTATCTCTACCTGTATCTTCTGGGCCAGCTCTGATTCCTTCTCCTTCCAGGTGCGGGCCTTCTTCCCGGTGGAGCCGGATCTTTCAAAGTCGGCCTTCCACGGCACGATGACTTCCACAATCCGTGTCTACTTGGGATGCTCCTTATTTCCTAGAGCCCGGGTGAGGATGTCGTTCTCCCTTTGTGGGGTAAACAATTCCTGCGTTGCCTCCTTCTCGGCAGAGATCTATTACATTTGAAGCTACATTGTGAGAAAAATACATATATACACTTGTGCACACACAGTTTACGAGGTTAGCCAACTTCCATTCATTGCATGACCTCGGCGTCCTTAGGGTTTGGGACTCTACAGACGCCATGGAAGACACGGACTCTCTCCCCCGCCACCACCACTTGCACTTCGCATCGCGAATCTCGAGGAGCGGCAAGCCAGGGGAGTCGACGAGAGCATTCTCCTCGTCTTCCTTCCTCCACTGCTCCTTCCCCACATAGCCCCAAGATCCGAGTTGGTGTGGGTGGTCGTTCCTCTTCTAGATCGCCTTGTTCTTCTCGCTAAGGGCCTTGAACTCGTCGGTCCCCTTCTGCTGGGTGAATTCCTCTCGTACCTCCTCCGTTATAAAGACCCACTTTTTGCAAGGAGATTTTCCTGCAGCAAGGAAGGTACTAACGAGCTAACTCTTGAAGGTTTTCCATGTTTCGTTCATGTCCTTCAAGCAAGCCATCTTAGGTCCATCGTCAGGGATGTTCCACTTAGCCTGTTTTCAAAAATTGCATATAAGCAGGAGTTAGTTAAACTTTAGGATAAGCCAAGGGAAGGTGATTACGAAAGAGTTCAGGGATTTTGATTAATTTTACCTTCACTTTGGCTCATAACCTACCTCTCTCGTCCACCTCCACGTCCTTCCAGCTCTGGACGGTGATCTTCACCCTTTCTTTCGGCAACAGCACAATGTAGGCAGTGTACTTCCCAGCGTTCTTTCCGATCGGCTTCCCAAACTGGTTGAACTCATAAGAAAGGTTGGTGCGTTTCACCAAACGGCCCAACGTCATCGCTCCTCGCTCCATCCTCTTGCGCTGGGATGAAGTAGCATCAGTTACGTTGCCCCTCGTCAAACCACTGCTATCAACCGAGGAAGACGCCGACATGGCTTTCCCTAAAATTCCATCAACAAACCATCAAAAATTGAATAGAAAGAGAAGTGATATTTACCTGATTTGCTTGATTTTTCTATTTATTTTCCCCATGCTTATGCACACATTAGTCATATACCTATATTATCCCAGATTTGTTGCCAAATTGATTGGATTACTTGTTTTGCAATTTTTATCGCAGATTGGCGCGAATCGGATGGATTGTGGACAACGGACGCACCTCAAATTAGAGTCTCCGGGGCCCGGAACACTTAGAAAGAAACCAGAACCGTAGTTCAGAAGGACTTGGTTTTCATTTCAAACTTTTTCAAGGACCTTTCTGCAAGATTGCCAAAAATCCCCCTTAACCCTAGCCGGCCGCCACTGTGCACAACTCAACCCTGGTTTTTCTTTTTTTCTTCTTCTTCTCTTCTTCCCCCTCACTGTTTCCACACCTCCGTCCCACCTCACTGCCGGCGACCAGGCCTTACGCCGCGGTACCCTCATCTTTGCACCTCCTTCTTCCTCCTTCCTTTCTTCTTCTTCTCTGTTTTTCCTCTTCCTCTTTTCTCGCTTTCGCCACTACTTCTCCGGTGCTGTTCTCCTCCGTAGTGACAGCGGTGGTGAAGGCTGCCGTATCCTCCTCTTCCACCCATCCGAGCTCCTTTTCTGCCTCCCTCCAAAGCGATCCACACCTCCGTCCACCCTCAGCCCTAGTCGGTTTCTTGTCCATCTCTCTGCTTCCTAGTTTCTTCCTCTTTGCTTTGATCATCGATCCATCACCTACACTAGATCTGCGTCCTCTCCCGAATCCAGATCCCCCATTCTCCTTTCTTCCTCTCCGCTCCAGCCCCACGCTGCGCCTCCATCCCGCGTCGCCATCACATGCCGTCGCCTTCTCCACTCGCCGCAAGCTACTGCCGGCGTCCTCTTTTTCCTCCAAATCGCCAGATCCGTCGGATTTGGCCAATCTGCCGCCGCTCCCGCATCGTTGCGCCACTGCCGCGTCGATCCACCGCCTCCTCGGTGAGCTCGCCTCTCACGCCGCGTCGCCGTTTGAGCCGCCGTCCTCCTCGTCCCTACTGCCGGCCATGTCCTGTGGGCCGGCAATGGCAACGTCTCCTTCAACCCCTGTGCTAATGACTTCGACCACAGCCGTAGCTCCAACACCCATAGCTGCGACGATGAGCTCCCTCTTCGTCGGCCATGTCCCGTGAGCCGACATTTTCCTCGACCATGACCACGACCTCCTCCACGGCTGCTCCGGTGACCTCTATGCCTGACTTCTTCCTCGACTTCAACAAACATTCAGTGACATTCTTCCCCTCTCAATCTCATTTCTCCCTCCCCTATTTTTTTCAATGCTTGTAAAGAACCAAATTTGAATATGAGAAGCACAACTTGAATTTTGAATGATTCGCAATCCAACTGCACTTTTATTTCTGCAGGTTAATTGGAACTTTCTGCACTGAATTAGCACTGTTTTGTATTGTATTTATTGAGTGCTTTCTGGATGAACTAAACTGAAATTGTGAATCTGTTGATGTTTCTATGAATTGAATGAGAGTTCTCAATGTAGTCTTCCGTGTAATTGATGTGATTGTGTGCTGTCTTGATTATTTTCTGTGTTGATGTAGATCAGATGATTAGATCTTGGAACCATCTATTCTGTTATATATTGTACTGCATAGATGAACTTTAAATTACATTAAATTGAAATTGAATTCTGAATTGTGTCGAAAGTACTTTCTTCTCTGAGTTTATGGTTGATTTTTGTTGGTATTAGTACCCTGTTGATTCAAATTCCTGTGCTTAGACATTGTTTATTTTTCTGGGTGCTTTGTTGAGAATCATCATGCGGTTGTGATCCTCTCATACTGTTTTCCAAATAGCTCAAATGTTTAGTTCAATTTTTCTTCCCACATCTCTATTATAAAATTATGTTTGTGTCTATGAGAGTGATAAAATCTAGATACCAATTCTATTGTTCCTGATGAACTAAAATTCTGATGGATTAATTCTTAGTCTTTGGGCTGAATTGAAAGGTTTTGAAATCTATATTTGTTCTCTGCCTATAGCTGATGAATCAAAATCCTGAAGCTAAATTCCATTGGATGCAGTTGAATCCATTTTATTGTTTGAAATGATTTGAGCTTATTTGAGCTTTTGTTCTTGACATCTGTTTGTTCATGGAGAACCAAGAACTTGGATTTGCATCGTTTCCATTGATAGTGTTGAGCTACGGATTGTTGCTTGTGCTTGCTTGGGGACAGTTGTTAAGAGGAGTTGAAGTACGGTCTGTGCTATTTCATCATGCATTTTTTCGTTGATAACATCGATAGACTACTTGTGTTAGTTGTTTTCGCCGTGCTCTTACGAGACTACTAAACGACAATGATTCTATCGCATGTACTCACGAACGTATGTATAGATTTAGCACGGATCATTTGTCGAAATGACCACCTCTTTATTTCTCCTCTTTTTCTTCTGTCATCTTCTCTCCTTCTTTCGTCCGATTTATAGTTTAGCTTTACACGTTTTTCTTATTTAGTCCCTGAGGAAAGAACGACATAATACTCGCCTTACTGCTCCGATCTCGTTCTCTTGCGAGTCAGTCTAGGCAGGTATCAATTTTTGGCGCCATTGCCGGGGACTAGATTGAAAGTGAATGTGTTTAACTAAATTAAATCATTTTTTTTTCTTTTTGGTTTTTGTTTGCATCTTTTTTTTTCGCCCCTTTTCCCTCCTCGTTCTTTTATTTCTCGCACTTCTTCTTGTCCTTTTCTCGTTGATTTGTTGATTTACATTGATTAAGGATATGGATGGTTCCCAATCTTTTTATGATGCACGTGACAATCTCAGTGCTAAATTAGATGATTTGTCTCGTTAGATTGATATGGCTCTTCGTGGATCATTTGCTTGTGTTGGCGCTGCTCTTATATGTTGTATTTGCGGTATTCGAGGTCATTCGCCCGCTGCTTGTCAGCGTGGTCGAGTATCCACTATATATCATCCTGGATGGCCTGCATACCCAAATACATCATACAGGAACAGCCACCCTGCTATTTCATCATCTTCTAGCTATCATTTTCAGGGTTTTAGGTAGGGAGAGCAGCTACCATGTACATCAGATCAGCCTCCTACTTGTCACATCAGTAGTATTCACAGCAGCCTCCTGCATACGAGGATACATCTACACTTGAGGTGCTGTTGGAGTGTCATTTGAAAAAGCTAAATGAACATCTACATCCATCCCCACAGGAGCCTCCTGAAGTTGAGGATACATCCAGACTTGAGGCACTGATGGAGGACATGATTAAGAAGTCCGAGCACTACCTTGTACAATGTTCAGATGCGGACACATTTGAGGCCACCACACCTCCGTTGAGTGTCCCAAAGCCCACCCATGACATCTATCTTGGAGACTCTCAATGACGAGGATTATCACTCGAGCTAGTTTTAGTAACACATATCGAGTTCAAGTCAGGTTCAAATATGATATGTGTCTATGTATCTTAGTAACCACTATGGTTGCCCATGGACATAGAGTTAGTTTATGATCGCAACCCTAGTGTGACCATGAGGCCGCAGACAGTGCGCGGTCAGAGGGTCACTGACTATACGGGACCAAGGTAACCTGGGAGGTGTTCAAGTCTCTACTGGATACGTTCTTAGGCATGAGGGGCTCAAAGCATTTACGGGATGCACTCTCAGGGTCAAAATAACTTTTCCCACATGTGAAGACAACTTCCAGGAGTTTGACATGTGCGGTTATCCATGATTGCACGTGCTTAACCAGCGAAGGAGATGAGTGCAGTTATACGAACTGCACCAGGACAACCATCCCAAACCGCGTCGCATTTGATGTCCTTTCATTCAGTATAAAAGGATGGTCGATACACGATGTATAGGGCGGTTAACAAGCAAGACAACGAGTCAATAAATCTTGAAGACTTAGACATAGTTAGATAGACAAAAATATAGAAGATATCATCGCTTGTGATAATCTCTTCTCCCTGTAAACTGTTTTATTCGTATAGTGAAATCACAACAAGACGTAGGGCTGTTACTCCCACCACAAGGGCCCGAATCTGTATAAATCTTTGCGTCCTTATTGTCATTACTTACCCTAACTTACCTGAAGGCACATTGAAAGGTCTCACATACAGCTCACAAATATACGTAAGATCGATAGGGGACCTCGAGTCCAAATCATCGACAGCTGGTACCCACCGTGGGGCCTTTCTCAAGGTGTTCTTTTTTCATCAGGAGATTCGGTAGGTCATGTCTGGGGAGTATAATTCCGAGAACGATTTCGATCTCGATGATTATGCCCATATACGAATGCCCTCGCCTAGCAATCCCATTCCAATGGAAGAGGTTGATCGCAAAGATGTTCTTGATGAATATCATGAGGATGCGTCTTCTCCCACCTAGGTCATGTCTATCGACCAGGGGATAGAGAAGATAGATCAGGAACCCCATGTGAGTTCTACCACTTTGGAGGTTGAGTCTATACCACAACATGTTACTATGGGGGACACGGATGACGATAACCTGGAGCTTAGCCCTGGGAGGTTTGATCCTGATTACCTCCAGTCTCTTTTTGATTTTGAATTTGGTTCGGAACCAACAAAGATGTTTTCTCCTTCTGCGACCTCGCTCCCCCGAGAATTTGCTGCCTTCTCGGAGGAAACTTCTGAACAGCGAATTGCTAGGGAGGAGCAAGAGCGCAGACAAAAGGAGGAACATGAGCGCAAGCAAAAGGAGGATCAAGATCATGAGCAGCGAGATAACGAACTTCGCAAAACTGCACTGGAAGCTTTGCAGCTCACGCAGTCTCGTTATGATGCAGCTCCAAGTTCTTCCCGTCGTCCTCATGGTCACAGACGCGACCAGACACCTTCCTTGGCCCTGCACTATCCGCCGGCGGACGAAGAAACGGTGACACCTAGTGCACCCAGGGGGAGCACGCATGGGTGACTTTGTTCTATCGCAGAGGTCCTGCGTAATTTTCCTCCTAATGTCGAAGACGTGGACAAGCTGGCATTTGCCAGAATCCTGGCGGATAAGCTAGATGAAGTTGCATCTGACACAACTCCAACTGCTTCATCCCGGTCTACGATTCGCTCCCATGAGAGGGAGTATTCTTACTCTAGTCATGGCAGGCGTAATCGACTACCACCAGGATCAGTTCGGCACGACAAAGCCAGGCGAGTTGGAAATTCCCGCAAACGAGATCGCGTTCCTGTCCATTCTTGTCTGGGACCATGGGGTGTATCCCTACAGCGTGAGGTCACCCGCGATCAAGTTGAGAGTCGTAGAACTCTCCACAGTTCCTATGTTGGCTGCAAAGCTTTCTCGCCAGGCCTCTGTGCGGTGGTTTGGCCAGACAAGTTCAAGCCTGGAATGATTAAGAGATTTGATGCAACTCAAAATCCGTCCGAATTCCTTTAGATCTACATTACCGCCATTCAAGCTGCGGGTGGAGACGATCATGTCATGGCAAATTACTTGTCGACGGTCCTTGAGGGACCAGCAAGAACTTGGTTGTTCAACCAACCAAAGGGTTTGATTTATAACTGGGAAATGTTGTGTGATGCTATACTCAACAATTTCCAGAACAGTTACCAGAAGCCTAGTAAAGTGGATGATCTTCATCGTCTACACCAGACCTCTACTGAAACTCTTCGGTAGTTTGTCAAGAGATTTGTCGGGGGGAGAAATACCATTCCGAATATATCTGACAACTCTGTTATCAAGGCATTTAAAACATGCCGTGCGATATCAGAGGTTTACCGAAGATTTACTCATCCACCCACCTCAGTCAGTAGCTGATCCATTCGACATGGCTGACTAATATTCTGACGCAGCTGAGGCGATGGAATGGAATAGGATCGTGGATAAAGGAAACTTACCACCTCAGCCAAGTCTTAAAGATGTTACGAAAGAGGATTCAAGCAAGAAGCCGGAATCGTCATCAGGTAGAAAATTGAAAAGTCCAAGAAAAACCGGACTGGACAATACTGGGAGGTCGCCGTTGCAGAGAAACCACCACCAGGAAAAGGTAACAAGTTTCCATTCAAGAATAAAACCTCTTCTGGTGGCCGCGATAGCGACCAGCTGAGAAAACAAACTAACCCACAGGGAAACAAGAAGTGGTGTTAGTTCCACAATTCTTCGGGACACGATCTCAAGAACTGCCGGAATTGGTTGAAGCAACTAGATGACTTTTACCAAGGTATTGGACCGATGCCAACTTTGCTGCCAAAAGATCAGGCCTGCGGACTTAGAGACGCTGATGGAGATGAAGAGATGTCCTATCAGGTACCCCATAATCATGTTAATGTTATTTTTGGAGGTTCCTCCTCTTTTTCTTCTAAACATCAGTTTAAGACGTTGTACCGCGAGGTAAATCAAGCAGAGGCTCCCCTTGGTGAGCCTCAATACCCCGTTGGTTGGAAACTCCTTTAACTTTTGATCAGGCTGATTGTTCTGTTGGGCTTACGCGACCATTGAGACTGCCTTTGGTCACTACCCCAATTATCGGCAATACTCGAGTTGAAAGTGTTCTAATCGACGGGGGGAGTTCCTTGGACATTCTATTGGTCAAGGATCTGGATGAGATGCAGATCCCTCGTTCAAAAATTAAGCCCATAATTCATCCATTTTATGAGATAATTCCTGGTCTCTCCATGATGCCAATGGGACAGTTGATACTTCCAGTAACGCTGGGAGAACCAGATAATTTCCGTATATAATTGATTATCTTTGATGTAATTGATTGTGATTCACCTTATAACGCAATTTTTGGTAGGCCAACTCTCGCTAAATTCATGATGGCGATGCACTAGGCTTATCAGTGCGGCAAGTTGCCAGGCCCCAAAGGCGTTATCTCGGTCCGAGGCAGCCGGAACATGGTGCTAACTTGTGATCTGTTATCCCTAGAACTTGTGGATCAGCTTCACCTTTGAGATGTCAAGATTGCGACCACGGCTTCGGATACGATCAAGTTTGCTCTGTGGCCAGACGAAAAGTTAAAACTGGTTCCATCGTACCCATATGATCCATTTAGAACCATTCTGATCGGATCAGGCCTGGACGACAAATAGAAACTGGCGCTCATTAGTTTCCTCCAGGCTAATGTAGATGTGTTTGTGTGGAAACCATCTAACATGCCTGGAGTCCCAAGGGAGGTAATTGAGCACAGGTTAGCAATTCGACTTGGACAGCGACCTATAAAGCAGAAGCTCAAACGCTTTGCTATTGATCGGCAAGAAGCCATCCGAGTGGAGTTAGATAAACTTCAGAAGGCAGGATTTATTCACAAGGTCGATCATCCTGAGTGGCTTGCGAACCCGGTCATGGTCCTAAAGTCGAATGGTAAGTGGCGCATGTCCGTCGATTACACCAGCCTAAACAGTGCCTGTCCGAAGGATGATTTTCCCCATCCCCGCATCGACCAGTTGGTCAATTCTACAGCGGGTTGTGAACTGATGAGCTTCCTGGAGACTTACTCAGGGTACCATCAAATTAGCATGGCAGAAGAAGATAAAGAGAAAACTGCCTTCATCACACCATTTGGCACCTACTGCTACATCAGAATGCCATTTGGTCTCAAGAACGCCGGTTCCACGTACCAGCGTTTGATGCAAAAGACCTTTCTTTCTCAGATGGGGCGTAATCTTGAAGCTTACGTTGATGATTTGGTTGTAAAAAACTTGAAAGCTCGAATCACTTAGATGATCTTGTTGAAACCTTTTGTAATCTAAACAAGCATGGAATAAAATTAAACCCAGAAAAATGTTCCTTCAAAGTTTCTTCTGGCAAACTTTTGGGTTTCCTTGTTTGTTCAAGAGGAATAGAGGTTAATCCTGGCCATTGAGCAAATGAGATCTCCTTCGACCATGAAGGACATCCAAAGCCTAACAGGTCGCATGGTGGCTCTTAGCCGTTTCATATCGAGGCTAGGTGAACAAGGCCTGCCTTTCTTCAAGGCTCTTCACAAACACAATGGCTTTACCTGGTCGGATGAAGCTGAAAAAGCTTTTCAAGAGGTTAAAAAGTATTTGTCTAGCCCGCCAGTACTGGTCTCTCCGAATTTGGAGGAACCACCACTTCTTTATTTGGCAGCCACCCCTCATGCTGTCAGCGCCGTTCTAATCGCGGAAAGAGAAGGTGTACAACAATAAATCTATTACATAAGCGAGATACTTCATGGTCCAAAGGAGTGATACCCAGAGGTCCAAAAAAATACTTTACACACTTCTGATGGCTTCCCGTAAGATACAACATTACTTTCAGGCGCACAAAATTATTGTGCCCTCGTCCTTTCCGTTGGGAGATATACTCTGTAACCCGGAGAAATCTAGTCGCATTGCGAAGTGGACAGTGGAACTTGGAGCATTTGACATCCATTTCACCCCTCACACAGCAATTAAATCTCAAATCCTTGCAGACTTTGTGGTCGAATGGACTAATCCTGACCCTCCTCCGCTAGAATCAAAAGATTTACCATGCATCGACCATTGGACAATGTATTTTGACGGCTCACGTAGTTTTCAACACTCGGGGGCTGGAGTGGTTTTAATCATGCCTCAGGGCGACCAACTCAAGTATGTCATTCAATTGTACTTTGTTGCGACCAACAATGCAGTAGAGTATGAAGGTCTTATTGCAGGGCTCCGGGCAGCTAAGTTCCTCGGAGTCCGTCGATTAGTGGTGAGGGGAGACTCACACGTAGTCGTAAACCAGGTAAACAATGAGTACAGCACCTCCGATGAGACAATGGATCATTACTTGGGGGAATTGAGGAGATTCGAAAAACACTTCAGTCATTTCGAAGTCCAAGATATCCCATGAAAGGATAATATTCTCGCAAACCAATTATCTAAAATTGGGTCCTCACGCACATCCGCTCCGGCGGGAGTGTTCGTTGAACACATAGAACATCCTTCGATCATAACTTCGATCGAAGATGACCCGGTGATAGTCTGCGTCACTGACCTTGGGCATGAAGGAGATTGGACCCATCCATTGAGGGTCTATCTCAAACATGGGACCTAGCCCAGGGACGAAACCGAAAGTGATCGGTTAATTCGGAAAGCGCGCCTGTATAAACTCATAGATGGAGTTTTATACCGAAAGGGTACTCAAGGAGTATTCATGCGCTGCATATCTCAAGAGGAAGGTAAATCTCTCTCGAAAGAAATTCATGACGGTGTATGTGGTGCACACGCGTCATTTCGCACACTGGTCGAAAAAGCTTTCCGACAGGATTTTTATTGGCCTTCGGCACTTGATGATGCCAAACATTTGGTCAAGACATGCCCACAGTGTCAATTTCATGCGAGACAGGTTCATCAGCCAACATACACCTTACAAACTATTCCTCTAACATGGCCCTTTGCGGTCTGGGGGATAGACATTGTGGGACCTATGCCCCAAGCGGTCAATGGGTACAAGTTTTTGTTTGTAGCCATTGATACGTTTATGAAGTGGATTGAGGCTGAACCAGTCCGCAACGTTACCATTGCTGCGGCAAAAAAGTTCTTCCATAAGAATATTGTCATGCGATTCGGTGTTCCAAGTTGTCTCATTACCGATAATGGTTCCCAATTTGTTAGTGGTCTCTTTTTGGACTATTGCGACGATATTGAAACCAAAGTATGCTTTGCTTCTGTAGCTCATCCACAGAGCAGTAGTGCCGTCGAACGTGCCAACGGGCAGATATTACAAGGCATAAAGAAACGTGTTTTGGATCTCCTTAAGGTCTGCTCGGGGGCTTGGGTAGACGAACTCTACTCCGTTTTATGGGCACTGCGTACCACTTGTAGTCGGGCTACGGGTGAGACACCTTTCCAACTGGTATCTGACGCCGACGGTGTATTACCTATGGAAATTTGTATTGGTTCTGTTTGGGTAGATCATTTCGATCAGATTGATCAATTCGAACAACGTACCCAAGACTTAACCCTCCTCGAGTCAAGCGTGATCAGGTGCTAATCAAGTCCGCAGTATATTTACAAGCTTTGCGTAAATATCACAGTAAACGGGTGCAGCCTTGTAGTCTTCACGTGGGTGACTTGGTTTTATGAAAAATACAAAACAAGTCTAACCACCATAAGTTCTCTCCTCAGTGGGAAGGCCCTTATACTATAGTTTCAGTATCGCGGCCAGGATCGGCCCGATTAGCCATGGAGGACGGAAGGATCTTGTCCAATACTTGGAATATAGATCAATTACGCAAGTTCTACGTGTCAGTTTCCCATTCCTTTTTCCTTTTTAATTAGCATGATTTGTTAAAAAATTGTGTGTACATCTCTTCGAATTATGTTATGGTTTCTTTCTCTTTTGCCACACCTGTGCTCGGGGGCTGGTCGCCGGTGACCACCTTACTATGAAAACCTGGTTGGATTTGTTGGTCGATCTCATGGTCGCATCTAGATAAGACATCCCTAAATAAGGCGTTGCTAAACGCACACGGGACTTACTAGCATATTTCTGATCATTCGAGTGGCTGCCTGTTCGTAATTAGACTTAGTATTGTATTAAGATCAGTATCAGTGTGACCAGATGATCGTATCTAGGTCAAGACATTTCTTTATAAATCATTCCTAAACGTATAAGAAACTCACTGGATATTTCTGATCGTCAAAACCCATATTTTTCCTGAGATTATAACACTAAGTCTCCAGTATTTTTGATCTCAGGAGGGGGCTGTAAGAATATGGCCATAATATAAAATGAAATCAAGTGCACCTTTTTCAAAAAACTTAAGGCATGCATTTGCATAGTATAGCTGTATATTTACAGGTACTGTTAAACAAAAGAGGATCGTTGTTTATTACAATGTGTCATGGTAAGCCCAGTTCTTTCAAAAGTTCTTCAATAAGAGGCTTGACTTCTTCGGATATGGCCTCAAACTGATCGTCACTTTCAAACTCTGCATCTCCCACCACTGGATCCAAACTCAGATTTGGCCCATGGTGAAGTCTCAATTTGCATAGAATGGCAGAGGCTACAGACCTTACATTGGTCTTCATTGCCTCTTCTTTCCATTTCGTATCTTCAGGGAGGTACTCGAGAAGTGATTCAGCCTGAGCTGCGACCAATGTGGCTAACTCGCTAAAGCTGGGGTTGACCTTTTGAGCTTCGACCACATCAGCCTTGAGCAAAGTTGACACCATGTTCAATTTTTCGAAGATGACTGATTGAGCACTACTGCAGGATGAAATCATTGCCTTTAAGGTTCCGTTCTCCTCGCAGACAATGTCAATTTTTGAGCTTTGAAGCTCGATGGTCACCCTAAGATCATCTCTCTCCTTTGAAATAAGGCTTATTTGATCCTCTTGTACTACATGAACATGGTAATCGATTTTACAGCAGTTCATGTAATGAAATAATTTCTTCTGGTCGGAAGTAAACTCATAGGAAAGCTTTGACTGCACTTTGTGGAGTTCCCTCTCTAGAGAAGAAAATCTCGCGGCCGCAGATTCTTCCTGGTTTTCCCAATCAACCATGCTCTTGTTCAAAAAGTCATTTTCCCTATGACAAGAAAGACAATAGTTATACTTAGATAAGAATTCAAGTTGGTATAGACAAGATGCAATACACTTACTGTTGTAGTCGGCTGATCTCCCATTGTGCAACCTCAATATGCTTCGCTAAAGCTTTTGACTTGGTCGCCACCCAGGTCAAATCCTGAAACGCAGTAAGACACTGCTCTTGAGACTTGAACATTCCTAAGTTTTGCAATTTCAGAGATAATAAGAGAATTTTACTTACCTCTACAAAATCGCTGAATGAACCCCTCTCAGGTTCAACTAAAGGTTGAACCTCGAGGCTTGTTTTTTCCTTGGCAATAGGGGCAGCAAATAGTTTTTCTTGCTGATCCACCCCTGTGGTCAGGATTGTAGTTTTCATCCCCTGAGATTGGATGTCCGCTATTATTTCCTCCACAATGTCTTGAGAGGATTCCTCAGCCATGGGAGTTGGACCTGTTTCGCCCGCAACCTCTACGGTAGTCGATGCGCCGACGTTTGGCGAAGTCGCCGGGGCACTAAGTATAGGGTCCCTACGCCTAAGTATCATAACTTAGAATACCTCTTGTTGATAACATAGAACTGACAAGAGATGAAATTCTTACTTTATACGAAATCCTATCCAAGGTTTGGGTTTCGAAGATGAGCTTTGGGGAGAGAGAAGCCCACTAGGTGCCCATGCTGATGTGTCGTCAACATTGGTCCTTGTTTTCCTTTTCTTGAACAGGACAGTGTCTTCTTCTCCCTGCAAGTTCACAACACGATTAATATGTACAGGGAAGTAGAAATTTAAAGATTGTGAAGTTCTTACCACAACTGTCCCTTTGATAATTGGAGGAGGAGTTGCCAGCCTTGGGGTTTCCCAGGGCTCAGGATTGGGAGTCTCCTCCATGACCGCAAGATCTTCTGTGGCCACGGGATCCTTTGCCGCTGTTTTTGTCCCCGCCATGGAGGACAAGACTTCGGCGATGATAGGAGAGGGTGACCTCTCTGGAATTCTAATCTCCAGAGGGTCTGTTGCTTTCCTCTTGCGACGGATGAGAGGAACTTCATCTTCCTCATCCTCGCTCCCCTCACCCTGTACGACTAAGAAGTAATTCCTATTCGCACTTGGGAGTATAGGGGGCACAGAAAATCTTATCGTAGGTTTTTTCATGGTTGTTGTTTTCTTCTTCGAAGAAGCCCCTCCTAGGATTTTCTTGGATTTTTCAGGAGCCAGCTCCTTCATCTTCTTTTTTGAAGAGGTTCTCTTTACCCTCTTCATCGCTAACCCCCTAGTGGGTCCAGCGTCGTCTCCAGGACGTTTTGTCCCGATGATTCGCCCCTTCAGCAGTTGTATTATGAAATACTTGGCTTGGTGACCTAAACCAGTAGGCGATTTCAAATGAATTCAGCAAAAAAGGTCGTACCTTTTGATGTTCTTGTTTCAAATCATTGCTGCCATTTATTAAGCTCTGAGGACTGGGTGATGCTTGAGCTCCTTCTGTTGTCGCATTATAAGACCACAGAAGGCTGTTTGTTTGTTTCTCGATCTCGGACAACGATAAAACTGCGTCACAAAATTTCAAATTACTGGGTATCATGTTTTTCATCAGTAGAAATGCACTTTTGGTAGACCAGAGGACATACCTGTGTTATAATCCAGGGTACCATCTGCCATGGATTCTATTTCCCAAGCAGGGTGTTGGTGTTCCCTCTTCCGCAGGGGGCTCACCCTATTCTTCACAAAGTCGCGGATGATATCCCATGTTGTTAATCCTTGATGGACTAAGTGAAGAATTGCTTGGGCCTATTTCTTTAGCTCCGAATCAAGAGCAGGAACAGTGTCCATTTCGCTGCTCTTCTCTGGTCGATGTTCTCGAACCATATGCTACTCTCTGATGGGGGGTGCTGTAGAACCACTTGCGATGCCACCCGTGCACCGAATCCCGCAGAGGAAGAAAAGGGTACTCTTTCTTCTCCCTTATGCGGAAGTAGATGAAGCTTGCAACGTTGGCACTCTTTGACCATGCCGAGAAGTAGAAGCGCCGGAAAAGATCCACGCTGGGCATCACACCAAGGAAAGCCTCGCACAAATGCTGGAAAATTGCCAGAATTAAAATGTTGTTTGGATGAAGATTCACCAGCTCTAGTCCGTAATGTGCCAGGATCCCTTGGAGGAATCCGCTCTCCGGGAGTCAGAACCCGCATCGCAAGAACTCCTCGAAGATCATCAGTTCGTTCTCATGAACGACTGGGGTTTCCTCGTTCTTCTCCACCGGCCGCCAGTTGATTAGCAGCCGCGAGGGAAGGATCTCCACTTTTTCAAGTGCTATCAGGTTCTCCTCATTATGATGAATCGATTGGCTCCAGGACGCCATTGCTAGTGGAATTTGTGGAAAGACGATGGCTTTCAAGATGATGAGAGCAAGGTGTGCGAAGGAGGGTTTTTTGCGGCAAAAGTGACTAAGGCGGTTTTTTGCTGTGAAGCTTCTCCAATAAGCTACCTCTTCCTTTTATATGCCCGAGACGACTCCTCACCAGGCGCATTATTTTAGTAATTTCCCATTACGGGGTATCATTCCTGTTGGAACCCATTATCATATCTATTACCTGGTTATCAATCTGAAGCAAAATGTATCTTTTTCAAATTATTAAAGATCATTTTATTTCACATTCAGGGGCTATGGTGCAGATAATCATATGAGAAATTATTATGAATTTTTGCTGAATTAATACCTTATAATTTTAGGGTAACCTCATATTTTCTGCGTTGATCACAATGCTATTCTGTGATCGTAGTACAATATATGGTCGCAACGCTATTCTATGACCTTAGTGTTGTTTATGGTCTCAGTGCTATACTGTGACTGCAGTATTTTGTATGGTCTTAATGCTGTTTTGAGACCTAAGAATTGTTCGAAATTGAGTTCGGATAGACATGTTCTACCTGTGTTCTGGTCATAGAAATATCTTTCTGTAATCATTTTTTCAGACAGAAGATTTATAAAGAGCTCCAATTAGTGGTTATAAATTAAATGTAATCATTCAAAGAGCCAGATATGTAATGAAAAGTAATTTCTTATTTCTTGCAATCTTTACATAAAAAGGGATACAGGTGACCAAAGCATCGACCTGATCCAAAACTAATTTACAAAGTTCTCCCAGGGACATGTTGGCATCAGTGGGGTCTACACTAGCTGCCTCAAGAGAACTGGTGACGTCTTTAAGCCTATTGACGTCATCCCTTATTAAGGGAGTGCACCTGTTCTTTATTATATCGGAGAGTTCTCGCTGTTGTCGAGCATGATCTCTCTCCATACGGAATATGTGTGCCTTTTCATGAGAACCATCATAATATTCTGCAAGGTGCAAAATGGCTGAAGACATCTCCTCAGAACACTTCTCCAGTGCCTCTTTTTCTTTGTGGAGAGTTCTGCACAAGGCTGCTCTCTCACCAAGAAGAACCTGGATCTCAATAAGCTAATCGCTGGGGATCCAGGAGCCCTTACCACCTATACCTATATGGGTTAGTTTTGACGAGAAAACATGATCAGTAGAGAAAATGGAGGTGATTATCTAAGGAGCAGAGGAAAAAACTAAGCTTCGATGCTGCTCCCAACAAAAGTTGATCACCCAACAAAAGTTGAAGGATTGTTGTGGATCTCCAAAGGTGGACATGAAGATGCAACTGGAGGGGTTGCAAAGGCCCAAGAAAGGGGCAATGTGGAAACACATGTACCAGCACCCTTTAGAATCTTCAATGCTGCTCCACTGGAGGATCCTTCGTCATCTCTGGATCCCTTCTTAGGAGAGATTATTTCCTCAATCACCTGTGAAGTCTAAAATGAGTTTCTTAGGAAAATCTTTGACTCAGAAAATCACAAGATGTTTTGGAAGAAGTTTACCTTCTGGATATCTTGTGTCTTTTCTATTTCTTCCTCATCACTCTCAATCTCAATAACCTTCTTGGGATCTTGGTTCGCCATCAAGGTGAGAGTAAAGGAGGAAATGCAAGACAGAGTCAGAAGCAGATTTTCTAAAGGACTTAGCTAAAAATTTGTAAGTCTTAAAGAACTGAGAGGCTTTGCTATTTATAGAGCCCGGAGGCGATTGTTCGTTCCCACGGATGTCTCGAGTTCTTAAAACGTACTTGTAGTTGTTGTCTTGATTAAACAAGTCAATAAATTCATCATTACCTGTCAAGAAAAACTAAAAGTTTTTCGTCGGGAGATAAACCGCCATGCGGCATACAATATTCCAATTGAAGAAGCTAAAGCGTCGGGTTATAAATTCGATGCAGGATTAAAATTTGAAGTAAATAAGTCTTTTCATTTCTTCAAATTTGGGGGCTAGCTGACTAGGATTATCACCCGAGCTAATTTTAGTAACACATATCGAGTTCAAGTCAAGTTCGAATATGATATGTGTCTATGTGTCTTACTAACCACTATGGTCGCCCATGGACACAGAGTTAGTTTATGATTGCAGCCCTGGTGCGATCATGAGGCCGCAGACAGTGGGCGGTCAGAGGGTCGCTGACTATACGTGACCAAGGTAACCTGGGGGGGTGTTTAAGTCTCTACTGGACACGTTCTCAGGCACGAGGGGCTCAAAGTCTTTATTGGACGCGCTCTCAGGGTCAAAATAACTTCTCCCACGTGTGAAGACAACCGCCAGGAGGTTGACATGTACGGTTATCCATGATTGCATGTGCTTAATCGGCGAAGGAGATGAGTGTGGTTATACGAACTGCACCAGGACAACCGTCCCAAACCGCTTCAAATTTGACGTCCTTTCATTCAATATAAAAGGATGGTCGATGCACGATGTAAAGGGCAATTAACAAGCAAGACAACGAGTCAACAAAGCTTGAAGACTTAGACATAGTTAGATAGACAAAAATATAGAAGAGATCATCGCTGTGATAATCTCTTCTCCTTGTAAACTGTTTTATTCCTATAGTGAAATCACAACAGGACGTAGGGTTGTTACTCCCACCATCGAGGGCCCGAACCTATATAAATCTTTGCGTCCTTATCATCATTGCTTACCCTAACTTACCTGAGGGCACATTGAAAGGTCTCACATTCAACTCACAAATCTGTGTAAGATCGACAGGGGACCTCAAGTCCAAATCGTCGACACTCACGGAGAGACCACAGTTATGAGCGATGAGCTTCAACCTGATCATTTTCCTTCAGCGTCGCATCAATCACCTCTGCCTCCTGCTGATTTGATCATGTTTGATGAGGATGGTGAGCCTGTTTTCAAGACACCTCTGTGTCCATTTGGACCGTTTTCTTTTGATGATCCATTGGCAGACGGACCAGAGATGGAGAGTGTCAGTTTTGAGGCTACAGACCTTCTGGACAATTCCTTGAGCCATGAGATTGAGTGAGACATTCTCATTTGATTCTGAGGGACTTCTTTCTGACGTAGAGGAGTCCGTTCATCCTCATCTACCAGATACGACCCCCGTGGAGGTTCTTCCTACCCCAGACTTCACACCATATACTATTCAGGTAGATTTGAAACCCCTCTCATATCATTTTGAGCTGTTTAAATTCTGATGAGACTAGTCATATATCTGTGAGTTGTCATTCGCCTTGTATCGGCATATGCCATCCTCATGGTATGTATTATCAGTTGATCTACATGATAGGACTTTTGTTAGCTGACCTTATGGAGGGCCTTGTCCCTACCATACACACGTGCTTGTTCTTTATTGGTCTTATTTGCAGGTTAGCACGT
Organism: Pharus latifolius; assembly: GCA_019359835.1. Lineage (NCBI taxonomy): Eukaryota > Viridiplantae > Streptophyta > Magnoliopsida > Poales > Poaceae > Pharus > Pharus latifolius. The sequence goes on along the minus strand of CM033322.1, from coordinate 32,261,304 downwards.
GTGGCTTCTCTATCGTGAGCAGACTTGCTCCAAGTCAACATTCCCTGGGATCCTGGTGGATTCTCAGGCATGCTGCTTCTGATAGGAGGGTGGACATGGAGCTTCTACCACGTCCCATACTTGCCTCTCCTCCACTCGTGCTTCAATGCCATATCCTTTGAGGGTCGAGCTTCTGACCTAAAAGAAGCGCTTCTCAGGAGGCAACTCGAGTGTTTTCTCTTTTTCTTTCTTTTCATTATTTATTTTCCTTTGTTTTGTAGGATTGTTTTTAATCTCTTTTGTTCTTTTGTTTTTCCAGGCTGCTGCTATGTCTTCATCCATACATGTGCGTGGGACTTTGATATGCTTCACCGTGACGACATTGACTTCATCCATACTCGGTGAGCTGTCTCAGACTCCATGTGACTTATTTGAGCAAAAATTTATTTCGTGCTTCCACCTCATTCATTTTATCACCTCTTGTATGCATTGTAGACTATGCATCATTTAAGCTTGGGGGGTATGGGAGTCACTTGGTCCTTCATTGCTTGCATTTTTGGGTCAAATTTTTTTCAAACATATGGATGAATTGATAGCATTTGTGATTCATGTGGCCATTCTTGTACTTAAATTCTATATTTGAGCTATGTTAAGTTGTATGACTATTTGTGCATATTTGAGCTTGTGATTGTTTTATATCCAGCCTTGTGGGCTTTGTTGTGTGTTGATATGACCTGCTTTGTGTTGAACTGTTGTACCGCAAGGTAATTCTAGAGAGGTCATGTCAAAATTTTCAAAAAAATCATAGACTTGTGCACTTTATTGTTGATATTTGGCTTCTAAGAGCCCTTTGCAAAGCGGGTACTCTTTCTACAACTATATACAAACTATATTAGTATTAGTACCGAAATGGTTTAAAAGAAAAAATAACTAGTGTAGAATTTATCTCATATAGAACACTCATATCGATAAAATGGTTTGAACCATTTATTAGAAGGGCATCTTGCCCTTTTTTATCCAATGCCAAATCGATGACCTATGTATAAAAAAAAGAGAAATTTTTTGGATTTGAAGAAAAAAGAAAAAATAGGAATTCTATACATTTTCATTTTCCATTATTTTTATTTAGTTAATTTTTTTAATAAAATTGAAATTATTAACTATATTAACTAAATATTAACTAAAGGGCAAATACAAATAAAGAAACAACTTTGCTGACCATGATAGATTTTTATCTAGTCGGAAGAGCCCTCTAAATCTTTATCTAGTCTTATAGAGGATAGGCTCATTACATTAAAAAAAAGATATGTAAATAGCCATAGCAAAAAAATAAATAATGGACCGTGAGAGCCAAATGAACCGAAAGATTCATGTTTGGTTCAGGAAGAGATCATAAAAGTTGTGAACTTAATAGCAAGATAATCTACTTTGATTAAAAGATTTATTAGATAATCGAAAACAGAGGACCTTGAGTACTATTCGAAATTCGGAAGAATTGCGTAGAGGTACCATTAAGCAGCTCGAAAAAGCTCAGATTCGATTACAGAAAGTGGAACTAGAAGCGGATGAGTATCGAATGAATGGATACTCTGAGATAGAACGAGAAAAAGCAAATTTGATTAATGCTACTCCTATTAGTTTGGAACAATTAGAAAAGTGTAAAAATGAGACCCTTTATTTTGAAAAAAAAAGGGCGATGAATCAGGTCCGACAACGGGTTTTCCAACAAGCCGTACAAGTGGCTCTAGGAACTCTGAATAGTTGTTTGAATACCGAGTTACATTTCCGTATGATTTGTGCTAATATTGGCATTCTCGGGGCCATGGAATGGAAGAGATAATCCCAAAAGGTAACGAAGGCATGCAAAGGTTTCCTCGGGCCAGACAGACATTGGTCCTCGAGTGCAAAGGCAGAAGGGAGCTTGACTGCAAGACTCACCCGTCGAGCAGAGACGAAAGTCGGCCTTAGTGATCTGACGGTGCCGAGTGGAAGGGCCATCGCTCAACGGATAAAAGTTACTCTAGGGATAACAGGCTGATCTTCCCCAAGAGTCCACATCGACGGGAAGGTTTGGCACCTCGATGTTGGCTCTTCGCCACCTGGAGCTATAGGTGGTTCCAAGGGTTGGGCTGTTCGCCCATTAATGCGGTACGTGAGCTGGGTTCAGAACGTCGTGAGATAGTTCGATCCATATTCGATGCGGGCGTTAGAGCATTGAGAGGACCTTTCCCTAGTACGAGAGGACCGGGAAGGACGCACCTCTGGTGTACCAATTATCGTGCCTACGGTAAACGCTTGGTAGCCAAGTGCGGAGCGGATAACTGTTGAAAGCATATAAGTAGTAAGCCCACCCCAAGATGAGTGCTCTCTCCTCCGACTTCCCTAGAGCCTCCGGTAGCACAGCCGAGACAGCGACGGGTTCTCCACCCATACGGGGATGGAGCGACAGAAGTATGGAAATAGGATAAGGTAGCGACGAGACGAGCCGTTTAAATAGGTGTCAAGTGGAAGTGCAGTGATGTATGCAGCTGAGGCATCCTAACGAACGAATGATTTGAACCTTGTTCCTACACGACCTGATCAAATCGATCAGGCACTTGCCATCTATCTTCATTGTTCAACTGTTTGATGAACAATGAAGATATATGGCAAAGGGTCGCGATCTCGCGAGGGTGAGCTAACTCCAAAAACCCGTCCTCAGTTCAGATTCCAGGCTGCAACTCACCTACATGAAGCAGGAATCGCTAGTAATCACCGGTCAGTCATACGGCGGTGAATCCGTTCCCGGGCCTTGTACACACCGCCCGTCACACTATAGGAGCTGGCCATGTTTGAAGTCATCACCCTTAACCGTAAGGAGGGGAGTGCCTAAGGCTAGGCTTGTGACTGGAGTGAAGTCGTAACAAGGTAGCCGTACTGGAAGGTGCGGCTGGATCACCTCCTTTTCAGGGAGAGCTAATGCTTATGCTTGTTAGGTATTTTGGTTTGACACTGCTTCACGCCCAAAAAGAAGGCAGCTACATCTGAGCTAAACTTGGATATGGAAGTCTTCTTTCGTTTAGGGTGAAGTAAGACCAAGCTTATGAGCTTATTATCCTAGGTCGGAACAAATTAGTTGATAGTGATAGGATCCCTTTTTTGACGTCCCCATGTCCCCCCATGTGGTGTGGCGGCATGGGGATGTCAAAAGGAAAGGGATGAAGTTTTTCTCGCTTTTGGCGTAGCAGGCCTCCCTTTGGGAGGCCCGTGCGACGGGCTATTAGCTCAGTGGTAGAGCGCGCCCCTGATAATTGCGTCGTTGTGCCTGGGCTGTGAGGGCTCTCAGCCACATGGATAGTTCAATGTGCTCATCAGCGCCTGACCCGAAGATGTGGATCATCCAAGGCACATTAGCATGGCGTACTCCTCCTGTTTGAATCGGAGAAACAAACTTTTCCTCAGGAGGATATGATGAGGAACGGGGTCCCGATCTTCCGACAGGTAGGGGATAGTTCGATTGGTGGAGACTCGACGTTGACGATCCGACTTTTGACCAGAACCGATCTAGGCCTGCAATCGCTACACCACTGCTCCGTTCGTTATCAACCGTACTGAGGTGCGGTTGACCTAGCCACGAAGGCCTGTTCCTGCAAGCGAATCGAAGAACACGTGCAAGAACACAGACGAAGCAATCTCGAATTGCAAGTATGTATTAAGATCACGAAGTGTTGGGGTTCCACAAACCGAAAGACGGTGAACTGCGACAGCAGAAAATTCTAAGCAAAACCCGAGCCTAACAATGATGGCTACGAGGTTTTAATATGCGAGAGGGGTGGCGTCTAGGGTTTGGGGCGCACCCCCCCACGCGGGATACACGGGCTGAGGCCCAATAGACAGGTGACGCAGCACCGCACGGCCCAACAGAATCTGGTCTCCACTTTTTTCGACGATTGTGGTTGACTCAGAAGGATTTTGGATGTGGGACCAGATCCTTTGGAAAGGTCTCGTCGAGGGCTTCTCCGTAATGTACTTGAACGCCCCAAACAGAGTTGGTATGCATCTGCTACGCCCGTTTGAAGACAGGCTGCTCTGCCGTGGCCGACCCGGACTCCAGCTCGCGGTAGACTTGATTCCCGACCCGTCTTGGCGCAAAGTGACACCCTCGCTGATCAACACCATGATTCCTAAGCACAAGCACAATATTATTGGGTAGTAACTCGCTCTTGTCAATATTCTCTCGTGTACTAAGAAACGAACTCACCTGCTGATTTAGTTGACGTGCACGTTCCCTTGTTATTGGTCCTTGCACAACGGGTGTTGGAAGAATGGACGCATCGTTAGGGGTGATGTCCTCATCGTCCTCCCCCTCTTGAATTGGAGTCGTCCTCGACTCAAGCTCATCTTCTTCTCCCAAATATGGCTGCAAATCTGAAATGTTAAAAGTGGGGCTAACCCCAAAATCTGCAGGCAACTCAAGTTTGTAGGCATTATCGTTTATTCGCTCTAACACCTTAAATGGACCATCCGCATGAGGCATTTATTTTGACTTTCTTATCTCAGGAAAACGCTCTTTATGTAAGTGTAGCCATACAAGATCTCCAGGAGTAAATATCAATTCCTTTCTACCATGACTACCAGCAATGCGATATTTTTCATTCATTCGCTCAATATTTTCTTTTGTTGTTTCATGTAGTTTTAAAATAAACTCAGCACGTTTCTTAGCATCAAGATTGACCTTTTCAGATGATGGAAGAGGCAATAGGTCAATAGGAGCACGAGGGTTGAAACCATATACTACCTAGAAAGGACTTACCTTGGTAGTCGAGTGTAGCGCACGGTTGTAGGCAAACTCCTCATGAGGAAGGCACTCCTCCCACATCTTTAAGTTCTTCTTCAAAACAGCTCACAACATTGTGGACAAGGTGCGATTTACCACCTCCATTTGGCCATCAGTTTGGGGATGACAAGTAGTAGAAAACAGTAACTTTGTCCCCAATTTATTCCATAATGTCCTCCAGAAATGACCCAAAAATTTTGTGTCGCGATCTGAAACAATAGTGGAAGGCATACCATGCAAACGAGCAATTTCTTTGAAAAATAAGTCGGCAATGTGAGTGGCATCATCACTTTTGTGGCAAGGAATAAAATGTGCCATCTTGGAGAATCGATCCACAACAACAAATATACTATCCCTCCCCCTCTTTGTCCTAGGCAAACCTAGAACAAAATCCATCGAGATATCCTCCCACGGGACACTAGGAGTAGGAAGAGGCATATACAAACCGTGTGGATTTAACCGTGACTTTTCCCTTTGACACGTGGTGCAGCGTGCCACGAAGCGCTTAACATCACGCCTCATCTTTGGCCAATAGAAGTACGTGGCCAAAACATCCTCCGTCTTTTTGACACCAAAATGTCCCATCAGGCCTCCTCCATGAGCTTCCTGCAACAACAAAAGATGAACGGATCCAACTGGAATGCATAGGCGGTTAGCTCTAAACAAGAACCCATCATTGAGTACAAATTTATTCCAAGACCTCCCATCCTTGCAATTCATCAAAGCATCTTTGAAATCAGCATCTTGAGCATATTGTTCTTTAATAGTTTCAAGTCCAAAAATTCGACAGTCAAGTTGAGACAACATAGCATATCTCCGAGACAAAGCATCAGCAATTACATTATCTTTCCCTTTCTTGTGTTTAATGATGTAAGGAAAAGATTCAATAAATTCTACCCACTTGGCATGTCTACGGTTCAATTTGTTTTGACTGCGAATATGTTTCAGCGACTCATGATCAAAGTGAATAACAAATTCCTTAGGCCATAAATAATGTTGCCACGTCTCTAAAGTTCGCACAAGAGCGTACAACTCTTTATCATACGTGGAGTAATTTAAAGCAGGCCCACTTAATTTCTCGCTGAAATATGCAACAGGCTTACCTTCTTGCATGAGCACACCACCAATTCCAACTCCACTAGCATCACATTCAAGTTTGAAAGTCTTACCAAAATCTAGAAGTTGGAGTAATGGTGCATTTGTTAGCTTTTCTTTCAAAAGGTTGAAGGCGTCCTCTTGTGGTTGTCCCCAATGGAATGCAACGCCCTTCTTTGTCAATTCATTCAATGGTGTGGCAATGGTGCTGAAGTCCTTCACGAAACGGCGGTAGAAACCAGCAAGTCCATGAAAGCTTCTCACCTGTGTGACCGTTTTAGGAGTCGGCCAACTCTTGATAGCTTCGATCTTGGCTTCATCAACCTCAATTCCCTGCGGAGTCACAACATAGCCAAGAAACGAGACTTGATCGATGCAAAAAGTGCACTTCTCGAGGTTACCAAACAAACGTGCCTCTCTCAAAGCATTAAAAACAGCACGTAAATGTTCGAGATGTTCAGAAAGTGACTTGCTATAGATCAAGATATCATCAAAATAAACCACCACAAATTTACCAATGAAAGGATGTAAGACCTCGTTCATCAAGCGCATGAAAGTACTAGGTGCATTAGTCAATCCAAAAGGCATAACTAACCACTCATATAAACTGAACTTGGTCTTAAAAGCAGTTTTCCATTCGTCTCCCAATTTCATTCGAATTTGGTGGTACCCACTACGCAAGTCAACTTTTGAGAAGATAATAGAACCACTTAACTCATCAAGCATGCCGTCTAACTTAGGAATAGGATGACGATACCTTATTGTGATATTGTTAATGGCTCTACAATCCACACACATGCGCCAACTACTGTCTTTCTTAGGAACCAAAAGAACAGGAACAGCACAAGGACTAAGGCTTTGTTGCACGTACCCACGGTCCAAAAGCTCTTGGACTTGTTGTTGAATTTCCTTAGTCTCCTCTGGATTGGTCCTATATGCATTATGGTTTGGCAATGTCGCTCCCGGGATCAAGTCAATTTGATGCTCAATACCTCAAATAGGTGGTAGTCCCGGGGGCACCTCAGCGGGGAACACATCGTCATACTCCTGCAAAAGGTTAGTAACAGCAGGTAGAAAAGAGACAGGCATATCATCAAATGAAAACAAGGTCTCTTTACAAATCAAAGTAGAGCATGACGGTTCAGCAAGATCATATTTTGTAGCAAGCAAAACACCACCCTTCAATTTAATTCCCTCAGTCTTAGAAGCAGGTACATTCTTATCTTTCTTATGCGGAAAAACAGTTTTAGCTACTTGCTGATTTTCAGATTCTGTGGTGTTCTCTTTCTTCTCATTTTCAAGTCTTTCCTTATCAAAATGCACAATTTCAGATGGAGTCATGGGAAGCAAGGTTATTTTCTTTCCTTTGTGCATGAAAGTGTACCAATTATTTCTACCATGATGAGTTGCATTAGTGTCATATTCCCAAGGTCGGCCTAATAAAAGTGAACATGCTTGCATAGGCACTACATCAAAATCAGCAACATCATGGTATGAACCAATGAAAAATGGTACTCTTGCGGTTTGCGTTACCTTAACCTTACCGCTGTTGTTGAACCATTGAACATGATATGGTTGGGGATGTGGTTGTGTGGTCAAGCCAAGCTTCTTGACCAGATCAGAACTCACCAAGTTGTTGCAGCTCCCACCATCAATGATTGTTCGGACGCGCCGGTCATTGACGACGAGGAACATTTGAAACAAGTTGTGTCATTGGGCTCACTCGGCTTGCTTCATTTGAGTACTAAGGACCCGCTGGACAATGATGGTCCGGTATTCTTGTGTGGCTACCGTACCCAAAGCTTCCCCATCATCATCATGTTCGGATTCGTCATCAACATTACCTGCAAGGTTAGCTGCAAGAGCATATTCATCTTCAACATCAGAAGCACTAACGTACCCACCATCGTCTGTCGCAATGTAAGCTCGCTGACTTGGGCAGTCCTTCATGACATGGCCCATCCCCTTGCAACGGTGGCATATGATACCTGTTGTATGTCCCGTGGAGGCAACAGATGAAGACGACTTCGATGGTGCCTGCACATTAGAAGTTTTGCTTACCTCGGGTATACGTGGCGGTGGTAACGGTGCTACTGAACGCGCCCTACTGGTCAAGGGGGCAGTAGACCGAACAGCAGGAGGTGGCTCTGATTTGGTTGACGCCTGTCTTGGGGTGAAGGTACTACCAAAGTTGCTCCGTGGCCGCTGTTGTCGTCCCTGTAATTCTTTTTCTGCCAAAACAGCAAGGTAGAACAATCTATTGACATCATGATAGTCCTTGTAATCAATAATATTTTGTATATCATGCCTTAACCCCCCATAGAAATGAGCCATTTTATCCTCCTCGGTTTCCTCTACCTCACAACGGAACATGCCTATTTGAAGCTCTTGGTAGTACTCCTCTACCGATTTGTTACCTTGATCTAAGAGTTGCAATTTTTTACGCAAATCACGTTTAAAGGAAGGAGGCACAAATCTAGCGCGCATTTGTCTCTTCAGATCATGCCAAGTACCAGGATGTACGTTAGACTTTACTAGTTCATTCCACCAAATTATAGCAAAATCCTTGAACTCACTAGTGGCTTGTCTAACTCTATGAATTTCAGGAACAAGATGGGAGTTAAATTTTTGTTCAATCTCCATTTCCCAATCTAAATACACCTCAACATCATATGTACCAGAAAAAGAAGGTACGGTAAACTTAACTTTAGCAAATGGATCATCATTGCGATAGTTATTATTACCATTGTTACCTATCATACCTTGACGATTTCGGTTGAAGCGCTCTAAGTCATGTGTCGCACGTCGCATAGCGGGTTCATTGCGAGGTGCCACATGTCCCTCTACATCATCATCGTGCTCCTGGCCTGCATCATTTTGCTATTGTTGGACAGCAGGTGGGCGGTTCTCGATCACCTGAACCCTGTCATCAAGCTGGGCAACATGTCGTTCCAATCTTTCAATACCTTTGGTTATCTCTTCCATCATGGTTTTCAGCTCAGCATGAAGGACACACTCGTTGTCCTCTTTATCAGATCCTGCCATGAATAGTAGAAAGTAGAAGAAACACAAGAAGTATTATCCCTACAAACTACCAGGTTCAGACAAGTGGATTCACACCCTCTCAAGCGTCTTACCACGCTCTTGCAAGGTTCTTACCAACGCTGCAGAAGGTACAACCGGTGGCTGGTTCGTGATATCGTGACGAGCTTAAGTGTAACGATTGCAAGGTTGAATCCTGTTCTGATAGAAAGTATGTGGAGCTTGGAAGGCAGTTATGGTAGCAAAGGTTAGCAATATTGAAATCAGAATGCTAAGTTGAATAAGTGTCCAAAGCACCCACTAGTGTTGTTGGCCTAAATGCACCCCTAGAACTGTTCAAGCAAGCAAAGACAACAAGGTAACAAATGGAAACAGCAAGATGATAGCAAGGACAATCAATATTGAAGTAATTCTGATCCCAAAGATAGCAAGTATGGCAAGTACGAACCCCTGGATTTTTTTTCACTGCGCGGCTCTTTTCTGTGCGCTGCCTCTTTTCTGAAATTTTTTTATTATTTTTGTTTTATTTTTCTGATATTTTTTTCAAGTTCAGCAACACAGAAATATGGAAACAAAGCAGGTTCCCCTCAATTTGGAGGTAAGGGGTGGCCGATATAAATTCTGGTGCTTGCTCCGAAAACTGTGCTAAAACTTCCAAGGCCGGATACTCGATCTTCCAGAGGGATTTTGGCCTCCTAAATTTTGCCGAAACCAACTTTGTTGGTGAAATTCAAGTGTAACTTTTTGTTAGCTTCGAAACGTGTGGTCGTGGAGCTCAAACTGAGCTCGGATGCAAAAGTTATGGCCGTTTTAGTGAAGGTGCTCCGGATCAAGGTTTCTGGGCAATGCGAACTTTCGGTTTCGCAAGTAGGGAACGTGACAGTGGGTAGGCGGGATGAACAAAGGGGAGGCTAGCGATGCAGGGCATTTGACACAAGGCGGTTTGCGACCTATCTAGGGTTTGCGAAGCGGGACAGTAACACAAGGCGGCTAGCGGGGGCAAACCGAGTAGGACTCGATTTGGTTTTCTGGATGTCTGGCGGTGGTAGGACGGACGATGCAACAGGGAGGTGATGGACAGAACTATGAACACAATCTAAACCAGCAACCAGACAATGAACTAAGGACACAAACTCAACAACGCTAACTGAAAGCAAAGATTGCGAAGGCTCGAAGTGGTTTGGACAGCGGAAGACTATGACCTAATTTTTTTTGGCTTTTTTTTTCTGGACGATGGGTAAAACGATGAACAATGAACAGATGGGATACGAGATACCTGACGGGCAACCGGACCTCTGATACCACTTGATGAGGAACGGGGTCCCGATCTTCCGACAGGTAGGGGATAGTTCGATTGGTGGAGACTCAACGTTGACGATCCAACTTTCGACCAGAACCAATTTAGGCCTGCAATCGCTACACCACTGCTCCGTTCGTTATCAACCGTACCGAGGTGCGGTTGACCTAGCCACGAAGGCCTGTTCCTGCAAGCGAATCGAAGAACACGTGCAAGAACACAGAAGAAGCAATCCTGAATTGCAAGTATGTATTAAGATCACGAAGTGTTGGGGTTCCACAAACCGAAAGACGGTGAACTGCGACAGCAGAAAATTCTAACCAAAACCCGAGTCTAACAATGACGGCTATGAGGTTTTAATATGCGAGAGGGGTGGTGTCTAGGGTTTGGGGTGCACCCCCCCACGCGGGATACACGGGCTGAGGCCCAATAGACAGGTGATGCAGCACCGCACGGCCCAACAGAATCTGATCTCCACTTGTTTCATCGATTGTGCTTGACTCAGAAAGATTTTGGACGTGGGACCAGATCCGTTGGAAAGGTCTTGTCGAGGGCTTCTCCGTAATGTACTTGAACACCCCAAACGGAGTTCGTATGCATCTGCTACCCCCGTTTGAAGACAGGCTGCTCCGCCGTGGCCGACCCGGACTCCAGCTCGCGGTAGACTTGATTCCCGACCCGTCTTGGCGCAAAGTGACACCCTCGCTGATCAACACCATGATTCCTGAGCACAAGAACAATATTATTAGGTAGTAACTTGCTCTTGTTAATATTTGCTCGTGTACTAAGAAACGAGCTCACCTGGTGATTTAGTTGACGTGCACGTGCCCTTGTTATTGGTCCTTGCACAACGGGTGTTGGAAGAATGGACGCATCGTTAGGGGTGATGTCCTCATCAGGATAGATGGGGCGATTCAGGTGAGATCCCATGTAGATCTAACTTTCTATTCACTCGTGGGATCCGGGCGGTCCGGGGGGGGCCACCACGGCTCCTCTCTTCTCGAGAATCCATACATCCCTTATCAGTGTATGGACAACTCTCTCTCGAGCACAGGTTGAGGTTCGTCCTCAATGGGAAAATGGAGCACCTAACAACGCATCTTCACAGACCAAGAACTACGGGATCACCCCTTTCATTCTGGGGTGACGGAGGGATCGTACCATTCGAGCCTTTTTTCATGCTTTTCCCGGAGGTCTGGAGAAAGCAGCAATCAATAGGATTTCCCTAATCCTCCCTTCTGGAAAGGAAGAACGTGAATCTCGTGCTAAAGAGTGTGGAGGTTCGAGTCCTCTTCAAGGCATAATATGGAGAATGCTCATTCAATGAGCATTCCCCATAGAAGTATTCCGGAAATCTTGGCTTGGCGCTCTTCTCTATCTTCTGATGTCCTTAAAGATCTCCTTGAGAAAAGTAGACGCTAAAAGCCAAAATAGACTAAATATAGTCTGAGCGATGCTAGATAATATACCCAAAATCACTGGAATGAGATGATAAAAAACCCAAAGTAGACGGTATCCTACGGCAAGGGTGGTCTTAAGAATCCAAAAGATCTTGCTAAAAAGAGAAAGATGTATCGCAACTACTATTGCTCTTGCATAAAGTGCTCTTGCATAAAGCATTTTTTTTACGCGACAGGAAAAAGTGACTACGAATTCCCCTTTTTGTTTGCGAATCCCAATTTGCATCCTTTGAGCGCACGCCCATAAGTAGCCATCAAGGGAATCGATTAAACGATCCCAATACCGTGAAAGAGAAGCTTCCCAGATCCAGGGAAGCTTATCATAAAGGGCTTAGGCACAGGGTTTTATTCTTTTTTTGACCAAAAAGATAAAGGTCGGATAGATTCGAACGGCAATTGCAATGGCAATAAATAATATGCCAGTCCAAATCATTAGCTTCACCAATTTGGATTTGGTTCTCTCGCGAAAATCGTCAGTTGCAGAGATGAGAATCATGAAAAGAAAGATGGCGAATAAGAAAAGAGAGAGGTGTGAAACGACAACAGTCAACATTTGTGAAAATTCTTGTTTTGTTATTGGCATACTGTACTTTCTATTTAGAATATGATTCTTTTATATATATAGAATTTTTTACCATAAATTCTATATTTAATATGATATTTCTATATATATAGAATATGATATCTAATATGACCCCCGATTTGTCAAAGGAATTGGATTGGCGACTTACCCATTCAGTGACTTTGGCACTGGACGTTCCAAAAATGGGTACTATCGGATCGGGTGAATTAGAGAATAGACAGAGGTCCGTTGGCATTTCAGCCTTTCTTCTCCTTTCAGAGCCTATCCGAAAGAGAATCCAGTACCTCTTGGTCCTGAACTGAATATCAGAATAGGATGAACGAACCGGCCTTCGTGGATATGTAACATCCTGAGTTTAGGGGTGAAAAGTTTCTTTCTTAAAAAGTCATGCATGCATATGTCTCTTCTAGATCAGCCAAATCAACCCCAGCTTTATTCTGTTTTAGTCCTAAAATCTCAAAATCTATCCTGTAAACCCAAATCAAGATCAGATTTCTCAGATGTGATTTATTAGTTACTCTGAACTTAAAAGTCTTCAGAAGCCAGATTCAATTCCATCTCTAACTCTCAGATCTATCAATCCTATTCTGTTTTCGAAAACAGGATTCTAATTACTATTCTAATTACTCTAAATACTCAGAACTCAGATTTAGCCAAATCTTGACCTAATTCAGACCAGATTATTCTTGGACTATGATCATGGGTATGCCAATACCTTAATCCAAAAAGTTGGCAGCCAAATCATATCATCTAAGCCTTTTTCACATATCAGTCCAAATTATATCGCAAATTAGTCTTTTATCTGATATCTGGAAACCCGAAAAGGCTAAAATCTTCAGATTAACTCCAAATTCAAATCTGCTTCAGGGAACACCTCCCAAATGCTAATCAATACAAAATCTTATTTTATCAGAATATCCAAATCTCATCCTAGATGCCAGAATTCGAAATCGACAAAATTCAGATCTTATTTTATCCTAAAGTACCCTATTTTCAGTTTATATCGAAAATCATCAAATCATGCCAGATTTTACCAAATCTCTTGCTAGATGAGTATAAGGTATAAGTTTATACTCAGCTGTGAAATCAGATTGCAAATCAACCATCTCCAAGTCAGAAATTACAAATCAGTCCAGAATTTAATCAAGAATCCTTGCAATTAGGTCCCTGGTTCGACCTCGTCTACTGTACACGACCAGGGATCACCTCCTTCGACCTCGCCCACTGTTTCGACCAAACCAACAGTGCACGGCAACCTCGACCGCATTGCACAGTGTTTGCTTCGACCTCGACTAGCGTTGAACGGTGCCTTTGCGACCGCGACCGCGCCGTGTTTCGCCGCCTATCAGCGCCGCTTTAGCTGAGATTTCGCAACCGCCTTTGCATGCAAACGTGTTTACATCTCAGTTGTTGCCGTAGCCATCTACATCCAGCTCACCAGCAGCTACACGCCAGAGAGGAGCTTGCTGCTCACCGTTGCTGCAACCTGAAGCTTTCTTCTTCACCAGCGCAAGCAAGCGAGCAGTGAACTTCGTTATACTTGCCTTACCTATAAATAACAACCCCAGAGCAGCTTCTTCACCTTTAGCAGTACTCTCCAAAGTCCTCCAGCAACTAAACCGTACCTTTTTCCTCACCGTCGTTTTCTTCTCCGGCGAGTCCAGCACAGAGGCTCACGGTGACAGCCTCAATCGCAGCCTCAATTCCCAAATTGACACCACTAGTGAGTTCCCCGTATCTCACTATCTGTGCTGTAGCATTTAATTGAACTCTTATGCACTTCATCGCCGATGATCGCCGGCAATTGCTGAATTCAGTGAAATGCCCTGTTCCAGCTTTACAATTCAAATTAGTCTGAATTAGCCTTCGATTCAATATACAAAAATGATCAGTGGGCTAATTTAAGCAAGCTTGTGAAGTTAGATTTCAAAATTGACCAAGAACTGAAGCTTTTCCCTAGCCCGAGCTTCACCAGCCGCTGGCGAACGTCGCCAGCCTCCTCCGGTGATTCTCCGGCCAATTCAATCGTGCCAGAAGCTTTCTTATACCTTCTAGATGCTCTCCAAGCAAGGAATCGAGTTCAAACTTCATGTAGCCAAAACCCCCAATATCAGTGTCTTCTTCTCCGGCGCCGACCACCGGAAATCCATTCCCAGCCGATCCAGCTTTAGCAACCTTGTCCACCAGATGCACCTTGATCTCCTGAGAAACTTTGTCTACTAGCTCGACTTCCAATTCGGTCTAAATCAGAAGTTATAGCCTTGCCCTAATTCCTGTCCAGTACTGTGATTTGGAACTTCAGCCACCGAGTTCATTGCCGGTTTTCATCACTTTTCGGCCATCTCCTGCCCTAGATCCTATTGAGTGAATTGTTCCTGTTACTAAGGCCTACCTCCCAGACAAAGTGGTGCACCAATTGGAGCCCTAGATCAAAATTTATTCCTAGCCCTAGATTTTGACATTGTCAGCCCAATACCAGAGCATGCCAGCCAGTGGCATTAGCTCATTTCACCTCCTTCCAGTTATGAAAATTGAAAATAACTTTGTCCATTAGACTTGTGGAGTTGTAATCTACATTTCATTCTACTGCCACAAGTTGAGATAATCCTTCTACCATTCATTAACCCTATGTCGATGCCTTGAACCGAATGTCGACCTAAAGACATTCATCGATTTTGGGCAAACCAGCCGCGGACTTAATGTCAATTCCCATATCCTGGAACCCTAGAAGTCCCTAGCACTCATCTTCAGCCCTAACTCTATGGGTTAGCCCTAATCAACTTCTATGGTACCTAAATCCAATTATTTCAGAATCATCAAGACATTCATCTTTGCATTATTGCAAGTAGTATAATAATGTATTGAAAAGGTTATGATTCTTGGTTGCTTGTTTGATCTTTGCTCAGAGTCGGAGCCAGAGTTCGAGGACTTCACTACTGACCCGACATCAACTGCTGTCTCTTACGACGCGGAAGGCAAGTCATAGTCTTGATCATCTTGAACCTATATTTTATGAATTGCTATGATATGACCTTGAGTATAAGAAGTATTGCATGAGAATGGATGAAATGTGAATTGGCAGTACTAAGCTGGATGCTTGTGAAATGTGAATTGATCAAATAGTGAGCCATAAACTATTATAAGTGTATTTATATATATTCATGAAATAGAACCCTTAGCCGTGACCAGGGTTTTGGTATGGAATGGTGGTACTAGCACTGGTTGTGCTTGGCTGCACTGGATGTGCAGGCACTGTAGGTGCATGGTGTGTGGTATGATCTGGTCACTGGCATATAAGGACTAGAACCTTGTGTTGTGCGTCTAGTGGCATGAAACACGTGCTAACCGCAAGCCTGGTATGGGACAGGCCTGAACAAGTACTTATGCGGATCGCATATGAAACCCCTGCATGAGATGGAAAATAATACACTAAACTCACGGGGTTCAGCTCCTCCACGTATCACTGAATGTGATTTGATCAAGCACGTTGACCCAGTAATGGGAAGAGGCATTCGGGTGTGGGGGTAATCCCGCCACAACTGCGGTTTGTGTGAAGAAAACTGCAGGGTCAGGGGTGAATTGTAAGTGAAACATAACAAAAGTTCATGCTATCTCCACCTTGCCACTCACAGTATGAAGTGAGTCAGGGGTCCAATCCTTGTGATAGGAAAGGCTTGAAAGTGGAATATCTTGCGGGTAAATTGGTACCTCTCTGCAGAGTTAAAAACGTATTCGAATACTCCGAGCTCCCGGGTTTATAGGAGTCTGCTGCGGTGGATTAAATCCACGGGGTGTGACACAAGTATTATTTTCTAAATAAAATTTGATAAGTCAAGATTACCCAAATGACATGTGTTGTCATGATAAGGGGTGCTACCGTGGGCTGTCATGTGTCGACGTGTCGCGGTAGTGCTATAATCTAGTGAACATAAATAGTGATGATATGTTATGAAAAGTGCTGCCATGAGATGAGGCATGAAAGTAAAGACTACTTTATAAACATTCATAATTCTTGACTAGTCTAGGTTCATAACAACATTACTATAAGTATCTACTCTTCCCTATGACTTGCTGAGTACGTAAGTACTCACCCTTGCAACTTATAACCCAGAAAATGGAGCGTACCAAGATCAAGAGGAAGGCGTGGAGAACTTCTTCTACCAAGAAGAAGGAGAGCCAGTTCCGCCAGATTCTTGATGTGTTGTTCTGCCGTCAACTTCTTACTGTGGAAGGGACACCCATCATCCACTGTGTAGAATTTTTATTTTGTCTTAGCTCAACCTTGAATGCCGCGAAGGCATTGTATCCTCTATGTGTAATATTATGGCCAACAGGCCCCGCTACTTAATACTTTGTAAGTTTTTCTGCTGCAATGTGAATAAACTCCTGTGCTTGACTTATCCTGGGAAGTCAATGATATGCTTAATGGGACCAGCTGCAGAGGGCTGGGTCTCCACAGGAGTAGTCGTAGTCCCAGTTTCGGGGCGCGACAGGATATCTTTGCTTCAGAACAAAACAATTAGCATTAGGCTTGGTGTAACATCCCAAATTTTGCCACCTCTTTAGCTTACCAGTCAACATATCTTTATTGGATTCTCGGATGTCTCAACCCTATTTCTGATCTCGTATCTTAGAATTATGATCTTAGGTGTGCCACTACCTTAATTAAAAAGTTGGCAGCCAAACTCCGCCTTTCAAACCATTTTCACTTTTTAGTCCAAAAGTATCGCAGATCAATTCTTTTCAGATTTGTCAAAAGCTCAAAAAGACTAAAAGTCTCAGACCATCCCCAAACTTCGATCTAATTCAGTGAACATCTCCCATTCACTATTCTGAACATTTTTCCCTTTTGAAAGAATTCCAAAAGCTCAACCGAAACCCTAGTTTCAGCATCGCCAAAGTTTCAAACCCTAATTAATTACCCTGTTTACCCTAATTACCCTGTTTTCGATTTTTGTCAAAACCACCAGATCTTATCGGATTTTACCATTTTTCTTGCTAGATGAGTCCAAGTGATTTAGTAACACTCATCTGCAAAACCAGATCTCAGATCAGCCCTCCAGATCTCCAGATTTGCAAATAGGCCCAAATTCCCGAACCAAATTCCTTGCAGATTAGTCCAAACCTTCGCAAATCAGTCCAAACTTTGCAACCAGGACCCTGTGCCATTTTCAACCACGACCAGCACCGTTCGACCAGCGCCCCGCCGCTTCGCCTCGCCGCTGAACTCGCTGCCGATGAAAGATCCCAAGCTGCCACCATCACTGCCACGTAGCCACCACCTGTGTGCAACCATGCCACCACCGTGGAGCAACCTCAGCGCGCCTGTGCCGTAATTTCCTCGCGCGCGCGCGTGCTCCAGCAGCAGCAAAGCAGCGCCACGTTGCGGCCATGCTGAAGCCAGTGATCCCATCGCCCTGCTCCAGCTGATTTGCTGTGATCCCCATCGCCTGGCACAGTCGTTGCCTTGTCCCAACGCTTGCACGCCATCTCGATTCCACCTCCAGTGTCAGCCGCGAATTCTGTTGGATTTACTTCAACTCCCGAGAGCCCCAGCCCTTCGCCTATATAAGCTTCCCCCCTCGCCCAGCATCTCTTCGCACCACCCCGAAGCTGCATTGCTTCAACTCCTAGCACCAGAGAGCAACCGATTTCCCCAGCGCCACCGTGAACATCTTCTTCCCCGGCGAGCCACTTCTGGAGCTCACGATGCCAGCCTCAACCGTAGCAGCTCTCTCCAAACCAAGGCCACCAGTGAGTTACTCTCATCCCCCTCTCCGTGTCATAGCATCTAATTGGCCCCCGGCGAACCTTGACGCCGGCGATCACCGGAAAAGCCCAAAACCCCTGTTTCCCCAATGCTGCCCCGATTCAATCCAAATCAGCCCTCGTGCCAGTGGAAGAAATTGTTCAGCACACTCCATTTAGCAAGCCTACCAATCTGGATTTCAAAATTGGATCAAGATTGTAGCTATCCCCAATTTGCGTGCCACCAGTGAACTGGCTCTCGTCGCCAGGCCACTCCAGTCATCCCCCGACCAAATTAGCTTAACCAGTAGTCTCCACACTTCATCCTCTCACCCCCTGAGCAAGCAATCGAGTTCAAACTCTCTAAATCAAAAACCCCCAATTTATATGTCGTCTTCTCCAGCGCCGGTCACCAGAATTCTTCCCTGGCCGATCTAGCTCCGGTCACTTTGTCCCTTAGATAGATCCCAGTACCCTGAGCAATATTGTCTACTAGTTCGACTTCTGAATCGACCTGAATCAAGAGATATTCCAATGCCAAGATCACTGTCCAGTAGCTCAGGCCACCGTGTTTACTCACCGGATTTGGCCGCCCTCCGGCCACTTCCTGCCCTTGAGCCTGTTGAGTGTTTTGTTCCTGTTATCAAGGCCTAACCCCTAGACAAAGTGGTTCATCAATTGGAGCCCTGAATCAAAAGTTGTCCCATGCCCTAGTTTCTGGCCATGTCTAGCACTATGTCAGTGCATGTCCACCAGTGGCATTGAATGATTTAGACCTGTTACACTTGAGCAATTGAAATGCCACCTTGTCCATTAGATTCTTGGAGTTGTACTCTACATCTTTCTCTTCTGCCACTTCTCCAGAAAACCTACCTAAGACCAACTTAAGGCTATGTCTAGCCGTGGACCGAATGTCAGCCTTTCGACATTCAATTCCTTTGAGCCCATCTCTTCAATCAGCAACCAAGTGACCTTATCCAAACCTTTCCCCTGCATGCATGATATATTTTACGTATCATTTCCCATAAAGACTATCTTCTGTATGCTTATATAGCGTATGTGTGTATTATTTGTATCCGCCGTGAAACCAGAGATTGAAGGAGCGGAAGAAATCTTTGAAGTTTTGTCCAAGTAACTAGACCCAGCATTGCAAGGCAAGTCTCAAATCCTTGATCATGTCTCGCCTATTATTTTTGAAATGAAGTATGTTAACTGTTTTCAAGTATATGCATGCCTTATATTCAATCACAAAAGAGTTATATTCAAATAAAGTGATTAGATATGACCTAAATAATTGTAAAGCCCCTTTTGACATTGAATATCCCTGCACCCTTGTCACCCTAGAATATCATGCTTAGGCTATACTATGCTCAAGATTATATGTCAAATGTTAAATGGTACATGTGAGAAAAGCATATTCAAAACCCCTTTTTGTGAAAGAAAATGTGTTTGGAATCGATAGTGAGGATGGTTTGATTGGATGGTGCTGTGTGCGCACTGGGAATGTGAAAGACTCCTCACTAAAGATTCATAAGGACTAGAACCTTGTGTTGTACTTCCATGCGGCATGAAAAACGTACCAACCACTTGCCCGGAATGGGACGGGCGCAGCATAGTAGCTTTCTCAGTATTAGCTTTTCCCTGCAATGGTTGTCGGTCCGGTTTCTTGCGAGGAACTGGTGGGCCAGTAAGGGCCGTGAGTGATGTGAGTTCCGAAAAATTATGAGAGGAAAAGGTGGAAATAAGGAAGACGCCCTATGCCAGATTAAGTCGTGCGCAGCTGTAATCAAGAGAGGCTATGTGTCTTGCGAGAACATAGACCCAGGCTAGGAAGTAAGCCAGTGGGGAGGACCCACAACGGTACTTGAGACTTAACTGTCTATTTACCGGGCAGGGAATTGTTAATGCTAGGACTGTAAACCGTTGTGTCATCTCGGCCTTGTCACATGCGTAAAAGTCGCATGGAGCTGATCCGACTTGAAAGCTAAGTGATCGGTGGATTAAGGTGGTACACCTTTGCAAAGTTATAAAAAGTATCGGATACTCTGAGCTCCCAGGTCATGGAGTCTGTGCGCGGTGGATTCTATCCACATCGATGCAACACAAGTAGCTTTTGGAAGGTATTTCACAAAATCTGAATAAAGTGGTGACTCACGGGAGACCGCCACACATAACATCTTCTGAAAATCTAGCTTAGGATTTTGAAAGCCTCGCTTTTGAAAACAAAAACCTTTTCTCCAAAACTAAATGTGAAAATCTATTCTATTCCTATATATATAAAACCAAGACCTCTTTCCTTGAAAACCCCTCATCTATATACCTGCATTCTCATAACGAGACTTGCTGAGCATTGTGTAAAAACATGCTCACCCTTGCCTTTTCACACAAATTCAGAAGAAAGGATTCGAGGATCCTAATTCCTTTAGCCTTGAGCACCAATAAGAGGAAGGAATCTTTCCAGACGATTTGAGCTTCTAGGAGGGTCATGCGCCAAGTTGAGTCCGATGTGGTAAAGGCCCGAGCCAAACCGCTGCAGAAGGAAATGAAGACCTTTGTTGTTGTTTTTTGTTACTTCTGTGTTCGGTACTTCGATGCCAATTCTTTTTTATTCTTGATTTTGAAAACTCTCTACTTTTGTATCAACTTTAATTAATGCCATTCTTGGCATTATGATAATGTAATAGTGGTCCTCGTGACCTTGTACTTATTTTATTTATTTGCTTTATTGTTTAAAGTAAATCCTGTTGTTGTGAGCTTGTGATGTACCTTTCTATGTGCAATCCACCTGGGCGGTTGCCACCGGAATCCTCAAATGAGGGTCCCACACTCGGTCAACTGGAATGTGTATTATCCATATGGGAGATCTTCTAATTGAGAAGATCCATCGATCCGAGACGAAGAGAAAGGGCTAATTTTCTTTACTTATTCAGTTAAACCAAAGATTCGTTATGGAAGCAGATAGCAACAACCATTTCATCAGACATGCATATTTTTGATTATCTGGTGGATTTACACAATTTCATTAATGCAAATTGTTTGATGTAATGATGTAGTTAGTACTCAGGTTGTTCGACGCTCAAAAATTCTTATTTAGGCAGTTCATATCATCCATACATAGTGTTTTGATCTAAGATTGCAATTCTTCCATGTTTCCGCAGTAGCATATTGTTCCATGGAGCTAGGGTCCAAAATGGGAATCAACAAGTGTTTCCATGACTCTACCGCCCGGCCAATCCTATTCCATTGAATCCCCTCCCTTTTTAATGGCCACATATCTTTACGGATAAGGAGTGGGAAATCTTTCTCCTGTTACACAAATCAAAATGTGTCTATGGTTAACTAATTGCTGGGCCTGAGGAATGGTTGAAGCCATACCCAATCGAAAAAGGATATTATCCAAACGCATAATGAAAACGCAATTTCTGTTTTTCTTGAAGACAAATACGATATTGTTCTTTTTTCCCAGAATTGAATTTCTTTTTCAGATTACTTCCGGATTTAGGCATTTTTCTAGTGAGTCCTGGTAAAGCTCCCAGGCAGTGTATTTTTTTGAAATGAGGTCCTCGATAACGGGACATGAAGACTCCTTTTTTTATTTTATTGAAATTTAATTTTACACAATCAATTTCATTTTATTTACATTACACAATAAATCAAAATTAAAACTGAATTAAACTAAAGGATAAACAAGGTAAAATCTACTAAAGTACCACAAAAAATGGAATTTCATCAACATGTGGATTTTTTGTATATATATTATTTATTTTTTGTTTTGTATCTAGCAAAGTTGTAAGGTAGAACGACGTAATAGAAAAGAATAATTCTAATACATAGAAAAGAATAATATATATGAAAGATATAATGATCAAATGAAAATGCGAAGAAATTCGCATTTTCATTCGATCATTATAGACATTTTTTGAGATATTTTGTATTTTTTTGTTAATAATTTCTCTTACCAAATAAATTCCTAATCCCCTTTTTGGGCTTCCACTCTTACATAAAGTTCTTGCTTTGACAATTAATGATTAATATTTCACTAATGAGAACATACAATCATAGCAAATGAAATTGCAAATTCTGATTAGAAAAAAAGAATGAATATCAAGCGTTATAGTATGATTTTGAATACTCTAAAAGGGGAAGGCGGGAGGTGGGGGAGAGAAAAACTTTTGGATATATTGATTCGGATTGAATTGCAAATACATGAACGATAGAATCAATTCAATTCTGAATTGCAATAGGCGGGGTCTTTCATATATAGATGAACTGCTAGACTATGTCTAGTAATGAATTCAACGATTCCAAAAAAATGCTAAGAGATGGATGAAATTACACAAGGAATTCAAGTCTTAAAGAAAAGGAAAATGGGGATATGGCGAAATTGGTAGATGCTACGGACTTGATTGTATTGAGCCTTGGTATGGAAACCTGCTAAGTGGTAGCTTCCAAATTCAGAGAAACCCTGGAATTAAAAATGGGCAATCCTGAGCCAAATCCATGTTTTGAGAAAACAAGCGATTCTAAAACTAGAATACAAAGGAAAAGGATAGGTGCAGAGACTCAATGGAAGCTGTTCTAACAAATCGAGTTGATTACGTTGTGTTGGTAGTGGAACTCCCTCTAAATTAGAGAAAGGAGGGCTTTATATATCTAATACACACGTATATATACTGGCATATCAAACGATTAATCATGGAACCCATAACATTATATGTTATTTCTTCTTTTTTATAATGAATTTAGGAATGATTATGAAATAGGAAATTCTGCATTTTTTTAGAATTATTGTGAATCCATTCTAATCGAATATTGAGTAATCAAATCCTTCAATTCATAGTTTTTGAGATATTTTATTTTTAAAAGTGAATTAATCGTACGAGGATAAAGAGAGAGTCCCATTCTACATGTCAATACTGACAATAATGAAATTTCTAGTAAAAGGAAAATCCATCGATTTTTAAAATCGTGAGGGTTCAAGTCCCTCTATCCCCAATAATAACCCTCTTTTTGATATGCCAGTATTTATCCTCTTTTTTCTTTTCATCAACGGGTTTAAGATTCGTTAGCTTTCTCATTCTATTCTTTCACAAAGGAGTCCGATCCGAAGAGAACTCTTTGGATCTTATGCTGTCCATGGAACATATTTCTTATTTATTAGAGTATCGGCAAGCAATCTCGATTATTAACTCAATTATTACTTATTATTAAGTAAGTCATTCACAATGCATAGCATTATCCAAATTCAAAATTTGGAATAATTTATTGATTTTTTAGTCCCTTTAATTGACATAGATACAAATACTCTACTAGGATGATGCACAAGAAAGGGTCAGGATAGCTCAGTTGGTAGAGCAGAGGACTGAAAATCCTCGTGTCACCAGTTCAAATCTGGTTCCTGGCACAGAAAAAAGGATCTACCAAATAGATATTGATACAAATTACTCGAGATGGATTGGGATACATATTCGTTAATAATATAGATCGAGTATGGTTTAGTCATCTAAGTATTTAAATCTCTAAATAGAGATACTTATTTTTAGAGAAGGGTAAAAATATATGGTTCTTTATGGTATGGTACAGAAGAAGGTGAGATTATGTTCCCTTTTCTTCGTTTTTGCTTTTCTGAATTTTGTATTCAGCTCTTCCAAATATTTCTTTATTCTTACTTATCTTATCTTACTTTTCTGGTTGGTCTAAGTAATGTACGTGGTACAAAGTTCGTGGTATGAAACTTCTTTTGGTCATCATATTTTTCTGTTCATACGAAGGAAATGAATATATTATTTTGAAAAGTGGAGAATCGGAATGAAGCCCTTTTTTGCTTAGTCTATATATACCTTTTTGTATAATTAGGAATTAATTAGAATATAATAGGTATTTCGTTTCATCTAAGAATAGAACGTAAAAATTTCCTTGACTTGAATGAAATCTTGAGTTGTGCTATATAAGTGAGGATGAATTTCTTATCATTCAATGAGCATCTTGTATTTCATAGAAATTGGGGGTTATATAGTCCTTACGTAAGGGCCAGCCTATCCAACTTTCAGGCATTAAGATACGTTTAAGGCGTGGATGATTATCATAAGAGATTCCCATCATATCATAAGATTCGCGTTCTTGAAAATCGGCACTTCTCCAAATCCAGAAAACAGACGGGATTCTAGGATTATCCTTTGGGGCAAAGACTTTTATGCATACTTCTTCTGGATTATCTATACCATACTGTATTCTTGTAAGATGATAGATTCTAGCTAAAGCTCCACCAGGAGCTACGTCATAAGCACATTGGGAACGTAAATAATTGTAACCATATACATATAAAATGACATCAATGGAATCCCAATCCCCTGCTTTTATTTGTAAAGTCTCTATACCTCGGTGATCGAAGCCCAAAGATCTATGAACCACTTCATGTTTGACTAGCCAATTAGATAACCAACCCTGCTGCATTGTCTTGATCTCTCCCCCTTTTGTATAAATATTTCACATTTCACATGCAAGTTTGAAAGATTAACCTGCTCTTTCTTTTTCTACACAAAAGAACCCTTCCTAATTCAAAAATTTGTAGGAAGATACTGAACTTTTGGATTTGAAAAAAGTTTTAGAAGATATGTCTAAAGTAGATGGTGATTGATAGAGCAATTCTTGATCGTAATTTCCAGTATGAGTACTCTGTCGAACATTAAACTTGTGACTGGTAGTAAAACATCGATTTTTCTTTTGAGATAGAGTTCGATCCTCAACTATTTCTCGCGATATCCTCTTACGAAGTTTTGTTAGGGCATCTATAACCGCCTCTGGTTTAGGTGGGCAGCCCGGCAAGTAGACATCCATAGGAATTAACTTATCGACTCCCCGAATAGTACTATAGGAATCGGTACTGAACATTCCCCCTCTAATAGTACAGGCTCCCATAGCAATGACGTATTTTGGTTCCGGCATTTGCTCATATAATCTCACTAAAGAAGGAGCCATTTTCATTGTTACCATACCGACAGTTAAAATGAGGTCCACTTGCCTAGAACTTGATATTGGTACCAATCCATAACGATCAAAATCGAATCGCGAGCCTATTAATGAAGCAAATTCAATGAAACAACAACTGGTACCATATAGAAGGGGCCATAAACTGGAGAGTCTTGACCAATTCGAAAGATCATTTGGTGTAGTTGAAATAACGGAATTGGAAGTTGTTTGGTCAAGTAAGGGAAACTCAATCAAACTCATAACTGTCTCAATGGAATCTTTTCCTTCTTTTTTTTTTGTCAGTTAAGACCATTCCAATGCTCCTTTTCGCCATGCATAAACTGAACCAACAATTGGGATAAGCACGAAAATGAAAGCTTCGATAAAAACGGATACACCCAATACGTCGAAACTCATTGCCCACGGGTAAAGTTTCAACATCAAAAACAACAAAAACTAGAGCAAACATGTAATAGCGTATTCGGAATTGTAACCAAGCCTCTCCCATGGGTTCTATACCCGATTCATAACTAGAAAGCTTCTTTGGTCCTTCACTAACCGGGGTCCCGCTAAAAGTCCTGAAATCCAAAATGCCAAAATAGGAATAAGGCTTGCTATTATTAGAAATGTCCAGAAAATATCATATTCGTGAAGCAGAAACATAAAAGTACTCCCATTAATGTGGAATAGGCTGAACTGAATTAGTCAATTCAAGTCGGCATTATCAATTTATCCAGAACGGTGAAACAAGAATAAATTTTGCTCAAACCAAAGCGCTTAGTTTAGCCTTTGTTTCCTCTGTGACATGTCTTCTTTAAAGATTCATCCAATGGAATCCCGGCTCCCCTTTTGATTTTCATTCTATTTAGATATGGTGTAGACATAATTCTTATACAAACAGAACTCTCTCGCTTCACTTTGTCTCACTTTCTCTATAATCCTCTAGAAAAAGGAATTGCTCTATCCACTACTACAGAAATGCTTTTCACTATCGGTTAAAAATCCACTCTACTATCGGTTCTCTTACCGATAGTGGTCGGCACGATAGTAGAGGAGCAGAACACTTCTATCGGTTCAAAAACCGTTAGTAAAACATCTACATTCCCAACGTTCACTAATCGCTATCGACTATTTCTTCTATCGGCTCAAATTTAAACTGATAGTATTATATACATTTTTTCTATCGGCTCGTATATAAACCGATAGTATTGTTTAGGCTTTTTCTATCGGCTAGGATCTAAACCGATAGTAATGTTAATGTTTTTTTTTATCGGGTATTATCTAAACCGATAGTATTGTCTAGACACAGTTAGTACGGGAAACTTTATTCTATCGGTTATACTATATAACCGATAGTATTTTGTAGACACGTTTAGTACTGAAAACTTTATTCTATCGGTTGTTGTATATGAACTGATAGTACTGATATATTTATTCTATCGGTTGTAGTATATAACCGATAGTAATTTGTAGACACGTTTAGTACTGAAAATTTTATTCTATCGGTTGTTGCATATGAACCGATAGTAATGTAATATTTATTCTATCGGTTGTAGTTATAACCGATAGTAATATTAGTTTTTCCTATCGGTTATGTACTGGCACAGTTAGTACTGGAATCATGCACATATACATACAGCTATACAAAGATACATTGGATCATTCACAAATACACCAATATTTACAAATATTCAGCAATATTCACATATTGATCAATTTGTTCACAAATACACTAATTCAGTAATATTCACATATTGTTCACAAATTGGACAGATTGAATTTATGCACATATTGATCGAGTTTATTCACAAATACATCAATGAATCTATTCACATATTGAGTTTATTCACAAATACAGCAATCAACACATTCAATATATATTCACAAATACAGCAATCAACACAAGTCAGTTACTATCGATCGTTGATAGCCACTTCTCCATGACATATTGAGCCCAAATTGTTCGCAGCTCCTTCAATTGAGGCAACTTATTTTGCTCTTTCAACATGGCGCTCTGCATATATGCGTGTATGAAGTTAGGATCGTACGTCACATCCAATTAAAGTTCGACTTTGAGTCAGGAAAAATGGTTACCTTAGGGAATTGGGCAAAGTTTCTCCTGATCAGGTCATACATGAATCTCATGACATAGAAGCCACATTCCCACGATTGTGGCTACTGATGGCACTGGAAAAATTGCATATGCAAAGACATAAACCCACATTAACTCGAAAGAACTAATTAAGCTTAAATTAAAAGACTCATCATGAGTACTTCCATCCGTATTAATTACCTCATATTCTTTCCAAGAAATTGTTGTGCCCTTCGACGCGTCATGCCTCCCTCCAGCACTAGCATAATTTTTGAAAGCCCCGTATTTAATTTAGCATTGCCGATTAATATGTTATCATTAATTAGCTAGTCAGAGAAAAATTTAAAACAACTATGTTACTTACGCGTCTATGTGCCATGTGAGGGTGAAAACATGCGCCACCTTGTCGCTCATCGAATCGAGGTAATAGACCTCATTCATCCATGGGCAAATGACGGCGAGGACCCAGTGGCCCCTACATTGCATATATAAGCGAACCGTTTCATACATATGTTAGGCGTAACATACAAGAATGAGTTAAATTAGTAGGAAATGCACTAACCTGTGATAACTTCAGACAACAGCAAACTCACAGGACTCCAGTCCGTATGATGGACATATCAAGCTCCCGCCAGTTGAGGAGGTCGAACAAATCCTCGTGGGCCACTGATATGCTCCCGGGCTCACGGTGAAAATGGGCTGGCCTGAAGTGAACCAAGAAGTTGATGTGGCGCCTAGACCGGGTCAGGTACCACTCGTGGAGACTTCTGGTTATTTGATCCATATTGCGCAGAAGGTACTCCGACATGAGTGGGGACCCATTCTTGAACGTACCCGGCTGGCTTTGTTTGCCCTTGCCTTTGGCCTTGCCCTTGCCTTTGGGCGGGGAACGAGTGTATACCTTCGAAGGTTGGGGTGTGGTGCCGTCGGCCTCATTTGATGGCGAAGGGTTTGAGGCCGTCGGAGGAGGCATGGGGGCCGAAGGAGTTCGCTCATGCGTTGTGGCGAGGGTGGTGTCCTCAGGAAGTGAGCTGGTATCCATCGTCCACTTTAAGTACAAACGCTTAAATTAGATTTTGCAAATTGAGTATATTAACTGAGTTGTAAGCTAGAATGGCTAGAGTTTACCTCCTGTAGTCTAACACCCTTCTTGGGCCACTGTATGTACGAGCCCAATGCCTCGCCAATTGTCAGCATTTCGTCCGTTGGGACGGGCAACGGAAAAGAGCTGTAGCCCGGGAGGGCCATGTCCACCTGTACTTTTGCGAATCCAGGCTCCAGAGGTACGCAGTGGATCCGGACATCCTCCCAAGACTGGTATACGACCCCGTTTGCAACCGCAACAGGTTTGTCGCCTATGTTGATCAATAGGCTACAGCTCTCCGGCTTCTGCAATTTGCAACAATTGTAACAGGTTAGCGAAACAATTCTAACATAACGGGAGTGGCATCAGCCGAACTGCATATATAGCTCAAGAGTTACAATACCTCGATCAGGTCCACCCACTACTACAGAAATTCTTTTCACTATCGGTTAAAAATCCACTCTACTATCGGTTCTCTTACCGATAGTAGTTGGCACGATAGTAGAGGGCAGCACACTTCTATCGGTTCAAAAACCGTTAGTAAAACATCTACAATCCCAACGTTCACTAATCGCTATCGACTATTTCTTCTATCGGCTCGGTTTTAAAACGATAGTATTGTATAAGTTTTTTCTATCGGCTCGTATAAAAACCGATAGTATTGTTTAGGCCTTTTGTATCGGCTAGGATCTAAACCGATAGTAATCTAAACATTTTTTTCTATCGGCTCTTATATAAACCGATAGTATTGTTTAGGCCTTTTGTATCGGCTAGGATCTAAACCGATAGTAATATAAACATTTTTTTCTATCGGCTCTTATATAAACCGATAGTATTTTGTCGACACATTTAGTACTGGAAACTTTATTCTATCGGTTGTTATATATAAACCGATAGTATTGTGTGGACACAGTCAGTACTGGAAAATTTATTCTATCGGTTATATTATATAACCGATAGTATTTCGTAGACTCGTTTAGTACAGGAAACTGTATTCTATCGGTTTCTAAATATGAACCGATAGTATTGTGTGGACACAGTTATGATGAGGATTGACACCCGGGTCACTTCTAATGAACTTTTGGTTCAAGACAGGTTCGAACCAGACATGTATCTGGTGATGCGAACTCAAGCTATTCTGAGGGGCATCACCATCAAGTCGCAGCTTTACGCGGTCAGACCGTAAGCCTTGCGCGGTCAGAAGTTCGTAGGCTATACGCGAACTACACATTCGGGATATTGCGCGGTCAGCCAATATCCCGCGGTCAGAACATCCGCCGATCAGGATATTTGAGATCTATCTATTCGGTTGCCCATGCAACAGGATATTCTAAGTATCCCGAAGATTCCTACACGTGGAGAATCAACCGTCAGAAGGTTAACACATACAGTTATCCATGAATAACACGTGTTTAACCTGTGTGGAGGTTAAGAGCAGTTCCAAAAACCGCATCCAACCGTCCGTGCAACCGATTGATGCAGTTTCCTTCACATGGCACCCTTTCAAACAGTACAAAAGGATGGCATGGAGCATCAATCAAGAGGAGGAGAAATCAAGAGATCATCCGAAACATCAACCGAGGGATCGGAAGATCAAGAAACCCAAAATCATCTAAGTTAGCCAAGTTTACGGCCCACCTCATATAGCATTTTTAGTAAGCCTTCTTTGGCTTATCCTTGTACACTTTTACAGGGAAAATCCTCGCCTGTGAGGACTTTTCCCTCCATTCTGTAAATCTTTTACCACACTTAGTGAAATCTCAACAGGACGTAGGGCTTTTACTCCCACCATCGACGGCCCGAACCTGTCTAAACTCTCTGTGCTCCTGTTCACCATTGTTCAGCATACCTTCCCGAAGGGTCATCTTGAAAGGTCTCACAATTACAAATTCTGCATAAGTTCGGCTGAGGACTCCGAGTCCGAATCGTCGACAAGTTAGTACTGGAAACTTTATTCTATCGGTTGTAGTATATAACCGATAGTAATATTAGTTTTTCCTATCGGTTATGTAGTGGCACGGTTAGTACTAAATATTTACAAATATACATACAGCAATACAGAGATACATACAGCAATATACATACAGCAATACAGAGATACATTGGATCATTCACAAATACACCAATATTTACAAATATTCACCAATATTCACATATTGAATTTGTTCACAAATACACTAATACAGTAATATACACATGCATTGGACAGACTGAATTTATGCACATATTGATCGAGTTTATTCACAAATACATCAATGAATCTATTCACATATATTCACATATATTCACAAATCAATGAATCAACACATTCAATATATATTCACAAATACAACAATCAACACAAGTCAGTTACTATCGATCGTTGATAGCCACTTCTTCCATGACATATTGAGCCCAAATTGTTCGCAGCTCCTTCAATTGAGGCAACTCATATTGCTCTTTCAACATGGTGCTCTGCATATATGCGTGTATGAAGTTAGGATCGTACGTCACATCTAATTAAAGTTCGACTTTGAGTCAGGAAAAATAGTTACCTTAGGGAATTGGGCAAAGTTTCTCCTGATCAGGTCATACATGAATCTCATGACATAGAAGCCACATTCCCACGATTGTGGCTGCTGATGGCACTGGAAAAATTGCATATGCAAAGACATAAACCCACATTAACTCGAAAGAACTAATTAAGCTTAAATTAAAATACTCATCATGAGTACTTCCATCCGTATTAATTACCTCATATTCTTTCCAAGAAATTGTTGTGCCCTTCGACGCGTCATGCCTCCCTCCAGCACTAGCATAATTTTTGAAAGCCCTGTATTTAATTTAGCATTGTCGATTAATATCTTATCATTAATTAGCTAGTCAGAGAAAAATTTAAGACAACTATGTTACTTACGCGTCTATGTGCCATGTGAGGGTGAAAACATGCGCCACCTTGTCGCTCATCGAATCGAGGTAATAGACCTCATTCATCCATGGGCAAATGACGGCGAGGACCCAGTGGCCCCTACATTGCATATATAAGCGAACCGTTTCATACATATGTTAGGCGTAACATACAAGAATGAGTTAAATTAGTAGGAAATGCACTAACCTTTGGTGGTACGGCGCAAGGATGAACTCTCGGTCCTGCTGCGCTAGTAGTGCCCTTGATATGTATTCCTCCGCATGTGCTTGGTCGTGCTCTAGCATCGTGAGGCTTATTTTCTCTGGGTCGAGGAAACCCACCTTGTCACATGCCCTCATCGACGCCAGCCTATACATGCACCTGGATGCAAAGTAGACATTAGTAAGTAGTGCATACAAAAAGTGATTAGATTTATGAAACGAACTGTGATAACTTCAGACAACAGCACACTCACAGGACTCCAGTCCGTATGATGGACATATCAAGCTCCCGCCAGTTGAGGAGGTCGAACAAATCCTCGTGGGCCACCGATATGCTCCCGGGCTCACGGTGAAAATGGGCTGGCCTGAAGTGAACCAAGAAGTTGATGTGGCGCCTAGACCGGGTCAGGTACCACTCGTGGAGACTTCTGGTTATTTGATCCATATTGCGCAGAAGGTACTCCGACACGAGTGGGGACCCGTTCTTGAACGTACCCGGCTGGCTTTGTTTGGCCTTGCCTTTGGCCTTGCCCTTGCCTTTGGGCGGGGAGCGAGTGTATACCTTGGAAGGTTGGGGTGTGGTGCCGTCGGCCTCATTTGATGGCGAAGGGTTTGAGGCCGTCGGAGGAGGCATGGGGGCCGAAGGAGTTCGCTCATGCGTTGTGGCGGGGCTGGTGTCCTCAGGAAGTGTGCTGGTATCCATCGTCCACTTTAAGTACAAACGCTTAAATTAGATTTTGAAAATTAAGTATATTAACTGAGTTGTAAGCTAGAATGGCTAGGGTTTACCTCCTGTAGTCTAACACCCTTCTTGGGCCACTGTATGTACGAGCCCAATGCCTCGCCAATTGTCCGCATTTCGTCCGTTGGGACGGGCAACGGAAAAGAGCTGTAGCCCGGGAGGGCCATGTCCACCTGTACCTTTGCGAATCCAGGCTCCAGAGGTACGCAGTGGATCCGGACATCCTCCCAAGACTGGTATACGACCCCGTTTGCAACCGCAACAGGTTTGTCGCCTATGTTGATCAATAGGGTACAGCTCTCCGGCATCTGCAATTTGCAACAATTATAACAGGTTAGCGAAACAATTCTAACGTAACGGGAGTGGCATCAGCCGAACTGCATATATAGCTCAAGAGTTGCAATACCTCGATCAGGTCCACCGGATCCACGTGAACCTTCGAGCCAACACTACTCGGCCTGGCAGCGTCGACCTCGGCAGCTGGATCTAAACCCTTGGACTGCACAACTCGGCTTAGGCGTTCATATTTCTCATTCATTTGAGCGAACATGTCCGCGAATTGTGCAGTCACATCTGCCCGTATCTTCTGAGATAGCTCCACTTCCCTTTCCTTCCAGCTGCCAGGCTTCTTCGCCTTTTGCCCGGGGTCCGAGAAGCCTTCCTTCCATGGCACCACAGCCCCCACGGTTCGCGTCCGCCCTGGATGCTCCTTGTTCCCTAGAGCCCGGGTAAGGATGTCGTTCTCCCTATGGGGACTGAACAATCCCTCAGTCGCCTCCTTCGAGCAAGAGATCTGTTACATTGAAAGCTCTCCATTGTGAGGAAGAAATATATACAAAGTTGTGCGCACACTAGTGATCATAGTTAGCCAACTTACGTGTCGCTGCACGACTTCGACGTCCCTGGGGTTTGGGAACGCCACAGTCCCCGTGGCTGACACGGTCCCTCTGGCCAGCCACCAGCGCTTGCATCGCTGATCGCGGATCTCGGAGAGTGGTAGGTCAGGGGAGTCGACGAAATGCGACGCCTCGTCTTCACCCTTCTTCCACTGCTCCTCCTTCCCCGCATAGCCGCGAGAACCGAGCCGGTGTGGGTGGTCGTTCCTCCTCTGGATTGCCCTGTTCTTCTCGTTGAGGGCCTTCGTACCAGAAACAAGAAAATTAATGTACCACTGCTTACTGCATACAATGGTGTAACCAAGCAAAGGAACCATTCATACCTTGAACTCAGGAGTCCCCTTCTGTTGGGCGAATTGCTCCCATACCTCCTCCGTTATGAAGGGGTACTTCTCGCATGGAGATTCGCCTTTAGCGAGGAAGGTACTGACGAGGACGCTCTTGAAGGTTTTCCTCGTGTTGTTCATGTCCTTCAAGCAAGCTATCTTGGGACCATCGTCCGGGATGTTCCACTTGGCCTGTTTCAAATGGTGCATATAAGTAGGACTTACCTAATCTCTAGGATAAACCAAGGGAATGTGATTACTCAAGAGTTCAGTGATTTTGATTAATTTTACCTTCACTTCCGCCCACAGCCTATCCCTCTCGTCGGCCTTGACGTCCTTCCAGCTCTGGACGGTGATCTTCACCCTTTCCTTCGCCAACAAGCCAACATAGGCAGCATAGTGCCCGGCGTTCTTCCCGATCGGTCTCCCGAACTGGTTGAACTCACAGGAAAGATCCGCGCGTTTGGCCAAACGACCCAACATCGTCGCGCCTCGTGCCTTCCTCTTGCGCTGGGACGAGGCAGCGCCATCTACGTTCGCCCTCGCCGAATCACTAGTATCGGCCGAGGAAGATGCCGACATGGCTTTACCTAAAATACCATAAACAAACCATCCAATTGATATGAAGAAAGGTACAGGACAAAGTAATTCACAGAATATTCAGATGAGCAGTGCAAACTAACAAATACTATATTTCCTATCGGTTTTAAAAGGAAAACCGATAGTACTAAGGTCTATATTCAGGAAAATTTAAAAGATTAGCAGTGCAAACTATGCTAATCTCTCTGCTGGAAAATAAAGTCTGTTAAAATTTAAATGAACCTAAATTTGAGATGAAAATTAGAAAATGGGAAGTAATTCACAGAAAATTCATATTAGCTGTGCAAACTATGATGGCACTACTATTTACTATCGGTTTTCCAAGTCAAACCGATAGTAATCAAGTCAGCATTAGGAAAAATTTCAAAAATTGCTCAGCAGGAACATAAGGTATGTTAAAAAAATAAATGAACCTAAATTTGAGATGAAAATTAGAAAATGGGAAGTCATTCACAGAAAATTCATATTAGCTGTGCAAACTATGATGGCACTACTATTTACTATCGGTTTTCCAAGTCAAACCGATAGTAATCAAGTCAGCATTAGGAAAAATTTCAAAAATTGCTCAACAGGAACATAAAGTAATTGCTCAGCAGGAACATAAGGTATGTTAAAAAATAAATGAACCTAAATTTGAGATGAAAATTAGAAAATGGGAAGTCATTCACAGAAAATTCATATTAGTTGTGCAAACTATGATGGCACTACTATTTACTATCAGTTTTCCAAGTCAAACCGATAGTAATCAAGTCAGTATTAGGAAAAATTTCAAAAATTGCTCAGCAAGAACATAAAGTAATTGCTCAGCAGGAACATAAGGTATGTTAAAAAATAAATGAACCTAAATTTGAGATGAAAATTAGAAAATGGGAAGTAATTCACAGAAAATTCATATTAGCTGTGCAAACTATGATGGCACTACTATTTACTATCGGTTTTCCAAGTCAAACCGATAGTAATCAAGTCTGAATTAGAAAAAATTTCCAAAATTGCTCAGCAGGAACATAAAGTAATTGCTCAGCAGGAACATAAGGTATGTTAAAATATAAATGAACCAAAATTTCAGATGAAAATTAGAAATGGGATATAATTAACAGAAAAATCAGTTTATGGTATTTACTATCGGTTCTGATTAAGAAACCGATAGTGAACTACACTGTATGACAAATTGCTATGATTTTCATCAATTCTGTCATTCTCATAGCTATCAAGTTTGTAGTTCATGAATTTTACTCTAGGTTTCTATTTGTAATCCATGGAACGGGATATGAACCATTGCATACAAAATTAAGCAATACACGCGAGCGATTCGGTCAAGAACACTTACAGTGGATCGTGGAGTGGCCGGAGGCGGTGGCGCAATGCAATGCCGGAGGCGGTGGAGTACCAGTGGCGCAGAGGAGCGAAGAAGCGAACGTCGGCGATTCTAGGGTTTTCCGCGCGAGTATTTTTCGATTTGGAATGTGATCAGTTGCACTGGAGGGAAAATCGTGCAGGTTATAACCTAATAAATGAATATTTACTATCGGTTCATCACCACAAAACTGATAGTAAAAACATGTAAGTTAGGGTTTTCGTAACACAGTGTAAATCACTATCGGTTGTGAACAGTAAACCGATAGTAAACTAAGTACAGGGGATCATAACACAGTGTAAATCACTATCGGTTGTGAACAGTAAACCGATAGTAAACTAAGAACAGGGGATCATAACACAGTGTAAATCACTATCGGTTATGAACGATAAACCGATAGTATAGTTTAATTTCATATCGGTTTCACAATTATAACCGATAGTAAAATACAATGCTATTGACCCTAAAGGATTTCCCTTGGAAGAATTACAGAGGATCTCAGTACATCATTTTGTATTGTATTTACTATCGGTTATGACAATAAACCGATAGTATATGTTAATTTCATATCGGTTTGGAGGTTGAAACCGATAGTATAATACTGTTAAATTGATCTAAAGGTATTTCCTGAGAACAAATACAGATGGGTCTCAGTACATCATTTTGCACTTGTAAAGACACCTGAAACCCCATGCAAATGGCTTGCAATAATTTTGAAATAAAATAACAGTAAAGACCAATCATGGAATGAAAATTTGCAGTTTTCATATATATTTGTGAAAAGAATCAATTATTGCTCAAATCAAGTATATACTCCAATTGAAATGAAAATTTGCAGAAATGATTCTCAATGCATCACGTATGTTTTCCCAAAGAATTTTTGAAAATTGATTTGAACATTCTTCGATCCAAGTAATATACGTCACTTACATATTGCAAATTAGTCAAGAATGGTTGTCCACCCATAATCCTTCTTCGTGGTCGTCTCGCAGGTAACTTGTTTCGTCAATATCTTCGGTAGGGACAGATTGAAGGATTCCATCTAAAAATGGAGGTAGTTCGTCGAACTGATCGTACTCTTCTTCATCCACAACGTCTTCAACCCCAACAATACGTCTCTTACTGTGAAGGACAACGTGCAACTTTGGGTTGGCCGGGTCAACGATGTAGAACACCTGTGTGGCTTGCTCAGCAAGTATAAATGGATCATCTTTGTGTGCGACTCTACTGAGATCGACTAGAGTAAACCCATAATTGTCGACTTTAACACCTCGAGGGATTTCGACCCATTGGCATCGAAACAGAGGAATCTTAAGTAATACATAATCGAGCTCCCATATTTCCTCAATAACACCGTAATATGAGTCGAGTGCTCTTACTGCCCTGGCATCCTCCGAAATAGCAAGTAGTGTCACTCCACTACATTGCATAGCACTCTTCTCGTCCTGAGTTTTTGTGTAAAATGAATAGCCGTTGATGTCATACCCCTGCCAAGTCCCTACAATAAATCTAGGCCCTCTGGCCAACCATGTAACATCTTCATCTACATCGCCCTCAGAAGCTTGCAGGACTCTATTTTCAATCCACCCAGCAAACTTCCTATTATGTTCTCTGGTAACCCAAATCTCTGGCTTCGAGGGATTCTGTTTCCGTAACATTTCCTTGTGCTCGTGTATGTATGGCTCCACCCCCGTCATGTGCTGTAAGACCCAAAAATGGGCCTTTGCATACAGATCACTAGAGGGGACGACTGCTTTAAATCCAATCGTTCCAATGCCCTGAAGCCTGCCCTCATGCCGAGACGTAGGAACGCCAATTGGGTCAACCCCGGCCATATAGTTGGTGCAAAATTCGATCACCTCCTCGGCGGCATAACCTTCAATAATACTGCCCTCAGGCCGATATCGATTCCTTACATATCCCTTCAAGATTCCCATAAATCTCTCAAATGGATACATGTAGCGCAGGAACACGGGTCCACAAAACTTAATTTCTCTGACAAGGTGAACAATTAGATGGACCATAACATCAAAAAAGGATGGAGGGAAATACATCTCCAGCTGACAAAGAGTGGTAGTCACATCGCGTTGCAAATCGTCCAGTCCATCCATATCAATTACCTGCAAGGACACAGTTGCAGCAAATATTCAGATCCAAAAAATCTGACAAGTTCCACGAGTGGAGCTAATTAACTTGCTAGGAGTACACGCTTACGTACCTTGCCAGATATTGTGTTGAAGAAATAACATAGCTTTGTAATTGTCTCTCTGACTTTGACTGGGAGAATGCCTCTGATAGCAATGGGAAGCATTTGTGACATCAGTACATGACAATCATGGGACTTCATACCAACCAGTTTCAAGTCTTTCATGGACACAAGTTTTTTCAAGTTCGCAGAATACCCGCATGGAGCTTTGACACCATGTAGGCACTGACAGAGTTCTGTTTTTTCTCTTTTTGACAAAGTATAGCAGGCCGGGGGGAGGTATGTCCGCTTTCCCTTCTCCAACGGTGCAAGCTCAGTCCTTATGCCCATGTCGAGCATGTCACGGCGAACGTTGATGCCATCTTTCGTCTTTCCTGGAATGTTCAACAACAAACCAATCAAACTGTCACAAACATTTTTCTCTACGTGCATGACATCAATGCAATGTCGAACTTGTAAGTGCTCCCAATATGGCAGATCCCAAAGAATCGATCTCTTCTTCCAAACATTTTTTCCTGGAGGTTTAGAACATTTACCGAACTCAACTTTGATGTCCTTCACGCGCAAGTAAAGCTCCTTACCAGTCACAAACACTGGGGCTGATCCTTTCTCAGGCTTCCCATTGAATGACTTCCTCTTCTTACGGTAGGCGTGATGCATCGGAAGGAATCTGCGGTGACCCATGTACACTGTTTTTCTGCAGTTCGATAACCACATGCTTTCAGTTTCATCCAGGCAAATAGGACAAGCCTTGACTCCTTTCGTACTATACCCCGACAAATTTCCATAGGCCGGGAAATCATTTATGGTACAAAATATCATGGCCCGCAACATGAAATTCTCTCGCTTATGTGCATCCCACACCCGCACCCCTTCGCTCCACAATTTTTGTAAGTCCTCGACTAACGGTGATAGAAACACGTCAATATCATTCCCGGGTTGTCTGGGTCCTGAAATTAGTAACGACATCATGATGTACTTCCGCTTCATACATAACCAAGGAGGAAGATTGAGGATGCATAAAAGAACCGGCCAAGTGCTATGTCGACTGCTCATATTTCCGTGTGGATTCATACCACACAGTTTTGGCCGGAGGCCCTTTCTTTACCTCATCACATCCATTGTGATAAATTCTGTCCCCATGCTTATACCGCGATGCACCGCATCTTGGACAAACATGCAAATCCTCGTACTCGTTACGGTACAGAACACAATCATTTGGGCATGCATGTATTCTTTCGATTTCCATTCCCAACGGACACAATAGTTTTTTGGCCTGGTAAACCGATCTTGGCAACTCATTTCCCTCTGGAAGCATGTCCGCTAACAGATCCAATAGCGCCGTGAAACTCTTATCGCTCCAACCGTTGCTTGCCTTCAAGTTATATAATCTCAACACAGAAGACAACTTTGTAAATGTTTCACATCCGGGGAACAAAGGCTTCCCAGAATCAACAATTAATTTCTGAAATTTAGCTAAATCGTTTTCGCTGTAGTCCTCTTCTACATCACGTAACATTTCATCTAAATTGTCGTCATCTACATGGACTTCCGAATGAACATTATCAATGTTTTGATCATGATCATCATTACTGCAATCCACTTCCGGGTGCTGCTGAGTGGTAGCGGTAGTGCTCGTTTCCTCAAGATCTTCACCATGCCATATCCAACGGGTATAGCGTGCGTTAAAACCACGACGAATCAAATGACTCCTAATCTGATCAGAGTTGCCGAACCTTTTTAAGTTCATACAATCTATACAAGGACAATGCATATCTTTCTCTCCCTTCTTCGCCTTCTCTTGCTCAGCAAATTTAATAAATCCATTCACACCCTCCAAATACTCAACAGTAGTACGTTTTATTCCATACATCCAATATTCTCGGTCCATCTACAATTATTTCACAAAATTGACAAATTCAAATAAATAATTAATGACTCAGGGCATGCATATATGAATGAAACATAATTAGCTAGGCCATATGTGTGTACATGCATGAGCTGTTTAATTACATTAAATGGATTTGTATATATGAAACCCTAATTAACTTGATGCATGCATTAATTGGAAGAGCCAGCTAGCTAGCTGCTTAAATTCAGCAAGCTATAGCTAGCTAGCCAACCCAGCCTTCTAGCTAGCTTGGAGATACATGTATCTAGTTTAATGAATTGCAAGTAGAGAGAGAGAGGGAGAGTGTGAAAGAGTGATCGAGAGAGAGAGAGGTGATGAGAAGATGACAATACCGAGGGGGATGGAAATATGATCAACCTCTCAGCTAGCTTCTCCAGATCACTCTAGCTTGGAGTTGTGCGCGGCTGAAATGATTACAACATGTAGAGCGCAGAGTAGGGGTCGACCTAATTAAGTTGTCCAATTTTACTATCGGTTCAACAACACTAACCGATAGTAAAATAAGGTCCCCACTGTCATAACCATTAGTGTATATGAATCATTTTACTATCGGTTTGTGTTGTTGAACCGATAGTACTATGTAGTATATTGTATCGGTTAGTACAGTAATAACCGATAGTAAAAAGTCAGTAATTTCACTATCAGTTACCCGAGAAAAACCGATAGTACTATTCAATATATTATATCGGTTAATACAGTACCAACCGATAGTATAAAGTGAGTAATTTTACTATCTGTTACGAACGAAAAACCGATAGTACTATTGTAATATATTATATCGGTTGGTACAGTAATAACCGATAGTAAAAAGTTAGTTATTTCACTATCAGTTAAAAATGGAAAACCGATAGTACTATTTAATATATTATATCGGTTTGTACAGTAATAACCGATAGTAAAAAGTATTTGCATTTCACTAACGTTGGATTAGTGTATAACCGATAGTAAAATGATGGTTTTCCGCCGCTGTCGTCCTATTCTATCAGATTTTTCCTAGATTGCTTACAACCGTTAGAAAATAAGGGTTAGTGGAATGCACTTCTGTAGTAGTGACCGGATCCACGTGAACCTTCGAGGCAACACTACTCGGCCTGGCAGCGTCGACCTCGGCAGCTGGATCTAAACCCTTGGACTGCACAACTCGGCTGAGGCGTTCATACTTCTCGTTCATTTGAGCGAACATGTCCGCGAATTGTGCAGTCATATCTGCCCGTATCTTCTGAGATAGCTCCACTTCCCTTTCCTTCCAGTTGCCAGCCTTCTTCGCCTTTTGCCCGGGCTCCGAGAAGCCTTCCTTCCATGGCACCACAGCCCCCACGGTTCACATCCGCCCTGGATGCTCCTTGTTCCCTAGAGCCCGGGTAAGGATGTCGTTCTCCCTATGGGGACTGAACAATCCCTCGGTCGCCTCCTTCGAGCAAGAGATCTGTTACATTGAAAGCTCTCCATTGTGAGGAAGAAATATATACAAACTTGTGCGCACACTAGTGATCATAGTTAGCCAACTTACGAGTCGCTGCACGACCTCGACGTCCCTGGGGTTTGGGAACGCCACAGTCCCCGTGGCCGACACGGTCCCTCTGGCCAGCCACCAGCGCTTGCATCGCTGATCGCGGATCTCGGAGAGTGGTAGGTCAAGGGAGTCGACGAAATGCGACGCCTCGTCTTCA
Organism: Pharus latifolius; assembly: GCA_019359835.1. Taxonomy (NCBI): domain Eukaryota; kingdom Viridiplantae; phylum Streptophyta; class Magnoliopsida; order Poales; family Poaceae; genus Pharus; species Pharus latifolius. Next base: position 32,220,325 of record CM033322.1, on the reverse strand, counting down.
GCCTTCTTCCACTGCTCCTCCTTCCCCGCATAGCCGCGAGAGCCGAGCCGGTGTGGGTGGTCGTTCCTCCTCTGGATTGCCCTGTTCTTCTCGCTGAGGGCCTTCGTATCAGAAACAAGAAAATTAATGCACCACTGCTTACTGCATACAATGGTGTAACCAAGCAAAGGAACCATTCATACCTTGAACTCAGGAGTCCCCTTCTGTTGGGCGAATTGCTCCCATACCTCCTCCGTTATGAAGGGGTACTTCTCGCATGGAGATTCGCCTTTAGCGAGGAAGGTACTGACGAGGACGCTCTTGAAGGTTTTCCACGTGTTGTTCATATCCTTCAAGCAAGCTATCTTGGGACCATCGTCCGGGATGTTCCACTTGGCCTGTTTCAAATGGTGCATATAAGTAGGACTTACCTAATCTCTAGGATAAACCAAGGGAATGTGATTACTCAAGAGTTCAGTGATTTTGATTAATTTTACCTTCACTTCCGCCCACAGCCTATCCCTCTCGTCGGCCTTGACGTCCTTCCAGCTCTGGACGGTGATCTTCACCCTTTCCTTCGCCAACAAGCCAACATAGGCAGCATAGTGCCCGGCGTTCTTCCCGATCGGTCTCCCGAACTGGTTGAACTCACAGGAAAGATGCGCGCGTTTGGCCAAACGACCCAACATCATCGCGCCTCGCGCCTTCCTCTTGCGCTGGGACGAGGCAGCGCCATCTACGTTCGCCCTCGCCGAATCACTACTATCAGCTGAGGAAGATGCCGACATGGCTTTACCTAAAATTCCATGAACAAACCATCAATTGATATGAAGAAAGGTACATGAAAAAGTTCATAACTAAAATTGTTGTGCCCTACGCTAGTCTCTCTGCATGAACATAAAGTCTGTTGAAATTTAAATAAACCAAAATTTCATATGAACATTAGAAAATGGGAAGTAACTAACAGAAAATTCAGATGAGCAGTGCAAACTAAGACATACCCTATTTCCTATCGGTTTTGAAAGGAAAACCGATAGAACTAAGGTTTGTATTCAGGAAAATTTAAAAGATTAGCAGTGCAAACTATGCTAATCTCTCTGCAGGAAAATAAAGTCTGTTAAAATTTAAATGAACCTAAATTTGAGATGAACATTAGAAAATGGGAAGTAATTCACAGAAAATTCAGATAAGCATTGCAAACTAAGACATACTCTATTTCCTATCGGTTTTGAAAGGAAAACCGATAGTACTAAGGTTTGTATTCAGGAAAATTTAAAAGATTAGCAGTGCAAACTATGCTAATCTCTCTGCAGGAAAATAAAGTCTGTTAAAATTTAAATGAACCTAAATTTGAGATGAACATTAGAAAATGGGAAGTAATTCACAGAAAATTCAGATAAGCAGTGCAAACTAAGACATACTCTATTTCCTATCGGTTTTGAAAGGAAAACCGATAGTACTAAGGTTTGTATTCAGGAAAATTTAAAAGATTAGCAGTGCAAACTATGCTAATCTCTCTGCGCGAAAATAAAGTCTGTTAAAATTTAAATGAACCTAAATTTGAGATGAACATTAGAAAATGGGAAGTAATTCACAGAAAATTCAAATTAGCAGTGCAAACTATGACGGCACTACTATTTCCTATCGGTTTTCCAAGTCAAACCGATAGTATGAGGTGAAAATCTCATGCACGGTTCTATAGAGGGACCAAAAGGGTGACTTATCTGTCGACTTTTCCACTATCAACCCCAAAAAACCCAACTCTGCCTTATGTAAAGTTGCCAGAGTACGATTAACCTCTGGATTTGAAATCACTGCTTATATACCTGGTATTGGCCATAATTTACAAGAACATTCTATATTATTAGTAAGAGGAGGAAGGGTTAAGGATTTACCCGGTGTGAGATATCGCATTATTCGAGGAACCCTAGATGCTGTCGCAGTAAAGAATCGTCAACAAGGGCGTTCTAGTGCGTTGTAGATTCCTATCCAAGACTTGTATCATTTGATGATGCAATGTGAATCGCTAGAAACATGTGAAGTGTATGGCTAACCCAATTACGAAAGTTTTGTAAGGGGACTGCAGTAGGCTACCATGAGACAAAAGATCTTCTTTCTAAAGAGATTCGATTCAGAACTCTTATATGTCCAAGGTCAATATGGAAATTATTTCAGAGGTTTCCCTTACTTTGTCCGTGTCAACAAACAATTCGAAATACCTCGACTTTTTCAGAACAGGTCCAAGTCAAATAGCAATGATTCGAAGCACTTCTTTTTCCATTACACTATTTCGGAAACCTAAGGACTCGATCGTATGGATATGTAAAATACAGGATTTCCGATCCTAGCGGGAAAAGGAGGGAAACGGATACTCAATTT